>CM070622.1:57944508-59144508 GCA_036346255.1 Ampelocalamus luodianensis | reverse complement strand
TTTTCGAGGAGGTCTTAATAGCCAAGATTTCCAGGAGGTCTAGGCCGTTAGATGGAAATCCAACGGTCCAGAGCTACGGGGAGGTCCTCAAGATAAAGATCTAATCGGAGGAGGTCGGAACGGTGAGATCTGAAGGAGGGAGGTCTTTGACGGCTAAGATCTACTGAGGAGGTCTAGCCCGTTAGATCTAAATCTAACGGTCCAGGGCTGAGAGGAGGTCCTAAGGCTAAGGACATAACGGAGGACGTCTAGGACGGCCAAGATCTACCAGGGGAGGTCTTGGACGGTCCAGATTTAATCGGGGAGGTCCTAAGAGCAGAGGTCTTCACGGAGGAGGATCTCGACGGTCGAGATGAACCTGGGAGGAGGTCCTAGCGGTTGGGATTTTACAGGGAGATCTTGGGGGTGAGAATTTAGCGGAGGAGGACCCCGATGGCTAAGATCTCCCAGGAGGAGGTCTTAACGACCCAGATTGACTTGAGGAGGAGGTTCGGGGTTGTCTTTATAAAAGACCAGGGGTGGTCTTTTACAAAGAGGACCCCAACCAAAGGTAGTTTTGAAGGTTTTCTTTACAAAAGACCAGGGGTGGTCTTTTGCAAAGAGGACCTCGGGGGGTGGCTCAGGGGTGGTTTTTTTACAAAAAGACCACGAGGAGGTCTTTTTGTGCAGGAGTGGTCCTAGCGGCTCAGATCAAGCTTAAGGAGGTCTTAAACGGCTAGGATCTAACCAGGGGAGGTCCTAGCGCTTTAAGGGTTTTACGGAAAAGATCTAAAGGTCCAGATCTAATCCTAGGGAGGTCCTCAACGGCTGAGATGAAACCGGGGAGGTCCTGGAACCTAAAGACTTTACACACGAAGATCTAAAGGCCAAAGGTTAATGCTAGGAGGTCGTTAACGGTCTAGATTTGCCTTAGGTGGTCTGGAGACTTTAACGGGACACACGTGCTGCCGACAAGAACAACAATTAATGCCAGAGATTGGGCTCTCGGACAACTTAAATGCTAATCATGGGGCTACAGGACTTGTCCGAGGATGACACGACAAAACGCCCGAGCGCCTAAACGAGCTCACCACCGGCGATGGGAAGCTCGCCGGCGGGAACCAAGGACATGGCTGGGTTTCAAATAGCGACGAGCACCTAATGGACGTGCTCTCGACGGCGGCGACGGCCTGGAACGCCGGCGAGCCGGAGATAGACTAGGAAGACTAAAACGGCAAACTACGAAAACTACACGAGCTCTAGAAAAACAGTAACTATGCTAAGAAAAGGGCACCTGAGGGCAGAGAGGGGACCAAGGTGGTCGGAGGAGCTTGGAGAAGGTCGACGAAGTGCTCGCCTGCGAGGAGGAAGAAGGCAATCTCGACCACGAAGAGCAATCCCCCAACTTGTCCCCCTCTGCGATGGTTAACCAACCCAAGTTAGAGAAAGCTCGAGGTGGACAAGATGGCAGAATGATAAACCAAGAACTCGATGGAACCACTGGAGCTCGGATGGCCTCGAGGAGCTCCAAAGCCCGACAATGGTGAGAGGTTGCTCTCGGTGTTTGAGCTCGAGCGACAGAGGTGAAGTTTGGTTGAGGAAGATGGTGTCCAAAAGAGCTAGGAGGGACTCAGGTAACCTATAAAGCCAAGAGGGCAAGGTGAACCAATGGCTGAGTCCCGAGGAGTGAAATGAGAGAAAGGTCCTGCCATGGGTACAGTGAATTGACAATTGCAGGTAAAAAGGGGAGACTTTGGGGAACGGCCCTGACCAGCATTAAATGCAAGTGGTAAAGAGCTGTTGACAAAGGCATGAATTGACAAGGCACTGCTCCAACTACTGTAGCTCTGACACACGACGTGCTTGCGAACGTGATGATGACTTCATGCGAGGTCCACAGTCGATGGAAGAGCCCGAGGAGGACCAGTCCAAAGAATGCAACGGTTGGGAAGACTTAGATTTGAGTGGGAGATCTCGCGGTTGGATTTGTAATAAAGGGCTCCGATTTCAAGAATAGATCGGAGGTCTTAATACTGTGGAGGTCCGAGCCACAAATCTAAGGATGGACGGCTCACGATCACCAAGGTGCACAGGGTGATCGAGGAGGTCCGAAGGGGATGACCAAGGGTGGTCTTTGCAAGAACACCACGGGAGGTCGAGGAGGGTGCTCTTTGCAAAAAGGACCCGAGGTGGTCGTGCGAGGGGGAGGTCTGAGAATGCCTAAAGGTGGTCTTTGCAATAATTGCAAAGGAGGTCCTATGGGTTGTTTTGCGAAAGACCAGCGAGGTGGTCTTTGCAAAAATGCCAACGTGGTTTGAGGAGGTCTTCGGGAGGTCTGGAGGAGGTCTGAGGATTGTTTTCAGATCACAGCGGTAGGGCAAGGATCCAGCGGCTGAGGTTGATTACATGCACGGGAGTGCTCGGGGTGGCTCTAACTTGGTTGGGCTCCACCCGGGCAAGGTGTCGGGCTCGAGTCCAACAGAACATTGACTAGGGTTTGATTTTTGAGCTGAAACTTAAGGGAGTGTTTGAGATAGCAAACTAACTCCAAAATTTATGAAATTTTTACAGTAGCTTGCTAATCTTGAGATGAACCTTGTGCAAAATTTCTAGAGGTTTTTATGCACAACATTTTTCTCCAGAAATTTAACAAAGCTTATTCTAGGGTTTGACTAATTGCCAAAATAGTTTGACTGCCTCTTAAAATATTCAAACAATTTCTAAAAATTGTGAAATTTTTCAGAGGGGTCACATACTATCCCAAGAACTTAGGAAAAAATATTTCCCGTAGATGATCAAAAGGTTTGACAAGAATGTTTTTGGAAGACAAGGTTTTCGATCACAGTGACTTTTGACTTGTAATCCCATAATTCCTTTGCAAGAATTCTTTAGAACAAACAAGAATTGCAAGATGTAAGAATTTTTTTAATTTTCACTCATTTTCTTACATTTGAAACACAAGCCAAAACTTGGGATGTTACATTCCCTTCTAGTGATTTGTTTATCTTTGCAAACATGTCTTCAGAATTTGCTACCTGAAATGACCTATTCCCTCCATTCAAATATGTGTAGTAAAAATATTTTGACTTTGACTAACAACACTCTCTCCGTTTCACAATAATTGGCTCTCTTTAATCAATGCGTATATTTAGGCAATCCTTTCCGAAGTGAATTATGACAAAAAAAATCCTCACAGCTACTATAGTTGCATTGCACAAATAATGAGGTGAAGTATGGCCACTAGGGGCAAAATGGGAAAAGATGTGTTGGGATGCGTAGAGTGCAAGGTATTTAGAGAAGAAAATTTTTGTTTACAAGGGCGAGGTATTGGGAAACGGATGGAGTATTTTAATGGATATTTAGATTAACTACATGTAAATGATGTGAATAAATATCTTAAGCGATTCTTACATAATTTTATACTAATTGCAGGGTTTAAAGATATACTACAATAGATATTTCATGAACAAGTTAGCTAAGTTTATTGGAAGGAAGAAGGAAGTCTACGAAGCGTCAATGCTAAGTTTGGATCCAATTTGGTTATCCCATTTTTCTAGCAACCGCTTTGAAATTCTCACTCTTGTGCTTTGAGCTCTTTCCAAAAACAAAACCGCCCAACATCCATCCGATTGAACTTCTGACTCCTCGCTCTTTTCAGTGTCAAAACTACTCTCGTTCATGATTAGGAGGAGTACGTAGTTACAGTCATGCCATTGTAAAAGTGTGAATTAGTATTTGTTTTGCCACTATCCGGTTCAATTTTCCACAAATTCACAAAAGACCTGCTTTTCCTTTCCTCCTTTTCTTTTTGCCCCCTTTTATTCCCATTTCTTATTTAAAGAGAAACTGAGGAAGGAGTCATCGGCCCATTTGGCACTATTCTTGACACTATTTGATATAGTAAATGGCACCGACGATAATACGGTTTACTGTACCAAGCGTTGTTAGAGACGGCTCCGAATGCGTTTTCCTCAGCCGTCTTGCAGGCGCCCTACAGGCCGGTTTGGCGCCCGAGGAGCGTGGTAGGGTGGCACGTGTTGCTTACCAAACGTTTCGCAGTATCATTTTTATCAATTCGTTCACGAGAGGGCTAAATTTGTTATTGCATCGTGAAATCTAAACTAATAAATATTAGGTTTACCCCACACAGTTGAGACGATCGTCCACTCCTCCTCAATGCTCCCTCTCGCAAAAAAACACGCTGGCCTCACCCGCACCACCGAAACCGCCACGACTCAGCTCTCCTGCCTCGCGCACCACTCAGTTCCTGTCCCCACTCTTCCATTCCCCTCACTCCTCAATTCCCCTCACACACATTACACTGCCGTCGCAATTCAGCTACCCATTCGGCCGCCGCCCTCATGCTCCTCCTGCCCCACGTGTGTTGTCGCCCCTTCTCTACCTCATCTGTGTTACCAACCATCATCTGCGAACCGCCGCCGCCCTCAATCCCCTTCTTCACACCAAGCATTGTCCTAGCCCCTAAGCGGTTGCGAAGCCAAAAAAGTCGGTTGACACGGAGCCCTCAACGATGCGTTCCCCTTCTCCCTCTCGCTCTGCTACTGCCTCTCAACCCTTTACCCTTCTCCTCACCCCTCTATCGACCTTTGCCTCCCCTTAATCACATTGGTACTAGCCCTTTCCCCTTCTCCTCACGCTGTCTCCTCCCTGATCTGGCCGTTCTTCGCTTGGAGGGCTCCGGTTGGGCTGTCAGCTGGACCTTCAGGTCCCTAGTGAGGTGTCGACCAAGCCTCGCAGATGGGTGCTGGTGAGATCCCAAGTCCATATGTCGGTCTCTGCTACATGCTTCGCCGATCTGGCCCTTCTTTGCTCGAAGAACCTTTCTCTTACTATCACGGGGGCGATGGCGTGAGGGAAGGCGATGAGGCGACCAGATCGGCGGCCCAGGAGGGTGTTGGATGTTGGAACTCTCAGGTGGCAAGCAAAAGAAGTAGTGGTGTAACACAAAAAATAGTACTACATCATGTCATTACATACTACAAGCTTACATTATAAAGGAGTACAACTCTATTTATAGGTTAAACCGACTTATACACCAACATACTATGTACAACACATGCTAGGCTAACTACCTTTACAACTCATGGTTTGCTTAGCATTAGCTAGAAGTCTCCAAAGACCTCTACCGACATGCATACATGCATACAAATTCAAATTTTCTTTCCCAAACTCAAGAGGATAAATTAACTTCTAACAATCCCCCCCTTAATTTATTTTCTTGAGATATCTCTGTCGCACAATCTATTCTTCTGTGGCATATCTAAGACACACAAACACATACTCAGACTGGTACTTAAACTCCGGTTGCCAGTTGGACTCGGCTTTAACTTGGCACATGCACACTCGGGCAAAGACGGTGACACAACTTGAACAAATCTAACACTTATTCATTGAGACAGTCGGTCTCAACTGTGACTTTCCAAACTCGTACTAGACTCAGGATGGCGAACACGTCTCAACATCCTGGACTCAACTCCATAGTCTCTAACTCAGGACGGTGAACACATTTCCTCAACATCCCGAACTCATCTCTATAGACTCGATTCAGGACGACGAACACATCTCTTCAACATCCTGGACTCAACTATTTGAACTCACCTCAGTATCAGAGCAACACCGGTTCATCTTCAGCATCGACCTCAATTAAATGCGCCTCTGCTTTCTCCTTCCTCGGCTTATGACATTCGGAAGCGAAATGCCCATAGTCCTGACAATTGTAGCAGCGAACCTTTGCCTTGTCGAACTTATGGTTCTTCTTACCAGAGTTGTTGGTGCCCTCTTCTTTGGTCCTAGATTTCCACTCTGCATGAGTGAGCAGTAGATGCTCACCTTCCTCGCCACGCCACCGTCCATTTGTACGTTCCTTGTATGCCTTCAGACGCCCAACCACCTCCACAGCCGTCATTGTCTTGACATCACCGAATTGTTCGATGGTGGAGACGATTGGCAAGAATTTGTCAGGGACAGAACGTAGAAGCTTCTTCATGACGGTGCGCTTCTCCATCTTGTCTCCGATGACATGAATCTCGTTGACGATGGTGGTCAGCTTCATGGCGAAGTCGCTGATGGACTCCGTCTACTTCATACGCATCACGTCGAACTCGCTCATGAGGGTCTGTACTCGCGCTTCCTTGACGCGATCAGCATCGACATACATCTCCTTCAGGGTATCCCAGGCTTCCTTGGCCGTCTCCTTTTCGGCCAAGACCATCATCATGGCCTCGGGCACGGCTTGGAATATGGCGGTGAGAGCCATTTGTCCTTGCGCTCGTTTACCGGCTCATTGCCTTCCACTGTTGCCCATACTCCTTGTGCGCACATGAACACCTTGATCTTTACCATCCAAGAGCCATAGTTGGTCTCAGTGAGCATTGGGTATTGGAAGGTCACATATCCCTCCTTCATCGGTGCCTTGGATGTCGTCGTGTCCTAGGTGTCACCACTACCTATGGACTTGAGTGGGAACGGCATCTGCTTCGGCATGACGCACTACACCCTTGCTTCTACTATGCCCGACTCGAACCTAGATCTCTGATACCAATTGTTGAAACTCTCAGGTGGCAAGCAAAAGGAGTAGCGGTGTAACACAAAAGATAGTACTACATCATCTCATTACATACTATAAGCTTACATTACAAAGAAGTACACAACTCGATTTATAGACTAAATTGACTTATACACCAACATACTGTGTATAACACATGCTAGGCTAACTACCTTTACAATTCATGGTTTGCTTAGCATTAGCTAGAAGTCTCCAAAGACCTCTGCCGACATGCATACAAATTAAATTTTGCTTTCCCAAACTCAAGAGAATAAATTAACTTCTAACATTGGACTGATCGGCGGTGCGGTGACAGGGGCCGCATCAACGGCACGGCTGGCCTTTGGGTTTAGTAGGCTGTCAGCCGAAGCACCGGTACATCGCCTTCGGGTTTAGCAGCATTTCAGCCAGTTTGACCACCGGTGAGTTCTTTGCTCCTTCCCTTTCTCTCTCTCTCTCCTTCTTTGTCTATTTTGGGGTTGAATCTCTTCATCCACTTGTACAATTTGGAGGATGTCAGACTATCAGTGGTGGCCTGTCATGGCCCTCTGTGCTGCCTGTTGGTGTCTCAGCTGCTTCCACCACCACCGTTGCTGCTGGGTGTTGTCTTGTTGAGCCGCTACTAACCTAGCGATGGTGTAGATACCGTCCTCCATCCGATTTGGGGATAAATGCAAATCTCCACTCCTCTGCCAGTTACTGTTGAACACTTAAACTTTTTGCTCTTTTCGTGGGAGTAATCCAGCGAAGAAGCTGGTAGTTAGTGCTTTGGGTTCCACATTATTGCTCTTTCTATTGCCCTGTCGATGCATACGTGCAACAATTGTGCTTGGTTTGGTCCTTTACTTAACACAGTTAACACTACAATTTTGCTCTTGGGCATATATGCATGAATGATGTGGTGCTGTGTATGTGTGCAGGGATTGTTGCTAACTCTTGCTGATATTCGCTACGTAGTGTGTGTTCCTGTTGCTCTATCCTACTGTTCATCACCTGGTTCCTGCCTTTTCTATTTCAGGAGGGTGTTGATGGCATTTGTCGTGGTTCGCGAGTCGTCGTCTTATTTGTATTATAGGAGGTTGCTACCATATGATAAGATCATTTTGGTTTTCTTTCATGTGTAGGAAATTGGTGCAGGATTCTTGGGGATGGAGTGGGTAATCACCTTGATTGTGAAAGCGTGTAGTGTTTTGGAGAATTCACGCAATACTTGATTAATCATACATCCAGTGTATATGTAGAGTTACACATGTTTACAACAGAAAACTAAACAATCTTATCTATAGCAACAATCTCTATCTATGGTAATAGAATCAACCTATCAATCAGCTAGTAATCAGCCGAGCAATTTGGCAAGGATCAGGGCTGTTGCCATACAGGCAACAGTACCGTGAGGAGTACTCTAACATCCCCTGCAGTGTCAACCGGGAGCGTTGCGGACGTTGAGACTGGATCGGAATTCTTGAAACAGCGAGGAAGGTAATCCCTTTGTGAAAATGCCGGCGCACTGAGAACTGGATGGCACATGAAGGACGCGAATGTTACCAAGCGCGACGCATTCTCGGATGAAATGCAAGTCAATTTCCACGTGTTTAGTACGCGGATGCTGTACCAGGTTGGTGGAGAGGTAGACCGCGCTAACATTGTCGCAGTAGACTAGGGTGGCGCGGCGAAGTGGACTATGTAGCTCCGAGAGCAATTGGGGCAAGTAGCAGGCTTCAGCGACGCCGTTTGACACGGCGCGGTATTCTGCCTCTGCACTTGACCGGGAAACGGTGTGCTGGCGCTTTGATGAACAAGAGACGAGGTTGTCACCGAGGAAGACGCCGTAGCCCGAGGTGGATTTGCGTGTGTCAGGACAGCCCACCCAATCAGCATCGGAGTATACAACTAGTTCGGCAGGTGAAGTGCGGTGAATGAACAGACCATGCTGAAGTGTCCCCTGATGGTACCGCAGGATGCGCTTCACCAAAGCAAGATGTGGCTCTCGTGGATCATGCATGTAAAGGCACACCTGTTGCACGGCATAGGCAATATCAGGGTGAGTGAAAGTCAAGTACTGCAAAGCACTGGCAAGACTGCGGTAGTGCGTCGGATCATCAACTGGAGCGCTTGGACCAGAAAGCTTGGAGTGTGTGTCAACAAACGTGTTGCAAGGCTTGCAGGTGGACATCCCGGCATGCTCTAAGATGTCTAGAATATACTGGCACTGGGAAATAAAGAGAGCACCTTCCTAACGGTGGACTGACATCCCCAAAAAATAGTGAAGTTGACCAAGGTCCTTCATGGAAAATTCTTGCTGGAGAGCGGAGATCGTCCGGCGAAGAAGACCATCAGAGGAGGCAGTCAAGACTATGTCATCCACATAGAGCAGTAAGTACACCGTGTCAGCACCCCAGTGGAACACAAAGAGTGACGTGTCCGACTTGGCCTCTACAAAACCAAGGGATAGGAGATATGAGGCGAAGCGACTGTACCATGCATGAGGGGCCTGCTTCAAGCCGTAGAGAGATTTGTTGAGCCGACAAACATGGTCGGGCCGAGCAGGGTCAACAAATCCAGAGGGTTGCACACAGTAGATTGTCTCAAATAGAGTGCTATGCAGAAAGGCATTCTTCACGTCAAGTTGATGAATCGGCCTGTCTTGAGATAGTGCTAATGTGAGCACAGTGCGGATTGTAGCGGGCTTAACCATGGGACTGAAGGTCTCATCAAAATCAATGCCAGGGCGCTATGTGAAACCACGAAGAACCCAACGAGGCTTTTATCGGTCAAGAGAACCATCCAAGAGAAATTTGTGTCGAAAGATCCATTTTCCTGTCACCACATTGAGTCCAGGTGGACGTGGAATGAGGTCCCACGTGTTGTTGTCTTGAAGAGAGTTGTATTCCTCAGTCATAGCGTGGCACCAATTGGAATCAGCCAAAGCGTCCCGGTATGTTTTGGGCACGGGGGAGAGCACTGTAGCTTGAAGATTGAGCCGTTGAACTAGGAGACAAAATCCTGTCTTTCCGTGCATAACCATGTGATGATCATTGGCTGGCGGTGTAATAGGGACGGCTGTCGGCGGGCGGGAGACGACGCCGGCTTTGCTGGCAACAACCTGAGGCGTGGAGCCATCAGGGGTAGCAGGGCTGGTGGAGTCAACCGTAGAGGGAGATGATAGCGCGGGTGACGGGGGCGCCATGGGCGACGCGGAACCGGCGCCAGGTGGGTTGGCGGTCGTTCGCGCCTGTTGGGCCGACGACCCAGTCGCGGAGATTGCAGTCAGGAGGGTGCTGGGAGGTGGCAGTGTGCTAGCCAAGCGCGACCAGTCTTGGGCCGGGAAGGGAGAGCTGATGGGGGCCAGCACCCCTGGGGCAGATGTTGGGGCGTTAGTGCCACTGGGTGAGGGCCGGCTGGCAGTAGTGGAGAATCCGCTGGTACCTAGTCCTGCAACAATGTAACATCCCAATTTTGGACTTGTGTTTCAAATGTAAGAAAATGAGTAGAAATTAAAACTTTTTCTTACATCATGTATTTCCTGTATGTACTAAACAATTATTGTACAAGAGTTATGGAAATACAAAGTCACAAGTCTTTTGATCCAAATCTTGAGCTTTCAAAAACAATCTTGTCAAACCTTTTGATCATCTCCTGGAAATATTTATCCTAAGTTCTTAGGATGGTATGTGACCCCTCTGAAAAATTTCACAATTTTTAGAAATATTTATCGGCTCTTTTATAATAACTTACTTTATCTATGTCCTTTACTAGACTTGTTAATGTATATTGTATGGAAATGATGTGTAATTTTGTGATGATGTGCATGTGCTGCAATTCTGGGAAGCATATGCCCATCGAGGCTTAGAATGTTTAATTAGTAATGCTAGAACCATTTGGAGGTTAAGTGTTACTAGTTAAATATTCCGGGTCCTCACAAAGTTGGTATCAGAGCCATACTGACCGTAGAAACCCCTAGCTTGGTCGCCTTTAGGGTATTTTGAAAACCTATGTTCAAGTGTCAAAAAGGTTTATAAAAATTTAAGTAAGCTCTCAGATTTTACTCCTTACCTATCTTAGTTTTCTTCTATCATCTTGTTCTAGTTTGAGTTTTAAAAATTGTTTTCCTCTCATCTTCTTCCAAAGGATAGTCCTTATCGTTTAATTTGGGTTTTGGGAACCAATGAGTTTGGCAAATTGAAGTGTTGGCTGCCCTTCTACAAGGTTTTGAAGCTTCTGGAATGGAGAATTTCGACTAGGAGCTTGGATGCGAAATCTGTACAGCAAGCGTCAATTTCCGGACAGCAAGCTCAAAGGTTCTAAAGAAGGTAGATAATGAGAGGATAATTCAACTAAAACTGGTGGAAATAAAAGGGTAAGAAGTGATATTAGTTGGCTAAGTGTCTAGCACCATTATTAGTAGTCTTACACTGCCTTTTGGTCGTGTGAGTATTTGAGATGCATGCTGAAATTTACCTTCCTAAACCGATTGCTCGTCCTTTCCATACGAGTTAGTCGCACCAGGAAGTTGGTTTTGTGACTTAAGACCTTGTGCTGACTTTGTGTTATTTTGGGCTTCTTGAGTTCACTTCCTTGCGGTTATGGTTTTCCCTGCCTTAAGTTTTCGGGTTTGGCCCTTGTCGTCTTAGTATTTACCCCCCCACCTCAACTTTCAAGAGAATTCCTAGTCCTTGGCTCCCTTCGCTTTCTTGACTTCTAATTTTCGGGTTGCGTTTCTGACCCATCCTTTCGTAGCAGGATGTCTGGACAGACCAGCAGCGGACTAGGTCAGCAGACTAGTAGGGGTGTGAATCTCCCTGGCCCCAACTGTCCGGACAAGGCTCATGGGCGCCTCCACTCAGGCGATTGTGACGGAGTTTGTTCCCATTGCCCTGGGGAACGGCAATTGCCTCCCTTTTTTCTTTGGCTTCGGTAAAGAGAGCCATGTCGTCAAAGGTCGTGAACTAGGAAAGGTCAAGGTCTGTCAGCGCTATGGTGAGGAAGGACACTACAGCAACGAGTGTACCACAGCTTGCCCAAATTGTGATGAAGACCACCTACCCGGGAACTGTCCGACTGCCAAAGTCACTTGTTTTCTCTGCGAGGGAAGCAATCACTATCCCAAGGAGTGTAGTATGAACCAGGTAATTGCCAGGTCACTAGAACTACAATGACTGTTTCTTCGGTCGTCCGTAGGCACCGCGACCACCAATGCATCCAAATCAGAGAAATTCCTGGATGATCTATCTGAGGAACTGCGGGACAAATTACCAGTTTATACCTTCCCCAACTTTCAGATTGTGGTCGAAAATCCCATTGTTGCTGGGGCTAGAAAGGGAAAGCCAAAGGATCGTCGCAAGCGTCAACGGATAGCTGATGTCACTTGTTTCTTCTGCAACAACAAGGGTAACTATGCGCATAATTGTCCTAAGGAGAGTGCGGCCACCCCTCGTCCTCTGCAGGCCGTGCCCCAATCTCGTGCACCTGCGAGTCAGCAGAGCGGCCTCCGCAATCTAGCCGAAGTCACTTGTTTCCTCTGCAAACTCAAGGGCCATTATGCTAATAATTGTCCTAAGAGGCTGGTAGCAACCTCTCGTTTCTTTTCGTGGCCCGTGATTCGATCACATGCACCTGCGAAACATCGTGACCTGAGGGTTGTTCGTACTCAAGTCAACCCCATCTCAGCTGGGAAAGCTCAGGAGGTACCCGACGCCGTGTTAGGTGCGCTTCTTGTTACCTCTTGCCCCGATACTATTTTAGTCAATTCAGGAGTATCTCATTTCTTTGTATCCCCATCTTTTGCTGCTCTTGGTGGCCTTCGTTTTGATCTTTTATCTGAAGCCCGGTACCATCCCAGTTTTGAAAAAGATCTTGCTAATCTATCCCGAACCCCTAGATGCCTTCTGGGATGTCATTGTTTATTTGACTTGGGTAGCACATTCCTTTCCCTATTTATCCAAGGGTATCACATACCTGTTATTGCCTCAAATTTCTGTGGCCTAGAGGGCCATAGCTCCTTTAACAAACTAGCTGCGGAGGGATGACTCCGTATAGCTAGTTATCAAGTCAAGGCCTCGTTCGTTAGTGGAGTAACCAGACAAATCGCTCCACCAGCTAACAACGATCTTGCACCATCAACCATAGAACCTAGAAAGATCTCTCAGTCTGTCAATCTTTGGTATATCTAGGCCTGGTAAGTTTCCCTGTGTCGGATAAAGTGACACGTTTTCTACCAGTCAAAACCAGGATTCGTACCGGTCACTTGGCTAAGCTATACGTCTCAAGAATCGTAAGCTTGCAAGGCATCGATGGTACTCTGTGCCCATGTTCAGACTACCCCTCTTTCTTTTCCGAGTGAGCCAAATCTCGGGACGAGATTTTTGTAAGGGGGAGAGTTGTAACATCCCAATTTTGAGCTTGTGTTTCAAATGTAAGAAAATGAGTAGAAATTAAAAATTTTCTTACATCATGTATTTCCTGTATGTACTAAACAATTATTGTACAACAGTTATGGAAATACAAAGTCACAAGTCTTTTGATCCAAATCTTGAGCTTTCAAAAACAATCTTGTCAAACCTTTTGATCATCTCCTGGAAATATTTATCCTAAGTTCTTGGGATGGTATGTGACCCCTCTGAAAAATTTCACAATTTTTAGAAATTGTTTGACTACTTTTGGAGGTCAGTCAAACCTACTTAAATTCTGGTCAAACTGGGGACCAGCACCTTGTGGAATTTTTGGAGGAAAATGTATAGCACAAAAACCTCTGGAAATTTTATACAAGGTTAATCCTAAAGTTAGCAAGCTCCTGCAAAAATTTCATAATTTTTGGAGTTAGTCTTCTACCTCAATTAAATTCCCAAACCTCAGGTTATTTTAAAACTCAAACTCAGGTCTGAGTCTGACACGGACTCGAGTCAGACCCAGCCTTTGGACTCGGTCGGACCAGCCGACTAGACCTCCTCGGGCTCGATCTCGTGCGCGCGGGTGTCGGGCCCTTGGATTTCAATCCGGCGGTCAGGACCTCCCCAGGACCTCCTCATCCGCTTAAGACCTCCCCACCTTGGGTGATCTGAGACGTCCAGGACCACCCCATGCCAATCGGGATCGTCCAGGACCTCCCCTCAGCCCTGTTCTTCTCCCTCACGAACTCCTGGAGGTCTGGTCGTCATGGTTTTCACGCGCCCGTGCGTGTGTCAGGGTCAGAGCAGTTGGGAGCAGTGCCCTGTCACTTTTTGGTCCTTCCCAACGTCTCTTTCTGCTATGCATTAAATGTGTCAGAAGCTTTGCCCTAAAGAAGTCGTCCCCTACTGGCTTGTCAAATCCTGTAGGTCATGGCAGTGGCATGGTTCTTGATCATAGTAGACTTTTGCCCACACCATTGCCAAGCTTCCAGGCTATGTATAGCCTGAGACCTCCCTTCTCATTTTCTTCCTCCGTTCTTTGTTGTGTTTGAGCTCCCTCAGTGTGAGCTGGTCCTCAAACTCAAGCACCCAAGAACACCACCCTCTCTGCCACCATTGTCGGCTTTGGAGCTCATTGAAGGCCTCCGAGCTCCAGTGGTCCCATCAAAGTTCTTGGCTCGTCAATTTGTCATCTTGATCACCTCAAGCTTTCTCTAACCTGCTGTGGTTAACCATAGCAGGGGTGGACAAGTTGGGGAGCTGCTTTTCGGGGTCGGGATCACTTTCTTCCTCGTCTCCCGCGAAGTCCTTGGTCACCGGAGCGCCCCCTTCGGCTTCCTCCTCTCCTCCGAGCTCCCCTGCACCTCATCTTGGCCCTGGTAAGTCATTCTAGCCTCCTAGAGCTCGAGCACTTGTCAGGGTAGGTCGCATCGAGCCTTTTTCGTGTTTTGGTTTTGCTGAAAACTAGCACTCCTAGCCTATCTCGGCTCGTCGGCGTTCAAGGCCGTCGCCGCCGTCGAGAGTGTCCCTGGTAGGTCCACGACGTTATTGTGAGTGTAGTCGTGTCCTTGGTTCTCGCCGGCGAGCTCCCCATCGCCGGCGGTGAGCTCGTTTAGACGCTCGGGCTTTTGTCGCGTAAGATTCGGACAGCCCCTGTAGCCAATGTTTGGCTGTCGAAATCGTGGGAGCCTCTCGCTGCGAGTGGGCCACCTCCTCCTGTTGTCGTTCGGCAAAACCCCGCCCAGACCACCCCGCTCGACCTCCTAAGGACCCGCACTATTAGGAGCACCTTGGACCTCCTTGGGTAAATCGTGGCCGCCCACGACCATCCCAGGGTAGATCCGAGCCTTTGGCTCCTTTCCGAAAAGCTTAGCCTCTGGACCTCCCCCTAGATGAAATCATAGCCGTTGAGATCACCTCCCAGTCAAATCTGTACCGTAGAGGGCTTTCTATGTAAATTCTAAGTCCCAGGACCTCCTTGGATCAATCTCGGCCGTTAAAAGACCTCCTAGGATTAGCTCTTAGCCGTTAGATCCTGGTCTGCGAAAACTATAAGTGCCAGGACCTCCCCTAGTGTCGATCCTAGCCGTCTAGGACCACCTCGGTTAAATCCTAGCCATTTAGACCTTTCCCCGTGCGCAAAAGACCTCCCTTGGTCATTTTTCCAAAACCACCCCCTGGACCTCCACCAAGGTCCTCTTTGCAAAAAGACCTCCCCTTGGTCATTTTGCAAAGACCACCCTAGACCACCCTCGGGGTCCTCTTGGTAAAAAGCCACCCCTGGTCTTTTTCAGAGAAAACCCCGCTCAGACCTCTTAGGCTCAATCCTAGCCGCTCACGACCTCCCCAGTTTTAGATCTGAGCGTTAGATCTCCTTTGTAAAATCCTTAGTCTCAGGACCTCCCTCCGTGTCGATCTGGACCGTTCAGGACCTCCCTAGGCCTAATCTGAGCCGTCCAGATCTCCTCCCGTTTAAACCCTGTCGCTTAGGACCTCCCCGAGTAGATCTTGGCCATCCAAGACCTCCTCGTGTAAATCCAAGCCGATCAAGACCTCCCTCTGGAGATCTTGACCGTCTAGGACCTCATCCTTTAGATCCGTAGCTTTAGGACCTCCTCCTCTAGTCTAAACCGTTAGATTTAGATCTAACGGGCTAGACCTCCCTCCGTGATTTAGCCGTAGGACCTCCCTCCGGAGATCTAGACCGTTGGGACCTCCCCCGAGAGATCCTGACCGCCCCGACCTCCTTCCTTGGATTTAAAGCCTTAGACCTCCGCTAGTGCTCGGGACCGCCAGATCTCGATCTGACGGTCACGACCTCCGTTAGGCGCGAGGACCTCCTTTGCGTGCGTTGTGCATGCACTGGTCGTGGCCGTTGGATCCAATCTCAACGGTCCAGACCTCCCTAGTGCGGGAGGAGGTCTTCCCGTGCGCTGTGCTTCGAGGTCCGTGGCCCTGCGATGCAAGATCAATGGCCCACGACCTCTCCTTATTCATTCAGTTCATTTGGACCTCCCGAGAGCTCAAATTTTCTAAGTCTTTTATTGTTTCAAATTTCAAAAGTGCATAACTTTGTCATTTTAGCTCCTTTTTGAATGATTCCTGTTGCTGTAGCTCTGTTATAGTATGAACTTTAATCTGAGAATGAATTTAGGCAATTGTTATGTAGCGAAAGTGATATAAACTGCAAGAACTTGTTTAATATGAAATGGTTGTTTAGAAATGATCTCAAATTTGTAAAATACATAACTTTTTCTCTGTAAATCCAATCTGAGCAAACTCAACTTGGTAAAATTTGTCTGTAGACATGCTTTAATATGAACTAGGCTTTGTCTTTATTCATGTTCTTGAAGAGTGATATATGCTAGTGTTAGAACTTAGGAAATTCATAACTAATTCATTATAACTCCAAATGAAGTAAACTCAACTTTGCTGTTCTTAGGATGACCTTAGCAACCTACCATAAAAATTTCAGATTCCAGATCATTCTAGAAATTTTTGCCATGAACAGTAACCAAAATTAATTTAATTAGGATTTTTCAGGCTGAGAGAAATTGTTTAGGGCATAACTTTTTCATACTAAGTCCAAATGAAGTGTTTCTTGTTTCTAAAATTGTCTAAAATCAACCTCTAGCTTCTGTAGAAATTTCATGGGATTTGGATGTTCTTTGCTATTGAGTTCCTTTTGGTGTTCTTCGTTCTTATCAGTTTTTATTGCCTTTTCGCGTTAGGTTCCGAAGAAAACTTTGAACCTGAGCACTCCCCTCTGCAGCAAGACACATCCCAGCAAGGCAAGCAGTTTGATCATGTTAATCCCAATATTTTAAGTATTTATGTTGATTACAAATTCTATGTATGCATTGCTTCTTTGTGTTAAACTATTGTCGTTAGTTGACCTAGTAGATGCATTTCCTTAGCAAATGATTATCCTCTACTACCATGAACCTAGGTATTGCTGTGATTTAGAGTTCGTGGATGAGCTCTTGTCACTTAGTAGTTGGCGAATTAATTGCTTAGCTATGCTTAGCTCCCGGTAGAAATGGGCGGTTATTGACTTGTCGATAACCTTGATCACATAAAAACTTATTATGATTTATGATTTCAGCCTTGTGCCATGTCTACTTATGAAAACTAAAACTGAAAATAAAATGATTTAGACTTGGGCACAATGGTATGTTGGTGTGCTTCTAGGTGTGACTGGAATGGTGCCCGGGTCAATAAGGACCGAGTTACTTGCGCCACCATACTGAGCATTTCGCGTGCTAACCACACTAGAGGGTATGGGACCTCTCTTGACTTAGTACTTTGGCGTGTATTGGCTTCGGGTCGCAGGGAGTCGCAGGAGGGATGGTGCTGGGAGCATTGTAGTGTCCGAAAGGCTTCCCCCGTGATGGCTGGTTGTCTTTCGGCTTGTAATGTAAGCGTATGGATTCTGATCAATACGAGCGGCTCGTAGTCAATGCACAATATTGGAAAGCGTCTCGTAGGACTTAGCCGTGCCGACATACCTTCGGAAGTGTGCTTTGTGGCTTAAAGGCGGTCTGAAGTGTGGGTACATTGGTACACCCCTGCAGGGTTAAAACTATTCGAATAGCCTCGTCCTAGGTTATGGACACGCTCGGATACGCCCCGTGAGAACTAGACTACAACCTTTTAATTAAAACTTGATGGGTGGTACGAATCGGGGATTCGTGCTATGTTGTGGTGGCTATTGGGATAGTCACTTCCAGGTGGTTACTTGTATGTATTTTTATTTCGCTGTTCTATTCAACATCAAAATAGATTTGCAAACTTGCTTTTAAATGTATTACATTATTGCAAATAAAGTTGGCTTTGTGCAAAATGAGACATATAACCCCCACTTAAATAAGCCTGCATGTAGCATATGAATAGGTCTGCTATTCCACATGTCAGTCTTGCGAGTACTTTTGTGTACTCAGTTATCTTGCTTAAATGTATTTGTTGTAGAGGAAGAAGGTGAGTGGAGGGCCTCATACGTGAGTTGTCTTTGTGGTAGCCTTAGAGGCGTCTAGCTTAGCGGCCCTCGGTTGCCTTGTGGGTTATGTGGCTAACGGTCGACTTTTATTCTAGCCATCTTATGGCACCTTTGCTTCATTGTCGTTCTTGTATATTGTGTTATTTGGCCGGTCGGCTCTTTTGTAATAACTTACTTTATCTATGTCCTTTACTAGACTTGTTAATGTATGTTGTATGGAAATGATGTGTAATTTTGTGATGATGTGCATGTGCTGCAATTCTGGGAAGTATATGCCCATCGAGGCTTAGAATGTTTAATTAGTAATGCTAGAACCATTTGGAGGTTAAGTGTTACTAGTTAAATATTTCGGGTCCTCACAAACAACTTATGATCTGATTGGCAAATGTGAAGTGCCAAAATCAAATAAAAAATCAAGGTTAGAGGGAGGCGCAAGAAAGGCTTTGGCAAAGGGAAAGGAGGACTCATCAAATGAGACATGGCGGGAGATGATGATTTTGTTGGATGAAAGATCAAGACACTGGTATCCTTTGTGGTCGGAAGGATAGACAAGGAAGACACACAAGGTGGAACACGGTGAAAGCTTGTGTGGGGCCGTGGAGGATAGGTTGGGGTAGCACTTGCATCCAAAGATGCGAAGATGCGAGTAGGAGGGGCAACACCGTAGAGGGCAAAGAAGGGAGTAGAGAAATTAAGAGTTTTGGTGGGGTGGCGATTAAGGAGATAGGTGGCAGCGTGGAGGGATTCCACCCAAAAGGTGGGTGGAAGACTAGCCTGGAACATGAGCGATCGCATGATGTCGTTAGTGGTATGAATGGTGCGTTCGGCTTTTCCATTTTGCTGAGAAGTATAGGGACATGACATGCGGAGTGCAATGTTGTGAGTGAGGAAGAAAGCACGAGCAGTGGAATTGTCGAACTCACGACCGTTGTCACACTGGACACTCTTTATGGTGGCGCTGAACTCGGTGCGAACATAAGAGAAAAAATTTAGAAATATGGGTGAAGGTGTCAGACTTAAGACGCAAGGGAAAAGTCCAAAGAAAATATGAGCAGTCATCAAGAATAACAAGATAATATTTGTAACCGGACACACTGGTGATAGGAGAGGTCCAAAGATCACAATGGATTAAATCAAAATTATGACTAGCCCAAGAGGAGGAAGTGCTAAATGACAAACACACATGACGTCCAAGCTGACACACATGACAGAGGGGTTCGAACGTAGTTTTATTATATGAAAAAAACACTTGAACTGGAGAGCTTAAACAAAGTTTCATGACCAAGATGCCCAAGGCAACGGTGCCACAACGTGAAAGAGGAGGTGGCGGCAAGAGCATGGGGGCCAGTAGAGGACTGGTGAAACGGATATAAGTCCCCAAGCTATTGCGCCTGGCGATCATGCTCTTGGTACGAAGATCCTTCACAGAAAAACCATAGGGATCAAATTCGACAGAACAATTATTATCAATTGTGAACTGATGAACGGAAATTAGATTTTTAATTATGTGTGGAGTGACAAGATCATGATGCAAAGAGATAGGGCTATGGGTGGTGGGGAACGATAGCGAGCCGGTGGAGGTAACAGCAGCATTGACCCATTACCAACAATGATGTTAGAAGGAGTAGATGTGGAGAGGGGGGGGCGTGAAAAACAAAGAGAGTACCGACATCTGAAGTCAAATGCGAAGATGCGCTCGAATCCATATACCACTCGGTGGTGGAGGGAGGCGGTGTAAGCGTCATTGCACTGAAGGCGTTGGCGAGGTGGTCCCAGGAGCCGACAGCGGACATGGGGGTCCACGGTGCCGACTGGGGCGGCTGTGGAGGGCCACCGAAATAGCCAATGTTGCCAGGAGGGCCCGGCGTGTCGAATTGAACACCGGGGAGGCCAGAAGGGGGTGCGACGACGAGAGCATGAGGCGCCGGGTGCGACGGTGGAGTTGCCGCATAGGGCCAGGGACCGAGGACGCCAGCGGCGCGGTGTGGCCACACCTGAACAGTCCCGGTCCATGGATTAAAAAAGGAAGGCCACCCCATCTGCCCAGCTAGGCCAGCCGCATGGCCGCCTCCGCCGGCACCAGGGCCCTTGTTACAAGGGCGGTTGCAGCTGTTGTTCTTCCCGGAGCCACCGTTCCCGCCGTTTTTGCCTCCACCCCCGCCTGGGCTTGGGGGCGGGAGTCCTGCTGTCCAGCAGCAAGGAAAACGAAGGGTGGAGCGGTCGTTCTGGAGTCCTTGGTGATCTCCTCGAGGAGAAGATGCGAGCGAGTCTCCACGAACGTAGGGAACGGTCGTTGCATCTTGAGGATTGGCACCATATGAGTGAACTTCTCGTTGAGGCCGTGAAGGATGGTCAACACGAGTGTCCGGTCAGAGATAGGTTCACCGATATTGCCAAGACCATCTACCATACTCTTGAGTTTGTGGCAAAAATCAGAAATTGACAAATCACCTTGAACGAAGGTGCGGAATTCCACCTCCATGTACAGAGCACGGGTCTCCTGGTTGCCAAGGAATTGATGCTCGAGGTTTGTCAACACGATGTAGGCAGTAGTGATGGGGGACATGACGATCTCTAAGAGGTTAACAACAATGGTGCCGTAAAGCCAAGACAAGACCACGCAGTCCATGCGCACCTAATCCGCCCGATCGGGGAGGGAAGCATCGTTAGAGAGGACGTGGTCTGTCAAGGCGTACTTGCTGAGCGTGACGAGGAAGTGGTCATGCCACATGCTGTAGTTGGTGGAGGCAAAGTCGAGGGTGACCAGGATGAGGGCCTTGATGTTGAGGACACCAATAGCTTGGCCGTCAAGGGCGGCGATGGTGTAGTCCGGTTGGTCGGCGACGTCGTGGGAGAGGTCAGCAGCCAGGGCCTGTTGACGTTTAGCAGCGATCGCGGCGAGCGCCTCCTGGCGCGCGCGATCGACGGTAGCCACGACAATGGCCTGAACCCAATGGTCCTCAGCGGCAGCGACTTCGGTCTGAGCTGTAACACCCCAGCTCGACATGAGCCTGGAATGCTACTAAACAAACTCTAATAACTCTAAACTAGACATTCCCAATAATTTCGGCAGAACCTCCCTTGTAAAATTAATTACACGGAGGTTCCAACACATAGATTATTCAAATAATAATTAAAACTTTCATCCAAAGACATCAAATGATAAACAATGACATGCTAAGAATCCAACAAAACTAGAGAGTTATGAAGATCCACTACTCATCATTATTACATCAATCTATTGCATAAGACAAAATATAATAATCTAAAATCAAATCCGTCCTGAAGATCATTCAACTTTATTTAGTTCATGTGGTATGTGTGTGACTAGCGATCTACTTTCCCCATGCATGTCATTCTTGGCTCGGTACCTAAAACAACAATAAAAGCAAGAGTGAGTCCACAGACTCAGCAAGTACATAAAGAACCTATAACTCATCATACATATAAAGGAGATCAACATCAAATGTCTCATATGCAAATGCAATGCTCAAGGAACCTTTATCTTTAACTTTCTGTGTGCATTACACCGGTAATGCAGAGTATGCGACCGCCGCCGCATACCCATGCCCAGCGCGCACGCACGAGGACCAATTGCCGTTACTCAAGTAACGGGACCTCAAGCCCACACTCCACGAGTGAGGATCTCGGGCCCGTCACATTCATGACGGGAATCTCAAAGGGAAACACACTTGGTCACCACATGACCAAGCCTCAATATGATTTCAATATGCACATGCTCATCATTTAATCATCATCAAATTACCAAAAGACAACAACACTTAACCATAGTAAAGCATGAGCATCATTTGAGCAATAACCATACTTAAGCATTCATCAAGTACACCATCTTGCTATGCAACCATATATCAAATAACACACAATATAGCCAATCGTTCAAACAACAATGCACTTGCCTCAACCGTGCGAAGGTGGATGTCGGGAATAAGGTCTGCTCCGGAGCCAAACCCACACTGGACATACAATTGAGACAAGCTAAGGCTACCATAGAGGTCTAATAACAAAACCATAAACACAAAATGAGTACATCGTCCACTAAACGAAATCCCCAATTCTAATCTTTGGTGTCGATTTCTTTTCCAGAGAACAGCCCCTTCGAAAAATCATAACTAAATGTACAGAAATCCAAATGGAGTGATCTTGGACAATCTGAAAAGGTTATTGAATTCCCCTTCTAAACCTAGTTGGTGAGGTTCTCTGATTCGGCCCTTTACTAGCCCTACCAAACTAAACAACAGAGTATCCATTCTTGCGTCGGTATCCATGATCTTTAGTTTTCCTGAAAGCTGGAAGGATTATCTACAACTTTCGTTATACTGGGGTTCTCAGATTTCCACTTTAACCATCCCTTTTAATCTGTTTTCTACAAGCGCCTAATTCTTGTGAGCAGTGGAACAGCAGTCTTAGAAAAATCATAACTCTCTAACCGTTAATCGGATTTGAGTGAACTTGGCGGCCACTGAAAGCTAAGGCAATAACCTACAACTCTCTAGGAGACCAAAACTCCAGATTCATCTTCTAACCACATGAAATTTACCTCGCAAGCCGCTGGACAGAACTGCGATACAGCAGGCCGAATGCCATCCAACCAAAGATTAACCCAAAAACTCTTCCAAGACTAATTACCCTACAAGAACATCTTATTACCCTTGACGACGTGCTGAACGACAAAGATCAGCCCCGACGACGATCCTCCTTCTCCTCTCTTCCTTCTCTTCTCCCTCTCCCTCTCCTTCTTCCTTCTTCTCTCCTTTTCCCTTTCTTTTTCCTCCTTGGCCGGCTGCAATGGAGCTCCTCCTCTTCTTCGGCCAGCAGCAATGGTGGTGGTGGGGAGGTGGAGAGGTGCGCAAGGGAGGGTGGAGGAGGTGGAGAGGTGGAGAGGAGGGTGGCGCCGGTTGGGAGTGGGGAGGAAAGGGGAGGGAGGCGGGGGTCGGCTAGGGTTTGGGAAGGGGAGTGGCGCCCCCCCTCTAGGCTATGGCCGGCCACCCTTGGGCCCCTCTTGGGCCATGGGCTCTAGCCCAGGTTGTCGCAAAAAATGCTCTTTCCCCCCTCTACTACTGCAGCATTGACATCTTTCCAATTGGTCCCTCCCGACGTTCCGTTAAATATTCCCCCGAACCGATTCTCCCTTCCGACTTCTAGTGCATCACCCATCGGGATATTACATTCTACCCCCCTTAACAGGATTCGACCACGAATCTAAACGCCCACTTCACGAGTTAAAACTGAAATTGGAAACTAAGCAACAAAAGAACACACCTGAGGTGAACAAGTCCGGATAAAGCTCACGCATGCGAGACTCCAGTTCCCAAGTGGCCTCCCTTTCAGTCTGCTGTGACCAAAGCACCTTAACATACTTCAGGGTTTTGTTCCTCAACTCTTTTTCGATCTTTCAGTGCCTTTGGTTTGGACTCAAAGGACAGGTTCTGCTCAATTGTTATGGGTTCTAATGCAATGAGATGTTCCGGGTCCCTCAAGTACTTCCTCAACATAGACACATGAAAAACATTGTGCACTCCACGCATAGACTCGCAGTCTAAGCGATAAGCCGACTTCCGATTCGAGCCAAGATCGTGAATGGTCCTATGTACCTTGGGCTAAGCTTCCCTCAGTGCAGAACCTCACCACTCCTTTAGTGGGGACACTTTCAAGAGCACTGATCCCCACTTCAAATTCCAAGTCTCTTCTCCTCACGTCGCATAACTTTTCATGCATTCGAGTACGCTAATAGGTTCTGTCTCACAGAGCCACTCGTTCTCTGATCTTTTGTACCCAATCTGGTCCCAAAACTGCCTTCTCACCCACGGCTTCCCAGCAAAGTGGTGACCTGCACTTACGCCCATACAACACCTCGAACGGAGCGACTTTTATGCTTGAATGATAGCTGTTGTTGTACGCAAACTCTGCTAAAGGCAATTGATCCTCCCAGCTACTCTTCCAGGACAGGACACAGGACCGCAACATGTCCTCCAAGGTCTGAATAGTGCGCTCTGACTGCCCATCTGTTTGAGGATGGAAAGCTGTACTTAGACGGAGTTGTGTGCCCATTGCACTCTGCAAACTCTCCCAGAACTTGGATACGAACTTGGCGTCCCTGTCAGAAATGATGGTCTTTGGTACTCCATGCAATCTTACAATTTCCCGTACATAGATAGGAGCCAGGTCACTAGCCGAATTGGTCGTGCGGATGGGAATAAAATGTGCAGATTTGCTGAATCGATCCACTATAACCCAAACCGCATCCTTACCTCGCGGTGAACGAGGCAACGCAACAACAAAGTCCATAGAGATATCATCCCAAGGCCATTGGGGGACCTCTAATGGCTGCAATAATCCTGCAGGTCGTTTGTGCTCTGCCTTCACTTGTTGACAAACCCCACAGGAGGCTACATAGTTGGCAATGTCTACCTTCATCCTTTTCCACCAAAAAGTCTGCTTCAGGTCGCGATACATCTTTGTCTCGCCCGGATGTACCGTGTACGGAGTACGATGAGCCTCCCTCAGAATTTCACCTTTGACTTCCGCCTTTTGTGGCACACAAAGGCGGCCTTCATCGCAACACTCGGACCCATCAAACTGAAATCCCCGACTTTGCCCATGTCCAAACGCTTTTTGACCCTCTGCAAAAACTGATCATCCTGTTGTGCTTCCCGCACCCGCTCTGGAATGGCCGACTCAAGATCGGTGTGCCGACACGTCGCGATCCCGCATAGCAAAATGATATACCCATACGGTCAAAGTCAGCAATGAGATAATCCAATGCAAAGCGTCGCCTTGCGACTCGAGCATCGGCCACTACGTTTGCCTTGCCGGATGGTGCGAATAGATAGGTCATAATCTTTAATCGGTTCGACCACTGCGCGCTTAAATTCAAATATTTACGTGTGATAATATACTTAAGACTCTTGTGGTCAGTATAAACATCACAACCCTCACCATCTACGATAGTGTCTCCAAAGCTTGGGGCAAACACTACATTGCCAACTCTAAATCATGAGTTGGGTAATTCATTCATGCTTCTTGTTTGCCTCGGCGCATAAGCTATCACCTTCCCTTCTGCATAAGGACACAACCCAACCCAATCCGAGGCGCATCGTGAGTACACCGTAAATCGTTTCCTAGGCTCGGGAAGTGTAAGGACAGGGGCGGTCACCAACTTTTCCTTAAGGGTTTGGAAGCTACGCTCACAGTCATCGTCCCACCTAAACTTCACATCATACGTGAGTGCGGATAAAGGTTTAGCAATAATGGAGAAATCCGCACAAAATGCCGATAGTATCCCGCCATGCCGAGAAAGCTTCTCACTTCTTTGACATTGGTTGGCGTCTTCCATTCTACCACTGTAGAAATCTTACTTGGATCAACTGTGATTCCCTTATAATTGATGACATGCCCCAGAAACCCCACTTGGACATCCAAAACTCGCACTTTTCAGTTTGGCATAAAACTTATGCTCCTTAGCGTCTCAACACAAGCCTCGTGTGTCGCCCATGTTCAGCTTCGTCTTTGAATATATCAAAATATCATCAATAAAGACAACCACAAAATCATCCAGTACTCATGCAACATCCTGTTCATAGTCTCCATGAAAGCAAAGAGGGCGTTCGTTAGTCCAAAAGACATAACTTTAAATTCAAAATGCCCATACCTTGTAGAGAATGCCGTCTTCTCAATATCCTCCTTTGGACGAGGATTTGATTATAACCAGATTGAAGGTCAATCTTTGAGAATACCTTGGCCCCTCTCAACCGATCAAATAGATCTTCTATGCGAGGCAGAGGATACTTATTCTTGATGGTTAGTGGTTAAGAGCACGATAATCAATACACATCGCCAACTACCATCCTTCTTCTTGGTAAAAGAACAGGGCTCCCCATGGAGACACCTAATGGGACGAATAAGATCCTTTGCTTTTAAATCATCCAAGCGCTTCTTTAGTTCCTCCCGAGCGGACGCCAACCGTAAGGGGTCATAGAGGCAGTCGGGCGCACGTACCAAATCAATTCGAACTCTACGGGACGAGGTGGTGGCATCCTGGTAGCTCTACGGAAAAACATCCAGAACTCCCGAACGACCAAAATATCTTCTCGCACTCTGAGATGAACTCGGCTTCTCCACTAGAGACAAAAGAAACCCATTCTTCACCGTGACGGCCACCGGGAAAAGGCTAGCCATCACAAAAAGTGAGTGAGATGGAGCGCTACATTGGAATACTATCTCCTGCCTGCACGGAGCTTGCGGTGGTTATTGTCTTCCAAAACAAGAAATGACAAAGACGGTAATTATGCAACCAGTCCATCCCCAAGATAACATCAAACGGCTCCATCTTCATAACCATCGAGTTAGCAATGAATTCTTCTCCATCTAACGAAATCACACAACCAGGGCAAATCAGAGCTAGAGAATTCCCCGGAGAATTAACTAGAATCGATCGAGCTATTGGTCGCAAACCCAAATTCGCCTTACTAACAAAATCTAGTGATACAAAAGAAAAGGTAGCCCCGAATCAAATAGAACAAGTGCCTCTCTGAATCCACCAAGAGCGTACTGTCACCACATCGGGACGACTCACCGACTCGCCGTCGGCATAGCGTAGAGGCTCGCTGCTTTGGGCGGTAGGGGCTCCGACACACACTGGTATGGTGGTACGGAGGCCGCTGGAGGTGCCAAGGCGCCACTCATCGGAAATAGGGCCACGGGAGGCGGCCAAAGTACCACAGTGGTGGTGCTCCTCCAGGTGCAGGAAGGTAAGGCTGTGGCGGTGCCCAAGTAGGGGTAGGAGTAGCTGCTAACATCTGAACCGACCCTCGAGAAGAAGCTGCTGGCGCTGGCACTGACACTGGAACAGGTTCCCACTTGATGATACTGGCGGGATTCCGCCGACAAACCAATGCCTTATGGCCCTCCTGACCACAATGGCGGCAAGATCCGAACCAGCTGCACTCTGAAGCTCTATGCTCGCTACCGCACTTGAAGCACTTCATGCCCTGACCTGGGACCGGACGTAACCTAGGTGCAGCTGCCGATGCTCGCGAGGTGGAAGAAGACTGTGCCCCTGTGAACTTGGTCTTGAATGATTTCTGCGGCCCTTTGAACCTCTTGGAAGTGGGCCTCTGGAAGGTCCCACCCCCACTGCCAAAACCCCTTTTCTGGCTGCCACCTGCACCCTCAGAAACCACAACGGCTTCCACTCCAGTCAGTTCCTCACCAAGCTGCATCTCCAGTTCCATGCCCCTGGCTTGTTCGACTAGAGAACTGAAATCCCGCAACTCCAATGCTCCCAATACTGCCGAACTCTTGCACGAGCCCCTGCGAAACCTCTTGGCTTTTTCTTCATCATTTGTGGCCACAGCTGGAACAAAACGAACCAGGTTGTTAAAACCCGCTTCATACTCTGTCACTGTCATCTTACCCTGCTTGAAGTTCTGCAAAGAGACTTCCATTCGCTCCACATATGAAGCTGGATAAAACCTCTTCCTGAAATGCTCAACAAAATGCTCCCAGGTAACTGGTCCATGAGCTGCTGTCCTGGCCATCAGGACTCCTTCCCACCAGATATCCGCCTGCCCCTTCAATTGGAAAGCCACGAACTGAGCCCTCATTTCTGAAGTCATCCCCAGAGCTCCGAAGTGCCTCTCCATGTGCCGCAGCCAGTTAGCTGCGTCAACCGGCGTGCCTGACCCGTCGAAGGTGTCCAGCCTCAATGCGTTCCACTGGTGTAATCCCATGGCATACACCGCAGGTGCCGCTGCAGGGGCCACCACAGGAGCGACAACAGGCACAGCTGGTTGGGCCTGGTTCTCCTGTACCGCTGAAGCAACCTCTTCCTCTGATTCCGCAGGGCTAGCTTCTCCAACTACGGAATTCTGAACTTCTGGCGGGGGCGATGCCTGGCCTCGCCCGGCTCCCTGCCGGCCACGACCACGACCTCGGCCTCCACCCCTTGCCATATCTAAACATCACAGCAAAACAATCAAACAATAAGCGCTTACAACAACTAGGACCACAAGTATAGCCTAACTAACAGCTATCACACAAGAGAAATCAAAAACTCAATAGTAGCATAATGCAATGCATTAACCCATTCCCACCTACTGTGCATAGTGTGTCAAATTTATCTTTTCATGTACCACGGACCTACAGCCCACTCTGATACCAACTGTAACACCCCAGCTCGACATGAGCCTGGAATGCTACTAAACAAACTCTAATAACTCTAAACTAGACATTCCCAATAATTTCGGCAGAACCTCCCTTGTAAAATTAATTACACGGAGGTTCCAACACATAGATTATTCAAATAATAATTAAAACTTTCATCCAAAGACATCAAATGATAAACAATGACATGCTAAGAATCCAACAAAACCAGAGAGTTATGAAGATCCACTACTCATCATTATTACATCAATCCATTGCATAAGACAAAATATAATAATCTAAAATCAAATCCGTCCTGAAGATCATTCAACTTTATTTAGTTCATGTGGTATGTGTGTGACTAGCAGTCTACTTTCCCCCATGCATGTCATTCTTGGCTCGGGTACCTAAAACAACAATAAAAGCAAGAGTGAGTCCACAGACGCAGCAAGTACATAAAGAACCTATAACTCATCATACATATAAAGGAGATCAACATCAAATGTCTCATATGCAAATGCAATGCTCAAGGAACCTTTATCTTTAACTTTCCGTGTGCATTACACGTGTGCGAGTATGCGACGCCACAGATACCCATGCCTCAGGCGCGCATGCACAGGACCAATTGCCGTTACTTCGCATGTAACGGGACCTCAAGCCCACACTCCACGAGTGAGGATCTCGGCCCGTCACATTCATGACGGGAATCTCAAAGGGAAACACACTTGGTCACCACATGACCAAGCCTCAATATGATTTCAATATGCACATGCTCATCATTTAATCATCATCAAATTACCAAAAGACAACAACACTTAACCATAGTAAAGCATGAGCATCATTTGAGCAATAACCATACTTAAGCATTCATCAAGTACACCATCTTGCTATGCAACCATATATCAAATAACACACAATATAGCCAATCGTTCAAACAACAATGCACTTGCCTCAACCGTGCGAAGGTGGATGTCGGGAATAAGGTACTGCTCCGGAGCCAAACCCACACTGGACATACAATTGAGACAAGCTAAGGCTACCATAGAGGTCTAATAACAAAACCATAAACACAAAATGAGTACATCGTCCACTAAACAAAATCCCCAATTCTAATGTTGGCTGTCGATTTCTTTTCAGAGAACAGCCCCCTTGAAAAATCATAACTAAATGTACAGAAATCAAAATGGAGTGATCTTGGACAATATGAAAAGGTTATTGAATTCCCCTTCTAAACCTAGTTGGTGAGGTTCTCTGAGTCGGCCCTTTACTAGCCCTACCAAACTAAACAACAGAGTATCCATTCTCGCGTTGGGTTTCTGGACAGCAATAATGAAATTATCATAACTTTCTCTACGTTCGTCCGAATTCCATGATCTTTAGTTTTCCTGAAAGCTGGAAGGATTATCTACAACTTTAGTTATACTGGGTTCTCAGATTTCCACTCTAACCATCCCTTTTAATCTGTTTTCTACAAACTGCCTAATTACTGACAGAGCAGTGGAACAGCAGTCTTAGAAAAATCATAACTCTCTAACCGTTAATCGGATTTGAGTGAACTTGGCGGCCACTGAAAGCTAAGGAAATAACCTACAACTCTCTAGGAGACCAAAACTCTAGATTCATCCTCTAACCACATGAAATTTACCTCGCAAGCCGCTGGACAGAACTGCGATACAGCAGGCCGAATGCCATCCAACCAAAGATTAACCCAAAAACTCTTCCAAGACTAATTACCCTACAAGAACATCTCGTTACCCTTGACGACGTGCTGAACGATGAAGATCAGCCCCGATGACTATCCTCCTTCTCCTCTCTTCCTTCTCTTCTCCCTCTCCTTCTTCCTTCTTCTCTCCTTTTCCCTTTCTTTTTC
The DNA here is from genome assembly GCA_036346255.1 of Ampelocalamus luodianensis. Classification (NCBI taxonomy): domain Eukaryota; kingdom Viridiplantae; phylum Streptophyta; class Magnoliopsida; order Poales; family Poaceae; genus Ampelocalamus; species Ampelocalamus luodianensis. The sequence continues at coordinate 59,114,551 of CM070622.1, read as the reverse complement.
CTCCTTGGCCGGCTGCAATGGAGCTCCTCCTCTTCTTCGGCCAGCAGCAATGGTGGTGGTAGGGAGGTGGAGAGGTGCGCAAGGGAGGGTGGAGGGGAGGTGGAGAGGTGGAGAGGGGAGGGTGGCGGCCGGTTGGGAGTGGGGGAGGAAAGGGGAGGGGGGGGGTCGGCTAGGGTTTGGGAAGGGGAGTGGCGCCCCCCCTCTAGGCTATGGCCGGACACCCTTGGGCCCCTCTTGGGCCATGGGCTCTAGCCCAGGTTGCCGCAAAAAATGCTCTTTCCCCTCTACTCTGCAAAGACCGACATCTTTCCAATTGGTCCCTCCCGACGTTCCGTTAAATATTCTCCCGAACCGATTCTCCCTTCCGACTTCTAGTGCATCACCCATCGGGATATTACATGAGCCGCGTGGGCAGCCAAAGTAGCCTGCTCGGCCTGAGCCGCCTGTTCAGCAGATAGGTCGGCCATAGGAGAGAGAGGGACTGGATCGGCCAGAAGATGGAGGCTGACAGCTCGATGTAGGATTTGTGGAAACGCGCGGTCGTAGGAGCGATCGCGTTTGATACCATGAAAGCGTGTAGTGTTTTGGAGAATTCATGCAATACTTGATTAATCATACATCCAGTGTATATGTAGAGTTACACATGTTTACAACAGAAAAGGAAACAATCTTATCTATAGCAACAATCTCTATCTATGGTAATAGAATCAACCTATCAATCAGCTAGTAACCAGCCAGGCAATTTGGCAAGGATCCGGGCTGTTGCCATACAGGCAACAGTGCTGTGAGGAGTACTCTAACAGATTGGTCAACACATTTTTGTAGCTTCCCATCCTATCATCAGGTGCCTATTGTAGTTCAACTCTGTTGCCATTGCAAATGCTTTGCTCTCTATGTTGCCATCCTCATTGCCAATTTGGCACTGATGCGCCACATCAAAGAATGAGATGGCTTTTGTTTGCGCTTCAAGGTAATGATAAAATGCGAGCAAATATTTGTGTATATGCGGTAAAAAAATGCTTGTCCTTTGTATTTTGTTTATCAGCCGATTTATACTGCTGGGTGTTGACAAGTTAATATAGTGGTCTACTCTTTACTGAGAAGGGACTGGAGCAAGTCATCCTCAAATAGGTAAGTGTGTTTCTATGGGGAGTGGAGACTTAAGATAGATGATCATGTCATTATGGTGAATACTATTGGAAGACCGATGACCATTTTTCTGTATCCTATTCTATATACACACAATAGCAGAAGTTATGGTTTCGTCAATGAAACTTATGCTATTCTCTTTCTGAAATACATCGAGGCTAAAGCAATGAACCTTGATCCTTATTGGTGTGTTCTCTGTTGTATGACACAATTCATTGTCATTGGCCAATGATAATTCTTTTTTCTTATGCAAATAGCCGATTGCTATTAGCCTATTACATATATTTAGGTGCTGATAAATTATGTGATTTGCTCTCAGTCATCCTTTTTAGCAAAGTATTACATTTGAGGCCCTATTTTTTTATTGTTCAGGACTACTACTTTCATACTTGTGTGAACCGGTTTCTAATAGTATGCCATCTGCAAAGTCCAGAGAGGCCTTGCCAGCTGGCTTTGTCGTCCCTTCTATAGCTCTCCACAGTTCTAAGAAGATGCTAGCCCCATTAAGATGTACATGTTCCTAGGGTAAATTCTCCTTTTCTCTACTAATAAAGGATAGAGTTTACCCCTGTACAACGAGACGATCTTCCGCTCAGCTCCTTTGAGCAAAAACCGCCTCACCACCTCTTCATCCATAGCTAAACCCCGATTCGTATGCCCCTTAACTATCCCTCTCTCTCTAGCACTATATCTCATAGCGATTTCCTCTTGCTCCCAACTGCCTATTCTCATAACCCAATCCGCATCTCTGGCCCCCTCGCTCCCTTCTCTTCTCCCTTCATTTCCATATTTGTGCAGTTCAATCTGGTCAGGGCTGTAACATCCCAATGTTAGGCTTGTGTTTCAAATGTAAGAAAATGAGGGGAAATTAAAACTTTTTCTTACATCTTGTATTTCCTGTGCGCTTTGGACAATTGTTGTAAAGAGATTATGGGAATACAAGGATCACAAGTCATTTCGACCCACATCTTATTCTTCTTAGTCATCCTTGTTCCATCTTGTGATAATCTCCTGGAAATATTTTTCCTAAATTCTTGGGTTGGTATGTGACTCCTCTGGAAAGTTCCACAATTTTTAGAAATTGTTTGGATGCTGTTGGAGGAAAGTCAACCCAATTCAAAATCTAGTCAAACCTTGGACCAGCACCTTGTTAAATTTTTGGAGGAAAAAGCATAGCACAAAAACCTCTGAAAATTTTATACAAGGTCATCAACTCAGCTAGCAAGCTCCTGTAAAAATTCCATAATTTTTGGAGTAAGTTTGCTATCTCAAACAAATCCTCAAACTCCAAATCTGTTTGAAACTCAATTTAGGTTTGAGTCAAACTCGGAGCTCGGACCAGCCCAACTCAACCGACTCGGTCGAGCCATGTGCTTGCGCCGCACCCGAGCTCAATCTCGTGCGCTCGTTCTAGTCGTTGGATCTCCATCCGGCCGCTCGACCTCCCGATCAGGAGCTCTTGGCGCCCTCGGCGCTTTGGGGTGGTCAAGCGTGGGATGTCCATCGTGGGGCTCACGACCTCCAGGACCTCCTCGCCCGCTCGGACCTCCCCACCTCGGCGGTCTGGGACGTCGGGACCTCCCAAGCAAATCTGGGGCGTCCGGGACCTCCTTAGCGCTATGTCTCTTCCTCACGACCTCCCACGAGTGCGCCCATATGAAATTTCGCACCTGCATGCGTGTGTGAGTCGAGCGGTTGAGGCGATGAGATGTCACCTTTGCCTCTTGTCAACGACTTTTTAGCGACATGCATTTATTGCTAGTCGACTTTAACCTCAAAGTCTTCACCGCTCTGCCACTTGTCACTGTCGTGCGTGCGTTGGCGAGGGCATGGTTCTTGCTCACGATGAGTTGCCCTAGCCCTTGCCAAACTCCCGGGCTATACATAGCTGAAAACTTCCTCTCCTTTTTCCTTCTTCGTTCTTGGGCGTGCTTGAGCTCCCTCGGTTGAGTGGTCCTCAAACTCAAACCCCAAGAACACCACCACCTCGAAACCTCCATTGCCACCTTTGGAGCTCCTGCCGGCTCGAGCTCGGTGGTTCCATCAACGTTCTTGCACTGTTTTTCTTGTCATCTCGAGCACCTCGAGCATTCTTTAACTTTTGTGGTTATCCATCGCGAGGTGGTCAAGTTTGGGAGCCGCTTGTCGGGGTCGAGGTCGCCTTCTTCTCCATCTCGGCAAGCTCTTCACCGGGACTTCATCGACCTCCTCCAAGTCCCTCCGTCTTCCTCGGACCTTCCCTACACTCGGGTGAGTCCATCTTAGTCCCTTAGGGCTTAGGGTCTAGCTAGCTCAGCTCGTGGCGCTCAGCTTGGTCATTTCGGTTTTGCCAAACACTTATCCTCAGTCATTCTCGGCTCGCGGCGTTTAAAACCGTCGCCGCCGTCGAGTGTCTCCGCTAGGTCGCGACAATATTGCAGTATATCGGTGCCCTTGGTGGCGGCCGCGAGTCCCCATCGCCGGCGGCAAACCGTTGAGCCCTCGGGATTTTGCGGTTCAAAACCTCCGTTTCGTCACTTTCTTAGGACATCATCAATGCCCCATTTATTGCTAATCATTGGGTGCATTAATCCTGTTTAAGCTGTGCCATTGTGTCAGCGACACATGGGCCATGGGCTTAAGTTAAATCAGAAGTCTTTTGGTGCCTTTTAGGTTCATTCATTGCCAATCTTGAGAGCAATAAATTTGTCTTAGCCGCCCTTTTTTGTCATTGTCGGTGGTCCCGCGCCATTAAAAAAAACCCGGACCTCTGGGGCTAATCTTGGCCGTTCGACCTCTCCAAGATTAGATATGGGCCTTAGGTTCTTTTCGCAAAAAACCTCGAGTGTCTAGGACCACCTTGGTTAAATCCTAGCCGCTAGGACCACTCTTGCGCAAAAAGACCTCCTCGAGGTCATTTTTGTAAAACCACTTTGGAGACCACCTCGGGTCGTCTTTGCAAAAGACCTCCCTTGGTCATTATGCGAAGACCACCTGGGACCACCCTCGGGTCGTCTTTGTAAAAGCCACCAGTGGCCTTTACAAAAAAACCCCCTCAGACCTTTTAGGCTCGATCCTAGCCGTTCACGACCTCCCGGTTTAGATCGGCGTTAGATCTCATTTTGTAAATCTTTAGCGCTCGAGACCTCCCTCCTCGGTTAAATCCCAACCGTTCGGGACCTCCTCGCTTGATCGCGTCAGTTAAAGACCTCCCTCTGGAGATCTAGACCGTTGAGGACCTCCTCGTTTAGATCCGTAGCTTTAGGACCTCCCTTGACTCTGGACCGTTAGATCTAGATCTAACGGGCTGAACCTCCTCTGTAGGCGTAGTCTTAGGACCTTCCCTAGTGCTCGGGACCGCCGGATCTTGATCGGCGGTCACGACCTCCGATAAGCGCGAGGGCCTCCTCTGCGTCTTGTTGTGCATGCTGCGAGTCGTGATCGTTGGATCGGATCTCAACGATCCGACCTCCCGGTGCGGGAGGAGGTCTTGTGCGCCAGCGTGCCGAGGCTCGTGAGCCGTCGGACCTTGATCTAACGGCCCCGACCTCTCCTTTTCGATTCGATTCGTTTGGACCTCCGAGAGCTCAAAGTTTCCTAAGTCTTTTCTGTTTTAAATTTGAAGTGCATAACTTTGTCATTTTAACTCCTTTTGAATGATTCGATTCTTGTAGCTTTGTTATAGTATGAACTTTAATCTGAGAATGAAATTAGGCCTGTGTTGTAGCAGAAAATGATTTAAATAGCATGATCTTGTTTAATGAAAAATGAGGCCTAGAAATTCATGAAAATTTGTAAACCACATAACTTCCTCTCTGTAGTTGCAAAGTAAGCAAACTCAACTCGCTAAATTTGGCACTGTAGACATGCTTTAATTTGATCTAGGCCTTGTCTTTATCCATGTTCTGAGAAATGATATGTGCTAGTTGTAGAACTTAGAAAAATCATAACTAAATTATCTTAACTCCAAATGACCTAAAATTTTATATGGGTTACCACAATACCAGAAGGTAGCTACCATAAAATTTCAGCTTCAAAACCTTTCTAGAAAATATTTTGCTACAGTGCTAATTATGGTAGAAAATGAGTTTTTAGGTAATATCCTTTGCACCACAAATCCAAATTAGGTTTTTCCAGTTTCCATGTCTAGGTATATTTGTATTCTACCTTGTGTATAAATTTCGTCGTAATTGGATGATTTTTGCTTGCTCTTTTGTTTTAGTGTTGCTCGTCTTATTGGTTGTTCTTGGTTCTTTTGCCCTTTCGCTTAGGATTCGACATTTGCGGTAACCCGAGAGCGACCCTCCACAACAAATTGAGCAACGCAAGCGTGCAAGCAGTTTGATCATGTTAATCCCGTATTTTAAGTATTTATGTTGATTACAAATTCTATGTATGCATTGCTATTTTGTTTTAATAGTTGGCCTAGTAGATGCATTTCCTTAGCAAATGACTATCCTCTACTACCATGAGCCTAGGTTACTTGCTGTGACTAGAGTTCGTGGATGGGCTCTTGTCACTTAGTAGTCTTGAATTAATTGCTTAGCCATGCTTAGCCGGTAGAAATGGGCGGTTATCGATTCGTCGATAACCTTGATCCACACAAACTTATTATGTATTATGATCTCCATCTTGTGCCATGTCTACTTATGAAAACTAAAACTAAAAACAAAATGATTTAGACTTGGGCACAATGGTAAGATGGTGTGATTGTGGGGTGTGGATGGAATGGTGCCGGGTCAACAAGGACCGAACATCTTGTTACACTAAACCAAGCATTTTAGCGTGCTAACCACATCGGAGGGTATGGGACCTCTCTTGACTTAGTACTTTGGCGTGTATTGGCTCAGGAGTCAGGAGTCGCGGGAGGGATGGTGTTGGGAGCATTGTAGTGTCGAAAGACTTCACCCGTGATGGGATTTGTTGTCTTCGGCTTGCAATGTAGCGTATGGTGTTTCTACCCATACGAGCGGCTCGTAGTTAATACACAAGATTGGAAATGTCTCGTAGGACTTAGCCGTGCTAGCATACCTACGAGTGTGCTTTGGCTTAAAGGCGATGCGAGTGTGGGTACATTGGTACACCCTGCGAGGTTAAAACTATTCGAATAGCCTCGTCCTAGGTTATGGACACGCTTGGCAAGGTCTTTCAAGAGTTAGACTACAACCTTTAAAATTAAAACTTGATGGGTGCTACGAATCGGGATTCGTGCTATGTTGTGGTGACTATTGGGTTAGTCACTTCCAGTGGTTACTTGTATGTATCTTTACTTCTGTTACTTTGATAACAAAATAAATTTGCAAACTTGCTTTTAAAAGGTACTACATTATTGCAAATAAAGTTGGCTTCATGCAAAATGAGACATATGACCTCCACCTAAATAAGCTTGCATGTAGTTTATGAATAGGTGCGCTATTCCACACGTCGTCTTGCGGGTACAAAGACAATCTTTGTACTCGGTTGCCTTAAATGTTTTTGTTGCAGAGGAGGAAGGTGAGCTGAAGGGCCTCACTTTTGTGAGTCGTGTTGTGGTAGCTGCGGGCGACTAGCTTGCGCCCGGTCGGTTGCCTTGTGGGTTATGTTGGCTAACAGTCGACTTTTGTTCTAGCCATCTTATGGCGCTTTTGCTTCCATTGTCATTCTTGTATATTGTTCTATTTGGCGGTCGGCTCTCTTTTGTAATAACTTTACTTTATGTCGTTGTTGAACTTAGTGATATATGTTGTATGGAATTGATGTGTAATTTTGTGATGATGTACATATCTGCAGTGCAGGAAGCATATGTCCATCGAGCTTAGAATGTTTAATTAGTAATGCTAGAGCCATTTGGAGGTTAAGTGTTACTAGTTAAATATTCCGGGTCCTCACAAGGGCGACGACGTGGCACCAGATAAGAGTTCAGCAATAGTAGCTTGGGCTTTAGTGGCAGTAGGAGGCGTTGCATGAGGAGAAGGCACAGTGGATGGTGGATGTAACAGCCCCAGATTTAAGAAACAGTAATAATCTGCTTTATGAACAGTAATGGAATACTGTTCATAGCATTACTGTTCACATTTAGTAATTTGGGTTGTTGTTACAGATTAAAACTTTCCCTTTCTAGCCAAAAATCCAAAACCCTTCCTAGAGTTCAAAGGGAATACAAGCCAATGCTTGTATTTTGACTGTGAAATATTTTCATTAAAACCTATATCAATTATCTCGGCTAAAAATAATTTTTGTTAAATTTTTAGAAATTATCTTGACTTGGAGAAAAATACTTGGCTTTAAATAAACCTATTCGAGTTAAGTTAATTATTTATATATTTTATAAAGTGAAACAGTGGTTTTTAAAATTCATTTGGGGAATATATCATCCCAGTAGCCTCCTGGAAAAATTTCATGATTTTACAAATGTATTTACTATTTTTAAAGCCCAGTCAAACTTTTAAATATTGAAATAGGGTCTGGTCAACTATTCCGGTCTAAACCCAGCCATTGGCACTGTAGCGACTCGAGCTCAACAAGTTTGGGTCCAAACTATGCAATCGGGGTGCACCCGACACGTTCGTGTACGTACCCAAGTTTCCTAGCGCGAGCCGTCGATTCTTTGATGGACGGCCGAGATGCGCAAAGCCTTGCGGGCTATCAACGATTCGTGCGATTTTCACCGTTGGATCTTCATCCAACGGCATCCAACTTTAGTTCCAAAGTCCTAACACGCCCCAATCCTCCACCGCCGATCTTAATAGACGGTTTGGATTGAATGGGCATTCGGTCATCTCAGAGCCTTTCCATCGTGGACCGTTGATTTCCAAACCAGCGTGCGATTCATTGGGCTGTTCGGGTCACCCGACCTCAACCCAATCTCCACCGTCGATCTTAAATCCAACGCGCGCTCTTTTTGTTTTTGAACTCAAGGGCGCGATTTATTCTGGCCGTTGGATCTCCATCCTACGGTGCCCTTTTGACCGCGTGCTTAGGGCCCGATCTTCATAGGACCGTTGGATTCTAATCCAACGCTCCTCTTTGAATGTAACCTTTGGGTTGCAGAAGGCTCCATTAAATCTCCACCGCTCGCTCGAGATCGCACGCCCATATTAATCGATACCGTTTAAAACCTTTTAACCCCTCTATTTATCACAGCCGCCCATTTCTAATTGGACGGTTGTTGTTCTTTCGCGATTTAGGAGGCGCGCGCGGCTGTGGCTGACATTGGGAACCACATGTCAGAAGGTTCTTGTCTCCTTCCTTGCCCTCGTGTCGCCGCCATCTCTCAGAAACAGAGGAGAGGATTTATCCAAAGATTATGCAACTAATTTTTGGATGTTTAGCTCTAAATGGACACCTCACCAACTCTAGACCCTTCCACTTTGCCCTGTAGCTCAACATCTATATATAAACCCTAGCTTTTTGCTGTTACCAGTGTTGACCGAAGGAGCTCTTCATCCTCCATTCTTTGTCCGGTGGAGTTTCTTGCTCCGCCCATTGCTTATCCCTCTTAAACACTGGTTTCACCTTACAATAAGGTTTTAACATCTTTTGTAGGTTAAAACCAAAGGTTTTCTCTCTGTTGAGCAGGATCGGTTTTCTCAACTTTCGGTGTTTCTCTTAACCTGGTGAGTTAAAGCCCTAGTTTAAGACATCTTAAGTGCACTAGGTATCTTTGTAGCTCACATGAATCATTCTCTTGAATATCAGTAGCTTCAACTTGCTTTAAACTGAAAAGTTGTATCTATAACTTTTCGGTCTTTCATATCGTTTTCAAGAACTAGGGTTTCTCCTGTCAAGTTATCATCCTACATAGGTCTAAACTAAACCCCAGTAGCATAATAAGTTATTCTTTTGATCTCTCTTATCATCTACTTAATCTTGTAGCAGAGAATCATCTCTGTCCTTTATTGTCGGCTTAACCGACAATATAGGTTTTTCTTTAGCCTTTGTAATCTAACCGATTAGGGTTAGGTTAAGGTTAGTTTGGGGTATTAACTACCCTAATAGATCAGGCTAAGCTTTATTTTAGAACCTTTGCTTGATCTATTTTCCTTTTTCCCAAAATCTGTAATCTGTCCTGTTTCTGTTCTTTTCAAAATCTGAAAGCTAAAACTTTGAACTAAACCCTAGTTTCTGCCATTTGAAATTAGTAGGTGGTAATATGAGTTAATATCTTTATTGGGGTATGTATAACTTAAGCATCTTCGTTAAACATGCATTTCCATATTGATCATACATCTTTCTTTCAATCTGTACTTATTGTCAATTTTGGTATTTATTGGATTTTATTGCCTCTTTTAGAATCTGGTTCTGCTGAAGCATTTGAATCTCTTTCTGAGCTACCTGAGCCTGCAACAGAGGTGTATTATTATCAAGGCAAGCATCCTCTTTGCACCATGTTGATCCCAAATTTTCTACAATAGCTTTTCTAAATACTGGTGACATCATTGCATGCTATTTTTCTGGAAATACAAACATGGACTGTATTAGTTAGTTATGACCTGAGTAACATTGTGGATTACCTTAATTATGACCATACTCTCAACCCTAGAGTAGTACTGTATACTATAATACATGCTTTCAGAATTTGCTTAGACATGCAATCTAGATAAGATTTAAAGTTTGACAAGATTAACTTGTCAAACAAGGGGACAACAAATGAATTTCAGTTACTTCCACTTTTGTCCAGTTTCTTTAAATCAGAATTGCATTTTACATTTAATTTGATCTGGACAAGAGGATGCTAGTGATGGTGCTTTTGTGCACGAGATTGGGAATTGTGGTGTACTTGTCTGGACCAATTAAGGACTGAACTCTGACTATTCAATTCAGGTCCCCCACGTACTTCCACGCGCAGTGTATAGGCGCTGTTTGGTTAAGTAAAGGGTTAAGATTATTGGGTTGGAGACATGAGAGTAAGGATATGTGTATTGACCTTGTATGGCATAGATGCTTTGGTCTTTGGACTGCGTTTTATGCCATGTGAGCTTGTATGTCAGTATCAGATGTTCTTAGAAGGGTGAGGGCGTATATGTGCTCCGTCGCATGTACGTACCTTAAAGATGCCGATTGCAATCTAATATGGGTAGTGAGCCCAGTTCGCATTTAATTGTTTGGGTCGGCATTCCTGACGCAACATGTGTGCCCCGGTTGAGCAGATGCTATCAGTCGTTGTTTAAGCGGGATCAGTTCACACATGGGTATCCAACTCAATAGTGTTAGCTTGTTGAAAAATACCAAATCTTAGTTTCCCCGGTCGGCATACCAAAGGAAGTATGTCATCATTCGGAGGCGTCCGAAGGCAACGGGCTGACTAAGTCGTGTGGGTAAAGTTGTACACCCCTGCAGGGTATTAAACTGTTCGAATAGCCGTGTCCACGGTCATGGACGATGACTTGAATTGATGTCACCTGTATAGAGATTTGATTTACAAATTTGGGTTCGGTTTCTGGTTTAGCATGAGGGAATTCATGCATTGTATTGTTTATCTTTATTCTTATTTACTTACTGTTTTAATCCAGCTTTGATTAATGAAATTGCTTTATCAAAAGCTAGTAATTGTAGGTTAAGATGTATTGCTTTATGCAAATTTTAACCATTATACCTTCCTGTTGCAACCTTATGCATGTATAAATTCTACTCCTTTGTATAGGCTCTAATAAACACTTTCTTTTATTAGTTTGTATAAGTCTTGTTGAGTACCTTCCGTACTCAAGGTGCTATAACCTATTGTTGCAGGTGAGGACGGTTATTTATTTTGCTTCCGCTGTTAAACTTTGCAGTGACCAAGTCACTTGATAATGTAGTACTAAACCGAAAGTTGTAAACTTGTGTCTAATTATGTAAATGTATGACTTGTATGTGTATGATGCAATGTTGTTGAAGGATATATGTGCAATGGTCGCTGATCCTGGGAACCATTGTGAGACATATATCCGGGAAGCCTGAGTATTGGATCTGTTATTCATTAAACTTATACTTCTAGCATGATCCTTAATGGAGGAGCAGCAGTGTTCCTTGGTTAAGAATTGTGCTACAGTATAATTTTAATTAATTACATTTCCAATATTCCGGGGCGTCCACAGTGGAAGCCGCCCTGCCCATGGACCTGTTCCTTCCGGCACGTTTGCGCCTGTGCCCGCCGTGAGTTGCGTTGTTCAGGCACTTAGTGTAGTGCGCCGAGTTGATGCTGTGTGAGAACATACTAGGTCCTGGAGGCACGGGAGCTTGGATCAATGTCTTGTTACTCTTCACCGTTGGGCATGTCAGCTATGCCAATATCATCCACGGTCCATTGCCTCATTGCTTTGCTGCACAACATTATCTTTTCCTAAAATCATTCTCTTTCTTGATTTGCTTCATATCTTTAGGTGGTGGATGAAGAAGTAAAGATACTGAAGTCTGGGAGAGTGATCTACAGGCTGACGCAACCCAGGGACACACTGATAGCTCTGAGGTGATCTCGTTAGCGACACCACCTTGTCTCCTATGCAACATAGGCCTCATCCTTCCTCATGTCGTTTCTTTTTTATTTAGGGATGTACTGCAATTGTTTCATATGTGTGTATGTACCGATTTGGTTCTTATGCACTTTGTCATCTATCTGGTTAGTTATTTTTCTTCCTTGCTGGCGCATATCCTAATTTCATGTGCTTTCTTCATTTCAAGTTGATATCAGGTCCTTTCCTGAAGACGTGGATCATTTGATTGGCACCATCCAAGATAAAGATACAGTGTACCATTTCGTAGGTATAACGATTGGTGTACATGACCACTGCAATCCATGTTTTGTTTGATCATGCTTATTGTTGTTAGCTTATTCTCTTTTAATATGAAGATGATGTAAAACAAAAATTAGGTGTGATTTTTTATACTTTAAAAAGCTTGATAATTTTTTTGAATAGGAGGGGAGATCACATCCTGAACCCTATCTTCCTACAACCACCTGATGTCAACTATTGTTGACACAATACTAGATAGTGTAGTTAAAGAAAAATTCTTCTTAAAGAAACCTTATTAACTCCCAAATGGTTTTGTTGCACATCAGTCACCTAAGATGTTTCCACGCAGAAGAATGGGGTAGCAAAGACTAAAGAGGACAAACTCGACAAGGCATTTAAGTTGGTGTCAACATAAGCCTTCTCCCTCTAAGTGTGTTGTATAGTCATATGAAAAGCATATTTCGAATTTGTTTGTAAAATTTCTTAGCATGAATCCTGTTTTTGTTTGCACATTTTATATCTTCGCATGCTAAAATATTCTAGCATTGGGCTCCTAAAACCTTGTCATTTGCTAGATTTAATGATTTGGTAGATTCCAGGCTTAAGGACATGGAAGGATGTTATGACCACTTGTTGCCAGGCTGCTGTAACATCCCAAAAATTTGGTCTGTTTTGAAGTTTTAAAAGAAAAATAACCATTTGGATTTTTCTGGTAAATTAAAAAGCTTAATATGAATTTTCAGAGTTCAAAAACAATTTAACATGATTAATGTCAACATCAACTATTATCAAAATTATTTTATTTGGGTTCTATGTGCTTGGATATATTTTCTAGAATTTTTCCGAGTGCATTTGCTGTTTTCTAATTGTCATTTGCCTTTTCTGCTATTTTCTAAAAAGAAAAAGTAATTAAAATCTCGGAAATAGTCTTTGGGCTGAATTCCTTAACCTTCGGCCCATCGCCTTCACCCGCAGCCCAACCCGCTTGGCCTTTCCTCCCGCGCAGCCCGCTCCACTTCCTCTCGCTTTCAGGTGGGCCCGCACCTTAGTGCCGTTTCGCACGTGCCACTCCCTAGCCGCTACCGCTGCCGCGTGGGCCCCGCCGTTGCCAGCTCGTCATCTTCTACCTCCGGGACTCTTGAGTCCGTTTTGCACACGCGAGGCAGCGCCGCCGGCCTCCTCCTGGACTCCTCCCCTCCGGCGCTATAAAAGGCCGCCTCCCCGTGTCAAATTTTCCGCCTCATCCTCCTCCCTTGAAACCCTAAGGCGCCGCCTCCGTTTTGTTCCCCTTTGTGCCGGATTTCATTGGAGACCCGAGCTACATCAGAAGGTTTCTTCGCCGGAGTTCATCGCCCACAGTCCACCTTCGGCCGTGATTCTTCCTCCGCCGGGTCCGCAATAGCGTGGGCTTCATCGTGCTTCCATCATCTTCTTCGGAGGGCCATCTCATCGCCGTTGTCGCCTTCGTCATCAAAACCGGCCGCCGCCTCTCTTGTCGATCTACTACTCCGGTGAGCTCCTTTGATTTCTGAGCGCGTCATCTTGTGCGCACTGTCTTCCTCGTCCTATCCCCACCTCCTCTTGGTTTCTATGCCGCTGAAGTGCCGCCGCCGGCCGCTTTCGTCTTCTCCGGATCAACCTCGCATCGCCGCCGGCATGGTTCACCTCCGGTCCTCCCGAACCTCTCTCTGTGATCCTCGTGCCTTCGCCATCCCGGTGCTCACCTCCAATCTTCTCGGGCGCTACTCCTTCACCGAAGTCACCGTAGCCGTGAGCTCCTCCGCCGCCGAAGTTGCCGCCGCCGACGAACCGTCGCCATCCTGGCCAAGCCATCGTCGCCCAGTGCATCCTTGCGACGTGGGGTTTCCGTTCTTGGCCTCCGTTGCTCCTACTTCGCCGTGGCTCGCCGTCGACGCCGTCATCTCCACCGTCGGCCATGGCTGCCACCTCCTGTGCTTGTTTTCCTCTGGTGCTGAGTCAGCATGCCAAATAAGCCGCCACATCACCCCTTTGGTCCACATGGCGCCTGCGTGTCTCGGCCATGTGGCACATCTACTTTCCACCCGAGCCCAAGGTCCATGAACCAAGTCCATGGTACACCAAGTCTATGCCAAGTGGGACCCAGTCGTCAGATGGTTTTCATCCCGTCCGAACCTTCACTACTGACGTCAGCTGACGTCATAATCCTCTTTTCCTTCAGAAAATTAATTCAGTAAATCCATAAATTCTGATTTTCAGCATTTTATGAGATTTCAATCTTCCAGAGCTCATATCTTTTGCATCCGAACTCCGATTGAGTCCATTAAAATTCCTAAATTTATCTAAATTCAAGATCTATTTATCTGAGATTTTTATTTAATTTTTGGAGTTTGTTTTCTCTCTGTTATTTATTTATTTGTGTTATTTGCTTGTTTTGCGAATAGACGTCGATACTTCGGGAAGCTTCGAGCAAGGAGTAGCATACCAAGATCAAGATCAATCACTGGATTTATTCCAAGGCAAGTCGTGGTCCTTTGATCATATTGAACCCATGATTTCAAAAGTATATTGTTTTATACAACTGCATGCTATATTTATATAAATTGCTCTGGGAATAGTTATTACCTATTGTCATTATGCCTCCATTGAATATTTGAATGCCATGAATCCTTTGTCACCTTAGCATGGGTAATTTTAGTTGGACATATTTGTATTGCCAACATGGGTATCGTACATATGCTTAGTTTTGCTTAGTTACGATGGGTTTGTCATCACATGTGTCTTGATATTTAATTTTGACTTAATGAAATATGGAACCGTGGTGGTGAGCCATTCTTGCTAAAATTTGTGTACCATGACGGGGTTAGTCATGGGTGTTGGTTAAATAAAATGGTTTTCGCTCGGGCGAGTGGTTGGTGGATAGGGAGGATGTGGATTGAACATGTTGTGGGTTTGTGGTAGTCTCGCTTGAGTAACTTGTCAAGGACTTAATCTTGTGCGCCATTGAACTGGGCCTTAACCGTACAACCACATGTCTGGTATGGGACGGACCTGGCTGATTAATTAGCAATGTCTTAATTTCGGTTCTGTCGTGTAAAGCGTGGTTACGGAAACGATTCTCACGGTGGCGCAAGAGGGGGCCCCGTCTGCAGTGGAAAGACATTGATGTTGAATCCTTAGCGCGTAATCGGGTTAAGAAGGAGCTTTGTAAAAGCCTTGTGATGATCACTTAGTCGCACACCTCGGAAGTGTGTTAAACGGACATTATAAGTTGATCTATCTCTTGTGGGTCAAGCTGTACAACCTCTGCAGAGTGTAAAACTATTCGAATAGCCGTGTCCATGGTTATGGACGTGCTCGGGATTTCACACGGAGATAGAGTTTCTTTAAAAATGTATCTGAGTGTGGATGGGAAGTTCACTTGATGAATATAATGTTCGTTTGGTGAATAGGTCATTCACTTAGTGGTTTGTGTCGATTGGTGAATGGGGAATTCACTTATCGTTGGTTTGGTTGGGAGTGAATGGGAAGTTCACTAGTTGTTTCAAAACAATTGTTTATTTACTTATTATTGTTTTCAATTACGATTTCAATCTATTTATTGTATTTATCAGTAAATGTTGTTTTATGCAAAAGAGCCATACTGACTAATCTTTGTTCAAGCCCCGCATGAATACTATTTGCATACATTTCCCATGGCTTGTCGAGTACATTCAAAGTACTCATGGCTTTGCGCCTCTGTTTGATCAGCAGAGAGGAAGAATACCAAGTCGCCAAAGAGTTCTTCGCCAGAAGACCATGAAGGTTTTATGGATTAGGATGCGTTTCTCCACTCGATTGCTCGTGGGCATGTTGATTGGCCTTTTGAAGAGTTTCGTTCATTGCAAGAGTTCATTTGTTTCTTTAGCCTGCGTGGCAAGTTAAGTAAACGTTGACCATAAGGTCCATTATTATTATTATTTGTTACTCGAGATCTTTTAGTTAAATTGAATAAATGGATGGTATTTCATCACTTTGTTTTCCTGTGTGAGCTAGCTACGATCCGGGACTAGTTCGTAATACACGAGGGTTCCCGAGATGCATTTTCGGTCCCGGCGGATGTGGTATCGAGCCATATCGACTGTAGAACGCAACCTTAGTTAGCATGGTCGTTTTAGCTAAAAGCTTCAAAACTTATTTTCTAAATCAAATCAACTTAACTTGACTTGAGTAGTTGTCCTTTTTCTCATCTACTCTATTCTATTCTCATCTCAGTCTATTCTATTCTTAACCTATTCTATTCTACTCATCTTGTGCTAGAGATCTTGTCTCTTGCCTTTGCCGAATGTGTTTTACAATCTTAAATTGACTTTCTCGCCTCATAAATTTCTCTCGTCCAGAAGAAAAGCAATTGTCAAGAGTATCTTTGTGGCTTCGTTCCAGTTGCTCTTGAAGAAGTCTTCGTTGTTCAGTTCAGATTAGAAGCCGTCCTATTAGAGTTTAGTAGCGCTTTTAGATCGTTGTTGCATAGGTCTTTATTTGGGTTGTGTGTAAGTGGGAGCTGCAGTTTTGCTGTCAAGCATTATGTTGCAGTCACACTGAGGCTTTAATTTGAAAAGTTTAATTGTGCTTTCATAGCGTTTCAGCTATGTCTTCTTGTCTTTGCCTTGGGTATAATCTGTTTCCCCTAATTAGGCTGTTTCTATCTACTCTATCTTGTCTATCTCGTCTATTGTGCTATTCCCTCTCATCTACATTGCTTTTCTATCTTACCTATTAAACCTGTGGAGGATTATCGCAGATGGTTGATACTCGCAATACTTCGAGCCGTACTCAGTCAGGGGATGCCAATGCCAATGTTAATGCAAGTGATCAGTCACCAGCCCCTGGAGCCGTAGATCCAAACATGGCACAACTTCTAGCAGCTCAGACCCAATTCATGAGTGCAATGATGCAGAACATGAACGCTATGATGACACAAAGAAAGTCGGACACGCAATAGTCAACTTGTTGAACCAAAACATCATAATGGTCGAATAATCAGCGGCATTTCCGCCTTGATTCATCATCATTCCAAGCTATCGAGTTTATGAGGACTCGCCCACCTACGTTTTCTCATTCGTCAGAACCTTTGGACGCAGAAGATTGGCTTCGTTCAGTAGAGAAAAAGCTCGCCATTGCTCAATGCAATGATCATGAGAAAGTTCTTTATGCTTCACGTCAGTTGGAAGGTACAGCTGCAGAATGGTGGGAGAACTACACCGCAGCTCATGGAAATTCTCATGCTATCACTTGGGAGGAATTTTCAACAGCTTTTCGTCAAGCTCATGTCCCTGATGGTATAGTGGAAATGAAGAAGAATGAATTTCGCGAACTACAACAAGGAAACATGTCTTTGGGTGAATATCTCAACAAGTTCACTCAACTTTCTCGCTATGCTCCAGAAGATGTTGCTACAGATAATACACGTCAGAAGCGATTCAAGCGTGGACTCAACCCCAGTTTGAAAGTGCAAGTGGTTGGAAATGATTATGTGGATTTTCAAAGATATGGTTGACAAAGCCGCACTCATAGAAGATTCTCGTCGTGAGCTGGACGAATCTCGTAAAAGGAAGATGATGCAACATGGAACTCATCAGAATCAACTCCAGAGAGCCAGAACCAATGCTCAGCAACCTTTTCGTCCCAATAATTCATCTGTTGGATTCAGAACCCCAGTACCAGTGTCTCATGCAGGAAACATAGGGATACCCAATGTCAACAACAGCAACAATAGTCAATCTCAGGGAAACCCCAATCATGGTGCAGGAGTTACTTGTTACAACTGCCGTCAGACAGGTCATTATGCTAACAAGTGTCCGCAGAAGCAAGGGCTGACACCAATTCCTTTCAATTTGGGACCAACACCAGCCAGGACTTCCTTGCCAGGAGCAGGAAGAGGAATGCCTCAGACTCCAAATCAAGCTACCAGGACTCCATCCACTGCCTCAAGAGGAAGACTGAACCATGTCATTGCGGTATGAGCACAAGCGATTGTAATGTCGCCTCTGGTAAGTCTTGAGTTAGACTGCGTCGAACCTATTCTTTAGTCACCAATCTCGGGACGAGATTCCCTTTAATGGTAGGTTTGTAACATCCCAAAAATTTGGTCTGCTTTGAAGTTTTAAAAGAAAAATAACCATTTGGATTTTTCTGGTAAATTAAAAAGCTTAATATGAATTTTCAGAGTTCAAAAACAATTTAACATGATTAATGTCAACATAAACTATTATCAAAATTATTTTATTTGGGTTCTATGTGCTTGGATATATTTTCTAGAATTTTTCCAAGTGCATTTGCTGTTTTCTAATTGTCATTTGCCTTTTCTGCTATTTTCTAAAAAGAAAAAGTAATTAAAATCTCGTAAATAGTCTTTGGGCTGAATTCCTTAACCTTCGGCCCATCGCCTTCACCCGCAGACCAACCCGCTTGGCCTTTCCTCCCGCGCAGCCCGCTCCACTTCCTCTCGCTTTCAGGTGGGCCCGCACCTTAGTGCCGTTCGCACGCGCCACTCAGCCGCGCCGCCGCGCGTGGCCCCACCGTTGCCCGGCTCGTCATCTTCTACCTCCGGACTATTGAGTCCGTTTTGCACACGCGAGGCAGCGCCGCCGGCCTCCTCCTCGACTCCTCCCCTCGGCGCTATAAAAGGCCGCCTCCCCGTGTCAAATTTTCCGCCTCATCCTCCTCCCTTGAAACCCTAAGGCGCCGCCTCCGTTTTGTTCCCCTTTGTGCCGGATTTCATTGGAGACCCGAGCTACATCAGAAGGTTTCTTCGCCGGAGTTCATCGCCCACAGTCCACCTTCGGCCGTGATTCTTCCTCCGCCGGGTCCGCAATAGCGTGGGCTTCATCGTGCTTCCATCATCTTCTTCGGAGGGCCATCTCATCGCCGTTGTCGCCTTCGTCATCAAAACCGGCCGCCGCCTCTCTTGTCGATCTACTACTCCGGTGAGCTCCTTTGATTTCTGAGCGCGTCATCTTGTGCGCACTGTCTTCCTCGTCCTATCCCCACCTCCTCTTGGTTTCTATGCCGCTGAAGTGCCGCCGCCGCTTTCGTCTTCTCCGGTCAACCTCGCATCGCCGCGGCATGGTTCACCTCCGGTCCTCCGAACCTCTCTCGTGATCCTCGTGCCTTCGCCATCCGGTGCTCACCTCCATCTTCTCGGCGCTACTCCTTCACCGGTCACCGTAGCCGTGAGCTCCTCCGCCGCCGGTTGCCGCCGCCGACGAACCGTCGCCATCCTGGCCAAGCCATCGTCGCCCAGTGCATCCTTGCGACGTGGGGTTTCCGTTTTTGGCCTCCGTTGCTCCTACTTCGCCGTGGCTCGCCGTCGACGCCGTCATCTCCACCGTCGGCCATGGCTGCCACCTCCTGTGCTTGTTTTCCTCTGGTGCTGAGTCAGCATGCCAAATAAGCCGCCACATCACCCCTTTGGTCCACATGGCGCCTGCGTGTCTCGGCCATGTGGCACATCTACTTTCCACCCGAGCCCAAGGTCCATGAACCAAGTCCATGGTACACCAAGTCTATGCCAAGTGGGACCCAGTCGTCAGATGGTTTTCATCCCGTCCGAACCTTCACTGCTGACGTCAGCTGACGTCATAATCCTCTTTTCCTTCAGAAAATTAATTCAGTAAATCCATAAATTCTGATTTTCAGCATTTTATGAGATTTCAATCTTCCAGAGCTCATATCTTTTGCATCCGAACTCCGATTGAGTCCATTCAAATTCCTAAATTTATCTAAATTCAAGATCTATTTATTTGAGATTTTTATTTAATTTTTGGAGTTTGTTTTATCTCTGTTATTTATTTATTTGTTTTATTTGCTTGTTTTGCGAATAGACGTCGATACTTCGGGAAGCTTCGAGCAAGGAGTAGCATACCAAGATCAAGATCAATCACTGGATTTATTCCAAGGCAAGTCGTGGTCCTTTGATCATATTGAACCCATGATTTCAAAAGTATATTGTTTTATACAACTGCATGCTATATTTATATAAATTGCTCTGGGAATAGTTATTACCTATTGTCATTATGCCTCCATTGAATATTTGAATGCCATGAATCCTTTGTCACCTTAGCATGGGTAATTTTAGTTGGACATATTTGTATTGCCAACATGGGTATCGTACATATGCTTAGTTTTGCTTAGTTACGATGGGTTTGTCATCACATGTGTCTTGATATTTAATTTTGACTTAATGAAATATGGAACCGTGGTGGTGAGCCATTCTTGCTAAAATTTGTGTACCATGACGGGTTAGTCATGGGTGTTGGTTAAACAAAATGGTTTTCGCTCGGGCGAGTGGTTGGTGGATAGGGAGGATGTGGATTGAACATGTTGTGGGTTTGTGGTAGTCTCGCTTGAGTAACTTGTCAAGGACTTAATCTTGTGCGCCATTGAACTGGGCCTTAACCGTACAACCACATGTCTGGTATGGGACGGACCTGGCTGATTAATTAGCAATGTCTTAATTTCGGTTACGCTGTAAAGCGTGGTTACGGGAAACGTATTCTCACGGTGGCGCAAGAGGGGGGCCCTGTCTAGTCGGAAAGACATTCGGTGTTGAATCCTTAGCGGGCAGAACTGGGTTAAGAAGGAGCTTTGTAAAAGCCTTGTGATGATCACTTAGTCGCACACCCTAAGTGTGTTAAACGGACATTATAAGTTGATCTATCTCTTGTGGGTCAAGCTGTACAACCTCTGCAGAGTGTAAAACTATTCGAATAGCCGTGTCCGCGATTATGGACGTGCCTGGGGATTTCACACGGGAGATAGAGTTTCTTTAAAAATGTGTCGGAGTGTGGATGAGAAGTTCACTTGATGAATATAATGTTCGTTTGGTGAATAGGTCATTCACTTAGTGGTTTGTGTCGATTGGTGAATGGGGAATTCACTTATCGTTGGTTTGGTTGGGAGTGAATGGGAAGTTCACTAGTTGTTTCAAAAGAATTGTTTATTTACTTATTATTGTTTTCAATTACGCATTTCAATCTATTTATTGTATTTATCGTAAATGTTGTTTTATGCAAAAGAGCCATACAGCTAATCTTTGTTCAAGCCCTGCATGAATACTATTTGCATACATTTCCCCATGGCTTGCTGAGTACATTCAAAGTACTTATGGCTTTGCACCCTCTGTTTGATCAGCAGTAGAGGAAGAATACCAAGCTGCCAAAGAGTTCTTCGCCCAGGAAGACCATGAAGGTTTTGCGGATTAGGATGCGTTTCTCCACTCGATTGCCTGTGGGCATGTTGATTGACCTTTTGAAGAGTTTCGTTCCGCTGCAAGAGTTCATTTGTTTCTTTAGTTCTGCGTATCAAGTTATAAACGTTGACCATAAGGTCCAGTTATTATTATTATTTGTTACTCTGAGATCTTTTTAGTTAAATCGAATAAATGGATGGTATTTCATCACTGTTTTCCTGTGTGAGCTAGCTACTGATCTGGGACTAGTTCAGAATACACAGAGGGTTCCTGAGATGCATTTTCGGGTCCCGACAGCTGCAGATGTAGAGCTGAAGCTTTTTTTTTTTGAAACCTTGTACCTTTTGGTTTGCCATTGTTGCAACTGATATAACGATTCTTACCATGTTTTAAGATGATTGCCAATGATTTTGTATGAGCTGTTATGGTTAGGCATGTAACTAAATAGAACTCAGTTAACTTTGTGCGGCGGTCTATGTAAATTCCAGAATACAAAAATGTTTTGTTTGCTTGACAGGATGAGTGCACAATGGCATAAAGTTTGAATTTCCGTTGAAAGGTAAGTGCACTCAGCTATGTACGATTTGGGAACAAGCTTGATATGCGCATAAGAATTAATGTTCATTGTACGGTTTGTGATCACGTTTGACGATATATACCACCCTGTTTTTGAGACTCCATTGCAACGTATAGACACCTTACTAGTAGTGCCAAATGAGCCAGTCACTCGTGAGGAAGAGGAAGCTTGTCACTGGCGAGGGGGGAGGCATTGGCCAACTTGCCCGAGCTCATTGCTCACCCAGTCACCAAGGAAAGGTCGTCTCCAGCTCAACTTCACACGAGTCTCCACGCGGGGCGCCCCCCGCTCGCCCGTGCGAAGCCGTTGCCGACGTGGGTGGGGTTGGGTTTCTTTCGTTTTCATGCGTGGGAATGGAACGGGGTGGGTTTGGGTTGGGTTCTCACCTCCTGGGCCTACCGACGTGCTTCTTGCCTGACCCCTGCGTTGCAATTGCTGCTTGCGTGGGCAAGATCGTCGGCTACTCGGCCCTCACATGTGTTTATAATGGACGTTAGCCACAGTTGCATAGCTCGACACCACAAAAATTAACATGAATTCAACGGTAAATGTGGATAACAAACAAAGAAAAACCGGCAAATATGTAATTTACCTGAAATTTATTGGGTTTGTGAGGAATTTTTTATCGAATACTCCCTCTATTTCCTTTCACAAGGCATATAATCTTCTTAGTCTTGTTTTATGATATAAGATGTGCATGTGATTTTATAGATATTTCTCCTTATTTAATAATGACATCTTGTCTCGCATGTATTTATAAGTAACTATCTACCATTTCCAAGGTATTTAATTATAGCAATGATAACATGGCAATTTCCTCTTGTCTTTCCCTTGGTTTTGTACCTTTCTAATCCACGTGCCACTCTAAATACGTCAAGTTGTGTTAAAGTCGAACTGCTAGTGGGTGGGCTCGCGAGGTTTCTTCCCCTTCTTGTTGCCGTTCCCATTTGGGTTGATTGCACGTTATAAGAGGGTTAAAATTTCCTGTATCTTAGCTCTACTGAATTTTGACATAGCAACTAAATTATGTGCAGGGAGTTTTCCTATCATTGCTTTTTCATCGCTGGTTGTCTACTCATCTTTCCGGTCAAAACATGGCTCTGCTGAATGCTCGTCTCAAGGAAAAGCAAGGTCAAGCAGAGTATTCACGGGCTATGAAGTATGCACTACGCACACGGTTGGAGGATGAACCGCGGTCAGTGGGATTGTGGGAAGTGTCCGTCCAGTTCAACCAAGCGGAGACTTGAAGGATCGCATCTACCCGAACAATAATTTGGACAGCGACTTCAAGGATAGCGACCGGCAGTAACGACAATTGTCCTAGTCAACATCTGCAGTGCCTACCAGTTTGATATGCTTCTGGTAGCATAAAACTTCGAGAAAATTACACCATAAGTCGCTAAACTTGTTGCAAAGCGTCACTTAGATCCTTGATAGTTAACTCAATTCATACCTGAACTTACAAAACTGAGCTTAAATGGGCATGTGTAAATGAAGGTTCATGAAGCTGAAGTAGTGTTCATATGTGTCTAAATAGAAATTTGACTCGTTTGCTGTCTATGCATGGGCTAGCTCGTTTTTCTTTTCCTTTTTACTTTGCGAATGTCTATCGTATTAGATCCGTTATTCGTCGTTAGATTTGCCCCAAGCCGTAGTATCTTCTGCCCTTTACCGGTCTTTGCACGCCAATGGACCACCGCCCATGTCGCCCATTCCTAGAAACTATTGGCACCGTGAGCTAGCGGCGCTAGTGCTGCTCTCTTCCTAGTCTGCCACTCACTGTCACTTCCCAAAAGTTGAACGCCTTCCTCAGCCCCAAGATCTAAGTCGACTAGTCTCCCAAAATTTGAACGCCTTATTCTGAACCAAGATCAAACTCATTTCTATCGACTACTGTCCACCACTCGATGATAATCATATGACCAACGGTGCCCTCATCGCATCTTAGACCACAATTGGCCTACTGCCACTTGGCTAAACAAAATGTTAGGCATCCAGTGATTCTCGGAAACCCAAATGAAGAGGAAGCTCACATACGTCGCACATATATCAACGTAGATCGGAAGGCTAGAAATCAATTTTTTTTTTGCGCGAAATGTTAGACAACCAGAAGCCTTAAAACCTAGCCAAAGTGAAAGCTCCTATAATGTACTGAAAAGATCCCATTTACCAAACAGGGTATCTCGATTTGTGCAACCGCCTACCATTTCGGTTGCAGACCGAAACGACATCAAATATGCTCATAGACATTTAAAAAGTATTAATTTTATTAAATTATAGCCTAACGACTATTTTGCAACAGCAGAGTCGGCATCACAAGCCCAAAAACTTAACTTACATTCCAAAGAACCAAAGAGCTTCCACGGGAAAACTTTAGTGCAGTCACAACCCTAACACATTCTCCAAAAGTATCCTTCATTCCTCTGATACACCTTCTGATGAAAATTAAGCAAGATTGAGTACACAACGTACTTAGCAAACCACATGAGAAAACTTATTTAACTACATGCCATGATTTCAATTGAATGTTGAGGGTTACTATATCATATATATGTGAATGCATCTTTTGAGTTTAAACCGTTTGTCTTTAAAACAGTAAAACCATACCAATATAATATCAAGGGTTTTCTCAACATTTCTAATTATCATCTTAATATTTTAAAATCTCTACTTATGCCTCATTTACTAGAATCACCAAAGAACACAGCTTCATTAACTGGAAACACGGCGTATTCGAGTACCATTGGTTATACTTTGTAGAGTTGCCCAATTTTACCTACAAGATACCTCAAACTCATAATGTCATGCAATATCACTACTATAGAAAATATCATCACAGATGGTTCAAATTGTCATCACAGACGGTTTCTGAACCGTTTGAATTTATGTGTCTGTGCTAACAGGCGGTTATCACAGACGGTTTTTAAGCCGTTTTTGATAAGTAACAACACAGACGGTTTTCTTGTATAAACTATCTGTAAAGACCTACTATCACAGATGATTATATGTACCAACCATCTGTGATTGGATACATATCACAGACGGTTGTTGGTTCTAGCCGTCTGTGATATGTCCAATATCACAGACGGATATTAGTAGTAGTCGTCTGTGATTCGATACATATCACAGATGGTTGGTAAAAATAACCGTCTGTGATACCATACATATCACAGACGATTATTAGTAGTAGCCGTTTGTGATTCGATACAATTTACAAGACATGGGATGGTGCAAAGTTTAATTGGGAGGGCATATGTTAAACTTAACATTTTGTGAGGGATCGCTATACTTCTACCATTCAAACATGCATAGGAGTAAAACAACAGGAATAGCATTCACACAGTTGTGACTCAGTATGGCCTATTTTCTCATGGTGATCTCCATCGCCATAGAATCTGTCCGCCATGATGATCTCCATCTCTATGGTTCATGTGTGCTATCCCTCCAAGTGATGTGTCCTCCGAGTACTAATATAAGCTATTACTCATAACAGCTAGTAATAAAATACATGGATACTAGGAATCATCACAAGTCGGCACGCAGGCCGTTAAATACAATACTTTGACAACACATTGGCTCCAGCCGTGTTGCCGAACCCATGACACGCAGGTCATGAAATATTATAAACATGCATCACATACACATTAGGCCATACTGATCACATACATCCTGCAAAAACAAGTTTATGCATAGAATCGCAATCCACGGATAGGGGTCGAGGTTTTTCATCGGGGTCGCCTCGCGGTATCTATGCAATTTTTACTTAGGATTTTGATCAAGAAATCATATTTACCACAAATCGACTCATCGTTCGATTCGACCAATTTGTACGCGACCGCGAAAATGTGCTACCTTGGTCAGCGATCAATGACAACCCGGATAGCATCCTTCCCGTAAGAAGTGCGGGCGGACCGGTGATGAAATCCATACCAACGAATCCCACTTCCACTCAGTGCGGGCAAAGGTCGAGCGAGGCTCGCTGGGCCGATGTTCAGCCTTGACACGACAACACACGCCGCACTCCGCCACGAACACGCAATCTCGCTTCATGAGAGTCCACCGAATCTCGTCGAAGGTCTTGGTACATCTTGGTAGCTCCAAGATGAATAGACAAAGGAGTCATGGGCCTCGCGGAGAATCAAATCCGCAATTCCATGACCTTGGAACCACCAAGCGCTGTCCAAACCACACAACACCGTGCTCATCCTCGTAAAAACACTTGGCTGTCCCGTTCTTGATGTTCTCGCTTGATCCGATCACACCAAAGATCTGTCACTGGGCAGACTTGATTTGATCCACCAAGGTTGGTTGCACAACTAAGGTAGCAAGAGAGCCATGCTCAAACAAATCCAAATTAAGCCGCTGAAATTCTTCAAGAAGGGTAGGTTGTTGCTCTTGAAGTAACAAGGTATTGCAATACACCTTGCGATCGAGTGCATCAAGAACAACATTGGCCTTGCTCGGTGATCTTGAATACCCATATCATAGTCTTTGATCAATTCCAACCATCTCCTCTGCCGGAGGTTCAGATCTGGCTGGGTGAACAGATATTTCAAACTCTTGTGATCAGAATACACCTCACAACGGTTACCAATAAGGTAATGCCGCCAAATCTTGAGTGCATGAACCACTGCAGCTAACTCCAAATCATGGGTAGGATAGTTGAGTTCATGAGGCCGCAACTGCCTTGATGCATAGGCCACTACCTTGCCTTCTTGCATAAGGACACAACCGAGTCCTTGACGAGAGGCATCACAATAGATATCGAAGCTCTTATGCACATCAGGGAGAACAAGCACTGGAGCCGAAGTCAACCGCCTTTTGAGTTCTTGAAAACTCAAATCACAAGCAGAAGACCACACAAATTTCTTTTCTTTCTTGAGCAATTCGGTCATGGGCTTTGCAATTTTGGAGAAGTTCTCGATAAAGCGCGTAGTAGCCCGCTAAACCAAGGAAACTCCTCACATCGTTGGTGACTTGGGCTGCCCCAAGACAAAACATCGCGACCTTGCTAGGATCCATCACTACACCACTGCTTTGAAAGAACATGGCCCAAGAATGCCACTTCCTTCAACCAGAACTCGCACTTGCTGAACTTGGCATACAGCTGATGCTCACGAAGCTTGCCCAACACAATCTGCAGGTGCTCAGCATGCTCCTCTTCGCTCTTGGAGTAGATAAGAATGTCATCAATGAAAACCACAACAAACTTATCCAAATACTCCATGAACACCGAGTTCATAAGATTCATGAACAAAGATGGAGCATTGGTCAAGCCGAAAGACATGACGGTGTACTCGTAAAGGCCATAACGAGTAGTGAAAGCCGTCTTCGGAATATCTTCAGCCCTGATCCGGACTTGATGATACCCCAATCTCAATTCAATCTTGGAGAACACACAAGCTCTAGTCAACTGGTCAAAGAGATCATCAATCCGAGGCAAAGGATACTTGTTTTTCACCGTCACTTCATTAAGCGGATGATAATCAACACACATACGCATGGTCTTGTCCTTTTTCTTCACAAAAATAACCGGACAACCCGAAGGAGATGAGCTAGGACGGATGAAGCCTTTTGCTTGAAGCTCACTCAACTGCTTCTTCAGCTCCTCCAACTCATTAGGAGGCATTCGGTACGGCGCCTTAGAAATTGGAGCGGTACCGGGCAGCAGCTCAATAGCAAACTCCAAGTCTCGAACTGGAGGCATACCAGGCAAATCTTCAGGGAAGACATCCACAAAGTCACGGACTGTGGGCACATCCTGAATCTCCATGGCTGGCTTAGCTTCAAGGGCACAAAGATGTGGCCCCTGCAGCTGCGGTGAGATCCCAACTTGCTCGCCTGAGGGACTAGTGAGGTAGACCATCTTCTTGGCACAATCGATTTGCCCCAAGTGTTGGGACAACCAATCCATACCAAGGATCACATCCAGACGCGCCGAGTCAAGTAAGATGAGATTCGCCAAGAATTCCACTCCTTCAATATTAATAGAAACGTCCCGGCATTCTTGATCAGCTCTCATTTCCGCTCCCGGAGAGCGAATAAGCAAAGGAATCCCCAAAGGAACAAAGTGAAGGTCACAATCAGCAGCAAATGATCTCGAAATAAAATAATGCGATGCTCCCGAGTCAAACAATACTGCAGCAGGACGATAACTAACAAGGAACGTACCCAACACAACGTCGGGTGCCTCCTGAGCCTCCTCAGCCGAGATGTGGTTGACTCGACCACTCCCGACACTCTAGGTCTTCTGGATCACCTTCTGGTCAGGTGTGTGACCATTCCCGTGTCCTCCATTAGGACGAGGGGCTGCTCCAATCCTCTGAGGGCAACTGCTAGCATAGTGGCCCTTCTTGTTGCAGCGTAAGCGGTGACATCGCACTGGGTTGCGGAGCACAACTGCTTCGCTGGTCGCAGTGTCGTGGTGAAACACGGCCGCGGGGACAGCGATCGGCGCCGACGGCCTCGGCGGTGGTGAAGCCAAAGCACGAGCCCTCGTGCTGGCCCAACACGGACGAGTGAGGCCGGCTGTGCGCACCGATGGGCCTCCCACTTGCGCCATGGACTCACCCAGCGCCTTCGCCTTGTGCTCGGCGACGATGGCCTTGTCAACCAAGGCCCGAAGTCGACAAAGTCCACAATAGATAGCTTGTCCCGCAGCTCCTCGGACAAACCATCCATGAACTTCTCTGTTTGGCCTCATCGAGGCCACCTCTCCCGAGCATAACGAGCCAAGTGATTAAACTCGTAAAGATACTCCGATCTGCACTTGCGCCTGTTTAAGCGCAAGAAACTCCTTCTTCTTGAGCTTCATCGGCCATCGGGAATGTGGGCCCGACGGAAAGCGATTCGAACTCATCCCACGAGACAACGTGGCTGCGGGCCGCATGGCGAAAGTTCTCCCACCAAGAGAGTGCCGCACCTCAAGCCGATGGGAGGCAAAGAGTGCCCGCTCTCGCTCCTCGGCATCGAGCAATGTTGAGCTTCGCCAACCGACGCAGCCAATCATCCTCGCCCAAAGGGTCCTCAGACCGAGAGAAAGTAGGTGGCTGCGTACGGAGAAACTCCGCAAGCCCACCACGAGACTGGTGGCCACCACCCCAGATCCCGAAGCACCAGCAGGAGTGGAGGTGTTCCTTGCGATGACCTCCAGAATCCGGGTCTGATCCATGCGATTCCGCTCGATCTGAGCCAGAACCTCAGCCATGGTCGGAGGAGGGGGAAGCTCCTCATCGGAACCAACCAGCTGACTGTTGCGGGTGGTTCTTGCCATCCTGTTCCACAAAATAGGTTAAACACAACTCCGGAACAGGAGACAAAGAAAACAACTGACCACTCTACAAAACTAACTTTAAAAACTCAAGTAACAACACAAAACTGCAGCAAGATCACAAAGGTACCAACCATCTTCCTATTATGACTAACTCGTATGGGAGAACGAGTAATCAATTTTCAGGAAGGTAATTTCAGAACACGAACTTCTGTTCGAAACAGCTAGGAAATAGGGTGAGGAATTTACTAAAGAATGGTTAGACACTTAGCTATCTCATATCACTTCTTACCCTTTCATTCCCACAAATTTTAGTTGACTTAACCTCTCATTTCAGCACCTTCTACTAATTAAATGCTAGCTGTCCAGAAATTCCTTGCTGCTGTCCAGATTCCCTCCATCAAGCTTCTGGCCGAAATTTGTAGCTTCTGGAACTTTAAATTCTCACAAGATAGCCAACACTTAAATTTTAAAGCCCTCATGGTTTCCCCAAAACCAATCTACTCGGTTAACAACTATCTTTTGAAAGGAGATGAGAGGAAAACTCAACTTTCAAATTCAGTTCAAAATAAGGTGAGATAAGCAAGCTAAGATAGATAAGAAGTAAAATCTGAGAACTTACTTAGGATTTTCAGGGAAACACTTGATATTTGGAAAGTAAGTTTTCAAAATATACTAGGGACGACCAAGCTAGGGGTTTCTACGGTCAGTATGGCTCTGATACCAAACTCTGTGAGACCCCGGTTTATTAAACTTGTAATACTTAACCTTCCACTGGTTCTAGTATCACAAATAGAATAATCCGCATCTCGATGAACATGTGCCTCCCAGAACAAGCAAAGACACATACATCAAATCAAGGCATGCATCATTTCCATAAAATGAATATAACAAGTCTACCCAAAAGACATACATAATATAAGTTATTCTGAGCAGTAACCGACCGCCAAATGACATAAGTAGCAAATAAGTAATAGTGAAGCCAAAGTTGCCATAAGATGGCTTAAACCAAAAGACGACAGGTTAGCAACATAACACCATTGGGGCAACCGGCCGGGCCGCATAAGCTAATCGCCCCTTAAGCGCACAAAGACAACTCACAAAAGTGAGGTCCGTCGGACTCACTATCATCCTCTGCACAATACAAGCAATGCAGGTGAGTACGAAAATGTACTCGCAAGACTTACGAGTAACAAGCCTATACATAGCTACATGGAAGTTGTATTCAAAGGAATGTGGTTATATGGTTCTTTGGACGCACAAAGCAAGTTTTATTTGCAATATTGTAATAGGTTGAATAGCAGTTTGTAAAATCTGTTTTTAAGCATTTAAATAACAGCGAGTAAACATAAGTAACAAGTATCCACCTAGAAGTGACTTTCCCAAAAGCCACCACAACATAGCATGAATCCCTGATTCATACCACCCAACAAGTTTTAATTTTAAAAAGGTTGTAGTCTAACTCTTGAAAAGCTTATCCAAGCGTGTCCATAACCTAGGACGAGGCTATTCGAATAGTTTTAATCCCTGCAGGGGTGTACCAATGTACCCACACTTCAGACCGCCTTTTTGCCAAGCTATTAAGCACACTTCCTTTGGTATGCCGGCACGGCTAAGTCCTACGAACCCTTTCCAATGGAATATGTTAATCAAGAGACGCACGTATGGGGGTTAATCCTTAGTGATCTGCCGACGAAATATGGATCACAAGGACCCATACGTGGAGCAGAACACACCGGCCTCGTGGTGCTCCTCTCCTACAAGCGTGTCCATGTTGCATATAATCAAATATGCAACCCACCACGCGACTCATTAATTAACACACCCAAAGTACTCAGCTAAGAGAGGTCTCATATCCCTCTAGTGTGGTTAGCACGCACTGAATGCTTGGATAATGAGATACTCACAAGTAGTTCGGTCCTTAATTGACCCGGGCACCATTCCAATCACACCCAAAAGATCACACCATCTTACCATTGTGCCCAAGTCTAAATTGTTTTCATTTTCAGTTTTAGTTTTGCAATTTAGACAAAGCACAAGGCTGAAATATACATATTATAACAGTTTGTGTGATCAAAGTTATCGACAGTCGATGCAGCCCATTTCTACCGATAGCTAAGCATGGTTAAGCATAATGACACGTAAACTACTAAGTGACAAAGGTTCATCCAGCGAACCCAAAATCACAACAAGTAGCCTAGGCTTCAGTAGTAGAGGAATAAACATTTCCTACTGATAATGCATCTAGTAGGCCACCTATCGACAATAGTTTAAAACAACATAGCAATGCATACATAGAATTTGCAAACAACATATTTAGAATTTGAAAATAGTAGGAACAATATGATCAAATGAATGCTACATCCGCTGCACTGGTGAAGTCTGAGGATCCGTCTTTGTGGCTCAATATCAGCAATAAAATTATCTTCGGAACCTACGCGAAAAGGCGATAAGCAAATAAGAACGAAGAACACCAAATGAAACTCCAACATCAAAATACATCCAAACCTAATGAAACTTACACAACAGCTAAGGAATGATTTTATATAGTGATAGGAACAAGAATCATGCAATTTGGACTAAGCATGCAAAAGATATGGACAAAATGCTCTTTCTCAGCCTTACATCAACCTAATTAATAATTAGCACTGTTCATGGCGAAATTTTCTAGAATGATCTAAGGTCTGAAATTTTTATAGTAGGTAGGTTATGACATCCTAATAACAGCAAAGTTGGATTTACTAAATTTGGGGTTATACACATTTACTTATGATTTTTCTAAGGTGTAAGTCTAATGCAAGTCATTTTACAGAGTTAAGAACATGCTCAAAACTTATTCCATATGAAAGTATACTAACAGATGAACTTAACAAAATTGATTTTGCACAAATTGGATTTATACAGAAAAGATATGCATTTTCAAGGTTAAAACTATTTCTGGAATATTCAAAGTGACGTAAATCAAGTTATTTCTAGTTACACAATTTTCTCACTCTTGAAATATGCTTAAATCCATTTTTATAATAAACTTAACTAATAAAAAATTTTATTACTGATTGGAATTATCTAAAAGCGATTAAAATGAATTAGTTATGAGTTTCTAAAGTTTTTATATTATTTTCATTGTTAAATAACTACTTAGAAATACGAGACAAACTCAAATAAAAGAATAAGACGTGGACACTTATCCACCCTTGATCTAAAATCCTACGGCTCACGCGCGCCGGAAGCAGCGCCTGACGCCACGAAACCTAAACGGAGCCCACCGTTGGATCACGAAGGTGTATGCATCCGGACGGTGCGGTTGCTTGGGCCAATCCCACCGCATTGGCGGATGGGCGGTCGAGCGCACCAGCGGTCGGAAGATCCGATTGCATAACGGATCTCGACCATTGATCGCAAGATCGGCGGTCAAGATCGATCAAGGCATCCGGAGGGTCGAATGCATACAAAGATCCGCCGCAGGTCGAAAGCGGACGGTGGCTAAAGATCGAAGTTCAAAGAGAGATGTCGACACGTGGGACCGCATGTCAGTGACTTCAAGTCACAACCGCGAACGTTTAACCCACGTGCACAGTGCAGTGGGCCCACATGTCAACGACTAAGAGTGGCGGTTTAGGACCGAATTAAAGCCATTAATGATTATCATTAAACAGACCTAAGAGAGACACTAATGACTTCTGGATTTAGATTTTAACCCCTCGGGCCCACAAGTCGACCGCAGGTGATTTCGAGCGGCGATTAATGCCGACACATTAATTAATCAATGATTAAGCGTTAATGATGTCGGAACAGCGCGGGATTGCGCCAGCGGGCGATTTAAGGACGTTGGGCCCGCTGGTCAGTGGCTCAACGAAGAAGATTAAGACACCATTAATGAACTAATGATTAGTAATCACCAGGTAATTAATGTGCCTTAATCAAATGACGAAAACAGGAGCTCCTCGCCGGCAAAAACCCAAGCGACTACAACGGCTTATCGCCGGCGACACTAGCCGCGGCGACGCCGAACAAGAACCAAAATGGAATCGCAATAGCACTACGAACCTAATGGTGGCATTCTCGCCGGCGGTGAGGGACTAAAACGCCGGCTAGCCGGAAAAATGAAAAGGGAGCCTTACTGCTAAACACGAAAATAGCAATGAGCTCCGCTGCAGTCCAAGGAAGCGGGTGCCAAAGCCTCTAAGGACTAATAAGAAGCTACCTTGAAGAAGGGAAGCTTCAGAGATGGCCGGAGATGCTTGATCACGGAGGAAGCTCGCCGGACTTGGAGAAGAAGGATTGAAAATGACACCCTGAGCCAAATGAGTGATACCAAAGCATCAATATAGCTTCATTAAGGTCCACAGAAGCTACATGAGCAAGTAATTAGAAAATGGAGCACTCACCTGAGCTGAGGAAGAAGATGACCAATTTCGGCCGAATTTGAACAAACCCCAAATTGGACAATTCCTGAGAATCAAATCCAAAATTAAGTGAGGGGAAATGTTCAAGATAGTAAAGAGATAAGGATAGGGCAAAGAAACATGAAGGAGAACCACTGGAACACCAAGAACGCCAATGGAGCTCCACGGGTCAACAATGGCGACTTGCCATTTTTGAGGTGTTAAGCTCCAATACTGCGAATGGAGCTTGATGGTGGTCTAAAGAAACTCCAGGAAGTGATTTGGGTGCTTATAAGGCCTTGGAGGCATTAGGGTTTGCACCACAAGCCTTTCGGGTGACAAAGCACAGAGCACAAGGTGCAGCCGACAAGGAAAAAGTAGTAGACGTGCATTTAGGGTATGGCATGGCTCAGAGTGTCTCCCATACCCCTAAATGTCGGCTAGAAGCGATGTAGAGGAGCATGACAAGACACTTGCCATCTCCTACACTTTGTGCTCGCATCACCGGAGGTTGAAGATGACCGGAGGAAAAGGCTCGGGCGATTCGGAGCCCCACGATTTAAATCGGACGGCTAAGATAGCGCCACGCGTCCCAGGTTTAAAATACAACGAAGGAGATCGCAAGCCCTAGGATTAGAAATGAACGGCTCAGATTGCCCCACGCTATAACGTGGTTTTCACGAGAGGACAAGCGGCGTTGGATCTTAATCCAACGGCTCGGATTCGAACTAACAACCGGAGGGTCCGAACATCACAGAGGATCTGAACGGTTGGATGGAGATCTAACGGTTGACATTCATTTAAGCAACCGGAAGGTCCGAACGCATACGCGCACGTGGGCCGTGCGATTTAGATCCAAAGGCTGAGATCGATCGCGGGCTTTTCAAACGAGCGCGGTGCAGTTAGTTGACTGGACCGAGTCAATTGGCTCGAGCCCGAGTCTGACTCGAACCCAAAGCACAGTGAAAACAGGTTTGACTTCTAAATTAGAACAGAGACTTTGGAGGATTTATTTGAGGTAGCAACACAACTCCAAAAATTATGAAATTTTTACAGGAGCTTGCTAACTCAGATATTAACCTTGTGTAAAATCTTCAGAGGTTTTTATGCTGTGAATAAATCTCCAAAAATTCTGCAAGGCCCTGATTTAATGTTTGACTAAAAGTCAAACAAGTTTGACTGCCCTCTAAAATATACAAACAATTTCTAAAAATTGTGAAATTTTTCAGAGGGGTCACACATCATCACAGAAACTTAGGAAAAATATTTCCCAAAGATGATCACAAAATTTGACAAGATTGTTTTTGGAATATCAAAGTTTGGATCAAATAGACTTGTGACATTGTATCTCCATAGCTTCTTGCAAATGTATGTTCAAAGCCTCACAGAAATACATGATGTAAGAAAAAGTTTTAATTTCTACTGATTTTCTTACATTTGAAACACAAGTCCAAAGATGGGATGTTACACCCTATGGTTCACATATGTTTAGACATGACGCGAGTACACATACTTGGTCAATAGTTGGTAGCGGCCTCTAGCAAGATGTGCCAACTCCTAAACATACGTAAAGATCATATCGGACGAACCATCACAACGTTATGTACATGCCAATCCCTTTGCCTCACGATATTCGGTCGAGCTCCAAGTGACCACTCTTTCTCGATCCGTGATCGGAATCCCTTACTAGGTTAACTCTTAACCTTAAGTAGCATGGCCATGCATTTCTAGATCCGATCACTCGAGGCCCAGAGATATCTCTCGGGTAGAGAGGGCAAATCCCATCTCGACCGACCATGCCTCATGACATGCTTCATGACAAACCCGAAAGCTACCTTTATAACTACCCGATTCGAGAGTAGCGTTTGATAGCCCCTAAGTAGGTCGATTCACATCTCAAGTACATGCGACAATCTCGTGTCTAAGGACAAGGCGTACACATTGTGTAGAGAGAACATAAGAATAATTACTATGTCTCATGTTGGGTCGGTCCAACCCCATGTTCTAAACATGTGTCCACATTATTGGTTTGACATCTCCATGTCTATGACACATGAAACATGGTCATCAACCGATACATGTGCTAATCCATCATTCACGTGTGTCCTCACATGAACTCCGACTAGGGACAACTTTAGAATAACCATACAAGTAAAGAGTTTCACAAACAAGTCACATACTTGTTAATCAACACAAAGGCAATATTCAAGGAACATTTATTAAATCATGGATACAATGAAATATCATCATCAATATGATTGCCTCTAGGGCATATCTCCAACGATCTCCCACTTGCACTAGAATCAATCTAGAAGATATCTAATACCCATAGCTCTTGTGTGCGCCTCATGCTTAGGTGTGTGGAGAGGCTTCGTCAAAGGATCTGAAATATTCAAATCCGTGTGTATTTTGCATATCTTTAAATCTCCTCGATTAAGGATCTCTCGAATGAGATGAAACCGCGCATGATATGTGTTTGTTCTTTTGGTGATTCCTCGGCTCCTTGGCTTGCGCAATGGCCCCACTATTATCACAAGATAAAGATCCGAGGATGCACGCACTAGGAACCACACCTACTTCGATTATGAACTTCCTTATCCAAACACGTTCCTTCTTTGCTTGAAGCCGCAATGTACTCGGCCTCCGTTGTAGAGTCAACGATCTCCGCTTGGAACTCTTCCAACTTACCGCACCTTGTTCAAAAGGAACACAAAACCCGATTGCGATTTGTAATCATCTTTGTCGGTTTGGAAGCTTGCATCGGTGTAACCATTTACAACGAGCTCTTCCTCACCTCCGTAGACTAGGAACACATCCTTAGTTCTTCTCAAATACTTGAGGATGTTTTTAAGCTGCTGCCCGTTGACTCTCACCGGATCACTGGTATCTGCTCGTAACACTTAGATCATAGGAAACATGCAGGCGAGTACACATCATAGCATACATGATAGATCCAATGGCGAAGCATATGGAATCTTACTCATGCGATCTCGCTCATCGGTTGTCGAAGGACACCGAGTCTTGCCAAGATTTATGCCATGAGACATGGGCAAGAACCCTTTCTTTGCCTCCTCCATGTTGAACCGTTTCAACACTTTGTCAATGTAAGTACTCGGCTTAATCCTATTAGCCTTTTGATCTATCTCTATAGATCTTAATACCCAAAATATATGCCGCTTCCCTAAGTCCTTCATTGAGAAACTATTTTTGGTGAGGTCTTAACGAACTCGAGCATAGGAATATCATTTCCAATCGATAATATGTCATCTACATATAAGATTAGAAATACGAGTGAGCTCCCACTTGTCTTCTTGTAAACACAAGATTCTTCTTCGTTTTGATGAAGTCAAACCCTTTGACCACTTCATCAAAACAGAATGTTCCAACTCCGAGATGCTTGCTTCAATCCATAAATGGATATTTGAAGTTTGCATACTTTTCTAGCATTATTTGGATCGACAAAACCCTCGGGCCGTATCATATACACGTCCTCGGTTAAATTTCCATTAAGGAAAGCCGTTTTGACATCCATCCGCCATATCTCATAGTCGAAATATGCGACAATAGCTAGAATGATCCGTATTGATTTAAGCATCGCTACTGGTGAGAAAGTCTCATCGTAGTCAACTCCTTGAACTTGCCGAAACCTTTGCGACAAGTCGAGCTTTATGGATATGAACATTTCCATCCATATCAATCTTCCTTTTATAGATCCATTTGCACTCTATGGTTTTAACACCATCAAAGCGGTCAACCAAATTCCAAACTTGATTGTCTCCCATGGATGCTATCTCGGATCTCATGGCACTATGCCATTTCTCAGTCAGGTCCATCATTGCTTCCGCATAGGTCGTGAGGCTCATCATTGTCTAACAATAATATATCTCGCGCATTGCGAGCCTTCCGACCTTCGTGGTGGTGGTGCTTCCTTTGCCATGGGTTCCTCAACTTGTTACGCCACATGGGCATCATTCGTCGAGTCTTCCCGATTGGTTCATCTTGAACCTCTTCAAGCTGCACTGTTCTTCCACTTGTCTCCCTGTTGAGAACTCTTTCTCTAGGAAAACACCACTGAGCGACAAACACTTTGCCCTCTAGTCGGTTGTAGAAGTAATATCCAAAGGTTTCCTTGGATATCCCACGAAAATGCATTTATCCGACTTGGGTGTGAGCTTGTCTCGATCAGAGTCGCTGACAAACGCCTCACATCCCCAAATCTTTAGAAAAGACAAGCGTGACTCTTCCCGGTCCATATCTCATATGGTGTCTTAACTATGGATTTAGACGGTACCTGTTAAGTGTGAAAGCCGCTGTTTCTAGAGCGTAACCCCAAAGGATAATGGTAAATCGATCGGCTCATCATCGATCGAACCATGTCCAACAAGGTCCGACACGCGCTCGGATACCCCGTTTCTTTGAGGCGTTAGGCGGTGTTAGGTGTGGAACAATTCCGCAACTCTTGGATGATTGCTAAATTCATGACTCAAATACTCGCCACCACGATCGGATCGCGGAGCCTTAATTTTCTTGGCACGTTGATTTTCAACCTCATTCGGAACTCTTTGAACTTTTCAAAAGTTTGGACTTATGCTTCATTAAGTAGACATAACCATATCTACTAAAATCATCGTGAAAGTTATGAAGTAATGAAATCCACCTCTAGCGATCGTGCTCATTGGTCCACATACATCGGTATGTATGATTTCCAACAAGTCGACGCCTCTCAAAAGAACCTTTGAAAGGTGATTTGGTCATCTTACCAAGCAAACAAGCTTCACATGTCTCGTATGATTCAAAATCAAGCGAAGTTAGAAGACCATCGACATGGAGCTTCTTCATGCGCTTTTCACTTATGTGACCCAAACGACAATGCCAAACATAGGGGATTCAAATCATTAGGTCGAAGTCTTTTAGCATTTTTGTTAAAGATAGGCGCATCATCAAGATTTAAAATAAATAACCCATTCACATGGTATAAAAGCCATAAACATTCCATTTTTAGAGATCAAACAAGCATTGTCTTTACTTGCAAATGAATAACCATCTCTCATCAAACATGAGGGGATAAAATGTTTCGACTCATACTAGGAACATAATAACAATTATTCAATTCCATAATAAATCTTGAAGGAAGCTGAAGTTGCATGGTGCCAACGGTCAACGCGACAACCCTTGCTTTATTTCCGACGCGAAAATCAACTTCACCTCTTGCGACTCCTCTACTTCTTATTAGCCCCTACATCGAGTTGCAAATGTGAGCAAGCGATCCGGTATCAAATACCCAAGAGTTAATAGGAGAATCAAGCAAGAAAAATGTCTAAAACATTTATGACAAGTGTACCATGGGTGGAAGTCTTACTTCCATCCTTCTTCTTGCATTCATCGGAATCCATGTACTTCTTTGTTTCTCTTCCAGTGGCGTTTCTTTACAATAGAAGCATCTTGTCTCGGCTCAGTCCGAAGATTAGGCTTAGGCGTTGGCTTGAGATCATATCTTTAACCTTGCCCTTATTCTTTGGCCATGGCTTCTTACCATTTTTCTTGAAGCTAGACTTGTTCTGCACAACCATCACATGGCTAGGCCCTGCACACTTCTTAATGTCACTCTCTGCTGTTTTGAGCATCCCACAAAGCTCATTAAGGCCCTTATCCGCCCCATGCATATGGTAGTTCGAAATGAAATGCCTATAGTGTAACATCCCCATTTTGGCTTGTGTTTCAAATGTAATAAAATGAGGATAATTTAAAACTTTTCCTACATCCTTGTGCTCTTGAACTTTTCTGAAAATTCTTGTAAAAAGAATTTTGGAAAATTCAAAATCAAAAGCCTCATTTACCAAGTCAACTACCTCCGTGGTCAAATCTTCTGTCAAACCCTTGGAAATAATTTTCCCTGGTTCTAAGGTTGCTTGGTAACACCTCTGAACTATTTCATAATTTTTGGAAATTATTTGAGATATTTTAGAGGCAAGTCAACCTTGGTCAAACCTCTGTTTTAACCTTCTGGAATTTCTTGAGAAAATTCCAGTGCACAAAAACCTCTGGAGATTTTATGGAAGGTTAATCCTTGAGTCAGGAAGCTCCAGTTAAAATTTCATAAATTTTGGAGTTGATTTGATGCCTCAATTAAATCCCCAAAGTTCCAGGTTTAAAAATCAAACCCTAAGCGGTTTGTCTTGCTCATTGACTCGAGTCGGGCTCGGGCTCGAGTCACTTGACTCGACCGAGCCAACTAATCGCACCGCGCGGCGGCGCGGCGTCATCACCGTTAGATCTCCATCGGACGGCTCTCATTAAATGTAGGCATTCGGACAACTCCGGCTGCCATGTGATTCTCACCGTTGGATTACGATCCAACCGTCACACGACCGCACGGTTCACCGGTCTTTACAATTAGCGATCGCATCGTGGCGTTCAAATCTCATCCGCGCCAAGATCTAATGGGGTTGGGCTCAACCCACTAAAACACTTTGGACTCGAGCCGCTTTGTGCCGTGGTGGGCCCGCTCGCGTCGCTGGTCATCTTCCTCCTTCCGCCGCGCGCGTGCGTGCCTGTACGCCATGGCAGTGAGAGGGAGGGGGTGCCTTGTCACCTCCTTGAGCCCTTTAAACGGCTCCCTCTGCAGCGCATTAAATGCACGCGTGCACCACCTCGTGAGTCGTCGAGCTTACTCGCTCCTCGTCGCTCCGGCGACCGCGACGCTGCGTGGACCAAGACCATCCCGAGAGTGTGCGCTGCTCTCTTCGTTCCCTCGGCTACTTAAGCCCCTCAAGACCTTCAGTAGCTTTCTTTACACCCCCCTTGAGCTCCAGCTCGCACTCTCTTTGCTTGCTTGAGCCCAAATCTCCAGAACCCTTTCGGCCGCCATTGTTGAGCTGGGAGCTCCTCGGTGCAACCCGCGCTCCAAAGGGCTTTCTTCCCTTCTTCTTGCTTGGTTTGTGTCCCTTACTTCTTGGAGCAAAACCCTAACTTAATTGTAGTTTGCTTTCACAGAGCGGCTCAATTTGGGAATTATCGCAAACCGAATCACCCCTTCTTCCTCCTCTCCGGTAAGGAGCTTTTTCTAATTCCATGCTCATGTGGCATCTACGAGCTATTATGAAGGTGTTGTGATGACCGGTCTCCCCATTTTGCTCGTGCCGTCATCTCCACTTTTCTTCTTCGGTCTGCGCGCGCTCTTGTCGTCCGAGTCGCCCGACCTCCTCGGCACCTCCGCACCTCGGGTAGCCTTCTAGTAGTCCCTAGAAGTCGTGGCACCCGCCACTGGACCATTGCGGAGCTTTGAGCGCCGCATTTCGCCGTTTGGTCACCGGGCGCCACCGACTCACCGCTGTTCAGGCCACCACCGACGGTGTGGATGGTCCGGTGTGTGCGTTATGCTATTGCGGTTCCATTTGGCACTTAGTTAGTTTGCGCCGCGTTTTGGGTCGCGGCGACAAGCCGGAGGTGCCCTCGGTTTTGTTGTCGACGAAAGCGGCGCGTAATATCGTTCGGACACGCGATAATGGTGTTCATTAATGATAATCATTGTTAATCATGGGTTAGTAATCATTAGCTGTCTTAAACCCACCTCCTCAGTCGCTTACAGGTGGGCCCGCACATTTTAATCCCCCCGTGCGCTAAACCACGTGTGCGTGGCCCACGGTCACTGACCTGTGGGCCCGCCATTTTCAAACCCCTCCCTGTGCGCGTGCGTTTGAACCCGTCATGTGACTTGAGTCGCTGACCAGTGGGCCCCTATTGTCAGTAGCCCTGTTCAAATCATAAACGGCCCAATCAACCTCAGCCGTTCGATATTGGATCGTGGCGGGATCGGGAGCAATTGACCGTCCGAAGGATCCTCCATCCCACCTCTTCATCGCTTGATCAGCGGTCCGGTTGTGCGAGCAATTGACCGTCAGAAGGTCACAATGATCGGATCGTTGGAATCAAATCCAACGGTCTTGCGCGTGCGCATGTTGAATCGGCCGTGCGCGTGGGCCGTCGGATCTTTAACCAGCGGCCCACGTGGAGCCACATCTTTTTTCGGTTAAGGGATATAATTTCTCGGTGAGCTTTATCTTTCTCTTGAAAAATGTTGTTAAAGCTTTAGAAATTCATATCTTTTCGTTATAAATCCTTTTGGGTGAATTCAGAGTATTAATTTTCCTTTAAGCTAGAGATTAATCTAGAAATGTTTCTAGGCCTGTTAAGAACCGTAAATGTTGTGAATCGATTTTAGCCTTTTGACCTCTAGTAAATATTCTAAAAATGCTATAAAACTTAGAAAATCCATAACTTGTTCTCTGTAAGTCCAAATAGAGCGAACTAAATTTTGTTAATTTCCTTTAGGGATGAACTTTAGTGAAGGACCAGTTTGCTAGTGGTCTTGGCTAATGATATAAATGATGTCCTAGTTTTAGAACTTAGAAAAATCATAACTAATTCTTTATAACTTCAAATGACCTGAAATTTTATATGGGTTACCACTAAACCAAGAGGTAGCTACCATAAAAA
Organism: Ampelocalamus luodianensis; assembly: GCA_036346255.1. Classification (NCBI taxonomy): domain Eukaryota; kingdom Viridiplantae; phylum Streptophyta; class Magnoliopsida; order Poales; family Poaceae; genus Ampelocalamus; species Ampelocalamus luodianensis. The sequence continues at coordinate 59,072,796 of CM070622.1, read as the reverse complement.
TTTCAGCTTCAAAATCTTCCTAGAAAATATTTTTGCTACATTGCTAATTATGGTAGAAAATAGGTTTTTAGGGAATATCTTTGCACCACAAATCCAAATTAGGTTTTTCCAGTTCCTATGTCTAGGTATATCCGTATTCTACCTTGTGTATAAATTTTGTCGCATTTGGATAATTTTTGCTTGCTCTTTTGTTTAAGTGTTGCTCGTCTTATTGGTTGTTTTCGCTCTTTCGCTTAGGATTCGATATTTGCGGTAACCCCGAGAACGACCCTCCGCAACAAGTTGAGCAACACAAGCGAGCAAGCGATTTGATCATTTCCCATTGATCCCATTACTTTTAAAGTCTAATATTTTGTTTAACTTCTATGTATGCATTGCTATTTTGTCGTTAAATTGATTAGTTAGACCTCTAGTTGCATAATCTGTAGGTAAATGGTTATCCTCTACTACCGAGCCTAGGTTATTTCTTTGTGGTTAGAGTTCGATGGATGAACTCTTATCACTTAGTAGATTACGAAGGAATATTGCTTAGCCATGCCTAGTTATCGGTAGTATTGGCGATCATCGACTTAGTCGATGATCTTGATCACACAAATACTTATACTACTCCATTATGTCCAACCCTTGTGTTTTATTGATTTACAAATCAAAAGCTGGAAACAAAACTATATCTTGACTTGGGCACAATGGTATGTTGATGTGATCTGTTGGGTGTGTTGGAATGGTGCCTAAGTCCCCAAGGACCGAGTTACTTGTGTCACTAAGCCAGCGCTTATTGCGTGCTAACCACACGAGGGGATATGGAACCTCTCTTGACTAAGTACTTTGGGAGGTGTTAATTATGATTTGGTTGGTGGGTGTGTTCTTGTGTGTGGTGTTTGGAGGAGCATTAGCGACCGGTTAGGCATCTAATGTGTCCTTCTCCCGTGGGTTGCGGCTCTTAATTAGCATCGTCCATTGGAAAGCGTCTTGTTAGACTTAGCCATGCCTGCATACCAAAGGAAGTGTGCTAACCGTGGCTGGTGGAAAGGCGGTCTATCGTGTGGGTACATTGGTACACCCTGCAGGTTAAAACTATTCGAATAGCCTCGTCCTAGGTTATGGACATGCTTGGTAAGGTCGTGCAAGAACTAGACTACAACCTTTTAAAAACTTAAACTTGACATGGGTGGTATGAAGGGGTACTTCATGCTATTGTTGTGGTGACTATGGGTTGGTCACTTCTAGGTTGGTGTTGTCATCTATCTATTGTTATGTTTGTCTCTCTTTTATTTGAACAAATAAAAGTTAATTGCAAACTTGCTTTGAATCTATTACCTTATTGCAAATGAAAACTTGCTTTATGCTGAAATTAAGTCCAAAGCTTCATCCCCTTAAATAAAGCTTGCATGTAGTTAAATATAGTTCTGTTATCTCACACGTCAGTCTTGCGAGTACAAAAACAAGTTTTGTACTCATCTGCTTTGCTTAATATTAATTGTTGCAGAGGAAGAAGGTGAGCCCCAAGGGCCTCACTTTTGTGAGTCGTGTTCTTGCGTGTGTTGGGACGATTAGCTTGGCGGTCCGGTTGGTTGCCTTGTGGGTAAAGGCACACCGATTGGCTTTTGTTATCGCCATCTTATGGCCATTTTGCTTCCGCTGTTTAAATTAGTTCTTATGTGTTTTTGGCCGGTCGGCCTCTCTTTTGTAATAACTCTCTTTATATTATCTATGTCTCTCAGTTGTTGCTTTTGCTTGGCTCTATGTGTATGAATGGAATTGATGCATGATTTTGTAACAGGTGTGTATCTGCATTTAGGAAGTATACATATCTCGAGGCTTAGTTTATTTGATTTGCCTTTGTTAGGACCAAGTGGATGGTTAAACAGTACAAGTTTAATAAACCGGGTCCTCACAAAGTTGGTATCGAGCCATTCCGACCGTAGTAACCAAGCTTGATCGTCTTTAGGATATTTTGGAAAACTTAATTTCAAAGTATCAAATGATTTATGAAAGCTTAAGTAAGTTCTCAGATTTTATTCCTTACCTATCTTAGCTTTCTATCTCATCTTACTCTAATTTGAGTTTTAAAAGTTGTTCTCCTTTCCTTCTCTCAAAAGATAGTCATTATCGATTAATTGGGTTTTGGGACCAATGAGTTTGGCAAATTGAAGTGTTAGCTGCCCTCTACAAGGTTTTGAAGCTTCCGAAGTTGAAGATTTCAATTAGGAGGCTTGGATGCAAAATCTGGACAGCGATCATTCAGTTTCCGGACAGCAAGCTCAAAGGTTCTAACCAGGGTAGAAAATGCGAGGTTAATCAAGTAAAACTTGTGGGAATAAAAGGGTAAGATGTGATACTAGTTAGCTAAGTATCTAACGTTATTTTTACCGCCTTAACCTGGTTTTTGAGTAGTGTTAGACTTATTGTAGTGTGCTGAAATTTTATCTTCTCAAACCATTGCTCGTTCGTTCCATACGGGTGAATGGCAGTGAGAAGTTGAGCTGGGTTTAATGTTTCCTTTGCTGATTTGGAGCTTCTTTGGAAACATTTGAAGTTTGTTTACTTGCTGTTTTTGGCCTTCGGTTAGGGTGATATCTCATTCCCCTAATCGTTAGCTTTTCGCTTTCATCAACTCCTAATGTTAGTGCTTTGGTTTCTAACCTAAGTTTCTTGAATCAGGATGGCTGGGGGTACTCGTAGCGGCCGTGCTCAGCAGCCTGGTTTGGATGAGGAGCTCCCGCCTCCTCCGACCATGGCTGAGGTCCTTCTTCAGATCGAGCGCAACCGTTCAGAGGACAGGAGGGTCCTGCTGGATGTTATTGCGCGCAACACCTCCGCCCTGACCGGTGCCTCAGGATCCGGGCAGGGGGGCGGACATCAGTCTCGTGGGGGTTTGGCTGAGTTTCTTCGCACTCAGCCCCCCACGTTTTCCAGGTCTGAGGACCCATTGGACGCGGATGACTGGCTGCGTCAGGTTGAGCGTAAGCTCGACGTTGCTCGGTGCTCGACCAGACGGGGCACTCTTTGCCTCCCATCGGCTTTGGGGCAAGACTCTCTTGGTGGGAGAACTTGGCCATGCAGCCCGCCGGCCACACTGTCTCTTGGGATGAGTTCCGGACGGCGTTCCGTCGAGCTCACATCCCCGCCGGCTTGATGAAGCTGAAGAAGAAGGAGTTTCTCGCGCTCAAGCAAGGGCGTAAGTCAGTGATGGAGTACCTGTACGAGTTCAACCACTTGGCTCGTTATGCTCCATCTGAGGTGGCCACTGATGAGGCCAAGCAGGAGAAGTTCATGGAGGGCTTGTCTGAGGAGCTGCAAGACAGGCTCTCCATTGTGGACTTTGCTGACTTTCAGGCCTTGGTGGACAAGGCCATTGTTGCTGAGCACAAGGCAAAGGCGCTGGGCGAGTCCCGCAAGCGCAAGTGGGAGGCCCAGCGGTCTGCACAGGCCGGCCTCTCTCGTCCCCGTATCGGGCCTGCCCCAGGGGCCCGTTCTGTGGCTTCACTACCACCGAGGCCGCCAAAGACCGGCTCCTCGCCCTCCGCAGCCGTGCCCCGGCCACGTGCGCTGCGAACCAGCAGGTGGCCCCGCAATCCGGCCGCCGGGTCACTGCTTTTCGTGCAACCGAAGGGCATTATGCCAATAATTGCCCTAACAGATCGAGCAGCCCTCGCCCTAATGGAGGACGCGGCAGGAGGTGGTTCTTCCGTGATCGGAAGGTTGTCCCCGCTACCCAAGGCGTGGGTAGTGGCGCGTCAACCTCATCTCCGCGAGGAGGCACAGGAGGCACCCGACGTCGTGTTGGGTACCCTTTCGGTTAACTCTTTCCCTGCTACAGTTTTGTTTGATTTAGGCGCATCTCACTCATTTGTTTCTGAGTCTTTTGCTGCTGTGGGAGGTCTTCTTTTTACTCCATTGTTGGTCCCGCTGCTCATTCGCTCTCCAGGTTCGGAGTTGAAAGCTGAGTCTGAGTGTAGGGATGTCCCTGTTGAGATAGAAGGGGTAGGATTCTTGGCAAACCTTATCCTCCTTCGACCGGTGAGCTTAGATGTAATCCTAGGCATGGATTGGTTGTCTCAGCACATGGGACAAATTGATTGCGCTAGGAGGCTCATCTACCTTACCAGTCCGTCCGGCGAGCAGGTTCGCTTTTCGCCGAAGCCAAAGGGTCCGCATCTCTTCGCGCTTGAAGCGAAGCCAGCTCTAGATATTAGTGAAGTCCCAGTGGTATGTGACTTTGTTGATGTCTTCCCCGACGACCTTCCAGGGATGCCACCAGTTCGAGACCTCGAGTTTGTCATTGAGTTGGTTCCCGGTACCGCTCCGATTTCGAAGAGGCCTTACCGGATGGACCCAGTCGAGTTGGTGGAGTTGAAGAAGCAGCTGGGTGAGCTTCAAGAGAAGGGCTTTATCCGCCCTAGCTCATCTCCTTGGGGATGCTTAGCAATCTTTGTCCCGAAAAAGGACAAGACGCTGCGCATGTGCGTTGATTACCGTCCACTTAATGAAGTAACGGTAAAGAACAAGTACCCTTTGCCCCGTATCGATGATCTCTTCGATCAACTAACTAGAGCTCGAGTTTTCTCCAAGATTGATCTGAGAGTGGGATATCATCAGGTTCGGATTCGACCGGAGGATATTCCAAGGACGGCTTTTTTTACTCGTTATGGCTTGTACGAGTATACCGTCATGTCTTTCGGCTAAACCAATGCTCCGGCCTTGTTCATGAACCTCATGAATTCGGTGTTCATGGAGTATTTGGATAGGTTCGTTGTGGTCTTCATCGATGATATCCTTATCTACTCCAAGAGCGATGAGGAACACGCCGAGCATTTGAGGCTTGTGTTGGGCAAGCTTCGTGAGCACCAGCTGTATGCGAAGTTCAGCAAGTGCGCGTTCTGGTTGAAGGAAGTAGCCTTCTTAGGCCATATTCTTTCGGTAGGAGGCGTAGCGGTGGATCCTAGCAAGATCAGTGATGTGCTTTCCTGGAGTCAGCCTACTTCGGTCACCGAGGTTCGGAGTTTTCTTGGTTTAGCGGGATACTATCGTCGCTTTATCGAGAACTTCTCCAAGATAGCGAAGCCGATGACGGAGTTGCTCAAGAAGGACAAGAAGTTCTCGTGGTCCGCTGATTGCGAGGAAAGTTTCCAAGCGCTTAAGAAGCGATTGACCACCGCTCCCGTTCTTGTTCTCCCCGATGTCCGTCGAAGCTTCGATATCTTTTGTGACGCTTCTCGTCGAGGCCTCGGTTGTGTCCTTATGCAAGAAGGTAAGGTAGTGGCCTATGCATCAAGGCAATTGAGACCTCATGAACTCAACTATCCTACCCATGACTTGGAGTTGGCCGCTGTGATCCATGCACTTAAGATTTGGCGACATTACCTAATCGGTAATCGTTGTGAAGTGTATTCGGATCACAAAAGCCTAAAGTATTTGTTCACCCAACCAGATCTGAACCTCAGGCAAAGGAGATGGTTGGAGTTGATCAAGGACTATGACATGGGTATTCACTACCATCCGGGCAAGGCCAATGTCGTTGCGGATGCGCTTAGTCGCAAAGCGCATTGCAATGCATTGTTGCTTCAGGAGCGTCAGGCCCCTCTTCTCGAGGAGTTTCAGCGTCTCAACTTGGGCTTGGTTGAGCATGGTTCCCTCGCAAGGTTCGTTGCCGAGTGCGACGTGTGTCGTCGTGTCAAGGCCGAACATCAGCGTCCGGCCGGACTGCTTCAGCCCTTACCAATTCCGGAGTGGAAGTGGGATTCAGTCGGGATGGACTTTATCACTGGTCTACCCCGGTCTCCAAAGAAGAATGATGCCATCTGGGTCGTCATCGATCGATTGACTAAGGTGGCTCATTTTCTTCCTGTCAAGACGGACCTTCGAGTAGGTCTTCTGGCGGATCTCTACCTAGCCCGCATCGTGAGTTTGCATGGTGTGCCAAAGACAATTGTGTCAGATCGTGGTTCGCTGTTCACGTCTCGATTTTGGCATAGCCTGCAAGAGGCTATGGGAACTCGCCTTTCTTTCAGCTCGGCATTTCACCCCCAAACAGATGGTCAGACCGAGAGGGTCAACCAAGTTTTGGAGGACATGCTGCGAGCTTGTGTCCTTTCCCATGGGAAGCATTGGGAGAAGTGCTTGCCATTCGCCGAGTTTTCTTATAACAACAGCTTCCAAGCCAGTCTCGGCATGGCACCATTTGAGGCCTTATACGGGAGAAAGTGTAGGACCCCGTTGAACTGGTCTGAGACCGGTGAGAGACCTTTCTTTGGCCCGGACTCGATTAATGAGGCCGAGGGTCAAGTCCAGCTCATTCGTGATCGCTTACGCACAGCTCAATCTAGGCAAAAGAGCTATGCGGATCGCCGTCGTCGTGAGTTGAGCTTTGAGCCCAATGACTTCGTTTATCTCAAGGTTTCTCCTCTGAAAGGTCACCAGCGTTTTGGTGTCAAGGGCAAGTTAGCTCCTCGATATGTCGGTCCATACCGTGTTATCGAGAAGAAGGGAGCTGTTGCCTACAAGTTGGAGTTGCCTGCTGCACTTGCGGGAGTACATGATGTGTTCCATGTGTCCCAGCTAAAGAAGTGCCTCCGTGTTCCGACTGAGGAAGCTCCGTTGGAAACTCTCGATGTTCAGGAATATTTGACCTATCGCGAGCACCCTGTTCGCATACTCGAGGAGGCTGAGCGAAGGACAAGGAACAAGACCATCAAGTTCCTTAAAGTTCAGTGGTCAAATCATTCCGAGGACGAGGCTACTTGGGAGCGAGAAGATCGTCTCCGTGCAGACTACCCCTCTTTCTTTTCCGAGTGAACCAAATCTCGGGACGAGATTTTTGTAAGGGGGGGTGGTTTGTAACATCCCCATTTTGGCTTGTGTTTCAAATGTAATAAAATGAGGATAATTTAAAACTTTTCCTACATCCTTGTGCTCTTGAACTTTTCTGAAAATTCTTGTAAAAAGAATTTTGGAAAATTCAAAATCAAAAGCCTCATTTACCAAGTCAACTACCTCCGTGGTCAAATCTTCATCAAACCCTTGGAAATAATTTTCCTGGTTCTAAGGTTGCTTGGTAACACCTCTGAACTATTTCATAATTTTTGGAAATTATTTGAGATATTTTAGAGGCAAGTCAACCTTGGTCAAACCTCTGTTTTAACTTTCTGGAATTTCTTGAGAAAATTCCAGTGCACAAAACCTCTGGAGATTTTATGGAAGGTTAATCCTTGAGTCAGAAGCTCCAGTTAAAATTTCATAAATTTTTGAGTTGATTTGATGCCTCAATTAAATCCCCAAAGTTCCGTGTTTAAAAATCAAACCCTAACTGGTTTGTACTGTTCATTGGACTCGAGTCAGGCTCGAGTCACTTGACTCGACCGAGCCAACTAATCGCACTGGCGCGGTCGAAGCGGCGCGCGCGTCATCACCGTTAGATCTCCATTGGACGGCTCTCATTCGTAGGCATTCGGACAACTCGGCCGCCATGTGATTCTCACCGTTGGATTACGATCCAACCGTCACGACCGTGAGCGGTTCACTTTAGTCTTTACAATTAGCGATCGATCGTGGCGTTCAAATCTCATCCGCGCCAAGATCTAATGGGGTTGGGCTCAACCCACTAAAACACTTTGGACTCGAGCCGCTTTGTGCCGCTGACTGGTGGGCCCGCTCGCGTCGCTGGTCATCTTCCTCCTTCCGCCGCGCGCGTGCGTGCCTGTACGCCATGGCAGTGAGAGGGAGGGGGTGCCTTGTCACCTCCTTGAGCCCTTTAAACGGCTCCCTCTGCAGCGCATTAAATGCACGTCAGTGCACCGCCCTCAGAGTCGTCGAGCTTACCTGCTCCCGTCGCTCCGAGCGACCGCACGCTGCTGTGGACCGAAGACCATCCCGGAGAGTGTGCACGCTGCTCTCTTCGTTCCCTCGGCTACTTAAGCCCCTCAAGACCTTCAGTAGCTTTCTTTACACCCCCCTTGAGCTCCAGCTCGCACTCTCTTTGCTTGCTTGAGCCCAAATCTCCAGAACCCTTTCTACGCCATTGTTGGTGGGAGCTCCTCGGTGCAACCCGCGCTCCAGTGGCTTTTCTTCCTTCTTCTTGCTTCGGTTTGTGTCCCTTACTTCTTGGAGCAAAACCCTAACTTAATTGTAGTTTGCTTTCACAGAGTACTCAATTTGGGGAATTGCTTCGCAAACCGAATCACCCCTTCTTCCTCCTCCGGTAAGGAGCTTTTTCTAATTCCTTGCTCATGTGGCATCTCGAGCTATTATGAAGGTGTTGTGATGACCGGTCTCCCCATTTTGCTCGGGCCGTCATCTCCACTTTTCTTCTTGGTGCGGCGCCGCTCTTCGTCGCCGTAGTCGCCCGACCTCCTCGGCACCTCCGCACCTCGGGTAGCCTTCTAGTAGTCCCTAGAAGCCGTGGCACCCGCTACACGGATCGTTGCGGAGCTTTGAGCGTTTCGCATTTCGCCGCTTGGTCGCCGGCGCCACCGCCGACTCACCGCTGTTCAGGCCACCACCGACGGTGTGGATGGTCCCGTGTGTGCGTTATGCTATTGCGGTTCCATTTTGGCACTTAGTTTCGCCGCCGTGCCTTGGGTCGCCGGCGACAAGCCGGAGGTGCCTCGGTTTTGTTGTCGGACGAAAACGGCAGTGCCGTAATATCGTTCGGACACAGTAATGGCGTTCATTAATGATAATCATTGTTAATCATGGGTTAGTAATCATTAGCTGTCTTAAACCCACCTCCTCAGTCGCTTACAGGTGGGCCCGCACATTTTGATCCCCCCGTGCGCTAAACCACGTGTGCGTGGCCCACGATCATCGACACGTGGCCCGCCATTTTCAAACCCCTCCCTGTGCGCGTGCGTTTGAACCCGTCATGTGACTTGAGTCGCTGACCAGTGGGCCCCTATTGCCAGTAGCCCTGTTCAAATCATAAACGGCCCAATCAACCTCAGCCGTTCGATATTGGATCTGTGGCCGGGATCGTGGGAGCAATTGATCGTCCGGGATCCCTCCATCCCACCCTTCATCGCTTGATCAACGGTCCGGGTTGTGCGAGCAATTGACCGTCCAAGGTCACAATGATGCGGATCGTTGGAATCAAATCAACGGTGCTTGCGCGCGCGCATGTTGAATCGGCGTCTGCGTGGGCGTCGGATCTTTAACAAATGCCCACGTGGAGCCACGTCTTTTTTTTCGGTTAAGGGATATAATTTCCTCGGTGAGCTTTATCTTTCTACTGAAAAATGTTGTTAAAGCTTTAGAAATTCATATCTTTTTCGTTATAAATCCTTTTTGGGTGAATTCAGTAGTATTAATTTTCCTTTAAGCTAGAGATTAATCTAGAAATGTTTCTAGGCCCTGTTAAGAACCAGAAATGTTGTGAATCGATTTTAGCCTTTTTCAGCCTCTAGTAAATATTCTAAAAATGCTATAAAACTTAGAAAATCCATAACTTGTTCTCTGTAAGTCCAAATAGAGCGAACTAAATTTTGTTAATTTCCTTTAGGGATGAACTTTAGTGAAGGACCAGTTTGCTAGTGGTCTTGGCTACTGATATAAATGATGTCCTAGTTTTAGAACTTAGAAAAATCATAACTAATTCTTTATAACTTCAAATGACCTGAAATTTTATATGGGTTACCACTAAACCAGTAGGTAGCTACCATAAAAAATTTCAGCTTCAAAATCTTCCTAGAAAATATTTTTGCTACAGTGCTAATTATGGCCGAAAATAGGTTTTTAGGGAATATCTTTTGCACCACAAATCCAAATTAGGTTTTTCCAGTTCCTATGTCTAGGTATATCCGTATTCTACCTTGTGTATAAATTTCGTCGCATTTGGATAATTTTTGCTTGCTCTTTTGTTTAAGTGTTGCTCGTCTTATTGGTTGTTTTCGCTCTTTCGCTTAGGATTCGATATTTGCGGTAACCCCGAGAACGACCCTCCGCAACAAGTTGAGCAACGACAAGCGTGCAAGCAGTTTGATCATTTCCATTGATCCCATTACTTTTAAAGTCTAATATTTTGTTTAACTTCTATGTATGCATTGCTATTTTGTCGTTAAATTGATTAGTTAGACCTCTAGTTGCATAATCTGTAGGTAAATGGTTATCCTCTACTACCGAGCCTAGGTTATTTGCTGTGGTTAGAGTTCGATGGATGAACTCTTATCACTTAGTAGATTACTGAAGGAATATTGCTTAGCCATGCCTAGTTATCGGTAGTATTGGGCGATCATCGACTTAGTCGATGATCTTGATCACACAAATACTTATACTACTCCATTATGTCCAACCCTTGTGTTTTATTGATTTACGAATAAAAAACTGGAAACAAAACTATATCTTGACTTGGGCACAATGGTATGTTGATGTGATCTGTTGGGTGTGTTGGAATGGTGCCTAAGTCCCCAAGGACCGAGTTACTTGTGTCACTAAGCCAAGCGCTTATTGCGTGCTAACCACACGAGGGGGATATGGAACCTCTCTTCACTAAGCACTTTGGGAGGTGTTAATTATGAGCTGGTTGGTGGGTGTGTTCTTGTGTGTGGTGTTTGGAGGGGAGCATTAGCGCACCGGTTAGGCCATCTAATGTGTCCTTCTCCGTGGGTTCGGCTCTTAATTAGCATCGTGCATTGGAAAGCGTCTTGTTAGACTTAGCCATGCCTCGCATACCAAAGGAAGTGTGCTAACCGTGGGTGGTGGAAAGGCGGTCTATCGTGTGGGTACATTGGTACACCCTGCAGGTTAAAACTATTCGAATAGCCTCGCCCTAGGTTATGGACATGCTTGGTAAGGTCGTGCAAGAACTAGACTACAACCTTTTAAAACTTAAACTTGACATGGGTGGTATGAAGGGGTACTTCATGCTATTGTTGTGGTGACTATGGGTTGGTCACTTCTAGGTTGGTGTTGTCATCTATCTATTGTTATGTTTGTCTCTCTTTTATTTGAACAAATAAAAGTTAATTGCAAACTTGCTTTGAATCTATTACCTTATTGCAAATGAAAACTTGCTTTATGCTGAAATTAAGTCCAAAGCTTCATCCCCTTAAATAAAGCTTGCATGTAGTTAAATATAGTTCTGTTATCTCACACGTCAGTCTTGCGAGTACAAAAACAAGTTTTGTACTCATCTGCTTTGCTTAATATTAATTGTTGCAGAGGAAGAAGGTGAGCCCCAAGGGCCTCACTTTTGTGAGCTGTGTTGCGGCGCTGTTTGGGACGATTAGCTTGGCGGTCCGGTTGGTTGCCTTGTGGGTAAAGGCACACCGATTGGCTTTTGTTATCGCCATCTTATGGCCATTTTGCTTCCGCTGTTTAAATTAGTTCTTATGTGTTTTTGGCCGGTCGGCCTCTCTTTTGTAATAACTCTCTTTATATTATCTATGTCTCTCAGTTATTGCTTTTGCTTTGGCTCTATGTGTATGAATGGAATTGATGCATGATTTTGTAACGGGGTGTGTATACTGCATTTCTGGGAAGTATACATATCTCGAGGCTTGGTTTATTTGATTTGCACTGTTAGGACCAAGTGGATGGTTAAACAGTACAAGCCGAATAAACCGGGGTCCTCACATATAGCTAGGTGGAAGAGACGCTAAAATGAAATCAGTTGCCAACTCTTGGCCAATTGGAAAACCAAGTTTATCCAAAGTCCGATCAGAACCAACCATTTTGATCACATGTGGGCCTACGGTGCACCTTCTGTTAACTTGCATTCCAGAAAAGCCTTAGAGACATTGAACCGTTCAGTCCTGGTCTGTGTCTGGAACATGTCCTTAAGCGCTATGATCATATCATACGCTTCCTGATCCTCAAACTACTTTTGAAGGTCAGGTTCCATGCATGCAAGCATAAGACAGCTAATCTCAAGAGAGTCATCACATGCTTTCTTGTAGGCATTTTTAACAAAGCAGCAGCACGCATTGTTTGCGTGTTCTTCGGGATTGGGGTGTCCGTAACGTTTTCCTTTTATCCGCCCTAAGAACAATTCTCGTGTTACGGACCCAAATCAATAGTTTGTTCCATTTAATTTTCTTTCTCAAGAATCGATCGCAAAGCAAAAGGGTGTGCGTGGTTGCTAGATGCCATTGATCTACAATAGGAAATGCAAAATACTAAGACAAATAAAACCATGATAGAGTAAACTGTATTAAACAAATTTAATAGAATGTACTCCCACTAAAATCAACATCCCTCTGTTGATTCTTAGCGATTCAAGATCCGCAATTAACGAGTCTACTAGTGAGCTTTTGCATCACCGCTAGAGACAAGGTAATCTGTAAGCAACACCTTGCTAATCATATGTCTATATGACTCTTGTTGTTGGGTGACATCTCTATGCCCCGCGCCCAACCTTTATGCCCCAAGGCCCATAACCTTTATGATAACCTTGTTAAGTTCACCAATCCTTATGCATGTAAGTATCCGATACAAAACCCATCTAGTCAAGGAAAGTTGATGGTGCCCTAATTTTATAGACCCGCCATCAATTTACAAGACATGGGATGGTGCAAAGCTTAATTGGGAGGGCATATGTTTAACTTAACATTTTGTGAGGGATCACTATACTTCTACCATTCAAACATGCATAGGAGTAAAACAACAGAATAGCATTCACACAGCTTGTGACTCAAGATGGCCTATTTTCTCATGGTGATCTCCATCGCCATAGAATCATCCGCCATGATGATCTCCATCTCCATGGTTCATGTGTGCCATCCCTCCAAGTGATGTGTCCTCCGAGTACTAATATAAGCTATTACTCATAACGACTAGTAATAAAATACATGGATACTAGGAATCATCACAAGTCGGCACGCAGGTCGTTAAATACAATACTTTGACAACACATTGGCTCCAGCCGTGTTGCCGAACCCATGACACGCAGGTTATGAAATATTACAAACATGCATCACATACACATTAGGCCATACTGGTCACATACATCCTGCAAAAACAAGTTTATGCATAGAATCGCAATCTACCGGATAGGGGGTCAAGGGGGTTTCCCCCCGCGGGGTTCGAAGGGGCAGCGCCCCTCGCGGTATCTATGAAATTTTTACTTAGGATTTTGATCGGCAAATCATATTTACCACAAATCGACTACTGTTCCGATTCGACCAATTTGTACGCACTGGCAGAAAATGTGCTACCTTGGTCAAGCGATCAATGACAACCCAGATAGCATCCTTCCCAGAAGAAGTACGGGGCAGACCGGTGATGAAATCCATACCAACGGAATCCCACTTCCACTCGTGCGGGCAAAGGTCGAGCGAGCTCGCTGACGCCGATGTTCACCTTGACACGACAACACACGCCGCACTCGCCACGAACTCGCAATCTCGCTTCATACGAGTCCACCGTAATCTCTGTCGAAGGTCTTGGTACATCTTGGTAGCTCCGATGAATAGACAAAGGGAGTCATGGGCCTCGCGAGAATCAAATCCCGCAATTCCATGACCTTCGAACCACCAAGCGCCGCCCAAACCACACAACACCGTGCTCATCCTCGTAAAAACACTTGGCTATCCCGTTCTTGATGTTCTGCTTGATCTGGATCACACCAGCATCTGTCTGCTGGGCAGACTTGATTTGATCCACCAAGGTTGGTTGCACAACTAAGGTAGCAAGAGAGCCATGCTCAAACAAATCCAAATTAAGCCGCTGAAATTCTTCAAGAAGGGTAGGTTGTTGCTCTTGGAGTAACAAGGTATTGCAATACACCTTGCGACTGAGTGCATCAGCAACAACATTGGCCTTGCCCGGGTGATACTGAATACCCATATCATAGTCTTTGATCAATTCCAACCATCTCCTCTGCCGGAGGTTCAGATCTGGCTGGGTGAACAGATATTTCAAACTCTTGTGATCAGAATACACCTCACAACGGTTACCAATAAGGTAACGCCGCCAAATCTTGAGTGCATGAACCACTGCAGCTAACTCCAAATCCGGAATCCCTTACTAGGTCCACATTATTGGTTTGACATCTCCATGTCTATGACCTGTGAAACATGGTCATCAACCGATACATGTGCTAATCCATCATTCACGTGTGTCCTCACATGAACTCCGACTACGGACAACTTTAGAATAACCATACAAGTAAAGAGTTTCACAAACAAGTCACATACTTGTTAATCAACACAAAGGCAATATTCAAGGAACATTTATTAAATCATGGATACAATGAAATATCATCATCAATATGATTGCCTCTAGGGCATATCTCCAACACGCTGTGCTTCGAGGTCCGTGGCCATGCGATGAAGGATCGACGGCCCACGACCTCTCCTTTGTCTTTCAGTTCATTTGGACCTGCCGAGAGCTCGAGTTTTCTAAGTCTTTTGTTGTTTCAAATTTCAAAAGTGCATTACCTTGTCATTTTAGCTCCTTTTTGAATGTTTCCAGTTACTGTAGCTTTGTTATAGTATGAACTTTAATCTGAGAATGAATTTAGGTAATCGTTATGCAAAGCAAAATGGTTTTAATCGCATGATCTTGTTTAGTGAATAATGATGTCTAGAAATTCATTGAAAATTTGTTAAATGCATAACTTATTCTCTGTTATCCCAAACTGAGCAAACTAAGTTTTGTTAAAACCCACTAGGATTGTACTGTAATATAGAATGGGTCTTCATTTGATCCTTGCCACTGAAATTAATGATTCACTAGTTTTAGAACTTAGAAAAATCATAACTAATTCATTTCAACTCCAAATTGTGCTATTGTTAAGATAACCATATATACCTACCATAAAATTTTCAAGTTCCAGATCATTCTAGAAATGTTCGCCATAAACAGTAACCGTAATTAATTTAATTAGGATTTTTCAGGCTGAGAGAACTTAGATTAGCCATAACTTTTTCATGCCAAGTACAAATGAAGTGATTCTTATTTCTAAAATTGTCTAGAATCAACCTCTAGCTGCTGTAGAAATTTCATTGGATTTGGATGTTCTTTGTCGTTGAGTTCCTTTTGGTGTTCTTCGTTCTTATCGGTTTTTATCGCCTTTTCGTTAGGTTCAAGAATTTATTGAACTCGAGCACTCCCTCTGCAGCAGAACAAATCCAGCAAGGCAAGCAGTTTGATCATGTTAATCCCAGTATTTTAAGTGTTTATGTTGTTTACAAATTCTAAGTATGCATTGCTAGTTTGTGTTAAACTATTGTCGCTAGTTGACCTACTAGATGCATTTCCTTAAGACAAATGATTATCCTCTACTACCGTGGGCCTAGGTTATTGCTGTGATTTAGGGTTCATGGATGAGCTCTTGTCACTTAGTAGTTTGTGAATTAATTGCTTAGCCATGCTTAGCTTCCGGTAGAAATGGGCGGTTATTGACTTGTCGATAACCTTGATCATGTAAAACTTATTATGATTTATGATTTCCACCTTGTGCCATGTCTACTTATGAAAACTAAAACTGAAAAAAAAACAAAATAATTTAGACTTGGGCACAATGGTAAGATGGTGTGATTTTCGGGTGTGACTGGAATGGTGCCCGAGTCAATTAAGGACTGAACATCTTGTGAGTACTGTTATTCGAGCAATTTGTGTGTGCTAACCACACTAGAGGGTATGGGACCCTCTTGACTTAGTACTTTGGAGTGTATTGGCTTTGGGTCGCAGGAGTCGCAGGAGGGATGGTGTTGGGAGACAGTGTCCGAAAGACTTCACCCGTGATGGGATTTGTTGTCTTTCGCTTGCAATGTAAGCGTATGGGTTTCTATCCATACGAGCGGCTGTAGTCAATGCGCACATCGAAAACGCCTCAGAGGACATAGCCGGCCGCATACCTTCGGAAGTGTGCTTTGTGGCTTAAAGGCGGTCTCAAGTGTGGGTACAATGGTACACCCCTGCAGGGTTAAAACTATTCAAATAGCCTCGTCCTAGGTTATGGACACGCTTGGGTAAGCTTTCAAGAGTTAGACTACAACCTTTTACTTAAAACTTGATGGGTGGTACGAATCGGGGATTCGTGCTATGTTGTGGTGGCTATTGTGATATTCACTTCTAGGTGGTTACTTATATTTATCATTATTTTCGCTGTTACCTTCAACATTAAAATTTATTTGTAAACTTGCTTTCAAATGTATTACATTATTGCAAATAAAGTTGGCTTTATGCAAAATGAGACATACAACCTCCACCTAAATAAGCTTGCATGTAGTTTATGAATAGGTCTGCTATTCCACACGCCAGTCTTGCGAGTACCTTGTGTACTCAGTTATCTTGCTTAAATGTATTTGTTGCAGAGGAAGAAGGTGAGCTCGAGGGGCCTCACTTTTGTGAGCTTTGTTGTGGTAGCTTGCGGGGCGACTAGCTTGGCGGCTCGGTTGGTTTCCTTGTGAGTTAGGTTGGCTAACCGGTCGACTTTTGTTCTAGCCATCTTATGGCACCTTTTGCTTCCGCTGTCATTCTTGTATATTGTTCTATTTGGCCGGTCGGCTCTCTTTTGTAATAACTTACTTTATCGATGTCCTTTACTAGACTTGTTAATGTATGTTGTATGGAAATGATGTGTAATTTTGTGATGATGTGCATATGCTGCAATTCTGGGAAGCATATGTCCATCGAGGCTTAGAATGTTTAATTAGTAATGCTAGAACCATTTGGAGGTTAAGTGTTACTAGTTAAATATTCCGGGTCCTCACACTTCCCCTGCACTCGGGTAAGTTCATATTAGACCCTTAGAGCTTAAGGTCTAGCTAGTTTAGCTCCTGGCGTTTGTTTTCGTCGTTTTCGGTTTTTGCCGAAAACTGGTCCTCCGCCCTCCTCCGACTCACCGGCGTTCTAGGCTTGCTCCGCCGTCGAGGATGTTCGCATTAGGTTCGCAATAGTATTGCGAACATTTTGGCTTTGTCAGTTAGCGCCGCCGTGGCTTTGGTCGTCGGCGACGTGCCGGCGAGCTCAACGTTGAGCTCTGTACTTTGTCGCGATTTTGTCAAGTCACCGCACTCCTCGGGTTAATCGTGGCCGCCCATGACCTCCCTAGGTTTAGATCTGAGCTTTAGATTTATGTCCGTAAAAACCGTAAGTCTTGGACCACCCTCCGCCAAATCTCAGCCGTCCAGGACCTCTTGAGATTAGATCTGGACTACAGAGCCTTTGTCTGTAAAAACGCTAAGTCACAGGACCTCCTAGAGTAATCTCAGCCGTTAAAGACCTCCACGGATTAGCTTTTAGCCGTTGGATCTAGCTCTGTGAGAAAGCTTAAGTGCTATGACCTCCCCTGGTTAGATCCTAGCCGTTCAAGACCACTTTAAAACTCAATCTAAGCCGCTAGGACCACTCCTGCGCAAAAAGACCTCCCCTTGGTCATTTTGCAAAGACCACCCCTTAGACCACTCGGGGTCCTCTTTGTAAAAAGCCACCCCTGGTCTTTTACAAAGAAAACCCCGCTCAGGACCTCTTAGGTGCAATCCTAGCCGTAGACGACCTCCCCGGTTTTAGATCTGGGCGTTAGATCTTCTTTGTAAAGTCCTTAGTCTCCGGACCTCCCTCCGCGTCGATCTAGACCGTTCAGGACCTCCCTAGGTCTAATCTGAGCCATCCATATCTTCTTCCGTTGAAACCCTATCGCATAGGACCTCCTCGCTTAGATCTTGGCCATCCATGACCTCCCTTGCGATATCTTAGCCGTTTAGGACCTCCCTCTGGAGATCTAGACCGTTGGACCTCCCACGAGAGATCCTGACCGCCCCGACCTCCTTCCTTGGATTTAAAGCCTTAGAACCTCCCTTAGAGCTCTAGACCGTCAGATCTTGATCTAATGGTCACGACCTACGTTAGGCGCGAGGAGTTCTCAGCGTGTGCGCTATGCATCAGCTCGTCGGGACCGTTAGATCCCATCTCAACGGCCACGACCTCCCCGTTTCCTTCAGTTCATTTGGACCTACCGAGAGCTCAAATTTTCAAAGTCTTTTAAATGTTCCAATTTTCAAAAATGCATATCTTTATCATTATAGCTCCTTTTTGAATGATTCCAATTGCTTTAGCTCTGTTATAGAATGAATTCCAATCTGAGAATGAATTTAGGCACTGTTATGTAGCAGAAAATGATATAAACTGCATGAACTTGCTTAGTATATAAGGTTGCCTAGAAATTCATTGAAAATTTGTAAAATGCATAACTTATTCTCTGTAATTCCAAACTGAGCAAACTAAATTTTGTTCAAACCCACTAGGAATGTACTGTAATATAGAATAGGTCTTCATATGATCCTTGCCACTGAAATTAATGATATGCTAGTTTTGGAACTTAGAAAAATCATAACTAATTCATTTCAACTCCAATTGAAGTAAACTCAACTTTGCTGTTCTTAGGATGACCTTAGCTACCTACCATAAAAATTTCAGATTCTAGATCATTCTAGAAATTTTTGCCATGACCAGTAACCGAAATTAATTTAATTAGGATTTTTCAGGCTGAGAGAACTTAATTTAGCCATAACTTTTTCATGGTAAGTCCAAATGAAGTGATTCTTATTTCTAAAATTGTCTAAAATAAACCTCTAGCTGCTGTAGAAATTTCATGGGATTTGGATGTCCTTTGCTGTTGAGTTCCTTTTGGGTGTTCTTCGTTCTTATTGGTTTTATCGCCTTTTCGCGTTAGGTTCCGAAGAATTTATTGAACCTAAGCACTCCCCTCTGCAGCAAGACCAATCCCAGCAAGGCAAGCAGTTTGATCATGTTAATCACAGTATTTTAAGTATTTATGTTGATTACAAATTCTATGTATGCATTGCTACTTTGTGTTAAACTATTGTCGTTAGTTGACCTAGTAGATGCATCTCCTTAGGCAAATGATTATCCTTTACTACCATGAGCCTAGGTTATTGCTGTGATTTAGAGCTCGTGGATGAGTTCTTGTCACTTAGTGGTTTGCGAATTAATTGCTTAGCCATGCTTAGCTTCCGGTAGAAATGGGCGGTTATCGACTTGTCGATAACCTTGATCACATAAAACTTATTATGACCTATGATTTCAGCCTGGTGCCATGTATACTTATGAAAACTAAAACTGAAAATAAAATAATTTAGACTTGGGCACAATAGTAAGATGGTGTGATTTTGGGTGTGACTGGAATGGTGCCCGAGTCAACAAGGACCGAACATCTTGTTACACTAAACCAAGCATTTTAGCGTGCTAACCACACTAGAGGGTATGGGACCTCTCTTGACTTAGTACTTTGGCGTGTATTGGCTTCGGGTCGCAGGGAGTCGCAGGAGGGATGGTGTTGGGAGCATTGTAGTGTCCGAAAGACTTCACCCGTGATGGGATTTGTTGTCTTACGGCTTGCAATGTAAGCGTATGGGTTTCTATCCATACGAGCGGCTCGTAGTTAATGCACAAGATTGGAAATGTCTCAGAGGACTTAGCTGTCTCGCATACCTTGGAAGTGTGCTTTGTGGCTTAAAGGCGGTCTGAAGTGTGGGTACATTGGTACACCCCTGTAGGGTTAAAACTATTCGAATAGCCTCGTCCTAGGTTATGGACACGCTTGGCAAGGTCTTTCAAGAGTTAGACTACAACCTTTTAATTAAAACTTGATGGGTGGTACGAATCAGGGATTCGTGCTATGTTGTGGTGGCTATTGGGATAGTCACTTCCAGGTGGTTACTTGTATGTATCTTTATGTCGCTGTTATTTTGACAACAAAACTGATTTGCAAACTTGCTTTTAAATGTATTACATTATTGCTAATAAAGTTGGCTTTGTGCAAAATGAGACATATAACCTCCACCCAAATAAGCTTGCATGTAGTTTATGAATAGGTCTGCTATTCCACACGTCAGTCTTGCGAGTACCTTTGTGTACTCAGTTATCTTGCTTAAATGTATTTGTTGCAGAGGAAGAAGGTGAGCTCGATGGGCCTCACTTTTGTGAGCTGTGTTGTGGTACCTTGCGGGGCGACTAGCTTGGCGGCCCGGTCGGTTGCCTTGTGGGTTGTGTGGCTAACCGGTCGACTTTTGTTCTAGCCATCTTATGGCACCTTTTGCTTCCGCTGTCATTCTTGTTTATTGTGTTATTTGGCCGGTCAGCTCTTTTGTAATAACTTTACTTTATGTATATCGTTGTTGAACTTAGTATTAATTGTTGTATGGACATGATGTATGATTTTGTGATGATGAGCGTGTGCTGCAATTCTGGGAAGCACATGTCCATCGAGACTTTGGATATTTGATTAGTAATGCTAGAACCATATGGAGGTTAAGTATTACTAGTTAAATACCCGGGTCCTCACAAAGTTGGTATCGAGCCATATCGACCGTGAGAAACCCTAGCTTGGTCGCTTTAGGATATTTTGAAAACTTACTTTCAAATGGTTCATGAAGGTTTAAGTAAGTTCTCAGATTTTACTCCTTACCTATCTTAGCTTGCTCATCTCACCTTGCTCTTGATTATGTTTTGAAAAGGTTATTCTTCTCTTCCTTTCAAAAGCTAGTCACTTATCGATTAAATTTGGTTTTTGGAGAACCATGAGTGTTGCAAATTGAAAGGTTGGCTATCCATTAGTGAGATTAGGAGCTCCTGGAGATGAAGAATTCGGCCAGGAGAGGGAAGGCAAAATCTGGACAGCTAGCTATTAATAGTATATAGTGCTGAAAATGAGAGGTAAATTCAACTAAAACTTGTGGGACTAAAAGGGTAAGAAGTGATATGAGTTAGCAAAATACCTAACGCTCTATTAGGTGATTATACCTCTATTTTTGGGCTGTTTAGAGTAGGGTTAAGTTCTGAAATTTTACCTTCCTAAACGGTTACTCGTTCTTTCCATACGGGTTATTCATTTCGGGAAGTTGATTTGGTGACTCATGGTCTTATGCTCTCTTATGGTTGTTCTTTGGTCATTTTAATTGAGTATGGATTTCCTTGCCTTTTGATCTCGGGCTTGTAGCTAACTCGTCTTAGTGAAACAGGATGGCAGGAGGAACCCGTAGTGGTCGGATTCAGCCGGGTAGTCCCGATGAGGAGCTTCCCCCTCCTCCGACCATGGCTGAAGTCCTCATGCAGATCGAACGCAACCGTTCGGAGGACCGGAGGGTGTTGGAGGTCATCGCGAGGAACACCTCCACCCCCTCTGGCGCCTCCGGATCTGGAGGTGGTGGACATTAGGCGCGTGGGGGGCTGGCAGAGTTTCTCCGTACTCAGCCTCCTACCTTCTATAGGTCCGAGGATCCCGTGGGCGCGGACGACTGGCTGCGTCTGGTTGAGCGGAAGCTCAACGTTGCTCAGTGCCAGGAGCAGGAGTGGGCACTTTTCGCATCCCATCAGCTGGAGGGTGCGACACTCTCATGGTGGGAGAACTTCCTCGCCATGCAGCCCGCGGGACACGTGGTCTCGTGGGAGGAGTTCAGGTCAGCTTTCCGTCAGGCCAATGTCCCCGTCGGCCTATGTAACATCCCAAATTTCAGCTTGTGTTTCAAATGTAAGAAATTGAGGGTAAATTAAAACTTTTCTTACATCCTTGTGCTTCTGAACTTTTCTGAAAATTCTTGTAAAAGAATTTTGGAAAATTCAAAATCAAAACCCTCATTTATCAAGTCAACAACCTCCTTGGTCAAATCTTATGTCAAACCCTTGGTAATAATTTTCCTGGGTTCTAGGGTTGCTTGGTAACACCTCTGAATTATTTCATAATTTTTGGAAATTATTTGAAATATTTTACAGGCAAGTCAAACCTTGGTCAAGCCTTTGAATTAGCCTTCTGGAATTTCTTGAGAAAATCCCAGTGCACAAAAATCTCTAGAAATTTTATGGAAGGTTAATTCTTAAGTCAAGAAGCTCCAGTTAAAATTTCATAAATTTTGGAGTTGATTTGATGCCTCAATTAAATCCCCAAAGTTTCAGTTCAAAAATCAAAACCTAATCTGGTTTGCACTGTTCATCGGGCGCGGCTCAGACTCGGGCTCGAGTTACTTGACTCGACCGAGCCAACTAATTGCACCCGGCGCGGTCGAGCGGGCGCGCGCGTCGTCGGCCGTTGGATTTCCATCGCTCGGTCCGCGTTTGCCCATCTACGTGTCAACGCGGTCGCGTGATAACCCTCGGATGGCAGGGGAGTGGGTGGAGCTCAGCGCCTGGTCACCTCGCAACGGTCTCGTGGAGCATTTAATGCGCGCCTGCACCGCCTCGCAAGTCCACGGCCAACCGCTCCCGCCGCTCCTCTCGCCTGCAAGGCATGGGCATCCGAGGCAGCGCCGCACCCCCCTTGCCCTCGCTACTTAAGCTCCCATCTTCCTCCCTTATCTTCCTTTACGCACCGCCGCTCTCCTTGCACCCATGCACTAGTGGAGCTCCCAAACGCCCGATTTTCTCGCCGTCATTGTTGCCCGCGAGCTTCGGTGAAGGCCGTGCCCAGTAGTTCCTCGGCTCCTCCTTGCTCTGTTGCTTCTCCTCACCTCGGTGGTGCTTAACACCGCTCCATTTCAGTTGCGGCGGGAGCACCGAGATTTTGATTTCCAAATCGGCCGTGAGCGCTTCTTCGTCTCCGCGTCTGGTGAGGCTTTCCTCTAATTCCTCTCTCTGGTAGCATCGGGTGGTTTGCAACCTATCTTGATCACGCGGGCTCGTTGTTTCGCTCAGTGATCTTCCCTCGCGTCGCCACGGAACTCGTCGCGGAGCTTCCGACCTCCTCTGCCCCTCGCGCCACTCGTAGCATCGCCAGAGTCCCTAGAAGCTCGCACCGCTTGAATGAATTGCCGCGAGCTCCTTGTCGCTTGTCATCGTTGCCGTCTTATACCGCGCCGCCGCCGCTGCCGCCGCTCGTCCACCACCGCAGTGTGGTGGTACGAGGGTGCGCAATGCTATTGCGCACCGTAGCTAGCACCGGTCCCGCCGCCGCGTTTTGGTCGCCGGCGATTTGCCGGCAAAGCCCTCGGCCGCGTTGTCCGACGCGTCGGCGCTGCGGCGCGACGTGGCCCAACGTCGCGGCGCCCACTTTCGACCGCGTCGCGATCGTCCAAAATCGTGGCCGGTGCCGTGTAACGTGGATTGTGAGCCGCCCATCTCACCATTGACGGTCCACGCAGCCGCCTCTTTCTCGCGCGCGTGAATTCAAACGCGCCGGCGTGGTTCAACCTGGACCGTTAGATCCAAGATCAACGGTCCACCGTCGCTGACCTCGCGCGGGCGCGAGCGTGCTGTCCAGAGCGCTCTGGGCCGTGTGATGCTTGATCAACGGCTGGGATTGCGAAAGCATTCGTTCGGTCCGAATGCCATCTCCATCTGGACCGTTGGATCTTGATCCAACGGTGAGCCTCGGTGGGCGCTGTGTGTGTGCTGTGCGCGCCGTGCGCTTGGGCCGTCCGATCCAGGATTGACGGTCCCTATTCGGCCACGTCATTTTGGAGTTTTAAGTTTTCCCGAGAGGTTTAATTGTAAACTGAAAAAGGTATTAAACTTCAAAAATGCATAACTAATTCATTTTAAACCCAAATCGGTTGATTCAAATTTTGTTAGCTTTAGTCTGAACTGTACTTTAATCTAAAAATGAATAGGAGTTTAGTTCGTCTCCAGAAAACAGATTTTAAAATTGGTTTAGAAATAGGTTCTACTTGTTAGTCTAAAATTGGCAATTAACTTGTAAATTGCATAACTAATTCTCTGAAAATCAATTTTTAGTGAAACCAATTTTGTTAGCTTCCTCTAATAAAGTACTAAATGATAAAATTGGTTTTAGGCATGTTACTATTTTTAACAAGATTTCACATGCAATTTAATTTTGTTCATTTTCATGACTTGAAAAATCATAACTCTTTCAATATAACTCCAAATGACCCAAAAATTTACATGTAACCTTATAATACCAGTAGCTAACTACCATAAAAGTTTCAGCTTCAAAATCGCTCTAGAAAATATTTTATGAACAGTACTAATTAAATGTAGCATTTTGGCCGAAAATGAGTATTTCGATCATATCTTTTCCTTCACTAATCCTTTTTAGTTAGTTCTTGTTCCTAAGGTTAGATAGGACCTTAGACTACCTTGTGCATAAATTTCGTCGCATTTGGATAATTTTTGCTTGCTCTTTTGTTTAAGTGTTGCTCGTCTTATTGGTTGTTCTCGCTTCTTTTTGCTTTTCGCTTAGGCTTCGACATTTGCGGTAACCCCGAGAACGATCCTCAGCCACCCCTTGAGCAACAGCAGCCAGGCAAGCAGTTTGATCATTTCCCATTGATCCCATTACTTTTAACGTCTAATATTTTGTTTAACTTCTATGTATGCATTGCTAATTTGTTGTTAAATTGATTAGTTAATCCTCTAGTTGCATAATCTGTAGGTAAATGATTATCCTCTACTACCTGAGCCTAGGTTATTTGCTGTGATTAGAGTTTGTTGGATGAGCTCTTGTCACTTAGTAGATTTCGGATAAATATTGCTTAGTCATGCCTAGTATCGGTAGTATTGGGCGATCATCGACTTAGTCGGTGATCTTGATCACACAAATGCTATTATTATTCCATTATGTCCAACCCTTGTGTTTTACCAATTTGCAAATCAAAAACTGAAAACAAAAATTATATCTTGGCTTGGGCACAATGGTATGTTGGTGTGATCTGTTGGGTGTGATTGGATTGGTGCCTAAGTCCCTAAGGATCGAGTTACTTGTGTCACTAAGCCAAGCGCTTATTGCGTGCTAACCACACGAGGGGGATATTGAACCTCTCTTGACTAAGTACTTTGGGAGGTGTTAATTATGAGCTGGTCGGTGGGTGTGTTGAAACTGTGTGTGTGTGTTGTGGTGTTTGGAGGGGAGCATTAGCAGACCGGTTAGGCTGTCTAATGTGTCCTTCTCCCGTGGGTTGCGGCTCTTAATTATCATCATCCATTGGAAAGCGCCTTGTTAGACTTAGCCGTGCTCGCATACCAAAGGAAGTATGCTAACCGTGGTGGTGGAAAGGCGGTCTATCGTGTGGGTACATTGGTACACCTGCAGGTTAAAACTATTCGAATAGCCTCGCCCTAGGTTATGGACATGCTTGGTAAGGTCGCAAGAACTAGACTACAACCTTTTAAAAACTTAAACTTGACTGGGTGGTATGAAGGGTACTTCATGCTATTGTTGTGGTGACTATGGGTTCGTCACTTCTAGGTTGGTGTTGTCATCATCTATTGTTATAATTGTCTCTCTTTATTTGAACAAGAAAAGTTAATTGCAAACTTGCTTTGAATCTATTACCTTATTGCAAATGAAAACTTGCTTTATGTGAAAATAAGTCCGAGCCTCATCCACTTAAATAAAGCTTGCATGCGCTAAATATAGTTCGTTATCTCACACGTCAGTCTTTGCAGTACAAAACAAGTTTTGTACTCATCCGCTTTGCTTAATATTAATTGTTGCAGAGGAAGAAGGTGAGCCCCAAGGGCCTCACTTTTGTGAGTTGTGTTGCGGCACTGCTTGGGGACGATTAGCTTGGCGGTCCGGTTGGTTGCCTTGTGGGTAAAGGCACACCGATTGGCTTTTGTTTATCGCCATCTTATGTCCATTTTGCTTCCGTTGTTTAAATTAGTTACTTATGTGTTATTTGGCCAGTCGGCCTCTCTTTGTAATAACTCTCTTTATATTATCTATGTCTTTCAGTTGTTGCTTTTGCTTCGGCTCTATGTGTATGAATGGAATTGATGCATGATTTTGTAACGGGGTGTCTATACTGCAATTTTGGGAAGTATACATATCTCGAGGCTTGGTTTATTTGATTTGTACTGTTAGGACCAAGTGGATGGTTAAACAAAGATGTCGAATAAACCGGGTCCTCACAAAGTTGGTATCGAGCCATTCCGACCGTAGTAACCCAAGCTTGGTCGTCCTTAGGATATTTTGAAAACCTTATTTTCAAAGTATCAAATGATTTATGAAAGCTTAAGTAAGTTCTTAGATTTTACTCCTTACATATCTTAGCTTTCTATCTCACCTTGCTCTAATTTGAGTTTTAAGAGTTGTTTTCCTCTCCTTCCCTCCAAAGATAGTTGTTATTAATTAATTGGGTTTTGGGAACCAATGAGTTTGGCAAATTGAATTGCTAGCTGCCCTCCACTAGGTTTTGAAGCTTCTGAAGTTGAAGATGTCGACTAGGAGGCTTGGATGCAAAATCTGGACAGCGATCATTCAATTTCCGGACAGCAAGCTCCATGGTTCTAACTAGGATAGAAAATAAGAGGTTAATCAACTAAAACTTGTGGGCATAAAAGGGTAAGATGTGATACTAGTTAGCTAAGTATCTAACACTTATTTCGCTAGTGTAACTTTGCTCTCGATTAGTGTTGGACTTGTTGTAGTGTGCTGAAATTTTTATCTTCTCACACTATTACTCGTTCATTCAATACGGGTTAATGGCATTGAGAAGTTGAGCTTGGTTTGGAGTTTCCTTGCTGTTTTGGAGCATCTTTGGAAACATTTAAAGTTTGTTTACTTGCTGTTTTTGGCTTTCGGTTAGGGTGATATCTCATTCCCCTAATCGTTAGCTTTTCGCTTTCATCAACTTCTAGTATTAGTGCTTTGGTTTCTAACCTAATTTTCTTGAACCAGATGGTGGAGGTACTCGCGTGCGCCGTGGTCGCACTGTTTGGATGAGGAGCTCCGCCTCCTCCGACCATGGCCGAGGTCCTCCTGCAGATCGAGCGCAACTGCTCAGAGGACGGAGAGTCTCGCTGGATGTTATTGCGCGCAACACCTCCGCTCGACCGGTGCCTCGTGATCCGGCAGGGGCGACATCGCCTCGTGGGGTTTGGTGAGTTTTTTGCACTCGGCCCCACGTTCTCCGTGTCCGAGGACCCATTGATGCGGATGACTGCTGCGTCAAAGTTGAGCGTAAGCTCGATGTTGCTCGGTGCTCGACCAGACAGGCACTCCTTGCCTCCCATCACCGCAGGGGGCACTCTCCGTGGGAGAACTTCTCGCCATGCAGCCCGCCGCCACACTGCCTCTTGGGATGAGTTCCGACGGCGTTCGTCGAGCTCACATCCCGCCGGCTTGATGAAGCTAAAGAAGAAGGAGTTTCGCGCCAAGCAAGGCGTAAGTCGCTGATGGAGTATGCATGCGAGTTCAACCACTTGGCTCGTTATGCTCCATCCGAGGTGGCCACCGATGAGGCCAAGCAAGAGAAGTTCATGGAGGGTTTGTCCGAGGAGCCGCAAGACAAGCTCTCCATTGTGGACTTTGTCGACTTTCGTGCCTTGGTGGACAAGGTCATTGTTGCCGAGCACAAAGCGAAGGCGCGGGCGAGTCCCGCAAGCGCAAGTGGGAGGCCCAATGTCCGCGCAGGTCGGCCTCTCTCGTCCCCGTGTCGGGCCTACCCCAGGGGCCCGTTCTGTGGCTTCACTACCACCGAGGCCGCGGCACCAGCTCCTCGCCCTCCGCAGCCGTGCCTCGCCACGCGCGCCGCGAACCGCCAGGTGGCCCTCGCAATCCGGCCGCCGGGTCACTTGCTTTCATGCAACCGAAGGGCATTATGCCAATAGTTGCCCTAACAGATCGGAGCCCCTCGTCCTAATGGAGGACGCGGGCAGGGAGGTGGTCCTCCCCAGGATCAGAAGGTTGTCCCCGCTACCCAAGGCGTGGGTTGTGGGCGCCCCAGGTTATTGGAAATGTACTTAATTAAATTCATACTGTAGCACGATTATTAATGAAGGAACAGTACTGTCCCTTAATTAAAGATCATTCTAAAGATATAAATTTAACAAGTATCAATTCCAATAAACAGGATCCCCGGATATATATATCTCACAATGGTTCCCAGGATCAACGACCATTGCATATATATATCCTTCAACAACATTGCATCATACACATACAAGTCATACATTTGCATAATTAAACATAAGTTTACATCATTCGGGTTAGTACTACAATATTAAGTGACTTGGTCACTTCAAAAGTTTATCAGCGGAAGCAAAAACAAAATATTAGAGTCCACCAATGGCCTCATCCACCCGCAGGCAATTGCGTGGAGGAAAGAAGTAGCTTTACTCGTTAGCGTCGCCCTGATCGGCGCTAACGGGTACTTCATAAAGAAAACCGTCCTCACCTGCAACAATAGGTGATAGCACCTTGAGTACGGAAGGTACTCAGCAAGTCTTACACAAACTAATAAAAGAAAGTGTTTATTAGAACCTAATCAAAGGAATAGAATTGTTACATGCATAAGGTTACAACAGGAAGGTATAAAGGTTCAAATTTGCATAAAGCGATACATCTTAACCTACAAAGGCTAAATCTTGATAAAGCAATTTAATAAATCAAAGTTTAATTAGAACAGTAAGTAAATGACATAATTGTAAACAGTACAGTGCATGAATCCATCATGCACAGCCAAAAACCGAAACCAGATTTTGAAAAATCAAAACTTCTATACAGGTGACATCAACTCAAGTTGTCGTCCATGACCATGGACACGGCTATTCGAACAGTTTATACCCTGCAGGGGTGTACATCTTTACCCACATGACTTAGCTATCCCGTTGCCTTCGGATGCCTCCGAATGATGACATACTTCCTTTGGTATGCCGAATGGGGAAACTAAGATTTGGTATTTTTCAACAAGCTAACACTATTGAGTTGGACCCCCATGCGTGAACTGATCTCGCTTAAACAACGACTGATAGCATCTGCTTAACCGAGGCACACATGTTGCGTCAGTAATGCCGATCCAAACAATTAAATGCGAACTGGGCTCACTACCCATATTAGGATGCAATCGCACCATTAAGGTATCGATATGCTACGAGCACATATACGCCCTCACCCTTCTAAGAACATCCGATCATCGACATACAAGCTCACATGGCATACAACGCAGTCATCAGACCAAAGCATCTATGCCATACAAGGTCAATACACATATTCTTACTCTCCTGTTTCCAACCCAATAGTCTTAACATTTTACTTAACCAAACAGTGCCCATACACTGCGTGTGGAAGTACGTGGGGGACTTGAATTGAATAGTCAGAGTTTGGTCCTTAATTAATCCGGACAAGTCCACCACAAAACCCAATCTCGTGCACAAAAGCACCATCACTAGCTTCCTCTTGTCTAGATCTGTTTAAATTTCAAATACAAGTCTGATTTAAAGAAACTGGACAAAGAGTTCAAAATAACACAAGATCATTTGAGATTCCCATGTTTGACAAGATATGCTTGTCAAACTCTAAAATCTCTAGATCGCATGTCTAAGCCAAAACTGAAAATATAGGTTATAATATACGAAGACTATGCTAAGGTTGAGTGTATGGTGACAATTGAGGTAATCCTTCATGTTAGGTCATAACTAACTACTAACAAATCACGCTTTGTATTTTGAAACATAGCATGCACGATTGTCACCGAATTTAGAAAATCTAATGTATAAAATTTAGGATCAACATGGTGCGTAGAGGATGCTTGCCTTGATAATAGTATACTTCATTTGCGAGTTCAAAGTTGCTCAGAGACAAATTCAAAACTTCGATGAACCAGATTCTATAAGAAGCAATAAGATCCAATAAATGCCAAGATTGACAATAAGCACAAAATGGAAGAAATATGCATGATCAATATAGAAATGCATGATTGACAATATGCTTAAGCCATAACTACCCATAATAGTGATAATAACCCATAATATAGCTTACTGTTTTCAAATGGCAAAAATTAGGGTTTAGTGCAAAGTTGCAATTTTCGATTTTGAAATGAACTGAAACAGATGACATTGCGATTTTGGAAAAGGGAAAATAGAACATGCAAAAGTTCATAAATGAAACTTAGCATGATCTTTTAGGGTAATTAATATCCGAAACTAACCTTAATCTAACCCTAATCAGTTAGATTACTAAAAGCTGAAAGAAACTTGCATTGTCGGTTGAGCCGACAAAAAGGAACAGAGGCAGATTTCTGTTATCAATATAAATAGATGATAACAAGGATTAAAAGAATAACTTGTTATGCTACTAGGGTTGAGTTTAAACCTAACTAGGATGATAAGTCGACAGGAGAAACCCTAATTCTTGAAAATGACATGAAAGACCGAAAAGTTAGAATATCAACTTTTCAGTTTGGAGCAAGTTGAAGCTTCCTCTTGTCCAGATCATTTTAAATTTCAAATACAAGTTTGATTTAAAGAAACTAGACAAAGAGTTCAAAATAACACAAGATCATTTAGATTCCTATGTTTGACAAGATATGCTTGTCAAACTCTAAAATCTCTAGATCGCATGTCTAAGCCAAAACTCAAAATATAGGTTATAATATACAAGACTATGCTAAAAACTAGGGTTTTAGCTTACAAGAAAGGAAAGACACCACAGTCTTTGAAAACCGAAGTGGATTGACAGAGAAATAAACTCGATTTAACCTACAAAAGATAGCCAATCTTTATTGTAAGGTAAAACCAAGGCTTAAGGTGGATAAGCAATGGACAAGAGCAAGAAACTCCTTTGGACAACAATGGAGGATGAGCTTCATGGTCAACAATGGTAACAACAAAGAAAAGCTAGGTTTATATATGGGTGTTGAGCTACGGGGCAAGAGGAAAGATCTAGAGTTGATGAGGTGTCTACTTAGCTAAATATCCAAAATTTGTGGCATAATCTTTGGATAATCCTCTCCTCTGCTCTCGTAAATGGTGCGCAGAGATAAGGAAGAAGGAGACAAAATATGACATGTGGGTCCTTTGTCATCCTCGGCATGTGCTGTCTTCAAAAGCTCAAAGAATATCAACCGTCCGATTAGAAATGGGCGGCCGTGATAAATAGGAGGTTAAAAGGTTTTAATCGGCATCGGTTAATATGGACCGTGCGATCTAGAACGGTCGATCGAGATTAAAACAGAGCCCAAAAGGAATCTCGGGATCTACTTTCAAATCTGGACGTTGAATTGGAATCCAACGGTCAATTAAAAGGAATACACGTCACTCGATTAGATGAGATGACGCGGCACCGTTAGATTGGATTTCCACGGTCGAGATGGGGCAAAGAACCGGATGGTCCGATTGCATACACTCATATGGGCCTTACGATTGAAATCCAACGATCCACCGAATTTGGGCTTTAAAAGCCCACGGTCAAAAAGGAGCGCCGTGGGATTTAAATCCAAAGGCGTAGATAAACGTGCGCCTTTGATTTCAAAATGAAACGAGCGACGCGGTTAGATCAAGAATGGACGGCTGAGATCGTGAGGGGATCCGGAGTCGTCCGAATACATACACCAATCTGGACCACACGATGAGGATCTAACGGCCCAGAGGAGCGCAGGCCTTAATAACACGCGGTAAAAAGGAAAGCCGTAGGATTTGAATCTGACGGCTCAGATAAAAGCGCGCCTTTAAGTTTAAAACGAAAAGGGAGGCGTTGTTGGATCGAGAATGAACGGTGGAGATCGAGAAGGGCTCCGGAGTTGTCCGATTGCATACACTGACCTCGATCGTTAGATTAAGATCCAACGGCGGAGATCAAAGCGTACACGTGGACAGCTCGCGTGACGTTGCGGCCTCGCCCGTTCGATTGAAGATCAACGGCTCACAATGCGCGAGGGGGATTGGGCTCGCGCCCGAACGTGACAGAGCCGGACCGGTACACTGGGTTGGACCCAACCGCATGAGATCGAGTCGCTACAGTGCTAGGGTTTGGATTCAAACCAGTTTGGTTGACCAGAACCTATTCAAATGCTTAAAAGGTTTGACTGGGCTTTTAAAAATAGCAAATAAATTTGTAAAATCATGAAATTTTTACTGAAGGCTACTGGGATGATATATTTCCCATATAAATTTTAGAATCACATGATCACTTTGTAAAATACATAAATATTTATTTTAGCCCGAAAGTATTCATTTAAAGACAATTATTTTGCTTTAAGTCAAAATAATTTCTAAAAATGCAACAAAAATATTTTCAGCCAAGATAATTTATCTAGGCTTTAATAAAAATACTTCCCAGTCATAATACAAGTTTTATTTTGTATTCCTTTAAGACTTTAAATGGTTCTTTTGGATTTTTGGCAAAAAGGAAGGTTTTTAATTTGTAACATACTGCCCAAATTGTAAAAATGAACAATAATGCTATGAACATCACCTCATTACTGTTCATAAAGCATTTAATTACTGTTTATAGAATTGGGGATGTTACAAACCTACCCCCCTTAAGAAAATCTCGTCCCCGAGATTTGAAACAAGTTAAAGATTGGAAAGAAGTGAAGTGGAAATGAATTATAAGGAAATTCAATATCTGTTGTCTTGATTTCCTTCAAAGATAACAAAGAAGAACTTTACATAACAACATAGTGTTATCATTACATCTTTGTTTACATTGCTTTGTTTAAACTTTCCTTTCTTGATTCAAAGGAAAGTTCTAAACAACAAAAAGATGGGGGTGCTCAATCTGCATCAGATCTTCGCGCTCCCAAGTGGCTTCATCCTCGGAATGATTAGCCCACTGAATTTTCAAGAACTTGACAGTACGATTTCTTGTCCTGCGTTCCATTGTGTTGAGGATACGCACTAGTTGTTCTTGATAGGAAAGATCAGGTTGGAGATCAAGATGCTCATAAGCAGTTGCCTCAATAGGAACACGAAGGCATTTCTTCAATTGAGACACATGAAAAGTATCATGCATCACGAGAGGATTGGTAGTTCCAATTGATAAGCTACAGCTCCTCGTTTGGCAATGATTCGGAAGGGTCCGATATAACGAGGTGCGAGCTTCCCTTTTACCTGAAAACGATGAGTACCCTTCATGGGTGACACTTTAAGATAGACATGGTCATCTACCTCAAAGCTTAATTCACGACGACGATGATCCGCATAGCTCTTCTGACGAGACTGTGCAGTTCTCAAGCAATCTCGAATCAGACGAACTTTCCCTTCGGCTTCTTTTACCAAGTCTGGACCAAAGAATGATCTTTCACCAGACTCGGACCAATTCAATGGAGTCCTACAAGCTCTCCCATACAAGGCTTCAAAAGGTGACATCTGAATACTTGCTTGGTAGCTATTATTGTAGGAAAATTCCACAAATGGCAAAGATTTCTCCCAGTCTTTGCTATAAGATAGCACATAGGCTTGAAGAAGATCTTCCATCACTTGGTTCACTCTCTCAGTTTGACCACTAGTTTGAGGGTGATAAGCAGTACTGAAAGAGAGCTCAGTCCCCAAAGCCTGATGAAGACAATTCCAAAAGTGGGAAGTAAATTGAGGGCCACGGTCAGAAACAATGACCTTGGGAACACCATGAAGACAAACAATCCTAGCAATATAAAGCTCTGCTAGCTGCTTGCCACTAAAGATGGTTTTGACCGGAATGAAATGAGCCACTTTTGTCAAACGGTCGATGATTACCCAAATGGCATCGGATCCATTGGAAGTTTTGGGAAGACCAGTAACATAATCCATACTGATCTCTTCCCACTTCCACTGTGGAATAGGCAAAGGCTGAAGGGTACCAGCTGGCTTCAGATGTTCAGCTTTAACCCTTTGGCAAATATCACATTCAAAGAACATCCGAGCAATTTGCCTCTTCATTTGGCTCCACCAAAATGTTTTCTTCAAATCCTGATACATCTTGGTACTTCTAGGATGTAGAGAAAACTTGGAATTATGAGCCTCTCTAAGAATTAGACTTCTTAGATGAGGATCAGCAGGTACCACCAAACGATTGTGATACCAAATCGTACCGCGATCATCTTCAGAGAATTCGTTGGCTTTACCCGCCTTCAAATTTTCCTTGATTTCAGCTACCTCGGCATC
Source organism: Ampelocalamus luodianensis (assembly GCA_036346255.1). Classification (NCBI taxonomy): domain Eukaryota; kingdom Viridiplantae; phylum Streptophyta; class Magnoliopsida; order Poales; family Poaceae; genus Ampelocalamus; species Ampelocalamus luodianensis. The sequence continues at coordinate 59,039,085 of CM070622.1, read as the reverse complement.
AGTTTTTTGGGCCTCAAGAATCTGAGATTCTAAGGTAGGCTCCACTTGTAATGCAGCAAGAAAACCTTTTCCCACCAAGTCAAGACTTAAGCGCTGAAAATCAGCACACAAGTCCTTGGCCGCAGGTAGAGAAAATGTGCAATTGTATTGTGACTTTCTGCTTAAAGCATCTGCCACAACATTGGCTTTACCAGGATGATAATGAATACCTATGTCGTAGTCCTTGATCAGTTCAAGCCACCTTCTTTGTCTCATATTCAAATCAGATTGAGTGAATATGTACTTTAGGCTTTTATGATCAGTATAGATCTCGCAACGATTACGAAGAAGGTAGTGTCGCCAAATCTTCAATGCATGGACCACGACAGCCAATTCCAAATCATGAGTAGGATAATTAACTTCATGAGGGCAAGAATCGCCTAGATGCATATGCCACAACTCGGCCTTCTTGCATAAGCACACAACCAAGTCCATGGCGAGATGCATCGCAATAGATGTCAAAGCTCTTATGAATATCCGGAAGAGTGAGAACGGGAGCTTTAGTCAAGAGGGTTCTCAGAAGCCGAAAACTCTCTTCACATTTAGCTGACCATTCAAATTTCTTCTCTTTCTGCAAAAGCTGAGTCAAAGGTCTAGTAATTTTGGAGAAATTTTCAATGAACCTACGGTAATAACCCGCAAGTCCAAGAAAACTTCGGATTTCAGGGACACTCTAGGGAGGCTTCCAATTTAGTACATCTTGTACCTTGCTTGGATCAACAGCGATACCTCCTTCAGATAACACATGTCCCGTAAAGGCAACTTCCACGAGCCGTAAAGCACACTTGCTAAACTTAGCATACAGTCGATGCCGACGAAGTGTTTCTAGCACAAGTCGCAAATGTTGTTCATGGTCTTTATCAGACTTGGAATAAATAAGGATGTCGTCAATGAACACGACAACAAACTTATCCAATAAATCCATGAACACCGAATTCATAAGGTTCATGAAATAGGCTGGCGCATTGGTCAGACCAAAGGACATGACAGTGTACTCGTACAAACCATAACGAGTAGAGAAAGCTGTTTTAGGAACGTCCTCAGCTCTAACCTTGATTTGATGATAGCCCGACCTCAAATCAATCTTTGAAAAGACTCGGGCACCAACCAACTGATCAAAAAGGTCATCAATGCGAGGCAAAGGATACTTGTTCTTGATAGTGACCTCATTTAACGGACGGTAGTCCACACACATCCGCAATGTGTTGTCTTTCTTCTTGACAAAGATTGCCGGGCATCCCCAAGGTGACGAACTCGGTCGAATAAATCCTTTGTCAAGCAATTCTCCGAGTTGCTTCTTCAATTCAACCAACTCGTTGACGGGCATTCGATAAGGACTCCTGGATATAGGAGCAGTTCCAGGAACAAGTTCAATAACAAATTCCACTTCCCGGTCTGGTGGCAACCCGGGAAGGTCTTCAGGAAAGACATCAACATACTCACAGACAATTGGTACTGACTCCAAAGAAGGAGTAGTATCAACTTGGTGAGCACAAAGGTGAGAATCCATCGTCCTGGATTGAAAAACGACTGAAGTGCCATTTTCATTAGTTAAAGAAATGGATTTGTGAGCACAATTAATTTGCCCAAGGTGCTTGGATAACCAATCCATTCCCAAGATAACATCTAGCCCTTTAGAATCTATCACAATCAAATCAGCCCAAAAGTCTACCCCTTCAATATTTATATTGACATTACGGCAGACTTGGTTAGTCATAAAGGCTGATCCAGGTGAATGGATGATATGAGGTGGATGAAGATGATGCACAATTAAATGATGTTGAGTAGCAAACTGCCTACTAACAAATGAATGGGATGCTCCAGAATCAAACAAAACAGCTGCAGTGCTGAAATTAACTAGGAGCATACCAAGCACAACTTCAGGAGTGACAGCTACTTCCTCGGCGATGTCTGGTTCACGCGCTCGAACCGAACAGGTCGGGCTTGACCACGATCGGGAAGGTGGTGCAGACGACATTGGTGGGAAGGTGAAATAGGTGGTATCCCCTGAGCCCTGGCATAACACTGATTGGCAAAATGCCCTAGGCGGCCACAATGATAACATATAACCCCTGGCCTGACAGTCACAACAGCTGGTGGCTGGTTTCCACTAGGCCTTGGTTGATTAGTGGAAGAGGATGGGCGAGGGGCAAACACTGCCGGCCTTGGTGCAAATGGAGCTGGTGCTCGCGGTAGTCTAGGTACCCACATGCGAGGCCTTGGTGAGCTACCACCAGGAATAAACTGAGAAGTCCGCTGTCGCTTGCGTGACTCCTCCACAGCCTTGCTCTTACTCTCGACCACAATTGCTTTGTTGACCAAATGAGAGAAATTCCGGAAGTCATGCAAAGCTACAGCCATCTGCAATTCCTCAGATAGCCCATTCGAAAACCGGTTTCGACGACGAATGTCAGTCGAAACATCATCAGGGGCGTATCTGGCAAGAAAGTTGAACTCATGCAGATATTCAGTAACAGACTTTCGCCCTTGCTTGAGAGCGAGAAAGTCTTGTTGCTTGATCATCATGACCCTTCAGAATATGAGCTTTAAAAGCTTCCACGAACTCATCCCAAGTAGGGACATGTCCGGCAGTGAATGGCAAGGAGATTATCCCACCATATCTTGGCCGCCCATCAAGTCGATAATCGCGAAGAGAACCTTTTCCTCTCGTAACATCGAGCAATTAGTAGCTTCTTCTCAATGGTCCAAAGCCGTCCTCTGCATCCATGGGATCACGAGCTAGAGAACACCGGTGGGTTAGTCATTGAAAGTCGCAAGACCGCCGCACATGGTGACCTCTGCTCGGCGGTGGTGCAACAGAGAAGAAGTGTTGCGCGCATCCGCTCCAAGATGCGCGTTTGGTCCATTCGATTGCGCTCAATCTGCATGAGCACATCGGCCATCGAAGGTGGTGGAGGAAGCTCCTCTTCACGGGACCACCTTGCGGACCACGAGAGCTGGAAGGTTGATCGGCCCTCCACGAGAATGAGGCACGGGAGTCGACATGCCCTTCCCTTGTTGCGCTTGCGCACGAGTAGTAGGTCCTGTCATCCTGTTACCCCACCATGGTTAACAACATAACAAGGATATACTGCAAACACAAACAAGGTTACAATTAGAAGAGAAACAAACATCGTACATATAATGCATCATGTTATGTTATGCATTTAAATTAACACCAAAACGAAACTTCATATAAACAACCAAAAGATTTGGTCACACCGCACATCGAGTCGGCCATAAAGATCATATTACAACCCCAAAAGTCAAACTTACATACTTTGTACAAAATACTACGCCCTATTACATACATTTTATTTAAGGGCGACTACTAGACTAAAAGACACTTAACCACGAGGGTTCATTGTCGAGGTGCTAGCATAAAGATCGGTTAAAGTTCACCGGAAACTCATTCAAAAGATGAGCTCCGGGGAACCGGTATCAACGAGATCCAACGGGCTAATGAGACGCCTCGGGAACCCAACGATTCTTGATGACCTCCGTGAGGTACGATCCGCAGAGTGCGAGAAAGCTGCGATCATCCGGCTTGACGCACTTGTCCATAAACAGCACGCACCCGCCACTTCGGAAGTCGGTAAAGAGGTGGTGCGGCGGCGGCGGAGAGGTCTCGTTGTCACCATAAAGCACGTTGCGAGGAACGCGGTTCATGTTGACTCCAAGAAGCAGGTACTCCTGGGCCTCATTAAGGCGATGTCGAGTTTCCCATAGCTCCCTCACAAGACAGCGATGGATTTGGTCCATGATACGGACCATCCTCGCCAACTGTCGCACCTGGGGGTCTTCGCCAAACTGTATCTCATCGAACATGCTCACTTCAGAGGTAGGGCCTTGATTCGGGAAGTGGTCATAGGGTGGTTGAGACAATTCCGTCAAATCATGACGAAGAAGGCTCATCATCCTACTTGCAGCTTCCTGAACCGCCATAGCCTCAGAGGTGGCAAGTGCTTGACACGATGGGAACACCGCCACTACATGCCTAGCGATGACATTGATGAAGGCACGGTACTCCTCCATCCACGGTCCTCGGTCTCATCGATAGATGGCGCGACTCCGACCGATAGGTGAAATTGGCTCGCCACATCATGTCCCAAGTAAAGCCGAAATCCATCAACATCCTCACTGGTCTCCTTGACCAAGTACCACCCACTCATCTATAGACAAAAGGACAAGGTAAGAAACAATTCACTTTTAAATAAACCAATGAAAGTTGGGCAAGAATTGACATTAAGGAGGATAAGAAATAAAAGATGTCATTCTTAAGCTTTGAAAATACATTCTCGCTTGAAAATAATTTTATCGTAAAACTCTCTAATTGTTTCGCCGGAGCTACTTCTAACCTACGAGCAGCGTATGCTCGATACCAACGCTGTGGCGCCTGTGTTATTGGAAATGTACTTAATTAAATTCATCTCAGTATACGATTATTAATGAAGGAACAAGATCGTCCCTTAATTAAAGATCATGCTAAAGATATAAATTTAATAAGTATCAATTCCAATAAACAGATCCCCGGATATATATATCTCACAATGGTTCCCAGGATCAACGACCATTGCATATATATATCCTTCAACAACATTGCATCATACACATACAAGTCATACATTTGCATAATTAAACATAAGTTTACATCATTCGGGTTAGTACTACAATATTAAGTGACTTGGTCACTTCAAAAGTTTTCTGTGAAGCAAAACAAAATATTAGAGTCCACCAATGGCCTCATCCACCCGCAGGAAATTGTGTGGAGGAAAGAAGTAGCTTTACTCGTTAGCGTCGCCCTGATCGGCGCTAACGGGTACTTCATAAAGAAAACCGTCCTCACCTGCAACAATAGGTGATAGCACCTTGAGTACGGAAGGTACTCAGCAAGTCTTACACAAACTAATAAAAGAAAGTGTTTATTAGAACCTAATCAAAGGAATAGAATTGTTACATGCATAAGGTTACAACAGGAAGGTATAAAGGTTCAAATTTGCATAAAGCGATACATCTTAACCTACAAAGGCTAAATCTTGATAAAGCAATTTAATAAATCAAAGTTTAATTAGAACAGTAAGTAAATGACATAATTGTAATATGATGCGATGCATGAATCCATCATGCACAGCCAAAAACCGAAACCAGATTTTGAAAAATCAAAACTTCTATACAGGTGACATCAACTCAAGTTGTCGTCCATGACCGTGGACACGGCTATTCGAACAGTTTATACCCTGCAGGGGTGTACATCTTTACCCACATGACTTAGCTAGCCCGTTGCCTTCGGATGCCTCCGAATGATGACATACTTCCTTTGGTATGTCGACCGGGGAAACTAAGATTTGTTATTTTTCAACAAGCTAACACTATTGAGTTGGACCCCCATGCGTGAACTGATCTCGCTTAAACAACGACTGATAGCATCTGCTTAACCGAGGCACACATGTTGCGTCAGTAATGGTGATCCAAACAATTAAATGCGAACTGGGCTCACTACCCAAATTAGGATGCAATCGGCACCATTAAGGTATCGTATATGCTACGGAGCACATATACGCCCTCAGCCTTCTAAGAACATCCGACATCGACATACAAGCTCACATGGCATACAACGATCATCGGACCAAAGCATCTATGCCATACAAGGTCAATACACATATTCTTACTCTCCTGTTTCCAACCCAATAGTCTTAACATTTTACTTAACCAAACAGCGCCCATACACTGCATGTGGAAGTACGTGGGGGACTTGAATTGAATAGTCAGAGTTTGGTCCTTAATTAATCCGGACAAGTCCACCACAAAACCCAATCTCGTGCACAAAAGCACCATCGCTAGCTTCCTCTTGTCCAGATCATTTTAAATTTCAAATACAAGTTTGATTTAAAGAAACTAGACAAAGAGTTCAAAATAACACAAGATCATTTGTGATTCCCATGTTTGACAAGATATGCTTGTCAAACTCTAAAATCTCTAGACTGCATGTCTAAGCCAAAACTGAAAATATAGGTTATAATATACAGTACTATGCTAAAAACTAGGGTTTTAGCTTACCAGTAAAGGAAAGACACCACAGTCTTTGAAAACCGAAGTGGATTGACAGAGAAATAAACTCTGGATTTAACCTACAAAAGATAGCCAATCTTTATTGCAAGGTAAAACCAGTGCTTAAGGTGGATAAGCAATGGACAAGAGCAAGAAACTCCACTGGACAACAATGGAGGATGAGCTTTAGTGGTCAACAATGGTAACAGCAAAGAAAAGCTAGGGTTTATATATGGGTGTTGAGCTACAGGGCAAGAGGGAAAGATCTAGAGTTGATGAGGTGTCTACTTAGCTAAATATCCAAAATTTGTGGCATAATCTTTGGATAATCCTCTCCTCTGCTCTCGTAAATGGTGCTTGTATGCAGAGATAAGGAAGAAGGGAGACAAAATATGACATGTGGGTCCCTTTGTCATCCTCAGCCGCGCGCGTCTGCAAAAGCTCAAAAGAATATCAACCGTCCGATTAGAAATGGGCGGCTGTGATAAATAGGGAGGTTAAAAGGTTTTAATCGGCATCGGTTAATATGGACCGTGCGATCTAGAACGGTCGATCGAGATTAAAACAGAGCCCAAAAGGAATCTCGGGATCTACTTTCAAATCTGGACGTTGGATTGGAATCCAACGGTCAATTAAAAGGAATACACGTCACTCGATTAGATGAGATGACGCGCACCGTTAGATTGGATTTCCACGGTCGAGATGGGGCAAAGAACCGGATGGTCCGATTGCATACACTCATATGGGCCTTACGATTGAAATCCAACGATCCACCGAATTTGGGCTTTAAAGGCCCACGGTCAAAAAGGAGCGCCGTGGGATTTAAATCCAAAGGCCCAGATAAACGTGCGCCTTTGATTTCAAAATGAAACGAGCGACGCGGTTAGATCAAGAATGGACGGCTGAGATCGTGAGGGGATCCGGAGTCGTCCGAATACATACACCAATCTGGACCACACGATGAGGATCTAACGCCCGCAGGAGCGCAGCCTTAATAACACGCGGTAAAAAGGAAAGCAGAGGATTTGAATCGACGGCTCGGATAAAAGCGCCTTTAAGTTTAAAACGAAAGGGAGGCGTGTTGGATCGAGAATGAGCGGTGGAGATCGAGAAGGGCTCCGAGTTGTCCGTTGCATACATCGACCTCGATCGTTAGATTAAGATCCAACGACGAGATCAAAGTTTACACGTGGGCGACTCGCGTGGCGTTGCGGCCTCGCCCGCTCGATTGAAGATCAACGCTCACAATGCGCGAGGGGATTGGGCTCGCGCTCGAACGTGTGAGCCGGACGGTACCATCGGTTGGACCCAACCGCATGAGATCGAGTCGCACGATTGCTAGGGTTTGGATTCAAACCAGTTTGGTTGACGTAACCTATTCAAATGCTTAAAAGGTTTGACTGGCTTTTAAAAATAGCAAATAAATTTGTAAAATCATGAAATTTTTATGAAGGCTCTTTGGGAGGATATATTTCCCAGATAAATTTTAGAATCACATGGTCACTTTGTAAAATACATAAATATTTATTTTAGCCCGAAAGTATTCATTTAAAGACAATTATTTTGCTTTAAGTCAAAATAATTTCTAAAAATGCAACAAAAATATTTTCAGCCAAGATAATTTATCTAGGCTTTAATAAAAATACTTCCCAGTCATAATACAAGTTTTATCTTGTATTCCTTTAAGACTTTAAATGGTTCTTTTGGATTTTTGGCAAAAAGGAAGGTTTTTAATTTGTGACATACTGCCCAAATTGGAAAAATGAACAATAATGCTATGAACAGCACCTCATTACTGTTCATAAAGCATTTAATTACTGTTTATAGAATTGGGGATGTTACATGGGTAGTGGCCGCGTCAACCTCATCTCCGCGGAGGAGGCACAGGAGGCACCCGACGTCGTGTTGGGTACCCTTTCGGTTAACTCTTTCCCTGCTACAGTTTTATTTGATTCAGGCGCATCTCATTCGTTTGTTTCTGAGTCTTTTGCTATGGTGGGGGGTCTTCGGTTTACTCCATTGTTGGTCCCGCTGCTCATTCGCTCTCCGGTTGGAGTTGAGGGTCGAGTCCGAGTGTAGGGATGTCCTGTTGAGATAGAGGGGTTAGGATTCTTAGCAAACCTTATCCTCCTTCGATCGGCTAGCTTAGATGTAATCCTAGGCATGGATTGGTTGTCTCAAAGACATGGGACAAATTGATTGCGCTAGAGGCTCATCTACCTCACGATCCTTCCGCGGCAGTTCGCCGCCGAAGCTGCAGGATCCGCATCTCTTCGCGCTTGAAGCGAAGCCACTCTAGATATTAGTGAAGTCCCGGTGGTATGTGACTTTGTTGATGTCTTCCCGACGACCTTCCGAGGATGCCACGATTCGAGACCTCGAGTTTGTCATTGAGTTGGTTCCTGCATCGCCCGATTTCAAAGAGGCCTTAGGATGGACCCAATTGAGTTGGTGGAGTTGAAGAAGCGGTGGGTGAGCTTCAAGAGAAGGGTTTCATCCTCCTAGCTCATCTCCTTGGGGATGCTCAGCAATCTTTGTCCGAAAAAGGACAAGACGCTGCGTATGTGCGTTGATTACCGCCCACTTAATGAAGTAGCGGTAAGAACAAGTACCCTTTGCCCCAGATCGACGATCTCTTCGATCAATTGCTGGAGCTCGAGTTTTCTCAAGATTGATTCGAGTGGGATATCATCGAGTTGGATTCGACACGAGGATATTCCAAAGACGCTTTTTCTACTCGTTATGGCTTGTGCGAGTATACCGTCATGTCATTCGCTTAACCAATGCTCGGCCTTGTTCATGAACCTCATGAATTCGGTGTTCATGGAGTATTTGGATAGGTTCGTTGTGGTCTTCATCGATGATATCCTTATCTACTCCAAGAGCGATGAGGAACACACCGAGCATTTGAGGCTTGTGTTGGGCAAGCTTCGAGCACAAGTGCGTATGCGGTTCGACAAGTGCGCATTCGGTTGAAGGAAGTAGCCTTCTTAGGCCATATTCTTTCGGCAGAGGCGTAGTCGTGGATCCTAGCAAGATCGGCGGCGTGCTTTCTCGAGTCACCACCGGTCACCGGTTCGGAGTTTTCTTGGTTTAGCGGGATACTATCGCCGCTTTATCGAGAACTTCTCCAAGATAGCGGCCGATGACGGAGTTGCTCAAGAAGGACAAGGAGTTCTCGTGGTCCGCTGATTGCGAGGAAAGTTTCCAGCGCTTAAGAAGCGATTGACCACCGCTCCGTTCTTGTTCTCCCGATGTCCGTCGGCTTCGATATCTTTGTGGCGCTTCTCGTCGAGGCCTCGGTTGTGTCCTTATGCAAGAAGGCAAGGTAGTGGCCTATGCATCAAGGCAATTGAGACCTCATGAACTCAACTATCCTACCCATGACTTGGAGTTAGCCGCTGTGATCCATGCACTTAAGATTTGGCGACATTACCTAATCGGTAATCGTTGTGAAGTGTATTCGGATCACAAAAGCTTAAAGTATTTGTTCACCTAACCAGATCTGAACCTTAGGCAAAGGAGATGGTTGGAGTGGATCAAGGACTATGACATGGGTATTCACTACCATCCGGGCAAAGCCAATGTAGTTGCGGATGTGCTTAGTCGCAAAGCGCATTGCAATGCATTGCTGCTCAAGGAGCCTCAACCCACCCTTCTCGAGGAGTTTCAGCGTCTCAACTTGGGTTTGGTTGAGCACGGTTCCCTTGCTGCCTTGGTTGTACAGCCAACCTTGGTGGATCGGATCAAGTCCGCTCGTGATCGACGTTGGAGTGAACCGCATCAAGGAAAATGTCAAGAATGGAACACCAAGTGCTTCTCCGAAGATGAGCTTGGTGTTGTGCGGTTCAGGCAACGCCTTGTAGTTCCAAAGGACATGGAGTTGCGGGAGTTGATCCTCTGCGAAGCCCACGATTCCCCGTTATGCATTCATCCCGGGACCACGAAGATGTATCATGATCTCCGACAGAGATTTTAGTGGACCCGAATGAAGAGGGAGATCGCAAGGTTCGTTCTTAGCGCGGCGTGTGTCGCCGTGTCAAGGCGAACATCGTCCGGCCGATCGCTTCACCTTACCAATTCGGAGTGGAAGTGGGATTGGTCCGATGGACCTTATCACCGGTCTACCCCGGTCTCCAAAGAAGAATGATGCCATCCGGGTGGTCATCGATCGATTGACTAAAGTGGCTCATTTCCTCCTGTCAAGGCGGACCTTGAGTGGGTCTCTCGCAGAGCTCTACATAGCCGCATCGTGAGTTTGCATGGTGTGCCAAAGACAATTGTGTCGATCGTGGTTATTTGTTCACGTCTCGATTTTGGCATAGCACTGCAAGAGGCTATGGAACTCACCTTTCCTTCATTTCGGCGTATCACCCCAAACCGATGGTCGACAGAAGGGTCAACCAAGTTTTAGAGGACATCTCGCGAGCTTGTGTTCTTTCCTATGGGAAGCTTGGGAGAAGTGCTTGCCATTCGCCGAAGTTTTCTTATAACAACGACTTCCAAGCCGGTCTCGGCATGGCACCATTTGAGGCCCTATACGGGAGGAAGTGTAGGACCCGTTGAACTGGTGCGAGATCGGTAAAGACCTTTCTTTGGCCGGACTCGATTAATGAGGCCGAAGGTCAAGTCCAGCTCATTCGTGATCGCTTACGCACAGCTCAATCCAGGCAAAAGAGCTATGTGGATCGCCGTCGTCGTGAGTTGAGCTTTGAGCCCAATGACTTTGTTTATCTCAAGGTTTCTCCTCTGAAGGGTCACAGCGTTTGGTGCAAGGGCAAGTTAGCTCCTCGATATGTCGGTCCATACCGTGTCATCGAGAAGAAGGAGCTATTGCCTACAAGTTGGAGTTGCTGCTGCGATTGCGGGGTACATGATGTTTTCATGTGTCCCGGCTAAAGAAGTGCCTCCGTGTTCCAACAGAGGAAGCTCCGTTGGAAACTCTTGATGTTCGGGAAGATTTGACCTATCGCGAGCACCTGTTCGCATACTCGAGGAGGTCGAGCGAAGAACAAGGAACAAGACCATCAAGTTCCTTAAAGTTCGATGGTCAAAGCATTCCGAGGATGAGGCTACTTGGGAGCGAGAAGATCGTCTCGTGCGACTACCCCTCTTTCTTTTCCGAGTGAACCAAATCTCGGGACGAGATTTTTGTAAGGGGGGGAGGTTTGTAACATCCCAAATTTCAGCTTGTGTTTCAAATGTAAGAAATTGATGGTAAATTAAAACTTTTATTACATCCTTGTGCTTTTGAACTTTTCTGAAAATTCTTGTAAAAGAATTTTGGAAAATTCAAAATCAAAACCCTCATTTATCAAGTCAACAACCTCCTTGGTCAAATCTTATGTCAAACCCTTGGTAATAATTTTCCTGGGTTCTAGGGTTGCTTGGTAACACCTCTGAATTATTTCATAATTTTTGGAAATTATTTGAAATATTTTAGAGGCAAGTCAAACCTTGGTCAAGCCTTTGAATTAGCCTTCTGGAATTTCTTGAGAAAATCCCAGTGCCCAAAAATCTCTGGAAATTTTATGGAAGGTTAATCCTTAAGTGAGGAAGCTCCAGTTAAAATTTCATAAATTTTGGAGTTGATTTGATGCCTCAATTAAATCCCCAAAGTTTCAGTTCAAAAATCAAAACCTAATCTGGTTTGCACTGTTCATCGGGCGCGGGTCAGACTCGGGCTCGAGTTACTTGACTCGACTGAGCCAACTAATTGCACCCGGCGCGTTCGAGCGGGCGCGCGCGTCGTCGGCCGTTGGATTTCCATCGCTCGGTCCGCGTTTGCCCATCTACGTGTCGACGCGGTCGCGTGATAACCCTCGGATGGAAATCGGACGGTGGCCGAGTCGTCGCCTTCCTCTTGCTAGAGTGGCGCCGCGCCAGAGCTCGCGTCAGCAGCGCCATGGCAGGGGAGTGGGTGGAGCTCAGCGCCTGGTCACCTCGCAACGGGTCTCTGTGGAGCATTTAATGCGCGCCAGTGCACCGCCCTCGCAAGTCCACGGCTCAACTGCTCCCGTCGCTCCTCTCGCCCGTGCAAGGCGTGGGCATCCGAGGCGAGCGCCGTTACCCCCTTGCTCCCCCTCGGCTACTTAAGCTCCCATCTTCCTCCCTTGTCTTCCTTTACGCACCCGTGAGCTCTCCCTTGCACCCACTGCACTAGTGGAGCTCCCAAACGCCCTGATTTTCTCGCGCCGCCATTGTTGCCCGCGGAGCTTCTCGGTGAAGGCCGTGCTCCAGTGGTTCCCTGGCTCCCTCCTTGCTCCTGTTGCTTCTCCTCACCTCGGTGGTCCTTAACACCCGCTCCATTTCAGGTTGCGCCAGCGGGAGCACCGAGATTTTGGATTTCCCCCAAATCGGCCGCGAGCGCTCTTCTTCGTCTCTAGTGCTGGTGAGGCTTTCTCCCTCTAATTCCTCTCTCTGGTAGCATCAGTGGATGGTTTGCAACCTATCTTGATCACGCAGGCTCATTGTTTTGGCTCAGGTGATCTTCCCCTCGTTGCCGCCATCGTTGCCGCCGCGGAACTTCGTCGCCGGAGCTGCTTCGACCTCCTCTGTCCCTCCGCGTCACTCAGGTAGCATTGCCGTAGTCCCTAGATGCTCGGGCACCGCTTGAATGAATTGCTGCGGAGCTCCTTGTCGCTTGTCATCGTGGCCGTCTTATACCGCGCCGCCCCTCGCCGTCGCGCTGCCGCTCTGGTCCACCACTGCAGGTGTGGGTGGTACCAGAGGGTGCGCAATGCTATTGCGCACCCGTAGCTAGCACCCGGTCCCGCCGCCGTGCCTTTGGTCGTTGGCGATTTGCCGGCAAAGCCCTCGGCTGCGTTGTTGGACGCGTCAGCGCTGTGCGCGACGTGGCCCAACGTGCGGCGTCCACTTTACGATCCGTAGTGCGATCGTCAAAAGCGTCTTTGGTGCTTTTGTGCGTGGATTGTGAGCCGTCCATCTCACCATCGACGGTCCACGCAGCCGCCTCTTTCGCTGCGTGAATTCAAACGCGCGGCGTGGTTCAACTGGACCGTTGGATCCAAGATGAGCGGTCCACCGCCGCCGACCTCGTGCGAGCGCGGCCGTCTGTCGAGCGCTCGGGCGTGTGATGCTTGATCAACGGCTGGGATTGCGAAAGCATTCGTTCGGTCCGAATGCCATCTCCATCTGGACCGTTGGATCTTGATCCAACGGTGAGCCTCGGTGGGCGCTGTGTGTGTGCTGTGCGCGCCGTGCGCGTGGGCCATCCGATCCAGGATCGACGGTCCCTATTCGGCCACGTCATTTTGGAGTTTTAAGTTTTCCCGAGAGGTTTAATTGTAAACTGAAAAAGGTATTAAAATTCAAAAATGCATAACTAATTCATTTTAAACCCAAATCGGTTGATTCAAATTTTGTTAGCTTTAGTTTGAACTTTACTTTAATCTAAAAATGAATAGGAGTTTAGTTCGGCTCCAGAAAATAGATTTTAAAATTGGTTTAGAAATAGGTTCTACTTGTTATTCTAAAATTGGCAATTAACTTGTAAATTGCATAACTAATTCTCTGAAAATCAATTTTTAGTGAAACCAATTTTGTTAGCTTCCTCTAATAAAGTACTAAATGATAAAAGTGGTTTAAGGCATGTTACTATTTTTAACAAGATTTCACATGCAATTTAAGTTTGTTCATTTTCATGACTTGAAAAATCATAACTCTTTCAATATAACTCCAAATGACCCAAAAATTTACATGTAACCTTATAATACCAGTAGCTAACTACCATAAAAGTTTCAGCTTCAAAATCGCTCTAGAAAATATTTTATGAACAGTACTAATTAAATGTAGCATTTTGGCCGAAAATGAGTATTTCGATCATATCTTTTTCTTCACTAATCCTTTTTAGTTAGTTCTTGTTCCTAAGGTTGGATAGGACCTTAGACTACCTTGTGCATAAATTTTGTCGCATTTGGATAATTTTTGCTTGCTCTTTTGTTTAAGTATTGCTCGTCTTATTGGTTGTTCTCGCTTCTTTTTGCTTTTCGCTTAGGCTTCAACATTTGCGGTAACCCCGAGAACGATCCTCACCCACCCCTTGAGCAACAGCAGCCAGGCAAGCAGTTTGATCATTTCCCATTGATCCCATTACTTTTAACGTCTAATATTTTGTTTAACTCCTATGTATGCATTGCTAATTTGTTGTTAAATTGATTAGTTAATCCTCTAGTTGCATAATCTATAGGTAAATGATTATCCTCTAATACCTGAGCCTAGGTTATTTGCTGTGATTAGAGTTCGTTGGATGAGCTCTTGTCACTTAGTAGATTTCGGATAAATATTGCTTAGCCATGCCTAGTATCGGTAGTATTGGGCGATCATCGACTTAGTCGGTGATCTTGATAACACAAATGCTATTATTATTCCATTATGTCCAACCCTTGTGTTTTACCAATTTGCAAATCAAAAACTGAAAACAAAAATTATATCTTGGCTTGGGCACAATGGTATGTTGGTGTGATCTGTTGGGTGTGATTGGAATGGTGCCTAAGTCCCTAAGGACCAAGTTACTTGTGTCACTAAGCCAAGCGCTTATTGCGTGCTAACCACACGAGGGGGATATGGAACCTCTCTTGACTAAGTACTTTGGGAGGTGTTAATTATGAGCTGATCGGTGGGTGTGTTGAAACTGTGTGTGTGTGTTGTGGTGTTTGGAGGGGAGCATTAGCAGACCGGTTAGGCTGTCTAATGTGTCCTTCTCCCGTGGGTTGCAGCTCTTAATTAGCATCATCCATTGGAAAGCGTCTTGTTAGACTTAGCCGTGCTTGCATACCAAAGGAAGTATGCTAACCGTGGCTGGTGGAAAGGCGGTCTATCGTGTGGGTACATTGGTACACCCTTGCAGGGTTAAAACTATTCGAATAGCCTCGTCCTAGGTTATGGACATGCTTGGTAAGGTCGTGCAAGAACTAGACTACAACCTTTTAAAAACTTAAACTTGACCTGGGTGGTATGAAGGGGTACTTCATGCTATTGTTGTGGTGACTATGGGTTAGTCACTTCGCTATTGTTGTGGTGACTATGGGTTAGTCACTTCTAGGTTGGTGTTGTCATCTATCTATTGTTATAATTGTCTCTCTTTTATTTGAACAGTAAAAGTTAATTGCAAACTTGCTTTGAATCTATTACCTTATTGCAAATGAAAACTTGCTTTATTTGAAAATAAGTCGAGCCTCATCCACTTAAATAAAGCTTGCATGTAGTTAATTATAGTTACATTATCTCACACGTCGAGTCTTGCAGTACAAAAATAAGTTTTGTACTCATCCGCTTTGCTTAATATTAATTGTTGCGAGAGGAAGAAGGTGAGCCCCAAGGGCCTCACTTTTGTGAGTGTGTTGCTTGCGCTGTTTGGGACGATTAGCTTGGCGGTCCGGTTAGTTGCCTTGTGGGTAAAGGCACACCGATTGGCTTTTGTTTATCGCCATCTTATGGCCATTTTGCTTCATTTGTTTAAATTAGTTACTTATGTGTTATTTGGCAGTCGGCCTCTCTTTTGTAATAACTCTCTTTATATTATCTATGTCTTTCAGCTTGTTGCTTTTGCTTCGCTCTATGTGTATGAATGGAATTGATGCATGATTTTGTAGCAGGGTGTGTATCTTTGCAGTTGCAGGAAGTATACATATCTCGAGGCTTGGTTTATTTGATTTGTACTGTTAGGACCAAGTGGATGGTTAAACAGTACAAGCCGAATAAACCGGGGTCCTCACAGCCTAATGAAGCTGAAGAAGAAGGAGTTCTTTACGCTCAAACAGGGGCGCAAATCTGTGACTGAGTACCTCCATGAATTCAACCATCTTGCGAGGTATGCTCCTGTTTAGGTGGCCACTGATGAGGCCAAGTAGGAGAAGTTCATGAAGGGTTTGTCTGAGGAGCTTCAGGACAAGCTCACCATTGTTGACTTTGCAGACTTCCAGACCTTGGTGGACAAGGCCATCATCGCCGAGCACAAGGAAGAGCGAGCGGGCGAGTCCGTAAGCGCAAGTGGGAGGCCCGGCCGGTGCGCGCAGGCGGTCTTGTTCGTCCCGTGTTGGGCCTGCACCAGGGGCCCGTTCTTTGGCTTCACCACCGCCGAGGCCTTCGGCACCAGCTCCACGTCCCCGCAGCCGTGGACTCGACCACGTGCACCTGCGATCCAGCAGCAGGGTGTTCCCCGCAACCCCGCTGCCGACGTCACCTGCTTCTATTGCCACAACAAGGGCCACTACGCGAGTAGTTGCCCTAAGAAGATTGGAGTGGCCCCTCGTCCTAATGGAGGACGCGGGCAGGGAGTGGTCACCCACGACCAAAAGACCCGGGCATGGGAGCGCCGAGTCAACCACATCTCGGTGAGGAGGCACAGAGGCGCCCGGCGAGTGTTGGATGCGCTTCTTGTCAATTTACGTCTGCTACGTTTTATTTGACTCTAGAGCCGCATTCTTTTATTTCGAGGTCGTTTCTTTGTTGATAGTGGTCTCCACTGTGTTCCTTTCGGGGTTCCACTACTTATTCGCTCTCCGGGTTCGGAAATGAGAGCTGACCAAGGATGCCGGGACGTTCCTATCCACATCGAAGGAGTGAGATTCTTGGCGAATCTTATCCTACTCGACTTAGCGCGCCTGGATGTGATTCTTGGCATGGATTGGTTGTCCCAACACTTGGGGCAAATCGATTGTGCCAGGAAGATTGTCTACCTCACCAGTCCTTCAGGTGAACAGGTTGGGTTTTCACCGCAGCTGCAAGGGCCACATCTTTATGCCCTTGAAGCAAAACCAGCATTGGAGATTCGTGATGTCCCCACTGTGTGCGACTTCGCGGATGTCTTTCCTGAAGATTTGCCTGGAATGCCTCTTGTTCGAGACCTGGAGTTCGTTATAGAGTTGCTGCCTAGTACCGCCCCGATTTCTAAGGCGCCATATCGAATGCCTCCTAATGAGTTGGAGGAGCTGAAGAAGCAACTAGGTGAGCTTCAAGCAAAAGGGTTCATTCGTCCTATCTCATCTCCTTGGGGCTGTCCAGTTATTTTTGTGAAGAAGAAGGACAAGACCACATGTATGTGTGTTGATTACCGTCAAGCTTAATGAGGTGCGGTGAAGAACAAGTATCCTTTGCCTCGTATTGATGATCTCTTTGATCGGTTGGTTTGGAGCCAGGTGTTCTCTAAGATTGATTTGAGATTGGGCTATCATCAGTCGAATCGTAGTGAGGATATTCCAAAGACGGCTTTCACTACTCGTTATGGTCTTTACGAGTACACTGTCATGTCTTTTGGCTTAACCAATGCTCCTGCTTTATTCATGAACCTTATGAACTTGGTATTCGTGGAGTATTTGGATAGGTTTGTGGTGGTATTCATCGACGATATCCTCATCTACTCCAAGAATGAAGAAGAGCATGCTGAACATCTCAGGCTTGTGTTGGGCAAGCTGCGTGAGCACCAGCTGTATGCCAAATTCAGCAAGTGTGAGTTCTGGTTGAAGGAAGTGGCATTCTTGGGCCATGTTCTTTCAGCAGGAGGTGTGGCCGTGGGTCCTAGCAAAGTCAGTGATGTGCTATCTTGGGGTCAGCCCAAGTCAGTCACCGATGTGCGGAGTTTTCTTGGTTTGGCTGGCTACTATCGCCGCTTTATCGAGAATTTCTCCAAGATTGCGAAACCTATGACTGAATTACTCAAGAAAGACAAGAAGTTTGAGTGGTCTGCTGCTTGTAATGTGAGTTTTCAGGAACTCAAGAAGGTGACCTCATTGATGCTTGTTCTCCCTGATATTCACAAGAGTTTTGATATCTTTTGTGATGCTTCTCGTCAGGGTCTTGGTTGTGTTCTTATGCAGGAAGGAAAGGTTGTGGCCTATGCATCAAGGCAGTTGAGGCCTCATGAACTGAACTATCCTACTCATGACTTGGAGTTAGCTGCAGTGGTTCATGCACTCAAGATTTGACGGTATTATCTTATTGGTAACCGTTGTGAGGTGTATTCTGACCACAAGAGCTTGAAATACTTGTCCACCCAGCCAGATCTGAACCTCAGGCAAAGAAGATGGTTGGAATTGATCAAGGACTATGACATGGGCATCCAGTATCATCCGGGCAAGGCAAATGTCGTTGCGGATGCACTCAGTCGAAAGGTGTATTGCAACATGTTAATGCTCCAAGAGCAGCAGCCTACCCTCATTTCAGAATTTCAGCGCCTCAATTTGGGTTTGATCGAGCACGGTTCTCTTGCTACCTTGGTTCTGCAACCAGCCTTGGTGGACCAAATCAAGGTGCCGCAGTGAGACATGATGTTGGTGTGAGCCAAATCAAGCGAACTTCAAGGATGGGGCAGCCAAGTGCTTTTCAGAGGATGAGCACGGAGTTGTATGGTTGGGCAGCGTCTTGTGGTTCCGAAGGTCATGGAATTGCGGGATTTGATTCTTCGCGAAGCCCATGACTGTCCTTTGTCTATCCACCCCGGGGCTACCAAGATGTATCAGGACCTTCGTCAGAGATTCTGGTGGACCCGTATGAAGCACGAGATTGCCAAGTTCGTTGCCGAGTGCGACGTGTGCTATCGTGTGAAGTGTGAGGACCCCAATTTATTCGGCTTGTAATGCTTAACTAACCACCTGGTCCTAGCATCACAAATCAAATAAACCGAGCCTCGAGATACGTATACTTCCCAGAAAGCAGTATACACATCTCCCACAAAAGTATGCATCAACTCCATTCCAAACATAGAGTCCAAACAACAACTACCAAACAGAAGATAAACAAATAGAAGAAATTATTACAGACAATGACCGACTGGCCACAAGATACACAAATGAAGAAGATAGATAGCGGAAGCAAAAGTGCCATAAGATGGCTATAAACAAAGCCAATCAGTATGGCTTCAACCCACAAGGCATCTGACCGGACCGCCAAGCCTAGTCGTCGTACACGAAGCGGCAGCAGAACTCACAGAAGTGAGGCCCTTGGGGCTCACCTTCTTCCTCTGCAACAAAACATTAAGCAAAGCATCTGAGTACAAAGATTGTCTTTGTACTCGCAAGACTGACGTGTGAACTAGCAGACCTGTTCATATGCTACATGCAGGCTTATTTGGTGGAGGCAATATGTTTCATTTGCACAAAGCCAAATTTATTTGCAATAAAGTAATACAGTTTAAAGGCAAGTTTGCAATTCATTTTTACTGTTGAAATAACTGCGAAATAAAGATAGATACAAGTAACCACCTGGAAGTGACTATCCCAATAGTCACCACAACATAGCACGATTCCCTGATTCGTACCACCCGTCAAGTTTTAGTTAAAAGGTTGTAGTCTAACTCTTGAAAAGCTTACCCAAGCGTGTCCATAACCTAGGACGAGGCTATTCGAATAGTTTTAACCTGCAGGTGTACCCATCAGACCACACTTGCATCGCCTTTAAGCCAAAGCACACTACAGAAGGTATGCCGGCACTGACTAAGTCCTACGAGACTTTTTCCAATATTGTGTATTACCTACGAGCCGCTCGTATGGATAGAAATACATACGCTTACATGGTAAAGCCGAAAAGACAACTACCTTTGCGGGTAAAGCTTTTAGGACAACTACCATGCTCCCAACACCATCCCTCCTGCGACCTTCTGCGACCCGGAGCCAATACACGCCAAAGTACTAGGTCAAGAGAGGTCCCATACCCTCTAGTGTGGTTAGCACGCAAAAATGTCTGGATAACAATCCACTCACAAGATGTTCGGTCCTTAATTGACTCTCTGCACCATTCCAATCACACCCAACAGATCACACCAACATACGTTGTGCCCAAGTCTAAATCATTTTGTTTTTCATTTTTAGTTTTCACAAGTAAACATAGCAAGAATACTGAAACATACAGTTATAGTAAATTTTGTGTGATCCAGGTTACCGACTAAGTCGATAACCGCCCATTTCTACCGATACTAAGCATGCCTAAGCAATTGGAATCGTTTCTACTAAGTGACAAGAGATCATCCAACAATCTCTAATCACAGCAAAATAACCTAGGCTCAGGTAGTAGAGATCAATATTTCACCTACAGGATATGCAACTACAGATTTAACTAATCAATTTAACACAAATTAAGCAATGCATACATATAGCGAAAACAAAATATTAGACTTTAAAATTGGGATTAACATGATCAAACGCTTGTTCAAGGGTTGCTGCTCACTCGTCTTCTTCAAGATCACTCGGGAAAGATAGAATCGCCGCAGCTTAACGATTGAACAAAAGCAGCGAATAAGAACAAAAGAACACCGACAAAACTCAAAATCTCAATTACAACTGCAAATCTATAACACAGAAGCTGGACCAATACAATAGGAATAACAAATTAGCTGCTACGGAGATGATTTAAATTAGGCATGTTTTCAAGTGATTGATCTACCCAAACTCACTTATTTACCAAGCTAACCACAAAATCAATCTTCTTATATGATCTAAACTTTCAACAGACTTTGATGGTGATTGTGTGCACATCTATTAACTAAACATCAAATTACCTTAACAAGAATAACTAGTTATTTTATGCAACTACAAAGCGATAACATCATTTAGACCTACAAGTTTGCTATAAGAACACTAACAAGTTAAATGAGCCAACTATAGATGCTAACAATTTTCTAACTAAGGTTGGCTTAAAAAAAATCAGCTACAACACACCTAAGCATCACACCCACATAAAGCAAGGTTAACAATTTCAGCATGCTACTACTACAAGACCTTACAATGCTTGAAAAAGCAAGAACCATGAGTACAGAGACAATCAACATGATCATCTAACTATCCCTTTGATCAATCATGACAACAAGAGCTTTGAAACCTATAGATACTAACTAAATGATTTCATGCTAACCACTACTACTTAAGGGAGTCATCAAGCACTTAACAAGAATCATAAGCATAAGCATGAAACTAAAATCTAGTTAATGATAAATGTAAAAACGACAACAGAAACAATTACAGAGAACAACACTAAAATACTTTCAAACTTCCAATACCAATTTTGATCATGCAAGAGAGTGAACTAATGAACATTCATAAGCATGATTAGCAGCTAACTACAAAGCTTAAGGGAGGTGGGCCCCATCGACAGCTGAAACAGAGAAGAGCACAAACCAAGGACGAGAGGCTCGGGCCGCTCGACTGAACTTGACACGGCGAAGGAGTGGCGGCGCGGTCGAGGGAGCGACCAAAATGGGTTCTTGGTGGATCTGGCCGAGGTGGTCTCAAGGCAGCGGAGATGCATCAGGCGACGCGGCGACGGAGCACGGCGGCGCAGCGAGGGTGACAAGGCGGCATCGCGCAGAGAGAAAAAGATGGCGGCGCGCGCGCATGAGCATCGGTGGGTTACGAGAACTCACGGTGTGCTCGGAGACGACGGAGAGGCATCGAGGTGGCGGCGACGAGAGCTGCGGCGTCGCGGGGTGGTCACCGTCGGCAAGGACTGAGGTGAAGAAGTGAGCGTGTGAGTGATCGGGAAGGAAGATGGAGTCCAGCGATGCTCACCGAGAAAGGAATCGAGTTGGAACTGGCATTTGGAGAAGACGCGCGCGGAGAGCGGGTTCGCCGAGTTGAGAAGAAATGGCGCGCGCAGCTCCACAGGCGGCGAAACCCGAAATCACTTGAGGGGTTTGCTTCCTGGAGGTGCGGGGCACACCGTGACGCGGTCGACCGAGGTCGGGGATCACCGGAGCAGCCGGAACACCTGAGAGCGGCGCGGTGGCACTCACGGCTCCAGAGCTCGGTGAAGAAGAAAGGGGAAGAGGAGAAGAAAACGAGGTAGGGAAGGCCCTCGGTGGCTTTTGTAGGAGCAGGCGGAGGCAGCGAGGTGAAGGAGGTAGGGCGGTGAAAAGACCGGTGAACCACGCTGGCAAAGATGCATGCGCGCGGCCGGCGAGAGGCGCAATGAGCCGCGCGGAGAGGCTGGCGCGAGCGCGTGCGTGGAGAGGATGCTGCCAGTGGGGCCAAGCCGTCGCGAGGAAGAGCGACGCGGCGAGGTGGCTTGGTCGAACCAAGTGGCGAAGTGGCGCGGTCGGAGCCAGCCTCGAGTTAGGTTTGAGCCCGACAAATAGTAACTTCAGAGCTTGAATTAAAAAGGGCTGAGCAGGTTTGGGCAATTTTTAGAGGTAGTTCAAGAGCTCCAAAAATTCCGAAATTTTTATGGTAGCTACTTTGGACAGAGAACAACATTGCATAAATTTTCCAGAACTTTTTATGCACTGCATTGTTCTGGAGAAAATTCACAAGCTCCTGTTCTAGGGGTTTGACCAGACTTTGGAAAGGTTTGACTTGCCCTTTTGAAATAGCAAAAAAAATCTAAAAACTGTGAAATTTTACAGAGAGGTAGATAGGATGATCAAGATGATAGGAAAAATATTCCTAGAGGATGATCACAAGTTTGAGTTTGATAATTTTGTTGATAACTACTATCATTCACAAGAACATGATTAATGAAAGGGGGGGTAAATGCTAGGGAAAAATGTAGGAGACTTTCAAATGATTTCATGAGGCAACAAAAGTTTTTATTTCTCCTCATAATTTACATTTGAAATACAAACCCTAAGTTAGGGTTGTTACAAATCTCCCCCCCTTACAGGAATCTCGCCCCGAGATTCTGATCACTAGGAAAAGAAGGACGGGTAGTCCGCACGGAGACGATCTTCCCGCTCCCAAGTGGCTTTATCCTCGGAGTGGTTCGACCACTGAACTTTAAGGAACTTGATCACACGGTTCCTCGTTCTGCGTTCAGCCTCTTCGAGGATACGAACGGGGCGCTCACGATAGGACAGATCTTCGTGCACATCGATATTTTCCAATGGCGTTTCCTCAACTGGAACACGGAGGCACTTCTTCAATTGTGACACATGGAAGACATCATGCACCCCCTCAAGTGTAGCTGGCAATTCTAACTTGTATGCAACAGCTCCCACTTTCTTGATGATGCGATACGACCCGACATATCGAGGAGCCGCTTGCCCTTGACACCAAACGACGATGTCCCTTCAAAGGTGAGACTTTGAGATACACAAAGTCATTGGTGGAAACTCACTCACGGCGACGCCGTCCGCATAGCTCTTGCTGCTCGAGCTAAGGCGCAAGTGCTCACGAATCAATCGCACTTGACTTTCGGCCTCATTAATTGAGTTCGCCAATGAACCGTCTCTCCCCGCCGACCGGTTCAACGGTGTTCTGCATCGCCGCCCATACAAGGCCTCAAATGGTGCCATACCGAGACTAGCCTGGAAGCTGTTGTTGTAGGAGAACTCGGCGAGCGGTAGGCACTTCTCCCAATTCTTCCCATAGGAAAGAACACAAGCACGGAGCATATCTTCAAGCACACAGTTGACGCGCTCCGTCTGACCATCTATCTCGAGGATGATAGGTGAGTGAAGAGAGACGGTCCCCATGGCCTCTTGTAAATCGTGCCAAAACCGAGAAGTGAACAGAGAACCACGATCGACACGATGGTTCGTGGCACGCCGCAAGCTCACAATGCGGGATATGTAGAGGTCCGCGGTCGATCGACATTGAGAGTGGTACTCATCGCGTAAAGTGTGCTACCATAGTCACCGATCGATAATAACCGGATAGCATCCTTCCCGGTAAGAAATACGGGCAAACCGTAATGAAATCCATACCAACGGAATCCCACTTCCACTCGTATAGGCAAGGGTCGGAGAAGACCGCTGACGCCGATGCTCGGCCTTCACGCGACAACATACGTCGATCGCAACAAACCCGCAATCTCGCGCTTCATGCGAGTCCACCGTAATCTCTGCGCGCAGATCTTGGTACATCTTGGTAGCCCCGGGTGAATAGACAAGGGGGAATCATGGGCTTCCCGAGAATCAAATCTCGTAATTCCGAACCTTTGGAACCACGCAGGCGCTGCCCAAACCACACAACACCATGCTCATCTTCCGAGAAACACCGCTATCCCTTCCTTGATATTCTCGCTTGATCCGTTCACACCGCCATCCGATCGCCAGGTCGCCTTGACTTGATCCACCAAGGTTGGTTGCACAACTAAGGCGACAGAAGGGAACCATGCTCAACCAAACCCAAGTTGAGATGCTGAAACTCTGCAAGAAGTGCAGGTTGCTGCTCTTGGACCATCAAAGTATTGCAATACACCTTTCGGCTAAGCGCATCAGCAACCACATTAGCTTTGCCAGGATGATACTGAATACCCATGTCATAATCTTTGATCAATTTCAACCATCTCCTCTGCCTGAGGTTCAGATCTGGCTGAGTGAACAAGTATTTCAAGCTCTTGTGATCAGAGTACACCTCACAGCGGTTTTCGATCAAATAATGCCGCCAAATCTTGAGTGCATGAACCACAGCAGCCAACTCTAAATCATGGGTGGGATAATTGAGCTCGTGAGGTCTCAATTGCCTAGATGCATAGGCAACTGCCTTGCCTTCTTGCATAAGAACACACCCGAGTCCCTGACGAGAGGCATCGCAATAGATATCGAAGCTCTTGTGGACATCGGGAAGAGTGAGAACTGGAGCTGAAGTCAATCGCTGTTTGAGCTCCTGAAAGCTCTCATCACAAGCAGAGGACCACACAAACTTCTTGTCCTTCTTGAGCAATTCAGTCATTGGCTTCGCGATCTTGGAGAAATTCTCGATAAAGCGGCGGTAGTAGCCCGCTAAACCGAGAAAACTCCGCACATCAGTGACTGACTTGGGCTGACCCCAAGATAGAACATCACGACCTTCTTTGGGATCCACAGCTACGCCTCCGGTGAAAGAACGGGGCCCAAGAATGCCACTTCCTTCAACGTAACTCACATTTGCTGAACTTTGCATATAGCTGGTGCTCCCGCAATTTGCCCAAAACAATCTTCAGATGCTCAGCATGCTCTGCTTCAGTCTTGGAATAGATAAGAATGTCATCAATGAAAACCACCACGAACTTATCCAAATATTCCATGAATACCGAGTTCATGAGGTTCATGAAATAAGTTGGAGCATTGGTTAAGCCGAAAGACATGACGGTATACTCAGTAAAGACCATAATGAGTAGTGAAAGCCGTCTTGAATATCCTCACGATCCGACTTGATGATATCCCAATCTCAGTCAATCTTGGAGAACACTGAGCCCGCATAACCGTCAAAAGATCATCAATGCGGGCGGAGGATATTTGTTCTTCACCGTCACCTCATTGAGAGGATGGTAATCAACACACATGCGCAAAGTCTTGTCCTTCTTCTTCACAAAGATCACCGGACAACCCCATGGAGATGAGCTAGGACGGATGAAACCCTTTGCTTGAAGCTCACCTAATTGCTTCTTCAATTCCTCCAAGTCATTAGGAGGCATCCGATACGGCGCCTTCGAAATCAGAGCGGTACCGGGCAGCAACTCAATGACAAACTCAAGGTCTCGAACCGAGGCATCCTGCAAATCTTGGAAAGACATCTACAAAGTCGATACTATGGGAACATCCACGAACGCAAGGCGGGCTTCGCTTCTAATGCACACAAATGTGGTCCTTGCAGCTGCGGTGAAAATCCAACCTGCTCGCCTGAAGGGCTAGTGAGATAGACAATCTTCCTGGCACAATCGATTTGCCCCAAGTGTTGGGACAACCAATCCATGCCAAGAATCACATCCGACTCACTGAATCGAAAGCGTAATAAGATTTGCCAAAAATCCTACCCCTTTAACTTCAATAGGAACAGCACGGCATTCCAGATCAGCTCTCATTTCCGAACCCGGAGAGCGAATGAGCAAATGAATCCCCAAAGGAACACAGTGAAGACCACTAGCAGCAGCAAATGATCTTGAAATAAAAGAATGCGATGCTCGTAATCAAATAATACCGCAGCGGGACGAAAATTGACAAGAAGTGTACCCATCACGACATCCGCGCCCCGAGCCTCCTCGGTGAAAGATGGTTGACTCGACCGCCGCCGCACTCGGTCTTCGGACGATCTTCCGTCGGTGGGTGACCACTCCCGCCCGCCCTCCATTAGGACGCAGGGGTGCTCCAATCTTACGAGGGCGTGCATTAGCATAGTGGCCCTTGTTATGGCGGTGAAAGCAGTGACCTCGGCCGCCGATTGCGAGGCCACCTGTTCTTTGGATCGCAGCGCACGTGGTCAAACACGACCGCGGTGGAGGAGGAGCTGGTGCCGATGGCCTCGGTGCGGTGGAGCAAAGAACGGGCCTCGGCATCGCCCACCGAGGTCGAGTGAGACCGGCTCGTGCGCATCGATGGGCCTCCCATTTGCGCTATGCGGACTCTCCCGCGCGCTTTGCCTTATTTCGGCAACAATGGCCTTATCAACCAAGGCACGAAAGTCGAAAGTCCACAATAGACGCCTGTCCTGCGGCTCCTCGGACAAACCATCCATAAACTTCTCCGCTTAGCCTCATGCGAGGCCACCTCCCCGAGCATAACGAGCGGATGATTAAACTCGTATAGATACTCCGTCACAGATTTGCGCCCTTGCTCGAGCGCAAGGAATTCTTTCTTCTTGACTTCATCGTGCCATCCGGATATGGGCCCGACGGAAGCCGAAATGAACTCCTCCCATGCAACCACATGGCCGCGGCCGCATGGCGAGATAGTTCTCCCACCATGAGAGTGCGGCGCCCGAGGTGGTTGGACGCGAAGAGTGCCTTATCTCGTGCTCGGCATCGAGCTATGTTGAGCTTCCGCTCAACCATGCGCAGCCAATCATCCGCATCGAGGGTCCTCCGAGCGGGAGAAGGTCGGCGGTCGCGCACGGAGGAACTCGCCCACCCCGCGAGTCGATGTCCGCCACCTCCGCATCCGAGGCACCGGGGAGTGGAGGTATTCCTAGCAATAACCTCCAAAATGCGCGGTCGGTCCATGCGGTTTCGCTCAATCTGAGCGAGAACCTCAGCCATGGTCGGAGGAGGGGGAAGCTCCTCATCATGACCAGCCTGCTGACTGCCACGCGTTCTCCCGGCCATCCTGCTTCACTAAAACAAGTTAGCAACAGATCTAAGAGCAAGAAAGCCCAAAATTCACTGAAAACAGTCCAAAAACAAATACAAAGCAGGGTAAAGTCCAACCAGCAAAAACCAGACACATAACTACTCACTTTACATCTTACCCTTATATCCCCACAATTTTTAGTTAGATTAATCTTCCACGGTTCTCCCAAAACTAATTCAACCGGTAAATAACTATCTTTTGAAAGGAAAGAGAGAAACCAAGTTTTAAAACTCAAATTAGAGCAAGATGAGAGTAGAATGCTAAGATAGATAAGGAATAAAACCCGAGAATCTGCCTAGGTTTTCATGAACCCTTTTCATACTTTGAAAATAAGCCTTTCCAAAATATTCTAATGACGACTATGCTTGGGTTACTACGGTCAGAATGGCTCTGATACCAACTTTGTGAGGACCCCAATTTATTTGGCTTGTAATGCTTAACCAACCACCTGGTCCTAGCATCACAAATCAAATAAACCGAGCCTCGAGATACGATACTTCCTAAAGCAAAGATACACATCTCCCACAAAAGTATGCATCAACTCCATTCCAAACATAGAGTCCAAACAACAACTACCAAGCAGAAGATAAACAAATAGAAGAAATTATTACGCATAATGACCGATCGCCACAAGATACACAAATACGTAAGATAGACAATGAAGCAAAAGTGCCATAAGATGGCTATAAACAAAGCCAATCAGTGTGCCTTCAACCCACAAGGCATCTGACCGGACCGCCAAGCCTAGTCGTCGTACACGAAGCGGCAGCAGAACTCACAGAAGTGAGGCCCTTGGGGCTCACCTTCTTCCTCTGCAACAAAACATTAAGCAAAGCATTTGAGTACAAAGATTGTCTTTGTACTCGCAAGACTGACGTGTGAACTAGCAGACCTGTTCATATGCTACATGCAGGCTTATTTGGTGGAGGCAATATGTTTCATTTGCACAAAGCCAAATTTATTTGCAATAAAGTAATCTGCTTTAAAGGCAAGTTTGCAATTCATTTTTACTGTTGAAATAACTGCGAAATAAAGATAGATACAAGTAACCACCTGGAAGTGACTATCCCAATAGTCACCACAACATAGCACGAATCCCTGATTCGTACCACCCGTCAAGTTTTAGTTAAAAGGTTGTAGTCTAACTCTTGAAAAGCTTACCAAGCGTGTCCATAACCTAGACGAGGCTATTCGAATAGTTTTAACCTGCAGGTGTACCATCTGTACCCACACTTGCATCGCTTTAAGCCAAAGCACACTACCGAAGGTATGCACCTGACTAAGTCCTACGAGACTTTTTCCAATATTGTGTATTA
Organism: Ampelocalamus luodianensis; assembly: GCA_036346255.1. Lineage (NCBI taxonomy): Eukaryota > Viridiplantae > Streptophyta > Magnoliopsida > Poales > Poaceae > Ampelocalamus > Ampelocalamus luodianensis. The sequence continues at coordinate 59,010,690 of CM070622.1, read as the reverse complement.
CCTACGAGCCGCTCGTATGGATAGAAATCCATACGCTTACATGGTAAAGCCGAAAAGACAACTACCTTTGCGGGGTAAAGCTTTTCGGACAACTACCATGCTCCCAACACCATCCCTCCTGCGACCTCCTGCGACCCGGAGCCGATACACGCCAAAGTACTAGGTCAAGAGAGGTCCCATACCCTCTAGTGTGGTTAGCACGCAAAAATGCCTGGATAACAATCCACTCACAAGATGTTCGGTCCTTAATTGACTCGGGCACCATTCCAATCACACCCAACAGATCACACCAACATACCGTTGTGCCCAAGTCTAAATCATTTTGTTTTTCATTTTTAGTTTTCACAAGTAAACATAGCAAGAATGCTGAAACATACAGTTATAGTAAAATTTGTGTGATCCAGGTTACCGACTAAGTCGATAACCGCCCATTTCTACCGATACTAAGCATGTCTAAGCAATTGGAATCGTTTCTACTAAGTGACAAGAGATCATCCAACAATCTCTAATCACAGCAAAATAACCTAGGCTCAGGTAGTAGAGATCAATATTTCACCTACAGGATATGCAACTACAGATTTAACTAATCAATTTAACACAAATTAAGCAATGCATACATATAGCGGAAACAAAATATTAGACTTTAAAATACTGGGATTAACATGATCAAACTGCTTGCCTGGCGGCTTTGCTCCGCTGTCTTGTGACTGAGGATCACTCTCGGGAAAGACAGAATCGCCATGATCTAACGATTGAACAAAAGCAAATGAATAAGAACAAAAGAACACCGACAAAACTCAAAATCTCAATTACAACTGCAAATCTATAACACGAAGTGGACCAATACAATAGGAATAACAAATTAGTCACACGGAGATGATTTAAATTAGGCATGTTTTCAAGTGATTGATCTACCCAAACTCACTTATTTACCAAGCTAACCACAAAATCAATCTTCTTATATGATCTAAACTTTCAACAGACTTTGATGGTGATTGTGTGCACATCTATTAACTAAACATCAAATTACCTTAACAAGAATAACTAGTTATTTTATGCAACTACAAAGTGATAACATCATTTAGACCTACAAGTTTGCTATAAGAACACTAACTAGTTAAATGAGCCAACTATAGATGCTAACAATTTTCTTACTAAGGTTGGCTTAAAAAAAATCAGCTACAACACACCTAAGCATCACACCCACATAAAGCAAGGTTAACAATTTCAGCATGCTACAACTACAAGACCTTACAATGCTTGAAAAAGCAAGAACCATGAGTACAGAGACAATCAACATGATCATCTAACTATCCCTTTGATCAATCATGACAACAAGAGCTTTGAAACCTATAGATACTAACTAAATGATTTCATGCTAACCACTACTACTTAAGGGAGTCATCAAGCACTTAACAAGAATCATAAGCATAAGCATGAAACTAAAATCTAGTTCTGCGACAAATGTAAAAACGACAACAGGAAACAATTACAGAGAACAACACTAAAATACTTTCAAACTTCCAATACCAATTTTGATCATGCAAGAGAGTGAACTAATGAACATTCATAAGCATGATTAGCAGCTAACTACAAAGCTTAAGGGAGGTGGGCCCCACTGTCAGTGAAACAGAGAAGAGCACACCGGCGACGAGAGGCTCGGCGCGCTCGACTGAACTTGCCGCCGGCGAAGGAGTGGCGGCGCGGTCGAGGGAGCGGCCAAAATGGGTTGCTGGTGGACTGCTGAAGCTGTAGGTGGTCTCGAGGCAGCCGGAGATGCACTGTGGCGACGCGGCGACGGAGCACGGCGGCCGGCAGTGAGGGTGACAAAGGCGGCGCGCGAGAGGAAAAGATGAAAACTGGCGCGCGCATGAGCATCAGTGGGTTACCAGGAACTCACCGGTGTGCTCGGAGACGACGGAGAGGCACCGGAGTGGCCCGGCGACGAGAGCCTGCGGCGTCGCGGGGTGGTCACCGTCGGCAAGGACCTGAGGTGAAGAAGTGAGCGTGTGAGTGATCGGGGAAGGAAGATGGAGTCCAGGCGATGCTCACCGAGAAAGGAATCGAGCTGGAACTCGCTGGAGAAGACGCGGCGGCGGGAGAGGCGGGTTCGGCCGGAGTTGGAGAAGAAATGGTGCGCGCAGCTCCACAGGCGGCGAAACCCGAAATCACTTGAGGGGTTTGCTTCCTGGAGGTGCGGGGCACACCGTGACGCGGTCGACCGAGGTCGGGGATCACCGGAGCAGCCGGAACACCTGAGAGCGGCGCGGCGGCACTCACGGCTCCAGAGCTCGGTGAAGAAGAAAGGGGCAGAGGAGAAGAAAACGAGGTAGGGAAGGCCCTCGGTGGCTTTTGTAGGAGCAGGCGGAGGCAGCGAGGTGAAGGAGGTAGGGCGGTGAAAAGACCGGTGAACCACGCTGGCAGCATGCATGCGGGCGGCGAAGCCGGCGAGAGTGCGCAGCGAGCGAGCTGGCGCGGGCGCGCGCGCCGCGTGGAGAGAGGATGCTGCCAGTGGGGCCAAGCCGTCAGCGAGGGGAAGAGCGACGCGGCGAGGTGGCTTGGTCGAACCAAGTGGCGAAGTGGTGCGGTCGGAGCGAGGCTCGAGTTAGGTTTGAGCCCGACAAATAGTAACTTCAGAGTTTGAATTAAAAAGGGCTGAGCAGGTTTGGGCAATTTTTAGAGGTAGTTCAAGAGCTCCAAAAATTCCGAAATTTTTATGGTAGCTACTTTGGACAGAGAACAACATTGCATAAATTTTCCAGAACTTTTTATGCACTGCATTGTTCTGGAGAAAATTCACAAGCTCCTATTCTAGGGGTTTGACCAGACTTTGGAAAGGTTTGACTTGCCCTTTTGAAATAGCAAAAAAAAATCTAAAAACTGTGAAATTTTACAGAGAGGTAGATAGGATGATCAAGATGATAGGAAAAATATTCCTAGAGGATGATCACAAGTTTGAGTTTGATAATTTTGTTGATAACTACTATCATTCACAAGAACATGATTAATGAAAGGGGTGGGGGGTAAATGCTAGGGAAAAATGTAGGAGACTTTCAAATGATTTCATGAGGCCCAAGACGATTGTGTCTGATCGGGGAGTGTTGTTTACCTCTCGATTTTGACATAGTCTACAAGAGACCATGGGGACTCGTCTTACTTCCAGTACGACTTTTCATTCCCATACGGATGGTCAAACGGAGAGAGTCAACCAAGTGTTGGAAGATATGCTCCGTGCTTGTGTCCTTTCCTATGGGAAGAAGTGGGAGAAGTGCCTACCGTTTGCTGAGTTCTCCTACAACAACAGCTATCAGGCTAGTCTTGGCATGGCGCCTGTAACAGCCCCAATTTTATGAACAGTAACAAAATACTTTATGAACAGTAATGAGGTGCTGTTCATAGCATCACTGTTCATTTTTACAGTTTGGGCAGTATGTTACAAATGAAAACCTTTCTTTTCTAGCCAAACCTCCAAATCCTTTTCAAAAATTTAAAGGGAATGCAAGCTAATACTTGTATTGTGACTGGGAAGTATTTTTATTAAAGCCTAGATAAATTATCTTGGCCAAAAATAATTTTGTTGAATTTTTAGAAATTATTTTGCCTTGAAGAAAAATATTTGTTTTTAAATAAACCTATTCGGGCTAAGGTAATTATTTATGTATTTTACAAAGTGAAACAATGGTTTTTGAAATTTATTTGGGAAATATATCATCCCAGTAGCTTCTGGAAAAATTTCATGATTTTACAAATTTATTTGCTATTTTAAAGCCCACCAAACTTTTAAATATTGGAATAGGAATTGGTCAACTAATCCGGTCCAAACCCAAACCCTAGCAATCGTAGCGACTGAACCCTATGAGGTTGGGTCCAACCATTTCATTTTGGTCCGCCCGACCACGCTCGAGCGCGAGCCCAAACTCTTCGCGTGCTGTGAGCCGTTGATCTCCAATCGAACGGGCGTGGTTGCGACGTCACGTGGTTTGTCCACGTATGTGCCACAATCCCCACCGTTGAATCTAGATCAGACGATCAAGGACGGTGTATGCATTCGGACGACTCCGGATCCTCTTTAGATCTCCACCATCCATCCCCGATCCAACCGCGCCGCCCTTTTAATTTTGAACTTAAAGGCGCGCTTTCCTTTTAACCGCCGGATTCAAATCCTACGACACCCCTTTTTACCGCGTGCTGTTAGGGCCTGCTTTCATTTTAACCGTCGGATTTTAATCGTAGGACCCATATCGTGTATGCATTCGGACCATCCGATCCGCGCCAATCCCGACCAGAAATCTAATCGACGGTGCACGTCATCGCATCCAAGGTGACGTGTACCTTTGAGATTGATCGTTGGATTTCAATCCAACGCCCTATTTGAATATTAACCCCAAATCCCGTGAGAACCCCTTTTAATCTCTATCCTTCATTTGAGATCGCACGCCCATATTAAATGGTGCCGATTATTTTTCCTTAATGCCTATTTCCATCGTAGCCGCCCATCTCGATCTAACGGCCGACGATTCTTAAAGTCTATTAAGAGGCGCGCGATCGTGGTGACAAAGGACCCACATGTCGATGTTGCCTCTCTTCCTCCTTGCCTCATGCGCCATCATTTTCAGAACAGAGGAGAGGTGTTATCCAAGAATCATGCAACTAATTTTTGGATATTTAGCCTAAGTGGACACCTCATCAACTCTAGATCTTTCCCTTTGCAATCGTAGCTCGGTCTCTATATATAAACCCTAGCTTCGAGAGCCGCCATTGTTGACCACTTGAGCTTTTCACCCTTCATTTTCGTCCAGTGAAGTTTCTTGCTCCTCCAACTTGCTTATCTACCTTAAACATTGGTTTCACCTGGTAATAAAGATTTGACATCTTTTGTAGGTTAAACCAGAGTTTATTTCTCTGTTGATCAACATCGGTTTTTCAGAACCTTTGGTGTCTTTCTTATCCTGGTAAGCTAAAACCTTAGTTTTGTCATCCTGAGCACCTTAAGGACCTTAGAAGCTCACTTGAATCATTCCTTTGAATATCGTAGTCTAACTTGCTTTAAACCTGAAAAGTTATTTTTATAACTTTTCGGTCTTTCATATCATTTTCAAGGTTCTAGGGTTTCTCCTGTCAACTTATCATCCTATTTAGGTCTCAACCAAACCCTAGTAGCATAATCACTTACTCTTTTAATTCTTGTTGTCAGCTGTTCGAATTTGTAGTGAAGGTCCACCTCTGTCAACTGTTGTCGGCTTAACCGACAACTTTTGAAATCTTCGTAGTTTTTGTATCCTGGCCGAATAGGGTTAGATTAGGGTTTGCCTAGAATATCATCTACTCTAATAATCAGATTAAGTTTCAATTTAACATCTTTTACTTAGTCTATTCATAACTAACCCGAAAACTTCATCCATCTGCTTTTGCTTCTTTTCAAAATCTGAAAACTGCAACTTTGATCTAAACTCTAGTCTCTGTTATTTAAAGACTGTATATGATAATATGGGTTATTATCATTATTAGGGTAGGTATGACTTAAGCATGCTGTTAAACATGTATTTCCATATTGATCATACATGCTTCTCTCATTCTGTACTTGTTGTCGATTTTGGTATTTATTGGATTTTATTGTCTCTTTTTAGAATCTGGTTCTTCAGAAGTCTTTGAGTCTGCTTTCGAGCAACTTTGAGCTCGCAATGTAGTATATTATTATCAAGGCAAGCATCCTCTTTGCACCATATTGATCCCCAAAGTTTTATACAATAGATTTTCCAAATAGAGTGATAACTGTTGCATGCTACTTTTCTGAAAATACAATTGTGATCTGTAGTAGTTAGTTATGACCTAATATTGTGGATTACCTTAATTCTAACCATACACTCAGACTTAGAGTAGTACTGTATACTATAAACTCTAGCTTCAGAGTTGGCTTAGACATGCAGTCTAGAGAATATTAGAGTTTGACAAGATTATCCCGTCAAACATGGGAACCACAAAAGAATGTTGTTTTAGGATATATGTGCAATGGTCACTGATCCTGGGAACCATTGTGAGACATATATCCGGGATACCTGAATATTTGGTTTGTTACTTATTAAATTTATGCTTCTAGCATGATCTTTAATGAAGGAGCAAAGACTGTTCCTTGATTAAGCATTGTGCTCTGATGTAACTTTAATTAGGTACATTTCAATATTCCGCGTGCCCACGGCGTTGGTATCAGAGCATACGTTGCCTGTAGGTTAGAAGTAGCATGGCCGAAGTAATTAGAGAGTCTTCTGAGAAAATTATTTTCAAGCAGTAATATAATTTCGAAAGTTTAAGTATGACATCTTTTATTTCTTATCCTCCTTAATATCAATTCTTGTCCCAACTTTCTGTTGGCTTTTCCAAAGTGAATTGTTTCCTTATCTTGTCTTTTTGTCTATAGATGAGCGGGTGGTATTTGGTCAAGGAAACCCGAGCTGAAGATGTGGCGAGCCAACTTCACCCACCAGCCGGAGTACGCCATCTATCGCCGAGATCGAGGACCAGGGATGGAGGAGTACCGCGCCATCATCAACGTTATTGCTCGGCAAGTAGCGGGCAGTATCCCATACTGTGTCCAAGCACTTGCCACTCCTGAGTCTATGGCGGTTCAGGAAGCTTCTAGTAGGATGATGAGCCTTCTTCATCATGATTTGACAGAATTGTCTCAACCACCCTATGACCACTTCCCGAAGCAAGGTCCTACTGCAGAAGTGAGTATGTTTGATGAGATACAGTCTGGGGAAGACCCTCAGGTGCGACAGCTGGCGAGGATGGTCCGCATCATGGACCAGATCCATCGCTGCCTTGTGCGAGAGTTGTGGGAAACTCGGCATCGTCATAATGAGGCCCAGGAGTACCTGAGACTTGGAGTCAACATGAACCGCGTTCCTCGCAACGTGCTTTATGGTGACAACGAGATCTCTCCCGCTGCTGCTGCACCACCCCTTTATCGACTTCCAGAAGTCACCGGGTGTGTTCCTGTTTATGGGTTAGTGCGTCAAACCCGCATGATTGCAGGTTTTCCTCGTACCCTGCGGACTGCACCTCCTGGAGGTCATCAGCCACTGCTAGGTTCTCCGAGGCGTCTTATTAGCCCTTTGGATCCTATTGACACGGGTTCCCCTGGAGCTCATCTTCTTAATGAGTTTCCGGTGAACTTTAACCGTGACCTTTATGCTAGCACCTCGACGATGAACCCTCGTGGATAGGTGTTACATCCTCTAGTAGTTGCCCTTAAATAAATGTAATAGGGTAGTGGTACTTTGTTAAAAAATGTAAGTCAGACTTTTGGTTTGTATTATGACTGTGATGGCCGACTATTATATGAGGCTGGGACCGAACTCCTTTTTGCTGTATATATGAAGTTTATGGTTTTGGTGTTAATCTGAATGCATGGCGTAACATAATGCATTATAAGTGTGGTATTGGTTTCTTTCCTAATTTTTACCTTGTTTGTGTTTGCCGAGTATATCCTTGTTATGTTGTTGACCATGGTGTGGTAACAGGATGACAGGACCCACTACTCGTCTTGCAGACACAACAAGGAAGAGCATCTCAACCCAGTGCCCCACTCTCGTGGAGGCGATCGAACCTTCCAGTTCTCATGGTCCTCAAGGTGGTCCCCAGGAAGAGGAGCTTCCTCCACCACCTTCCATGGCCGATGTGCTCATCCAAATTGAGCGCAACAGAATGGACCAAACGCGCATTTTGGAGCAAATTGCGCGCAACACTTCTTCCACTACTACCCCAGCCGTCAGAGCAGGAGGTCATCATGTGCAGGGGAGTCTTGCTGAATGTCAGCGGACTAACCCGCCGGTGTTCTCCAGCTCTCAAGATCCCATGGAAGCTGAAGACTAGCTTCGGACCATTGAGAAGAAGTTGTTAATTGCTCAATGTTCCGAGAGGGAGAAGGTCCTTTTTGCTAGTTATCAGCTGGATGGGGCGGCTAGCATTTGGTGGGATAATGTTCTTGCTATTCAACCTACTGGACACGTCCCTACCTGGGATGAGTTCATGGAGGTATTTCGTGAAGCTCATATTCTTGAAGGAGTTATGATGATCAAGCAGCAAGAGTTCCTCGCTCTCAAGCAAGGGCGAAAGTCTGTGACTGAGTATCTGCATGAATTCAACTTCCTTGCCAGATATGCTCCTGATGATGTTTCGATTGACCTTCGTTGTCGAAACCGCTTCTTGAATGGGTTGTCTGAAGAATTGCAGATGGTTGTAGCTTTGCATGACTTCAGAAATTTTTCTCATCTTGTCAACAAAGCTATTGTGGCCGAGAGCAAGAGTAAGGCTTTGGAGGAGTCACGCAAGCGACAGAGGACGTCTCAGTTTGTTCCAAGTGGCAGTTCGCCAAGGCCTCGTATGTGGTTGCCTAGACCTCCGCGAGCACTAGCTCCATTTTCGCCGAGGCCGGCAGTGTTTGCCCCTCGTCCATCTTCTTCTCACCAATCAGCCAAGGCCTAATGGAAATCGGCCCCCTGCGGTTGTCAATGTTAGGCCACGAGTGATTTGCTATCACTGTGGGCGTCCAGGTCATTTCGCTAACCAATGTTATGCGAAGGCACGTGGGATACCACCTATTCAGCCATCTTCAGTTGCAGTGCGTCCTGCACCACCTTCCTCGATAGTGGTCAAATCTGACCCAGCTCCAGCTCGAGGTCATGTGAATCAGATTACCGCTGAAGAAGTAGTTGACACTCCTGAAGTTGTCCTTGGTATGATCCTAGTTAATTTCAGCCTCGCTGAGCTTTTATTTGATTTCGAGCATCCCATTCATTTGTTAGTAGGCAGTTTGCTGCTCAACATCAGTTAGTTGTGCATCATCTTCATCCACCCCATATCATCCACTCACCTGGATCAGTCTTTATGGTGATCAAGTCTGCCGTAATGTCAAAATAAATATTGAAGGGTAGACTTTTGGGCGGATTTGATTGTGATAGATTCTAAAGGATTGGATGTTATTCTAGGAATGGATTGGTTGTCTAAAAATCTTGGGCAAATTAATTGTGCCCAAAGATCCATTTCTTTAACCAATGAGAGCGGCACCTTAGTCGTTTTTCAATCCAGGACCGTGAGTTCTCATCTTTGTGCTCACCAAGTTGATACCACTCCTTCTTTGGAGTCAGTACCAATTGTTTGTGAGTATGTTGATGTCTTTCCTGAAGACCTTCGGGTTGCCACCGGATCGGAAGTGGAGTTCGTAATTGATCCGTTCCCGGATTGCTCCTATATCCGTAAGTCCTTATCGAATGCCTCTTAATGAGCTGGTTGAATTAAAGAAACAACTTGGAGAGTTGCTTGACAAAGGATTCATTCGACCGAGTTCTCACCTTGGGGATGCCCGCAATTTTGTCAAAAGAAAGACAATACCTTGCGGATGTGTGTGGATTACCGTCCGTTAAATGAGGTTACCATAAAAAATAAGTATCCTTTGCCTTGAATTGATGATCTTTTTGATCAATTGGTTGGTGCCCGAGTCTTTTCAAAAATTGATTTGCGGTCGGGCTATCATCAAATCAAGGTCAGAGCTGAGGACATCCCTAAAACAACTTTCTCTACTCAGTACGGGTTCTACGAGTATACTGTCATGTCCTTTGGTCTAACCAATGCTCCAGCTTATTTCATGAATCTTATGAATTCAGTGTTCATGGATTTCTTGGATAAGTTCGTTGTCGTGTTCATTGACGACATCCTTATTTATTCCAAGTCTGATAAAGACCATGAGTAACATTTAAGGCTTGTCTTTGAAACACTTCACAAGATCGATCAGATGCTAAGTTTAGCAAGTGTGCTTTCGCTCAAACAGGTTGCGTTTTGGGACACGTGTTATCCGAAGGGGGTATCATTGTTGATCCAAGCAAGGTACAAGATGTACTAAATTGGAAACAGCCCAAGAGTGTTCCTGAAATCCGAAGTTTTCTTGGACTTGCGGGTTATTACCGCAGGTTCATTGAAAATTTCTCCAAAATTGCAAGACCTCTAACTCAGCTTTTGAAGAAGGAGAATAAATTCGAATGGTCAACCAAATGTGAGGAGAGTTTTCGGCTTTTGAGAACTCTCTTGACTAAAGCTCCAGTTCTCACTCTCCCAGATATTCATAAGAGCTTCGATATTTATTGCGATGCATCTCGCCATGGACTTGGCTGTGTGCTTATGCAAGAAGGACGAGTTGTGGCATATGCATCCCGGCAGTTGCGACCTCATGAAATTAATTATCCTACTCATGATTTGGAATTGGCTGCCGTAGTCCATGCATTAAAGATTTGGCGACATTACCTTCTCGGTAATCGTTGTGAGATCTATCACGATCATAAAGCTCAAGTACATATTCACTCAAGCTGATTTGAATATGAGACAGAGAAGATGGCTTGAATTGATCAAGGACTATGACATGGGTATTCATTATCACCCTGGCAAAGCCAATGTTGTGGCAGACGCTTTAAGCAGAAAGTCACAGTGCAACTGCATGTCCTCTCTACCTGCGGCCAAGAACTTGTGTGCTGATTTTCAGCGCCTAAGTCTCGAAGTGGTGAGAGAAGGTTTTCTCACTGCATTAAAAGTGGAGCCTATACTAGAAACTCAGATTCTGGAGGCCCAGAAAACTGATACCGAGGTAGCTAAAATCAAGGAAAATTTGAAGGCAGGCAAAGCTAACGAATTTTCTGAAGATGATCGTGGTATAATTCGATATCGCAATCGTTTGGTGGTGCCTGCAGATCCTCAAATAAGAGGGCTAATCCTTAAAAAGGCTCATAATTCCAAGTTCTCTTTACATCCTGGTAGTACCAAGATGTATTAGGATTTAAAGAAGACATTTTGGTGGAGCCAAATGAAAAGGCAGATTGCTCAGTATGTTGCTGAATGTGATATTTGCCAAAGGGTTAAAGCTGAACATTTGAAGCCAGCCGGTACCCTTCAACCTTTGCCTATTCCAAAGTGGAAGTGGGAAGAGATCGGTATGGATTTTGTTACCGGTCTTCCAAAGACTTCGAATGGATCCGACGCCATTTGGGTAATCATTGAGCGTTTAACGAAGGTGGCTCATTTCATTCCTGTCAAAACCATCTTCGATGGCAAGCAACTAGCAGAGCTTTATATTGCTAAGATTGTTTGTCTTCACGGTGTTCCAAAGGTCATTGTTTCTGACCGTGGCCCTCAATTTACTTCCCATTTTTGGAATTGTCTTCATCAGGCTATGGGGACTGAACTTTCTTTCAGTACTGCTTATCATCCTCAAACTAGTGGTCAAACTGAGAGGGTGAATCAAGTGATGGAAGATCTCCTTCGAGCTTATGTGCTATCCTATGGCAAAAACTGAGAGAAAGCTTTACCATATGTGGAATTTTCCTACAATAATAGCTACCAAGCAAGTATTCAAATGTCACCATTTGAAGCCTTGTATGGAAGAGCTTGTAGGACTCCATTGAATTGGTCCGAGTCTGGTGAAAGGTCCTTCTATGGTCCAGACTTGGTGGTAAAAGCAGAAGAAAAAGTTCGTCTGATTCGAGATCATTTGAAAGCTGCACAGTCTCGTCAGAAGAGCTATGCTGACCATCGTTGTCGTGAATTAAACTTTGAGGTAGATGATCATGTCTACCTTAAAGTGTCACCAACGAAGGGAACTCATCATTTTCAGGTGAAAGGAAAGCTAGCACCTCGTTATATCGGACCCTTCCGAATTATTGCAAAACGAGGAGCTGTGGCTTATCAATTGGAACTACCTGAATCCCTCTCGGCAGTGCATGATACTTTTCATGTGTCTCAATTGAAGAAATGCCTTCGTGTTCCTATTGAGGCAACTGCTTATGAGCATCTCGATCTCCAACCTGACCTTTCCTATCAAGAACGACTAGTGCGTATCCTTGACGAAATGGAGCGCATGACCAGAAATCGTACTATCAAGTTCTTGAAAATTCAGTGGGCTAATCATTCTGAGGATGAAGCCACTTGGGAGCGCGAAGATCTGATGCAGATTGAGCACCCCCATCTCTTTGTTATTTAGAACTTTCCTTTGAATCGAGAAAGGAAAGTTTAAACAAAGCAATGTAAACAAAGTTGTAATGATAACACTATGTTATTATGTAAAGTTCTTCTTTACTATCTTTGAAGGAAATCAAGACAACGGGTGTCAGGTTTCTATTAAAATCATTTCAATTTCACTTTGTCCCATCTTCCATCTTTTCTGAAATCTCAGGGACGAGATTTTCTTAAGGGGGGTAGGTTTGTAACAGCCCCAATTTTATGAACAGTAACAAAATGCTTTATGAACAGTAATGAGGTGATGTTCATAGCATTACTATTCATTTTTACAGTTTGGGCAGTATGTTACAAATGAAAACCTTCCTTTTCTAGCCAAACCTCCAAAGCCTTTTCAAAAATTTAAAGGGAATGCAAGCTAATACTTGTATTGTGACTGGGAAGTATTTTTATTAAAGCCTAGATAAATTATATTGGCCAAAAATAATTTTGTTGAATTTTTAGAAATTATTTTGCCTTGAAGAAAAATATTTGTTTTTAAATAAACCTATTCGGGCTAAGGTAATTATTTATGTATTTTACAAAGTGAAACAGTGGTTTTTGAAATTTATTTGGGAAATATATCATCCCAGTAGCTTCCTGGAAAAATTTCATGATTTTACAAATTTATTTGCTATTTTTAAAGCCCTGTTAAACTTTTAAATATTGGAATAGGAATTGGTCAACTAATCCGGTCCAAACCCAAACCCTAGCACTGTAGCGACTCGAACCCTATGAGGTTGGGTCCAACCATTTCATTTGGTCCGCTCACCACGCCGGCGCGAGCCCAAACTCTTCGCGTCTTTGTGAGCCGTTGATCTCAATCGAGCGGCGTGGTTGCGACGCCACGTGGTTTGTCCACGATGCGCCACAATCCCCACCATTGAATCTAGATCGACGATCAAGGGCGGTGTATGCATTGGACGACTCGGATCCTCTTTTGATCTCCACCGTCCATCCCCGATCCAACCGCGCCGCCCTTTTCATTTTGAACTTAAAGGCGCGCTTTCCTTTTAACCGTCGGATTCAAATCCTACGACACCCCTTTTTACCGCGTGCTGTTACGGCCTGCTTTCCTTTTAACCGTCGGATTTTAATCGTAGGGCCCATATCGTGTATGCATTCGGACCATCCGGATCCCGCGTCAATCCTGACCGTAGAAATCTAATCTGACGGTGCCGCGTCATCGCATCTGAAGGTGACGTGTACCCTTTGAGATTGATCGTTGGATTTCAATCCAACGCCCCTATTTGAATATTAACCCCCGAAATCCCATAGAGCCCCTTTTTAATCTCTATCCTTCATTCGAGATCGCACGGCCCATATTAAATGGTGCCGATTATTTTTCCTTAATGCCTATTTCCATTGTAGCCGTCCATCTCTGATCTAACGGTCGACGATTCTTAGAGCTTTTAAGAGGCGCGCGCGACTGTGGCTGACAAAGGGACCCACATGTCAGATGTTGCCTCTCTTCCTCCTTGCCTTTGTGCGCAGCCATTTCTGTAAACAGAGGAGAGGAGTTATCCAAGAATCATGCAACTAATTTTTGGATATTTAGCCTAAGTGGACACCTCATCAACTCTAGATCTTTCCCCTTTGCCCTGTAGCTCAGTCTCTATATATAAACCCTAGCTTCTGAGCTGCTGCCATTGTTGCCCACTGGAGCTTTTTACCCTTCATTTTCGTCTAGTGGAGTTTCTTGCTCCTCCAACTTGCTTATCTACCTTAAACACTGGTTTGACCTGGTAATAAAGATTTGACATCTTTTTTAGGTTAAACCACAGTTTATTTCTCTGTTGATCAACATCGGTTTTTCAGAACCTTTGGTGTCTTTCTTATCCTGGTAAGCTAAAACCTTAGTTTTGTCATCCTGAGCAACTTAAGGACCTTAGAAGCTCACTTGAATCATTCCTTTGAATATCAGTAGCTCCAACTTGCTTTAAACTGAAAAGTTATTTTTATAACTTTTCGGTCTTTCATATCATTTTCAAGGTTCTAGGGTTTCTCCTGTCAACTTATCATCCTATTTAGGTCTCAACCAAACCCTAGTAGCATAATCGCGTACTCTTTTAATTCTTGTTGTCAGCTGTTTGAATTTGTAGTGAAGGTCCACTGTTAATCGTTGTTTCGCTTAACCTGACAACTTTTGAAATCTTGGTAGTTTTTGAATCCTGGCCGAATAGGGTTAGATTAGGGTTTGCCTAGAATATCATCTACTCTAATAATCAGACTAAGTTTCAATTTAACATCTTTTACTTAGTCTATTCATAACTAACCCGAAAACTTCATCTGTCCTCTTTTCAGTTCTTTTCAAAATCTGAAAACTGCAACTTTGATCTAAACTCTAGTCTCTGTTATTTAAAGACTGTATATGATAATATGAGTTATTATCATTATTAGGGTAGGTATGACTTAAGCATGCTGTTAAACATGCATTTCCATATTGATCATACATGCTTCTCTCATTCTGTACTTGTTGTCGATTTTGGTATTTATTGGATTTTATTGTCTCTTTTTAGAATCTGGTTCTTCAGAAGTCTTTGAGTCTGTTTCTGAGAAACCTGAGCCTGCGATAGAATTATATTATTATCAAGGTAAGCATCCTCTTTGCACCATATTGATCCCCAAGGTTTTATACAATAGATATTCGAAATACAGTGATAACTGTTGCATGCTACTTTTCTGAAAATACAATTGTGATCTGTAGTAGTTAGTTATGACCTAATATTGTGGATTACCTTAATTCTAACCATACACTCAGACTTAGAGTAGTACTGTATACTATAAACTCTAGCTTCAGAGTTGGCCTAGACATGCAGTCTAGAGAATATTAGAGTTTGACAAGATTATCTTGTCAAACATGGGAACCACAAAAGAATTTCTGTTATTTTGAACTCTTTGTCCAGTTTACTTATACCAGAAATGAATTTTACATCTAAATTGATCTGGACAAGAGGAAGCTAGTGGTGGTGCCTTCGTGCACGAGATTGGGAATTGTGGTGGACTTGTCTGGATTAATTAAGGACTGAACTCTGATTGTTCAATTCAAGTTCCCCACGTACTTCCACGCGCAGTGTATGGGCGCTGTTTGGTTAAGTAAAGGGCTAAGGCTATTGAGTTGGAAACAAGAGAGTAAGGATATGTCTATTGATCTTGTATGGCATAGATGCTCTGGTCTTATGACTGCGTTTTATGCCATGTGAGTTTTATATCGATATCAGATGTTCTTAGAAGGGTGAGGGCGTATATGTGTTCCATCGCATGTACATACCTTAAAGATGCCGATTGCAATCTAATATGGGTAGTGAGCCCAGTTCGCATTTCTTTATGTTTGGGTCGGCATTCCTGACGCAACATGTGTGCCCCAGTTAAGTAGATGCTATCAGTCGTTGTTTAAGCGAGATCAGTTCACACATGGGTATCCAACACAATAGTGTTAACTTGTTGAAAAATGCCAAACCTTAGTTTCCCCGGTCGGCATACCAAAGGAAGTATGTCATCATTCGAGGCATCCAAGGCAACGGCCGACTAAGTCGTGTGGGTAAAGATGTACACCTGCAGGTATCAAACTATTCGAATAGCCGTGTCCACGGTCATGGACAATGACTTGAGTTGATGTCACCTGTATAGAGTTTTGATTTAAAAATCTGGTTTTGAGTTCGTTCAAAGATGAGGAATTCATGCATTGTATTATTTACCTTTATTCTCATTAACTTACTGTTTTAATCCAGTTCGTTTCATTAAATTGTTTTATCAAAACTTAGCAATTGTAGGTTAAGGTGTACTGCTTTACGCAAAAGTTAACCAATAAGCCTTCCTGTTGCAACCTTATGCATGTGTAAATTCTACTCCTTTGTATAGGTTCTAATAAACACTTTCTTTTATTAGTTTGTGTAAGTCTTGCTGAGTACCCTTCGTACTCAAGGTGCTATAACCTATTGTTGCAGGTGAGGACGGTTATCTTTATGAAGTGCCCGTTAGCGTCGATCAGGGTGACGCTAACGAGTAAAGCTATTTCTTCCCTCCACGCAATCGCCTGCGGGTGGATGGGGCCATTGGTGGTTTTATCGTTTATTTTGCTTCCGCTGTCAGACTTTTGTAGTGACCAAGTCACTTAATATTGTAGTACTCCAACCGAATTGTAAACTTATGTTTAATTATGTAAATGTATGACTTGTATGTGTATGATGCAATGTTGTTTTAGGATATATGTGCAATGGTCACTGATCTTGGGAACCATTGTGAGACATATATCCGGGATACCTGAATATTGGGTTTGTTACTTATTAAATTTATGCTTCTAGCATGATCTTTAATGAAGGAGCAGCACTATTCCTTGATTAAGCATTGTGCTATAGTGTAACTTTAATTAGGTACATTTCCAATATTCCGGGGCGTCCACACCCGTGATGGCTGGTTGTCTTTCGGCTTACAATGTAAGCGTATGGGTTTCTATCCATACGAGCGGCTCGTAGTTAATACATAATATTGGAAAACGTCTCATAGGACTTAGTCATGCCGGCATACCTTCGGAAGTGTGCTTTGTGGCTTAAAGGCGGTCTGAAGTGTGGGTACATTGGTACACCCCTGCAGGGTTAAAACTATTCGAATAGTCTCGTCCTAGGTCATGGACACGCTTGGGTAAGCTTTCAAGAGTTAGACTACAACCTTTTAATTAAAACTTGATGGGTGGTACGAATCGGGGATTCGTGCTATGTTGTGGTGATTATTGGGATAGTCACTTCCAAGTGGTTACTTGTATGTATCTTCATTTCTCTGTTATTTTGACAACAAAACGGATTTGCAAACTTGCTTTTAAATGTATTACATTGTTGCAAATAAAGTTGGCTTTGTGCAAAATGAGACATATAACCTCCACTTAAACAAGCCTGCATGTAGCATATGAATAGGTCTGCTGTTCCACACGTCAGTCTTGCGAGTACCGTTGTGTACTCAGTTATCTTGCTTAAATGTATTTGTTGCAGAGGAAGAAGGTGAGCTCGAAGGGCCTCACTTCTGTGAGTTGTGCTGTGGTAGTCTTAGAGGCGTCTAGCTTGGCGGCCAGGTCGGTTGCCTTGTGGGTGGTGTGGCTAACTGGTCGACTTTTGTTCTAGCCATCTTATGGCCCCTTTTGCTTCCATTGTCATTCTTGTATATTGTGTCATTTGGCCGGTCGGCTCTTTTGTAATAACTTACTTTATCTATGTCTTTTACTAGACTTGTTAATGTATGTTGTATGGAAATGATGTGTAATTTTGTGATGATGTGCATGTGCTGCAATTCTGGGAAGCATATGTCCATCGAGGCTTAAAATGTTTAATTAGTAATGCTAGAACCATTTGGAGGTTAAGTGTTACTAGTTAAATATTCTGGGTCCTCACAAAGTTGGTATCAGAGCCATACTGACCGTAGAAACCCCTAGCTTGGTCGCCTTTAGGATATTTTGAAAACTTACTTTCAAAACAGTTCATGAAGATTTAAGTAAGTTCTCCGATTTTACTCTCACTTAAGTTTTGAAAAAGTTGTTCCTCTCTTCCTTTCAAAAAATTAGTCACTATCGATTAAATTGGTTTTGGGAGAACCATGAGAGCTGGGAGAAAGAAATCTGGACAGCTAGCTCTTAATTAGTAAATAGTGTTAAAAAAATGAGAGGTTAATTCAACTAAAACTTGTGGGAATAAAAGGGTAAGGAGTGATATGAAATAAGCTAAATGCCTATACTCTATTAGGTGGTTATACCTTGGTTTTTGGGCTGTTTAGAGCTAGAATTAAGTTCTGAAATTTTGGTCTTCTCAAACGATTACTCGTTCTTTCCATACGGGTTAGTCATTTCGGGAAGTTGATTTGGTGACTTATGGTCTTATGCTTTTTTGTGGTTATTCTTGAGCCCTTTTAGTTGAGTTGGATTTCAGTGCTTTGGGTCTCGAGTTGTAGCTAACTTGTCTTAGTGAAACAGGATGGCAGGAGGAACTCGTAGTGGTCGGAATCGGTAGGCGATCCGATGAGAGCTTCCACCACCTCCGACCATGGCGGAAGTCCTTTGCGATCGAACGCAACTGTTCGGAGGACCGTAGGGTGTTGGAGGTCATCGCGAGGAACACCTCCACTCCCTGCGTGCGCCGGATCGGAGGTGGTGGACATCGCGCGTGGGGGCTTGCGGAGTTCCTCCGTGCTCGACCTCCTACCTTCTCCGGTCCGAGGATCCCCGACGCGGATGACTGGTCGCGTCGGTTGAGCGGAAGCTCAACGTTGCTCGATGCCGTGAGCAGAGCGGGCACTTTTCGCATCCCATCACCGGAGGGTGCGGCACTCTCATGGTGGGAGAACTTCTCACCATGCGGCCCGCGGACACGTGGTCTCGTGGGAGGAGTTCAGTCGACTTTCGTCGGGCCCATGTCCCCGCCGCTTGATGAAGCTGAAGAAGAAGGAGTTCCTTGCGCTCAAACAGGGGCGCAAATCTGTGACTGAGTACCTCCATGAGTTCAACCATCTTGCGAGGTATGCTCCTACTGAGGTGGCTAGTGATAAGGCTAAGTAGGAGAAGTTCATGGAGGGTTTGTCTGAGGAGCTTTAGGACAAGCTCTCCATGTTGACTTTGCAAACTTCCAGTCCTTGGTGGACAAGGCCATCGTCGTCGAGCACAAGGCGAGAGCGCTGGGCGAGTCCCGCAAGCGCAAGTGGGAGGCCCAGCGGTCTGCACGTTTAAGTTAGGGTTACGTTTTTGGTAAGCCGAATACGTATTCATAAAATACGCCTTCGACGTCGTCGTTGGCGCCGGCTGGGTCAAAGTTGACCCAGTCAGCACCCTCGCTCGGTCCCACTGGTCAGTGACTGTGGGTCAACTGAGCGCCGGTAGAAAAATGATTTAATGCTCTAGAATTTCGAATTTAATTTCTTTTGCACTATTAATTCAATTAACTTAGAAAATCCATAACTAATTCAATTTTGATCCAAATCGAATGAAACCAATTTTGTTAATTTTCATTTTTAATGTACTATTTACCAGAATAAGATTAAGTATATCTCTGTTCATAAAATTTTGATAATTAATTAAATGGTGTTTTATGTATTTTTTAACTTAGAAAATTCTTAGAACATTTTTCATAACTCCAAATAAAATGTTCGCTGTTCCTAAAATTTTATAAAATCATACTCTAGCTGCTGTGTGAAATTCGTGCTTATTGGATTAAATTGAATTTTGGTTATTGTCGGTGTTATTTGTTCTTATTCGTTCTTTTTGCTCGATCGATAGATTGCGACGATTCTGGTATTATCGAGAGTGAACCTCAGCAACATATTGAGCAGCAGCAACCAGGCAAGCAGCTTGATCATGTTAATCCCTTTATATTCAAACTAATATTTTGTTTGCAACTTGTATGTATACATTGCTATTTTGTGTTAAAATATGGTTAGTGGCCCCTTTTAGTTGCAAAATCTGTAGGTAAATGATCATCCTCTACTACCTGAGCCTAGGTTATTTGCTGTGATTAGAGATCGTTGGATGATCTCTTGTCACTCAGTAGATACGAATTCAACTGCTTAGATATGCTTAGTTATCGGTAGAATTGGGCGGTTATCGACTTAGTCGGTAACCTTGATCACACAAAATTACTATAACTTTGTGTTTCAGTATTTATGCTATGTTTAATTGTGAAAACTAAAAACTGAAAATAAAATGATTTGGACTTGGGCACAGCGGTATGTTGGTGTGCTTTTGGGTGTGACTGGAATGGTGCCCGAGTCAACAAGGACCGAGTTACTTGCGCCACCGTACTGAGCATTTTGCGTGCTAACCACACTAGAGGGTATGAGACCTCTCTTGACTTAGTACTTTGGCGTGTATTGGCTCCGAGTCGCAGGGGGTCGCAGGAGGGATGGTGTTGGGAGCATGGTAGTCGTTCGAAAAGCTTTACCCTTTGTGGGTAGTTGTCTTTTCGGCTTTACCATGTAAGCGTATGGATTTCTATCCATACGAGCGGTTCGTAGTTGATATACAATATTGGAAATGTCTCATAGGACTTAGCTGTGCCGGCATACCTTCGGAAGTGTGCTTTTGTGGCAAAAAGGCGGTCTAAAGTGTGGGTACATTGGTACACCCCTGCAGGGTTTGATCTATTCGAATAGCCTCGTCCTAGGTTATGGACACGCTCGGATACGCCCGTGAGAACTAGACTACAACCTTTTAATTAAAATTATGACATGGGTGGCATGAACGGGTAATTCATGCTATGGTCGTGGTGGCTATTGGGTTAGTCACTTCCAGGATGTTGTCATCTACTTACTGTTATTACTGTCGCTGTTATTTCAACAATAAAAATGAATTGCCAACTTGCTTTTAAATGTATTACATTATTGCAAATAAAGATTGCTTTGTGCTAAAATGAGCCATACAGCCTCCACTCAAATAAGCCTGCATGTAGTTATGCATAGGTCTGCTAGTCCACACGTTAGTCTTGCGAGTACATTTTTGTAATCATTTGCTTTGCTTAATGTTTTTGTTGCAGAGGAGGCAGGTGAGCCCCAAGGGCCTTACTTCTGTGAGATGTGCGGGTTTTGGGACGACTAGCTTGGCGGTCCGGTTGGTTGCCTTGTGGGCTAAGGCACACTGATTGGCTTTTGTTTATAGCCATCTTATGGCACTTTTGCTTCCGTTGTTTACTTTGTTATCTGTTTGTCATTTGGCCGGTCGGCCCTCTGTTGTAACAACTCTACTTTGTTTGTCTACTGTTTAGTATCGTGATGCTTTGGACTCTATGTTTAGAATGGAATTGATGCATGATTTTGTGAAGAGGTGTGTATGTTGTAGTTCTGGGAAGTATACATATTTCGAGGCTTGGTTTATTTGATTTGTGATGCTAGGGCCAGGTGGTTGGGTAAGCATTATAAGCCAAATAAACTGGGGTCCCCACAAAGTTGGTATCAGAGCCATCCTGACCGTGGTAACCCAAGCAGGATCGTCCTTAGGATATTTTGTAAAAGCTTATTTTTGAAGTAACAAATAGTTTATGAAAGCTTAAGTAGATTCTCAGATTTTACTCCTTATCTATCTTAGCTTTCTACTCTCATCTTGCTCTAATTTGAGTTTTAAAATTGGATTCCTCTCTTTCCTTTCAAAAGGTAGTTACTTATCGGTTAAATTGGTTTGGGCAAACCCTGAGAGTTGTAACCTAAAAGTGTTGGTGTAATATCCCGAAAATGAGTTAAGATTTGAATCGAGGAAGAATAATTTTATTTCGGGAGAGATCGATTATTCGGGGAAGAATCAAACGGAACAACGGGAGGGACTGGTTGGTTTGTTGTCAGTGCTGCAGTTTTAGAGGGGGGGAAGAGCATTTTGGCGGCAACTTGGGCCTGGGCCAAGGCCCATCTAGGTGGCCGGCCAAGGGGGGGCTCCCCTCCCCCAAAACCCTAGCCCCTTCCCCTCCCCTCCCCCTTTCCCCCTCCCACTCCCAACCGGCCCGCCCCCTCTCCCCATCTCCCCATCTCCCCACCTCCCCACCTCTCCACCTCCCTTCCACCCTCCCTTGCGCCCTCTCCATCTCCCCCATCACCTCCATTGCTGCTGTCCAAGGTGGAGTAGGAGCTCCCCTGCAGCCGGCCAAGGAGGAAGAAGAAGGAGAAAAGAAGAGAAAGAAGGGGAAGAAGAGAAGGGAAGAAGAGGGAGAAGAAGGGATCCGCAGCGGAATCGTGGTGGTCTTCATCCCCGCTGTGTGCTCTCTTCGTTTCGGCAAGGGTAACCCGTGGTTCTTTGTTTTAGGTCGTTTTCTAGTTGTCTAATTTTCGGATGCCAGTTCGTCGCTATTCTGCAGCAGGGAAGTTTGTCGGTTTTGATTAAGTTAGAGGCAGATTTGGGTCTGGGTGTCTCCTACACAGTTGTAGCTATCGTAGTTACCTTTCATTGCCGACAAGAATCAAGTCATTTGGACTTCGGTAGCCAAAGTTATGAATTTATTAGTAGTTCTGTGTTTCTGGAGAGAAGCAGATTTGCTAGTGTTAGTTAACCTGATAGAAGCGCATATTTAGAGGGGTTTCCAGAGGGTATCACCATAACGAAAAATGAGGCTAATCCTCTTAGCTTTCAGGAAAACTAAAGATCACTGAATTTGGACGAACGTAGAGGAAGTTATGATAGTTTCTTTGTCGCTGTCCAGAAACCCGACGTGAAATGTTTGCTCTGATTAAATAGATTGGTAGGTCGGGTAGATGGCCGAATCAGAGGGTCTCCCCAACTAAGTTTATTTAGACATTTCAATTACCTTTTCAGATTGTCCAAGATCATCCTATTTGGACTCCTGAGCAGAAAGTTATGAATTTTTGAAGTCTGCTGTCCGCAGTGACCGATCGCTAGAAATTAGAAAAAAACTAGACGTGATAAGAAGATTAGCGATTTCGATTGTAATGTGATGTATGATTTTGGTCCAGTATGTTATTCTTAGTTTGGGGTTATCTTCTTGTCCAGGTGGCAGCGAGATCCCAAGGGCAGCACCCACTTCGCGTCCGCCGTTCTCGCGCGGTTGAGGCAAGTATTCGGGTTTATGTGTAGTATTGGTTGCATGTCATGATTGAGTGGTGTATTGTTCATCTTTGCCATGTGAATGTGTTGTGGAGATGATTCTAGTTGTGATGATGTTTGCGAGATTATGTTTAAAGCTCCTTCATGATGCTATTGTTTATACCCTGACTACATATTGAGTATGATATTGGAAATATGATGTTGTAGTTCTTTGCATGTTGGAGCATTTTGAGACTTGGTCACGTGGTGACCAAGAGTACAATGTTGAGGTCCCTGTCATATGTAGTGACAGGCTTGAGGTCCCCGCATTCATGGAATGTGGGCAATATATCTGAGGTCCCGTCATTGTGATGACGGGCAAGGTCCCTATACATGTGATGTATAGGCTTTTGGTCCCTGTGCCAAAGGGCACAGCACTGTACTCATCGACGGATGAATACCCGCATTACACGGTAAAATGCGTAAAGAGATAAAGAACAAAGAGTGCATAGCATTATCATTAAATTTCTAGTATTTGAAATGCCATGAATGAAGTTGATTAAAGTTGTTTATCTTTGTCATGTCTTTATGATTATGTAACCTTGATGATACTTACTGAGTCCTATGACTCACCCTTGCTTTGTTTTGATTTAGGTACTTCAGTAAAGACGTCATGCATGGCGGAGTAGATGATTGGAAAGCACGCACCACTTCACAAAATTAATGCAATTGTTATTTTAGCATCACATAAGAATAAATAGATCACGAGAAATACCCATAGTTATTTTATGATTATGATTGATGAAATAATTTATGGATGTGAGAATGGTGTTATTTGATTACATTCATATGATTATCCCTTATGCATGAGTGAATTGGTTAATGAAATTATGTTAAATATTATGTTTACTCGTTAGAGAATTGTTTTTCATTGATTATACAAGGAGACTCATGAAAATTTGTAAATTCGCTCTAGTTGTATTTAGTTTTGGTAGCATTCGTGCTCGTTACGAGTTGGGGTGTTACGGTTGGTATCGAACGGTGTAGGTCGCGGGCATCGAAAATTAATTTTGACACACTAAGCACGATGAGGTGGGATTGGGTTTTCTTTTGCATTGCACTACGCTATTGTCATTATATGATTATTCTTGAATGTTTGATACTAGTTATTCTTATGCTTATTGTGGTTAGTTTTATTGTGGTGTTCTTAGATGGCAAGAGGCAGAGGTCATGGTCGTGGCCGGCAGGGTGCCGGACGAGGCCAGGCAATGCCCCCGCCAGAAGTTCAGAATTCTATAGCTGGTGAAGCAAGTCCTACGAGGTCAGAGGAGGAGGTTGCTTCAGCAGTTCAAGAAAACCAGGCTCCACCGGCTGCACCGATTCCTGTCCCATTGGTGGCTCCCGCAGTAGTACCTGCAGCAATTAATATGGGACTTCACCAGTGGAACGCCCTGCGCCTTGATACTTTTGATGGCTTGGGCACTCCAGTGGATGCAGCCAACTGGCTGCATCACATGGAGAGACACTTTGGTGCATTAGGGATGACGTCGGAGATGCGGGCTCAGTTTGTGGCTTTCCAGCTTAAGGGGCAAGCGGATATTTGGTGGGAGGCCCTGTTACATGGGAGTTGTTTGTGGAACAGTTTCGGAGGAGGTTTTATCCAAGATCGTTTGTGGAGAGGATGGAAGTCTCACTGCAGAGCTACAAGCGAGTGGTAAGATGACGGTGTCGGAATATGAAGCGGGTTTTAACAACTGATCCGCTTTGTCTGGCGGTGGCTACAGATGAGGCGAAAAGGCTAAGAGGTTTCGCA
The DNA here is from genome assembly GCA_036346255.1 of Ampelocalamus luodianensis. Taxonomy (NCBI): domain Eukaryota; kingdom Viridiplantae; phylum Streptophyta; class Magnoliopsida; order Poales; family Poaceae; genus Ampelocalamus; species Ampelocalamus luodianensis. Next base: position 58,986,349 of record CM070622.1, on the reverse strand, counting down.
GGGGCTTAGCGGGAGTTCCGTCAGTCTTGGGAGCGCTAGAATTGCGTGACTTTAGCTCCCTGTAGAGCAAGCCAGGGCATGGAGCTAGAGATGCGGCTTGGGAGGATCTACCGGGCACGGGAGGTACCATGGTCCAGATGGAGCTAGTGGCGCCTGTAAGAAGAATTTTGGAGGAGGAAGTGGGTCATTTCAAGCCGGTTCAAGAAGTTCAAAGGCCGTGCAAATTCCTTCAAGACCAGAACCACAAGGCCACGTCATCTTTACTTCGGATCGCAGTGAGTGGGCCTAGGTTGCGCCCAGCCTCGAGCGGTATGAAATGTTTCAAGTGTGGCAATGAGCATCGGCGTCGAGTGTTCTTGGTCAGATCTTGTCGCCATCGTGGTGGGAGGGCCACAAGGCATTGGTCTATCGGCGAATCCCGCCAAGATTATTAAATGGGAACCGAACCAGCATCGCACGAGAATAGGCGGCGTCTTCGCGAGGGTCGATTCGGATGTTAGCACCACACCTACTCGCCTTGGGGTCGGCCTCACCCTATCTTCAAGATCCGGAGGGATGCCACCGCCGGTACTTTTGGCCACCGGTTCTGCAGCGCCGTTTCGATAGCGGCACCTTCAAAGACCTCCTACGATGGCGCGCACCCTTATCGAGTATCGGAGTTTCTTCCGCCCAAAGAAGCGATTTCCTATGCCATGCCGACGGCGGAGTCGGCGGGGACGCCCCGATGTGGTGGCAGTGCGCTCTTAGTGGATTCGATGGAGGCTTATGTTCTTTTGACTCAGGAGCTACTTTCTTTTGTATCGTTAGAGTTTGTTAGACGGGCCAATTTGAGAGTGCAATCTATAGCTAAGTCGATTATAGTTAATTCTCCGGGGAATTCTTGCTAGTTCTACACGATCGGGTTGTGTGATCTCATTGGATGGGAAGATTTCATTGCTAATTTAATGGTCCGAAAATGGAGCCATTTGATGTTATTTTGGGTATGGACTGTTACATAGCTATCGAGCGCTTATTTCGTGCTTTTGGAAGACAAGAACTCGCAAGCACCTTCGGGCTTGAGGTAGTTTCAGGTAGTGCCCCTCTTATTCTCTGTGTGTTGGCTAGCTTGTATCCCGTTGCCGAGTCGTGAAGAGTGGGTTTCTTTTGTCACTAATGGGAAGCCAAGTTCCTCTTTGACTGCAGAATTAGTTCGGTGGTTCGAGAGTTCTTAGATGTTTTTCCGAGTTGTTGCTGGATGCCCCTCCTCGTCCCGTGGAGTTTGGATTGATTTGGTACCGGTGCTCAACGGTTTCTATGACCCCGCATCGTTTGGCACGTCCTTTCGGGAGGAATTAAAGAAACAGTTGGATGATCTAAAAGCGAAAGATCTTATTCGACCTAGTGTGTCTCCGTGGGGAGCTCGGTATTGTTTACCAAGAAGAAGGATGGTAGTTGGCGCATGTGTATTGATTACCGTGCTCTTAACCAGCTAACCATCAAGAACAAATATCCTTTGCCTCGCATTGAAGACTTATTTGATCGGTTGAGAGGGGCAAAGGTGTTTTCAAAGATAGACCTTGATCGGGCTATAGCCGATCCCCGTCCGAAAGGAAGATATTGAGAAAACGGCGTTCTCTACAAGGTACGGACACTTTGAATTTAAAGTTATGTCATTTGGACTAACGAATGCCCCCATTGCTTTTATGGAGACTATGAGCAGGATCTTGCATGAGTATCCGGATGAATTTGTTGTAGTTTTTATTGATGATATCTTGATCTATTCTAAGACTAAAGTGGATCATGAGCGCATCCGAGGTTGGTGTTGGAGACGCTAGAGAGAATAGGTTCTATGCCAAGTTTAAGAAATGTGAATTTTGGATGTCCAAGTGGGATTCCTTGGGCATATTATAAATGAAAAAGGAATATCATCGATCAGGAAAATCTCCTGAGAGTTGAATGGGCAAGACCAACCAATATTAAAGAAGTGAGAAGTTTTCTGGTATGGCGGGCTATTACGGTGTTTTGTGTGAGATTTCTCCATCATTGCAAAGCCGTTGTCCGTGCTCACTCGTAAAGATGTGAAGTTTCGTGGGACGATGATTGTGAGCGCAGCTTTCGGACTTTGAAGGAAAAGTTGGTGATCGCTCCGGTTCTTACTATTCCCGAGCACGGGAAGCGATTCACGGTGTACTCGATGCATCTCGAGTTGGTTTGGGTTGTGTGCTCATGCGGGGCGGAAGGTTACGGCTTATGCGCCTAGACAGTGAAGAAGCATGAGCGAATTATCCAACTCATGATTTAGAATTGGCTCGCAGAGTGTTCGCTTTGAAGCTTTGGAGACATTATCTTTATGGAGAATCTTGTGATATCTTTACCGATCACAAGAGTCTTAAGTACATTTTACCCGGAGGGACTTGAATCTAAGACATCAAGATGGTTAGAGCCGATAAAAGATTATGATCTCACGATTCAAGATCATCCCGGCAAAGCTAACGTGGTGGTCGATGCTCTTAGTCGCAAGGCGACACCGCTACTTTGGATTGTCTTATTGCGGATTTTGACCGCATGGAGATATGTATTGCTATGTAGGGATTGCTCATGTCGAGACACACTGATTTTGGGGTCACCATTCCACAATGAGTACAAGAAGCGCAGCAAAATGACCCATTTTTGCAGAGGGTCGAAGCGTTTGGACACGGGAAAGGAAGGAATTTCAGTTTGGATGGGTGTGGAGCATTGCGATTCAAGGGACGATTATGTGTGCCACGTAAAGCGTGGAGTTAAGGATGACATCTTAAAGGAGGCACATCGCACTCCGTATACTGTTCATCCAGGAGAGACGAAGATGTACCGTGATTTGAAGCAGAACTTCTGGTGGAAAAGAATGAAAGTGGATATTGCCAATTATGTAGCCTCTTGTGGTGTTTGTCAGCAGGTGAAGGCTGAACATAAACGTCCTGCAGGGTTATTGCAGCCTTTGGAGGTACCCCAATGGCCATGGGATGATATCTCTATGGATTTTGTTGTTGCGTTGCCTCGTTCACCGCGAGGCAAGGATGCAGTTTGGGTTATAGTGGATCGATTCAGCAAATCTTCACATTTTATTCCCATCCGCACGACTAGTTCAGCTAGTGATTTGACTCCTATCTATTTGCGGGAGATTGTGAGATTGCATGGAGTGCCAAAGACCATCATTTCTGACAGGGATGCCAAGTTCGTATCCAAGTTTTGGGAGAGTTTGCAGAGTGCCTTAGGTACGCAACTCCGCCTGAGTACAGCTTTCCATCCTCAGACAGATGGGCAGTCAGAGCGCACTATTCAAACCCTGGAGGACATGTTGAGGTCATGTGTCCTGTCTTGGAAAGGTAGTTGGGAGGATCAATTGCCATTGGCAGAGTATGCGTACAATAACAGCTATCATTCGAGCATAAAAGCCGCTCCGTTTGAGGTTTTATATGGCGTAAGTGCAGGTCACCTCTTTGCTTTGGGAAGCCGTGGGTGAGAAGGCGGTTTGGGACCGGATGGGTGGAAAAGACGGTTGAACGAGTGGCCTGGTGAGACAGAATCTTTTAGCGACTCAAAGCGCATGAAGAGTTATGCGGATGTGAGGAGAAGAGACTTGGAATTTGAAGTGGAGATCAGGTGCTCTGAGAGTATCCCCACTAAAGGTGTTGTCGTTTGGTACCAAAGGGAAGCTTAGCCCGAGGTACGTTGGGCCATTCACGATCTTGGCTCGGATCGGAAGTTAGCATACCGCTTAGACCTACCAGAGGCTATGCGAGGAGTGCATAACGTTTTCATGTGTCTATGTTGAGGAAGTTCCTTCGTGATCGAGCATCATGTTTCATTAGAACCCTAACCATTGACCAGATCGACATTTGAGTCTAAATCGGTGCACTCGGAAAGATCGAAAAAGAGTTGAGGAACAAAACTTTGAAGTACGTTAAGGTGCTTTTGGTCGCAGCAGACAGAAAGGGAGGCCACTTGGGAACTGGAGTCTCGCATGCGTGAGCTTTATCCGATTTGTTCATCTCAAAGCGCACTCAGTTGCTAAGTTTCATCTCGGTTTTATCTCGTGCGTTTGGATTTTAGATTCGGGGTTGAATCTTGTTAAGGGGGGTAGAATGTAATATCCCGAAAATGAGTTAAGATTTGAATCGAGGAAGAATAATTTTATTTCGGGAGAGATCGATTATTCGGGGAAGAATCAAACGGAACAACGGGAGGGACTGGTTGGTTTGTTGTCGATCTTTGCAGTTTTAGAGGGGGAAAGAGCATTTTGGCGGCAACTTGGGCTGGGCCAAGGCCCATCTAGGTGGCCGGCCAGGGGGCTCCTCCCCAAAACCCTAGCCCCTTCCCTCCTCCCCTTTCCCCTCCCACTCCCAACCGGCCCGCCCCCTCTCCCCATCTCCCCACCTCCCCACCTCTCCACCTCCCTTCCACCCTCCCTTGCGCCCTCTCCATCTCCCCCATCACCTCCATTGCTGCTGTCCAAGGTGGAGTAGGAGCTCCCTTGCAGCCGGCCAAGGAGGAAGAAGAAGGAGAAAAGAAGAGAAAGAAGGGGAAGAAGAGAAGGGAAGAAGAGGGAGAAGAAGGGATCCGCAGCGGAATCGTGGTGGTCTTCATCCCCGCTGTGTGATCTCTTCGTTTCGGCAAGGGTAACCCGTGGTTCTTTGTTTTAGGTCGTTTTCTAGTTGTCTAATTTTCGGATGCCAGTTCGTCGCTATTCTGCAGCAGGGAAGTTTGTCGGTTTTGATTAAGTTAGAGGCAGATTTGGGTCTGGGTGTCTCCTAGAAAGTTGTAGCTATCGTAGTTACCTTTCATTGCCGACAAGAATCAAGTCATTTGGACTTCGGTAGCCAAAGTTATGAATTTATTAGTAGTTCTGTGTTTCTGGAGAGAAGCAGATTTGCTAGTGTTAGTTAACCTGATAGAAGCGCGTATTTAGAGGGGTTTCCAGAGGGTCTCACCATAACGAAAAATGAGGCTAATCCTCTTAGCTTTCAGGAAAACAAAAGATCACTGAATTTGGACGAACGTAGAGGAAGTTATGATAGTTTCTTTGTCGCTGTCCAGAAACCTGACGTGAAATGTTTGCTCTGATTAAATAGATTGGTAGGTCGGGTAGATGGCCGAATCAGAGGGTCTCCCCAACTAAGTTTATTTAGAAATTTCAATTACCTTTTCAGATTGTCCAAGATCATCCTATTTGGACTCCTGAGCAGAAAGTTATGAATTTTTGAAGTCTGCTGTCCGCAGTGACCGATCGCTAGAAATTAGAAAAAAACTAGACGTGATAAGAAGATTAGCGATTTCGATTGTAATGTGATGTATGATTTTGGTCCAGTATGTTATTCTTAGTTTGGGGTTATCTTCTTGTCCAGTGGCAGCGAGATCCCAAGGGCAGCACCCACTTCGCGTCCGCCGCTCTCGCGGTTGAGGCAAGTATTCGGTTTATGTGTAGTATTGGTTGCATGTCATGATTGAGTGGTGTATTGTTCATCTTTGCCATGTGAATGTGTTGTGGAGATGATTCTAGTTGTGATGATGTTTGCGAGATTATGTTTAAAGCTCCTTCATGATGCTATTGTTTATACCCTGACTACATATTGAGTATGATATTGGAAATATGATGTTGTAGTTCTTTGCATGTTGGAGCATTTTGAGACTTGGTCACGTGGTGACCAAGAGTACAATGTTGAGGTCCCTGTCATATGTAGTGACAGGCTTGAGGTCCCCGCATTCATGGAATGTGGACAATATATACAGAGGTCCCCGTCATTGTGATGACGGGCAAAGGTCCCTAAACATGTGATGTATAGGCTCTTGGTCCCTGTGCCAAAGGGCACAGGCAAGGGTACTCATCGACGAATGAATACCCGCAGACACGGTAAAATCGTAAAGAGATAAAGAACAAAGAGTGCATAGCATTATCATTAAATTTCTAGTATTTGAAATGCCATGAATGAAGTTGATTAAAGTTGTTTATGCTGTCATGTCTTTATGATTATGTAACCTTGATGATACTTGCTAAGTCCTATGACTCACCCTTGCTTTGTTTTGATTTAGTTACTTCTGGTAAAGACGTCATGCATGGGTGGGAGTAGATGATTGGAAAGCACGCACCACTTCACAAAATAATGCAATTGTTATTTTAGCATCACATAAGAATAAATAGACTGCTGAGAAATACCCATGGTTATTTTATGATTATGATTGATGAAATAATTTATGGATGTGAGAATGGTGTTATTTGATTACATTTGTAACATCCCAAATTTTGGGCTTGTGTTTTAAATGTAAGAAAATGAGCAGAAATTAAAACTTTTTCTTACATCATGTATTTCCTGTCGTGCCAATCAATTCTTGTTCAAGGAATTATGGAATTACATTGTCACAAGTCTTGTTGATCCAAATCTTGCTATTCCAAAAATAATCTTGTCAAATCTTATGATCATCCTCTGGAAATATTTTTCCTAAGTCTCTGTGATGGTATGTGACCCCTCTGAAAAATTTCACAATTTTTAGAAATTGTTTGAATATTTTTAGAGGCAGTCAAACCTGTTTGGCTCTTAGTCAAACATTAAAACAGAGCCTTGCAGAATTTTTGGAGATTTATTCACAGTATAAAAACCTCTGAAAATTTTACTCGAGGTAAATATTTGAGTTAGCAAGCTCCTGTAAAAATTTCATAATTTTTGGAGTTAATTTGCTACCTCAAATAAATCCTTCAAGGTCTCTGTTCTAATTTTAAAGTCAAAACGTGGTTTTACTCTTGCTTGGGTTTGAGTCAGACTCGGGCTCGAGCCATTTGATTCGGTCCGATCAACTAAGCGCGACCGAGCCACTCTTTAAAGCGCAACAAGCGATCGATCTCGACCGTTGGATCGAAATCGCACGGGCGCGCGTGTAAGACGGACCAGGTTGCAAGATTGATTGTCAACCGTTAGATCTCCATCCAACCGTTGAGATGTGCGAAACATTCGGACCCTCGGTTGCATTTTGAATCTGAGCCGTTGGATTAAGATCCAACGCCCGCGTACCCCTTCGTTGTAATTTGAGTTTGCAACGTGGAGCTATCTGAGCCGTTCAATTCTAATCGTAGGGTTCGCAACCTCCCCGTTGTGTTTTAAAGCCCGTAGGCGTGGCGTAATATCTGCCGTTCGTTTTGAATCCTACGGTTGAGAATCGCCCGAGCTTTTGCGGCTGGTCATCTTCAACCTCCGCCCGTGCAACGATTGCAAGGCATGGGGGTGTCGTTTCATGCTTCCTACGGCCGCCCTAGTCAACAGTGGAGGTCGTGGGAGACATGATCGGCCATGCCATGCCCTAATGCACGTCTTCACCTCCTTTTCCCTGTCGGCCGCACCTTGTGCTTTGTGTTTTGCCGCCTGAGAGAGGAGTGGTGCAAACCCTAACACTTTCATGGCCTTATAAGCACCCAAATCCCTTCCTGGAGTTTCTTTAGACCACCATCGAGCTTCATTTTCAATATTGGAGCTTAATACCTCAAAAATGGCAGATCGCCATTGTTGACCCGTGGAGCTCCATCAGAGTTCTTGGTGTTCCAGTGGTCCTCCTTCATGTTTCTTTGCCCTAATCTTATCTATTTACTTCCTTGAACATTTCCCCTCACTTAATTTTGGATTTGATTCTCAGGAATTGTCCAATTTGGGGTTTGTTCAAATTCGGCCGAATTTGATTATCTTCTTCCTCAGCTCAGGTGAGTGCTCCATTTTCCAATTGCTCGCTCATGTAGCTTCTGTGAATCATTATGAAGCTATTCTGATGCCTTGGTATCACCCATTTGGCTCAGGGTGTCGTTTTCAATCGTTCTTCTCCAAGTCCGGCGAGCCTTCACCGTGATCAAGCATCTCCGGCCATCTTTGAAGCTTCTCGTCCCTGAGGTAGCTTCTTATTAGTCCTTAGAAGCTTTGGCACCCGCTTCCTTGGACCGCGGCGAGCTTTCGCTATTTTCATGTTTAGCGATAAAGCTCCCGTTTTCATTTCCGGCCAGCGGCGTTCGATCCTCGCCACGGCGAGAATGCTACCATTAGGTTCGTCTTTGCTATTGCGAATCCATTTTGGGTCTTGTTCACGCGCGGCGCTGTCGCCGGCGATTAGTCGTCAAAGACGATCGGGACTTTTACGACGCGAGCTCCCGCTGTCGACTCATTAGGACACATTAATTACCAATCATTAGTTATTAATTGTGTCTTAATCATTATTATTGAGCCACTGACCAGTGGGCCCAATATCCTTAAATCAATCTCTGGTTCACTCCGCACTGTTCCGACATCATTAATGTCTAATCATTGCTTAATTAAATGAGTCGGCATTTAATCGCGGTCGGAATTAACCTCTGGGTCGCTGACTGGTGGGCCCGAGGGATTAAAATCAAATTCCAGTAGTCTTTAATGTCTAGTTAATGATCATCATTAGTGGCATTAATTCTGTCATTAGCCGTCCCTCTCAGTCGCTGTCACGTGGGCCCAGTGCACTGTGCACGTGGGTTAAACCAGCGCATGTGTGCCTCAAGGTCGCTGACAGTGGTCCCCACGTGTCAGTCCATCTTTTTGAACTTCGATCTTTAGCCACCGTCGATCCCTTGATCAACGGCCTAGATCGTGAGGGCATTCGGACCCTCCGGATGCCTTGATCATTCTTGGCCGTCGATCTTGCGGTCAATGGCTGAGATCGTGGGTGCAATCGGACAATCCGGTTGTTGGTGCGCTCTGGACCGTCCATCCGCCGTCCGCGGTGGGATTGGCCCAAGCAACCGCACCGTCCGGTTGCATACACTCGTGTGAGCCGTTGGATCTTGATTCAACGGTGGGTTTCTAGTGGCTTTCGCGCGCATGCGCTGTTTTCGGCGCGCGTGAGCCGTAGGATGTTAGATCGAGGGTTGAGGGTTGTCCACGTCATTTTCTTTGTATTGGGTTGTTCTGTATTTCGGTAAGCATTTGTTTATCAACTGAAAATGATATAAACACTTTAGAAACTCGTAACTAATTCATTTTAATTGCTTTTTGGTTAATTCCAACTGTAATAAATTATGTTATTATTTTAGTTTATATTAAAAATGGATTTAAGCGTGTTCCTGTAGCAGAAAATTGTATAACTAGGAATAACTTGGTTTCTGTCATTTTGAATATTCCAGAAAGTGAATAAAACTTTAGAAAATGCATATCTTGCTCTGTGTATGTCCAAAATGAATGATTCCAACTTTGATAAATTTGTTATTAACCCAATGTTAATATAAAAATTATGGTAGGTCCAAGATTGTAGCAGAAACCTTGATTAATGATTTAGTCCCTATTTTCAGCATTTAGAAAATTCTGGAAGACTTATAAAATGCACAAGTAATTCTCTGTAAATGCAAAATATATATGATAAATTCTAGAAAACCCCTCTGTTGGTGTACTTCACTGTAAAATTAGTTTTGAACATATTTATGCTCCTGGAAAGTGCATTATGCTAATTTTGCATCTTAGAAAAATCATAACTAAATCATTTTAACTCCAAATGACCTGAAATTTTATATGGGTTACCTCTATACCAATAGGTAGCTACCATAAAAATTTCAGCTTCAAAATCTCTCTAGAAAATATTTTTGCTACAGTGCTAATTATGGCCGAAAATGTGTTTTTAGGCAATATCTTTTGCACCACAAATCCAAATTAGGTTTTTCCAGTTTCTATATCTAGGTATATTCGTATTCTACCTTATGTATAAATGTCGTCGCATTTGGATAAATTTTGCTTGCTCATTTGTTTCTTTGTGGCTCGTCTTATTGGTTGTTCTTGGTTCTTTTTGCCTCTCGCTTAGGATTCGACATTTGCGGTAATCCCGAGAACGACCCTCCACAATGCTTGAGCAACAAGCAAGAAGGCAAGCGGTTTGATCATGTTAATCCTAGTATTTTAAGTATTTATGTTGATTACAAATTCTATGTATGCATTGCTACTTTGTTTTAATAGTTGGCCTAGTAGATGCATTTCCTTAGCAAATGATTATCCTCTACTACCATGAGCCTAGGTTACTTGCTGTGATTTAGAGTTCGTGGATGGGCTCTTGTCACTTAGTAGTTGCGAATTAATTGCTTAGCCATGCTTAGCTTCGTAGAAATGGGCGTTATCGACTTGTCGATAACCTTGATCACATCAAACTTATTATGATTATGATTTCCACCTTGTGCCATGTCTACTTATGAAAACTAAAGCTGAAAACAAAATGATTTAGACTTGGGCACAATGGTATGTTGGTGTGATTTTGGTGTGGCGGAATGGTGCCCGAGTCAACAAGGACCGAACATCTTGTTACACTAAACCAAGCATTTTAGCGTGCTAACCACATTAGAGGGTATGGGACCTCTCTTGACTTAGTACTTTGGCGTGTATTGCCCTCGGGTCGCAGGAGGTCGCAGGAGGGATGGTGTTGGGAGCATTGTAGTGTCCGAAAGACTTCACCCGGGATGGGATTTGTTGTCTTTCGGCTTGCAATGTAAGCGTATGGTGTTTCTACCCATACGAGCGGCTCGTGGTTGATACACAATATTGGAAAAAGTCTCATAGGACTTAGCGGTACAAGATACCTTGGAAGTGTGCTTTGTGGCGTAAAGGCGGTCCAAATGTGGTACATTGGTACACCTGCAGGTTAAAGCTATTCGAATAGCCTCGCCCTAGGTTATGGACACGCTTGGCAAGGTCTTTCAAGAGTTAGACTACAACCTTTTAAATTAAAACTTGATGGGTGGTACGAATCGGGATTCGTGCTATGTTGTGGTGGCTATTGGGATAGTCACTTGTGTGGTTACTTGTATGTACCTTTACTTATCATTACTTTGATAACAAAACAGATTTGCAAACTTGCTTTTAAAATGTATTACATTATTGCAAATAAAGTTGGCTTCATGCAAAATGAGACATACAACCCCACCTAAATAAGATTGCATGTAGTTTATGAATAGGTCTGCTATTCCACACGTCGATCTTGCGGGTACAAAGACAATCTTTGTACTCGGTTGCTATGCTTAATTGTTTTGTTGCAGAGGAAGAAGGTGAGCTGAAGGGCCTCACTTTTTGAGCTGTGTTGTGGTAGCTATGGGGTGACTAGCTTAGCGGCCGGTCGGTTGCCTTGTGGGTGTATGGCTAACCGGTCGACTTTTGTTCTAGCCATCTTATGGCACCTTTTGCTTCCGCTGTCATTCTTGTTTATTGTTCTATTTGGCCGGTCGGCTCTCTGTTGTAATAACTCTACTTCTTGTATGTCGTTGTTGAACCTAGTGATGTATGTTGTATGGAAATGATGTGTAATTTTGTGATGATGTGCATATGTTGCAATTCTGGGAAACATATGCCCATCGAGGCTTAGAATGTTTAATTAGTAATGCTAGAACCAATTGGAGGTTAAGTGTTACTAGTTAAATATTCCGGGTCCTCTCAACATTCATATGATTATCCCTTATGCATGAGTGAATTGGTTAATGAAATTACTGTTAAATATTATGTTTACTCGTTAGAGAATTGTTTTTCGTTGATTATACAAGGAGACTCACGAAAATTTGTAAATTCGCTCTAGTTGTATTTAGTTTTGGTAGCATTCGTGCTCGCTCGAGTTGGGGTGTTACGATTGGTATCGAGCGGTCTGTAGGTCGCGGGCATCAAAAATTAATTTTGACACACTAAGCCTGATGAGGTGGGATTGGGTTTTCTTTTGCATTGCACTACGCTATTGTCATTATATGATTATTCTTGAATGTTTGATACTAGTTATTCTTATGCTTATTGTGGTTAGTTTTATTGTGGTGTTCTTAGATGGCAAGAGGCGAGGTCGTGGTCGTGGCGGCAGTGGTGCCTGACGAGGCCGTGCAATGCCCCGCCGAAGTTCGAATTCTATAGTGGTGAAGCAAGTCCTACGAGGTCGAGGAGGAGGTCGCTCAGCAGCTCAAGAAAACCAGCTCCACCGCCGCACCGATTCTCGTCCCATTGGTGGCTCCCGCGAGAGTTCCCGCAGCAATTAATATGGGACTTCACCTGGAACGCCTGCGCCTTGATACTTTTGATGGCTTGGGCACTCCGGTGGATGCGCCAACCCGGTGCGTCACATGGAGAGACACTTTGGTGCATTAGGGATGACGTCGGAGATGCGGGCTCGGTTGTGGCTTTCGGCTTAAGGGGCAGCGGATATTTGGTGGAGGGAGTCTTGATGACTAGGGGCTGCTGCTCATGGCCTGTTACATGGGAGTTGTTTGTGGAATGGGCTGAGGAGGTTTTATCCAAAGATCGTTTGTGGAGAGGATGGAAGTCTCACCGCAGAGCTACAAGCGAGGTAAGATGACGGTGTCGGAATATGAAGCGGGTTTTAACAATCTGATCCGCTTGTATGCGGTAGTGGCTCTGATGAGCGCGAAAAGGCTAAGAGGTTTCGCGGGGCTCAGCGGGAGTTCCACAGTCTTGGGAGCGCTAGAATTGCGTGACTTTAGCTCCCGGGTAGAGCAAGCCGGGGCATGGAGCTAGAGATGCAGCTTGGGAGGATCTACCGAGCACGGGAGGTACCATGGTCGTGATGGAGCTAGTGGCGCTGTAAGAAGAATTTTGGAGGAGGAAGTGGGTCATTTCTGAAGCCAGTTTCCAAGAAGTTCAAAGGCCAGCAGAATTCCTTCAAGACCAGAACCACAAGGCCACAGTCATCTTTTACTTCCAGATCAGCAGTGAGTGGGCCTAGGTTGCGCCCAGTTCCAGGGCAGGGTATGAAATGTTTCAAGTGTGGCAATGAGTATCGGGCGTCAGAGTGTTCTTGGTCAGGATCTTGTCGCCACTGTGGTCGGGAGGGCCACAAGGCATTGGTCTATCGGCGGAATCCCGCCAGTATTATTAAATGGGAACCAGAACCAGATCGCACGAATCACAGCGGCGTCTTCGCGAGGGTCGATTCGGATGTTAGCGACCACACCTACTCGGCCTTGGGGTCACCTCGGCCTATCTTCAACATCACGGAGGATGCCACCGCCGGGTACTTTTGGCCACCGGTTCCTGCAGCGCCGTTTCGATTCAGCAGAACCTTCAAGACTCTCCTACGGTGGCGCACCTCATCGAGTATCGAGTTTCTTCCGCCCAAAGAGCAGTTAGATTTCCTATGCCATGCCGACGGGCGGAGTCGGCGGGACGCCCCGATGTGGTGACAGTACGCTCTTAGTGGATTGATGGAGGCTTATGTTCTTTTTGACTCAGGAGCTACTTTCTCTTTTGTATCGTTAGAGTTTGTTAGCCGCCAATTTGAGAGTGCAATCTATAGCTAAGTCGATTATAGTTAATTCTCCCGGGAATTCTTGCTAGTTCTATCAACATCGGGTTGTGTGATCTCATTGGATGGGGAAGATTTCATTGCTAATTTAATGGTCCCGAAAATGGAGCCATTTGATGTTATTTTGGGTATGGACTGGTTACATAGCTATCGGCGCTTATTTCGTGCTTTTGGAAGACAAGAACTCGCAAGCACCTTCGGGCTTGAGGTAGTTTTTCGGTAGTGCCCCTCTTATTCTCTCGTGTGTTGGCTAGCTTGTATCCCGTAGCCGAGTCGTGAAGAGTGGGTTTCTTTTGTCACTAATGGGAAGCCAAGTTCCTCTTTGACTGCAGAGTTAGTTCGGTGGTTCGAGAGTTCTTAGATGTTTTTCAGCAGAGTTGCTGGGATGCCCCCTCCTCGTCCCGTGGAGTTTGGATTGATTTGATACCGGTGCTCAACCGGTTTATATGACCCCGCATCGTTTGGCACGTCCTTTCCAGAGGAATTAAAGAAACAGCTTGGATGATCTAAAGCGAAAGATCTTATTCGACCTAGTGTGTCTCCGTGGGAGCTCGGTATTGTTTACCAAGAAGAAGGATGGTAGTTGGCGCATTTGTATTGATTATGTGCTCTTAACGACTAACCATCAAGAACAAATATCCTTTGCCTCGCATTGAAGACTTATTTGATCGGTTGAGAGGGGCAAAGGTGTTTTCAAAGATAGACCTTCATCGGGCTATAACCGAGATCCCTGTCAGAAAGGAAGATATTGAGAAAACGGCGTTCTCTACAAGGTACGGACACTTTGAATTTAAAGTTATGTCATTTGGACTAACGAATGCCCCTGCTGTTTTTATGGAGACTATGAACAGGATACTGCATGAGTATCTGGATGAATTTGTTGTAGTTTTTATTGATGATATCTTGATCTATTCTAAGACTAAAGTGGATCATGAGCGCTATCCGAGGTTGGTGTTGAGACGCTAAGAGAGAATAGGTTCTATGCCAAGTTTAAGAAATGTGAATTTTGGATGTCTGAAGTGGGATTCCTTGGGCATATTATAAATGAAAAAGGAATATCAGTCGATCCGGGGAAAATCTCCACAGTAGTTGAATGGGCAAGACCAACCAATATTAAAGAAGTGAGAAGTTTTCTGGTATGGCGAGGCTATTACCGGTGTTTTGTGCAGGATTTCTCCATCATTGCAAAGCCGTTGTCCAGGCTCACTCAGAAAGATGTGAAGTTTACGTGGGGCGATGATTGTGAGCGCAGCTTTCGGACTTTGAAGGAAAAGTTGGTGATCGCCTGGTTCTTACTATTCCTAAGCACGAAGCGATTCACGGTGTACTCGATGCATCTCGAGTTGGTTTGGGTTGTGTGCTCATGCAGACGGAAGGTTACGGCTTATGCGTCTAGACAATTTGAACAAGCATGAGCGAATTATCCAACTCATGATTTAGAATTGGCCGCAGAGTGTTCGCTGAAGCTTTGGAGACATTATCTTTATGGAGAATCTTGTGATATCTTTACCGATCACAAGAGTCTTAAGTACATTTTACCAGAGGGACTTGAATCTAAGGCAGCGAAGATGGTTAGAGCGATAAAAGATTATGATCTCACGATTGATATCATCATCCCGGCAAAGCTAACGTGGTGGTCGATGCTCTTAGTCGCAAGGCGACACCGCTACATTGGATTGTCTTATTGCGGATTTTGACCGCATGGAGATATCGTATTGCTATGTAGGGACTGCTCATGTTGAGACACGGTGATTTTGGGGTCACCATTCCACAATGAGTACAAGAAGCGCAGCAAAATGACCCATTTTTGCAGAGGGTCGAAGCGTTTGGACACAGGAAAGGAAGGGAATTTCAGTTTGATGGGTGTGGAGCATTGCGATTCAAGGGACGATTATGTGTGCCACGAGCGGGAGTTAAGGATGACAACTTAAAGGAGGCACATCGCACTCAGATATCGTTCATCCAGAGAGACGAAGATGTACCGTGATTTGAAGCGAGTAACTTCGGTGGAAAAGAATGAAAGTGGATATTGCCAATTATGTAGCCTCTTGTGGTGTTTGTCACAGTGAAGGCTGAACATAAACGTCTGCAGGTTATTGCAGCCTTTGGAGGTACCCCAATGGCCATGGGATGATATCTCTATGGATTTTGTTGTTGCGTTGCCTCGTTCACCGCGAGGCAAGGATGCAGTTTGGGTTATAGTGGATCGATTCAGCAAATTTGCACATTTTATTCCCATCCGCACGACTAGTTTAGCTAGTGATTTGGCTCCTATCTATTTGCGGGAGATTGTGAGATTGTATGGAGTGCCAAAGACCATCATTTCTGACATGGATGCCAAGTTCGTATCCAAGTTTTGGGAGAGTTTGCAGAGTGCCTTAGGTACGCAACTCCGCCTGAGTACAGCTTTCCATCCTCAGACAGATGGGCAGTCAGAGCGCACTATTCAAACCCTGGAGGACATGTTGAGGTCATGTGTCCTGTCTTGGAAAGGTAGTTGGGAGGATCAATTGCCATTGGCAGAGTTTGCGTACAATAACAGCTATCATTCGAGCATAAAAGCCGCTCCGTTTGAGGTTTTATATGGGCGTAAGTGCAGGTCACCTCTTTGCTGGGAAGCCGTGGGTGAGAAGGCAGTTTTGGGACCGGACTGGGTGCAAAAGACGGTTGAACGAGTGGCCCTGGTGAGACAGAATCTTTTAGCAGCTCAAAGCAGACAGAAGAGTTATGCGGATGTGAGGAGAAGAGACTTGGAATTTGAAGTGGGCGATCAGGTGCTCCTAAGAGTATCCCCCACTAAAGGTGTTGTCAGGTTCGGTACCAAAGGAAAGCTTAGCCCGAGGTACGTTGGGCCATTCACGATCTTGGCTCGGATCGGGAAGTTGGCATACCGCTTAGACTTACCAGAGGCTATGCGAGGAGTGCATAACGTTTTTCATGTGTCTATGTTGAGGAAGTTCCTTCGTGATTCAGAGCATCATGTTTCATTAGAACCCCTAACCATTGACCAGGATCTGACATTTGAGTCTAAACGGTGCACTCGGAAAGATCGTAAAAGAGTTGAGGAACAAAACTTTGAAGCACGTTAAGGTGCTTTGGTCGCAGCACACGAAGGAGGCCACTTGGGAACTGGAGTCTCGCATGCGTGAGCTTTATCCGGATTTGTTCATCTCAGGTGCGTACCCTGGTTGCTAAGTTTCCAGTCTCGGTTTTATCTCGTGCAGTTTGGATTTTAGATTCGGGGTCGAATCCTGTTAAGGGGGGTAGAATGTAATATCCCGAAAATGAGTTAAGATTTGAATCGAGGAAGAATAATTTTATTTCGGGAGAGATCGATTATTCGGGGAAGAATCAAACGGAACAACGGGAGGGACTGGTTGGTTTGTTGTCAGTGCTGCAGTTTTAGAGGGGGGAAAGAGCATTTTGGCGGCAACTTGGGCCTGGGCCAAGGCCCATCTAGGTGGCCGGCCAAGGGGGGGGCTCCCCTCCCCCAAAACCCTAGCCCCTTCCCCTCCCCTCCCCCTTTCCCCCTCTCACTCCCAACCGGCCCGCCCCCTCTCCCCATCTCCCCACCTCCCCACCTCTCCACCTCCCTTCCACCCTCCCTTGTGCCCTCTCCATCTCCCCCATCACCTCCATTGCTGCTGTCCAAGGTGGAGTAGGAGCTCCCTTGCAGCCGGCCAAGGAGGAAGAAGAAGGAGAAAAGAAGAGAAAGAAGGGAAGAAGAGAAGGGAAGAAGAGGGAGAAGAAGGGATCCGCAGCGGAATCGTGGTGGTCTTCATCCCGCTGTGTGCTCTCTTCGCTTCGGCAAGGGTAACCCGTGGTTCTTTGTTTTAGGTCGTTTTCTAGTTGTCTAATTTTCGGATGCCAGTTCGTCGCTATTCTGCAGCAGGAAGTTTGTCGGTTTTGATTAAGTTAGAGGCAGATTTGGGTCTGGGTGTCTCCTAGAAAGTTGTAGCTATCGTAGTTACCTTTCATTGCCGACAAGAATCAAGTCATTTGGACTTCGGTAGCCAAAGTTATGAATTTATTAGTACTTCTGTGTTTCTGGAGAGAAGCAGATTTGCTAGTGTTAGTTAACCTGATAGAAGCGCGTATTTAGAGGGGTTTCAGAGGGTCTCACCATAACGAAAATGAGGCTAATCCTCGTAGCTTTCAGGAAAACTAAAGATCACTGAATTTGGACGAACGTAGAGGAAGTTATGATAGTTTCTTTGTCGCTGTCCAGAAACCCGACGTGAAATGTTTGCTCTGATTAAATAGATTGGTAGGTCGGGTAGATGGCCGAATCAGAGGGTCTCCCCAACTAAGTTTATTTAGAAATTTCAATTACTGTTTCAGATTGTCCAAGATCATCCTATTTGGACTTCTGAGCAGAAAGTTATGAATTTTTGAAGTCTGCTGTCCGCAGTGACCGATCGCTAGAAATTAGAAAAAAACTAGACGTGATAAGAAGATTAGCGATTTCGATTGTAATGTGATGTATGATTTTGGTCCAGTATGTTATTCTTAGTTTGGGGTTATCTTCTTGTCCAGGTGGCAGCGAGATCCCAAGGGCAGCACCCACTTCGCGTCCGCCGTTCTCGCGGTTGAGGCAAGTATTCGGGTTTATGTGTAGTATTGGTTGCATGTCATGATTGAGTGGTGTATTGTTCATCTTTGCCATGTGAATGTGTTGTGGAGATGATTCTAGTTGTGATGATGTTTGCGAGATTATGTTTAAAGCTCCTTCATGATGCTATTGTTTATACCTCGACTACATATTGAGTATGATATTGGAAATATGATGTTGTAGTTCTTTGCATGTTGGAGCATTTTGAGACTTGGTCACGTGGTGACCAAGAGTACAATGTTGAGGTCCTGTCATATGTAGTGACAGCTTGAGGTCCCCGCATTCATGGAATGTGGGCAATATATCTAGAGGTCCCGTCATTGTGATGACGGGCAAAGGTCCCTATACATGTGATGTATAGGCTTTGGTCCCTGTGCCAAAGGGCACGTGCAAGGGTACTCATCGACGGATGAATACCCGCATTACGGTAAAATGCGTAAAGAGATAAAGAACAAAGAGTGCATAGCATTATCATTAAATTTCTAGTATTTGAAATGCCATGAATGAAGTTGATTAAAGTTGTTTATGCTGTCATGTCTTTATGATTATGTAACCTTGACGATACTTGCTGAGTCCTATGACTCACCCTTGCTTTGTTTTGATTTAGGTATTTTTGGTAAAGACGTCATGCATGGGCGGGAGTAGATGATTGGAAAGCACGCACCACTTCACAAAATTAATGCAATTGTTATTTTAGCATCACATAAGAATAAATAGATCACGAGAAATACCCATGGTTATTTTATGATTATGATTGATGAAATAATTTATGGATGTGAGAATGGTGTTATTTGATTACATTCATATGATTATCCCTTATGCATGAGTGAATTGGTTAATGAAATTACTGTTAAATATTATGTTTACTCGTTAGAGAATTGTTTTTCATTGATTATACAAGGGAGACTCTGTTGAAAATTTGTAAATTCGCTCTAGTTGTATTTAGTTTTGGTAGCATTCCAGGCTCGTTCTGAGTTGGGGTGTTACAGTTGGCTGTCTGTCAATGGAAAATTGAAACTTCTGGAGCTGAAGACTTCGGCCAGGGACTTAAAGAAGAAAGTCTGAACAGCCAACTAGTGGTTAGTGTGTAGGATTAGAAATGAGAGGATAACCAAACTTGTGGGGATAAAAGGGTAAGATGTAATATGAGTTAGCTAAATGTCTAACCTTTTCTTAGAAGATTTTACCTTGCTTTCCAGCTGTATTCCGAAATTGTCTTCCTAAAACTGATTGCTCGTTCTTCCATACAAGTTGGTCATATTAGGGAGTTGATTTTATGAATTGCAACCTTGCCTTGTTGTTATGAACTATTAGAGTTTATTTTGTAGGGTGGATGCTTGCTTTCTATGTTTTCTGTTATAAAATTGTTACTAACTTACTTGGTGGAACAGGATGGTTGGTGGAACCCGTACTGGTCGGAATCAGCCGGCTGGTTCAGATGAGGAGCTTCCCCCTCCTCCGAGCATGGCTGAGGTTCTCGCTCAGATCGAGCGGAACCGTATGGATCAGACTCGGATTCTGGAGGTCATCGCGAGGAACACCTCCATCCCAGCGGGTGCCTCGGGATCTGGAGGTGGTGGGCATCAGTCTTGTGGAGGACTCGCGGAGTTCCTCCGTACGCAGTCGCCGACTTTCTCCCGGTCTGAGGACCCACTTGACGTAGATGATTGGCTGCGTCTAGTTGAGCGAAAGCTCAACATCGCTCAGTGCCAGGAACGGGAGAAGGCATTGTTTGCATCCCACCAGCTTGAGGGTGCAGCACTCTCGTGGTGGGAGAACTTCCTCGCCATGCAGCCCGCTGGCCATGTGGTCACATGGGAGGAGTTTCACACTGCTTTCCGTCGGGCTCATGTTCCCGCCGGTCTTATGAAGCTGAAGAAGAAGGAGTTCCTTACGCTCAGACAGGGGCGCAAATCTATGTGACTGAGTACCTCCATGAATTCAACCATTTGGAGAGGTACGCTCCTGCTGAGGTGGCCACTGATGATGCCAAGCAGGAGAAGTTTATGGAGGGCTTGTCTGAGGAGCTGCAGGACAAGCTCTCCATTGTGGATTTTGCTAATTTTCAGACCTTGGTGGACAAGGCTATCGTCGCCGAGCACAAGGCGAAGGCGCTGGGTGAGTCCCGCAAGCAAGTGGGAGGCACAGCGATATGTGCAGGCCAGCCTCTCCCGTCCCCATGTTGGGCCTGCACCAGGGGCCCGTTCTTTGGCTTCACCACCACCGAGGCCGTCGGCACCAGTTCACCGTCCCCCGCAGGCCGTGATTCAGTCACGTGCACCTACGGCCCAGCAATAGGGTGGCCCCCGTAACCCGGCTCGAGGTCACTTGTTTCCACTGCCACAACAATGGCCACTATGCGAATAGTTGCCCTCAGAAGATTGGAGCGACCCCTCGTCCTAATGGAGGACGCAGGCAGGGGAGTGGTCACCCACCGACGTAAGATCATCCGTAAGACCTGGGGTGTGGGAGTGGCCGAGTCAACCATATCTCGGCTGAGGAGGCTCAGGAGGCGCCTGATGTTGTGCTGGGTACACTTCTTGTTAACACTCGTCCTGCTGAAGTATTATTTGATTCAAGAGCTTCACATTCTTTTATTTCGAGATCATTTGCTGTTGCTAGTGGTCTTCACTGTGTTCCTTTGGGGGTACCTTTACTTATTCGCTCTCCGGGGTCGGAAAAGAGAGCTGATCAAGAATGCCGGAATGTTCCCATTGAAGTCAAAGGAGTGGGATTCTTGGCAAATCTTATCCTGCTCAACTCAGCAAGCCTGGATGTGATTCTTGGCATGGATTAGTTGTCCCAACACTTGGGACAAATTGATTGTGCCAGGAAGATTGCCTATCTCACCAGCCCCTCAGGCAAACTGGTTGGGTTTTCACCACAGCTGTAAGGGCCACACCTTTGTGCACTTGAAGCAAAGCCAGCCTTGGAGATTCAGGATGTTCCCACAGTTTGCGACTTCGTGGATGTTTTTCCCGAAGTACTGCCTGAGATGCCTCCAGTTCGAGACCTTGAATTTTTCATTGAGTTGTTGCCCGGTACTGCACCAATTTCGAAGGCGCCGTATCGGATGCCTCCCAATGTGTTGGAAGAGTTGAAGAAGCAACTAGGTGAGCTTCAAGTGAAGGGTTTTATCCGTCTTAGCTTATCTCCTTGGGGTTGTCCAGTGATCTTTGTGAAAAAGAAGGACAAGACTTTGCGCATGTGTGTTGATTACCGTCCGCTTAATGAGGTGACAGTGAAGAACAAGTATCCCTTGCCCCGCATTGATGATCTTTTGATCGCTTGGTGGAGCGGGTATTCTCCAAGATTGACTTGCGATTGGGATATCATCAAGTCAGGATCAGGGCTGAAGATATTCCGAAGACGGCTTTCACGACTCGTTATGGTCTGTACGAGTTCACCGTCATGTCTTTTGGCTTGACCAATGCTCCCGCCTTGTTTATGAATCTTATGAACTCAGTATTCATGGAATACTTGGATAGGTTTGTGGTGGTATTTATGTTGGTGATATGCCCTAGAGGCAATCATGGAGATGATTGTATCACGTCTATGTTTATGAGTTCTTGAATAAATGTTATTATGTTCCTTGAATGAATCATTAGTTCTGAAGATCAACGAGTATGTGACTTGTTGGTGAAACACTTCGACTTATATGATGTCGTTCTAAAAGTATCCCCGGTCGAATGTCATTGATCGAACACCGGTGACTCTCGACCGTACATGTATTGATTGATGATCATGTTTCACGGTCATGGATATGGGGATATCAAATCAATAATGTAAACACATATTAGAGAACATGGGGTTGGAATGACCCACCTTGAGACACTATAGAGATTGTTATGATTCTATGTGTCATTAGTTGGTCTCAAGCAATGATGATGTATAATCCTTAGACACGAGATCAGCATGGTTCCCTACATGTGTAATAGCACTCTTAGGGGTTGCCAAACGCTACTCAGAATCGGGTAGTTATAAAGGTAGCTTTGGGTATGCTATGAAACATGCGGAGGATGTGACTGGTCGGATATGGGATTTGCCCTCCTAACATAACGGAGAGATGTCTTTGGCCCTCAAGTAGTCGGATAAAGAAAGTGCATGGCCATGCCACTAGTGGTCGAAGAGTTCGACCACGTAAGGTTATCCGACAACTCGATCGAAAGTATTGAAGCAGTCCATGGATGACACACTATCTCACCCGGAGTTCAAACCGGATATCGTGAGGCAAAAGGAGAATCTGGAGTAAGTCGCTTAGTTCGATCGATCCGGACAAGTCGATGGTGATACGAGCAAGTCGTGGCGATCGAACGAAATCACTGAGTGGTCGAATCACGGTCGTAAGGGTTTACTGAATCGTCGTGACCGAGTCTGAATCTGGTCGTATAAAGATAAGACACAGTCGTAAGTGATGAGGACCTAGTCATAGATCATATTGCATTAAGGTTCGTCCGATATAATTTGTGTGTATTCGGGAATCGTTATGTCTTGCTAGGGACCACTCGACTCGTGATCGGAAAGGTTTTCCGAGTCACAACCGATTACATAAACCTAACGGGTCACACACTTAATGGGATGGAACAAACCGTAACGAATATGATTCGTTAAAAGTGTTCGGATAGGATCCGACACGGGGCACTATATAAGGAGATGCTTGAGGCTAGTTTTGCGGGGACAAGAGAGACACGTGAGTTGTTTCCACCAAAACCTAAACCGCCATCTTCTTGAGAGAGCCTTCCGTGCGACTTGGTGCTAGCACACCGCGCACGGTTGTTCCTTCTCGGGCGTGTGGATGCAGTGAGAGGCGCTCTGCGCGTCGCCGTTGCGGCGAGGACGATCCGTGATCTTCACAAGGAGGCGTGGAAGCTGCTGAGGAGACGATCGACTACGAGCGTTGGGCGATCATCTGCGACCACTACATCGGCGCGTTCATCGTCGGACTAGGCTACTCCGACTTACTTCACGCTGCTGCGCCTAGTGGTAATGATCTCGTGATCATATATCTTGCTTGGCATCCGGTTTACGTGGTAGAAATTTTGTTTTATGGCTAGCGTAGCCTACCCAGTAACCCTACAAATGGTATCGAGCCATCTTGCATAGTTTTTATCTAGATCGGTCGCATGTATCGTATATGTGGCGATAGTAGATTGGATCTATTATGGTTTGGTGCGATAACCTAGATTGGTTCATATGTATGAAACGATCTAGGCAGCGGTCGATAGGATCGATCGTTGTTCGACGATAGAAGATGGGTTTTTCGAGAGGCACATATTAAGAGCACCATATGATTCGCTCGACTTGTTTTTCGACTATCTTGCGTGATACTCCTACCGGTCGGAGTTCCGCCATCGGTACGTCGCGGTGTGTTGTCGTATCAAGCGAGGATCGATTGGTTGGGGCGAGTTAATATGATTAATCCGATGATTTCAAGGCTCGGATATATGAATGAGATTCATGTCTCGGAAATTTTTCCGAGAGTGCTGCCTCCGACGAGAGGGCGGCGCCCTTCGAGCCCAAACCCGCTAATCGGCTAAGCGGACCGCCGTCTTTTTTTCGCATGCCGTCGTTATAGATAGTATGTGTTCATGTCGCCGATATAATTGGATTCCTTGCATAACTTGTTTTGCAGGGTTTGATGTGAATAGTATGGCCCATTGTGTATGTGATGCATGAATGGATTTTCATGGCTGCGTGTCATGCTTTGAAATAGCCATCATATTATTGTATAACGCTCTGCGTCTGACTTGTGATACTTGAAATTATCCTATGTAATTCTTTACTAGTTTTTAGGAGTAAATGCTTAGTAGATGAATGCGATCGGAAACTTCAAGCATGGTGGTCGGAGAACAGGGAGCATGATGATGGAGATCGACATGTTAAGGGCCATACTATTTCATAGTTTAATTTGATTATCTGTGAATATTTATGTTTATTCCTGTTATGCTATTTTATCATTAGATATTTTTGACATGATAGAATAGTCTCCCTCGAGAAAATTAAGTAAAATTGATGCCTTCCCAATTGCTGCACCTATCACGATTTTGATCGTTAATTGGCAGGTCTACCAAAGTAGGGTGCCATTAACTATCTTAATAAGATGGGGTGGGTGTCGGACACCCACATGCATAGTGTTGGTTTGACTTGACAAGGCTATCAAAATAGTTTTGGGCCTTGAGGCATGGTGTTGGAAGCCGGGGCATCATGATGCCATCCAACAAACAAGAGTCATATACGATATGATTGGCAAGAGGTTGCCTACCATAAATCACTAGGTTTCTAGCAGTGATGCCAAAGCTCACTAGAACTTAATGACTTATGGATCTTGGACTCACTATATGTTGTTTGAGGAAACATGGTTTATAGTGGGAGTATCTTACATTATCTATTGTTAAGTTAAAAATTCGACCACTTGGTCGTATAGTGATCTGACCAGTCCGGACATGTCGTATGGTGATACGAAAGGGTCGTAGACTGGTCGAACATAACCATGACATATATGATTAATAGAAGATCTTTCATAAACATAGTCTTGAATCTTTGCATATATTTTTCGTTGTAGATCATGGCACCTACTACTTCTTCGCACCTACCTTTAATTTGCGATCTATTCTTGAAAAGGAAAAGTTGAATGGTTCAAATTTTATTGACTGGTTTCAGAATCGAGAATTGTTCTCAAACAAGAAAAGAAGGAATATGTTCTAGAGAATCCCACTTTTATCCGGCATTGTCGACTTGGTCATATAAATCGAGCGCATGATGAAGCTCGTAAAGATGGTCTTCTAACCTCATTTGATTTTGAATCATTTGAAACATGTGAATCTTGTTTACTTGGCAAGATGACAAAGGCACCTTTCACGACTGAGGTGAAAGGCGAGTGACTTGTTGGCCCTTGTACATTTGGATGTATGTGGACCTATGAGCACTTCGGCGGAGGTGGTTTTCGATGCTTCATAACTTTTTTCGATGATTTGAGAGATATGGCTATGTCTACTTGATGAGACATAAGTCGGAATCCTTTGAAATGTTCAAGGAATTTCAAAATGAGGTACAAAATCAACTTGGCAAGACAATCAAATGTCTACGATCAGATCGTGGAGGTGAATATTTGAACCATGAGTTTGGTGATCATCTAAAGAAATGTGGAATTGTTCCACAACTTACTCCGCCGGGAACGCCTCATTGGAATGGGGTGTCTGAACGACGGAACCGAACATTGTTGGACATGGTTCGGTCAATGATGAGCCAATCGATCTTCCATTGCAGTGCTGGGATACGCTCTAGAAACCGCAGCTTTCACATTAAATAGGGTTCCATCAAAAGCAGAGAGAAGACACCATATGAGATATGGACAGGGAAGTGTCCCGGCTTGTCTTTTCTCAAGGTATGGGGTTGTGAGGCGTATGTCAAACATTTGACATCTGACAAACTCACACCCAAGTCTGATAAGTGCTTCTTTGTGGGGTATCCTAAGGAAACTAAAGGATATTACTTTTACAAGCGGGAAGAAAACAAAGTGTTTGTTGCGTAATGGTGTCTTCTTGGAGAAAGAGTTTCTTTCCAAAGGAGTCGTGGGAGTAAGGTGCAACTCGAAGAAATTGGAAACATCCAAAATGTTTCAACTCCTATCGAGTCTCTACGGGATGAACAAAATGTTGTTAAACACAGAGATGAAGCATCACCCCGTAGATCTAAAAGGCCACGTCAATTGCCTATAAGGTATGGGCATGACGTTTTATTAATGAATAATGATGAGCCTAATACTTATTCGGGCGATGGTAGACCCGGACTCGAGTCATGGCTTGAGGCCATGAGATCCGAAATAAAGTCCATGCATGACAATCAAGTTTGGAACTTGGTTGATGCACTGATGATGTTAAAACCATTGAGTGCAAGTGGATTTTTAAGAAAAGATAGATATAGATGGAAAGGTTCACATTCATAAGGCACGATCAAGTTGCGAAGGGTTTCAAACAAATTCAAGGTGTTGATTATGATGAAACCTTCTCTCCCGTCGCTATGCTTAAGTCTATTCGATCATTCTAGTACATTCTTTGCATATTTCGATTATGAGATATGGCGGATGGATGTCAAAACGGCTTTCCTAAATGGAAACCTAAGTGAGGATGTGTACATGACACGGCTGAGGTTTTGTCGATCCAAAGGAAGCTAGAAAGGTATGCAAACTTAAGAAGTCCATCTATGGATTAAAGCAAGCATCTCGGAGTTGGAACATTCGTTTTGATGAGGTGGTCAAAGGGTTTGACTTCGTCAAGAATGAAGAAGAACCTTGTGTTTACAAGAAGGTTAGTGGGAGCAAGCTTGTGTTTCGATCTTGTATGTGGATGACATACTACTGGTGGAAATGATATTCCAATGCTTGAATCATTAAAACTTCATTAAGAAATAGTTTCTCAATGAAAGATTTAGGAGATGCAGACATATATTCTTGGTATAAGAATCTATAGAGATAGATCTAAGAGGCTAATTGGATTAAGCCAAGACATGTACATTGATAAGGTGTTGAAGCGGTTCAACTTGCAAGATTCCAAAAGGGTTTCTTGCCCATGTCACATGGTATTAATCTTAGCAAGACTCAGTGTTCTTCGACCAGCGATGAGCAAGACAAAATGAGTAGAATTCCATATGCTTGGCTATAGGATCTATCATGTATGCCATCGTGCACACGACCAGATGTGTCGTATGCTCTAAGAGTTACGAGCAGATATCGATCGAGATCGGTGAATGTCACTGGATAGCAGTCAAGAATATCCTTAAGTACTTAAGAAGGACTAAGGATGCATTCCTTGTATATGGTGGTGAGGAAGAGCTGGTCCTAAATGGTTACACCGATGCTAGTTTCCAAACCGACAAGGGTGATTTCAGATCGCAATCAGGGTTTGTGTTTTGTTTAAATGGAGGAGCAATAACCTGGAAAAGTTCCAAGCGAGGAACAGTTCTTGATTCCACGACAGAGGTGAATACATTGCGGCTCTAAGTCTGCGAAAGAGGCGTATGGATTAAAAAGTTCATTAGTGAACTGGGTGTGGTTTCGAGTGCTTCCTGTCCAATGGATCTCTATTGTGATAATAGTGGAGCCATTGCACAAGCTAAGGAGCCTAGATCGCATCAAAAGTCCAAGCACATACTTCGGCGATACCACATTATTCGTGAGATCGTTGAGAGAGGTGATGTGAAAATATGCAAAGTGCACACGGATTTGAATATTGCTGATCCGTTGATAAAGCCTCTCCCGCAACCTAAGTATAAGGCGCACACAAGAGCTATAGGTATTCGATACCTATACGATTGACTCTAATGCAAGTGGGAGATTGTTGGTGATATGCCCTAGAGGCAATCATGGAGATGATTGTATCACGTCTATGTTTATGAGTTCTTGAATAAATGTTATTATGTTCCTTGAATGAATCATTAGTTCTGAAGATCAACGAGTATGTGACTTGTTGGTGAAACACTTCGACTTATATGATGTCGTTCTAAAAGTATCCTGGTCGAATGTCATTGATCGGAACACGGTGACTCACGACAAGTACATGTATTGATTGATGATCATGTTTCACGGTCATGGATATGGGGATATCAAATCAATAATGTAAACACATGTTAGAGAACATGGGGTTGGAATGACCCACCTTGAGAAACTATAGAGATTGTTATGATTCTATGTGTCATTAGTTGGTCTCAAGCAATGATGATGTATAATCCTTAGACACGAGATCAGCATGGTTCCCTACATGTGTAATAGCACTCTTAGGGGTTGCCAAACGCTACTCAAATGCGGGTAGTTATAAAGGTAGCTTTGGGTATGCTATGAAACATGCGGAGGATGTGGACTGGTGGATATGGATTGCCCTCCTAACATAACGGAGAGATGTCTCGGCCTCAAGTAGTCGGATAAAGAAAGTGCATGGCCATGCCACTAGTGGTCGAAGAGTTCGACCACGAAGGTTATCCGACAACTCGATCGAGAAAGTATTGAACAGTCCATGGATGACACACTATCTCACCGGAGTTCAAACCAGATATCGTGAGGCAAAGGAGAATATGGAGTAAAGTCGCTTAGTTCGATCAGATCCGGACAAGTCGTATGGTGATACAAGCAAGTCGAGATCGATCGAACGAAATCACGAGTGATCGAAACCTCGGTCGTGAGGGTTTACGAATGGTCGTGACCGAAATCACGAGCTGGTCGTATAAAGATAAGACACGGTCGTAAGTGATGAGGACCTAGTCATAGATCATATTGCATTAAGGTTCGTCGATATAATTTGTGTGTATTCGGGAATCGTTATGTCTGCTAGGGATCGCTCACGACTCGTGATCGGAAAGGTTTTCCGAGTCACAACCGATTACACATAAACCTAACGGGTCACACACTTAATGGGATGGAACAAACCAGAACGAATACGATTCGTTAAAAGTGTTCGGATAGGATCCGACACAGGGCACTATATAAGGAGATGCTTGAGGCTAGTTTTGCGGGGACAAGAGAGACACGTGAGTTGTTTCCACCAAAACCCTAAACCGCCATCTTCTTGAGAGAGCCTTCCGTGCGACTTGGTGCTAGCACACCGCGCACGGTTGTTCCTTCTCGGGCGTGTGGATACCGTAGAGGCGCATCGCGGTCATTTGTTGCGGCGAGGACGATCCGTGATCTTCACAAGGAACCGTGGAAGGCGCCGAGGAGACGATCGACTACGAGACGTTGGGCGATCATCTGCGACCACTACATCGGCGCGTTCATCGTCGGACTAGGCTACTCCGACTCTACTTCCGCTGCATTGCGCGCCTAGTGGTAATGATCTGTGATCATATATCTTGCTTGGCATCCTGGTTTACGTGGTAGAAATTTTGTTTTATGGCTAGCGTAGCCTACCCGTAACCCTACAATTTATTGATGACATTCTTATCTACTCCAAGAGTGAAGAAGAGCATGCTGAGCATCTGAAGCTTGTGTTGGGAAGCTGCGTGAGCACCAGCTATATGCGAAATTCAGCAAGTGCGAGTTCTGGTTGAAGGAAGTGGCATTCGTGGGTCATGTTCTTTCAACCGGAGGCGTAGCTGTGGATCCTAGCAAGGTCAGCGATGTGCTATCTTGGGGTCACCCAAGTTGGTCACCGATGTACGGAGTTTTCTTGGTTTAGCAGGTTACTACCGTCGCTTTATCGAGAATTTCTCCAAGATCGCAAAGCCGATGACTGAATTGCTCAAGAAGGGCAAGAAGTTTGTGTGGTCCTCTGCTTGTGATGAAAGTTTTCAGGAACTCAAGTAGCGATTGACATCAGCTCCTGTTCTTGTTCTTCCCGATGTCCACAAGAGCTTCGATATCTTTTGCGATGCCTCTCGTCAGGGACCCGGTTGTGTTCTCATGCAAGAAGGCAAGGCAGTGGCCTATGCATCAAGGCAGTTGAGGCCTCATAAACTCAACTATCCTTCCCATGATTTGGAGTTAGCTGCTGTGGTTCATGCACTCAAGATTTGGCGGCATTACCTGATCGGTAACCGCTGTGAGGTGTATTCCGATCACAAGAGCTTGAAGTATTTGTTCACCCAGCCAGATCTGAACCTCAGGCAAAGAAGATGGTTGGAATTGATCAAAGATTATGACATGGGCATTCAGTATCATCCGGGCAAGGCCAATGTTGTTGCCGATGCACTGAGTTGAAAGGTGTATTGCAATACTTTGATACTCCAAGAGCAGCAGCCTGCACTTCTTGAAGAATTTCAGCGGCTCAATCTGGGTTTGGTTGAGGACGGTTCTCTTGCTACTTTGGTTGTGCGACCAACCTTGGTGGATCAAATCAAGGCGGCACAGCAATCAGATGATGGTGTAAGTCACATCAAGGAGAACATCAGGAATGGGACAACCATTTGTTTCTCAGAAGATGAGCACGGTGTTGTGTGGTTTGGACAACGTCTTGTGGTCCCAAAAGTCATGGAATTGCGGGATTTGATTCTCCGCGAAGCCCATGATTCCCCCTTGTCCATCCATCCTGGGGCCACCAAGATGTACCAAGATCTTCGTCAGAGATATTGGTGGACCCGAATGAAGCGCGAGATTGCCAAGTTTGTTGCCGAGTGTGACGTGTGCTGTCGGGTTAAGGCCGAGCATCAGCGTCCAGCCGGACTTCTCCAGCCTTTGCCAGTGCCTGAGTGGAAGTGGGATTCCGTTGGTATGGATTTAATCACCGGTTTGCCCCGTACTTCTTCTGGGAAGGATGCTTTATGGGTCATCATTGATCGGTTGACGAAAGTAGCCCACTTTCTTCCAGTGCGGGCTAAGATTGATGTGAGTCAATTGGTAGACCTCTACATATCCCGCATCGTGAGCTTGCATGGTGTGCCACAAACGATTGTGTCAGATCGTGGCTCTCTTTTCACCTATCGATTTTGGCACAAGTTGCAAGAGGCTATGGGGACCCGTCTTTCTTTCAGCTCAGCTTATCATCCCCAAACCGATGGACAGACAGAGCGAGTTAACCAAGTTTTGGAAGACATGCTCCGCGCTTGTGTTCTTTCCTATGGAAAGAATTGGGAGAAGTGTTTGCCGCTTGCGGAATTCTCCTATAACAACAGCTTTCAGGCTAGTCTCGGCATGGCACCGTTTGAAGCCTTGTATGGGAGGAGGTGCAGAACCCCATTGAACTGGTCAAAAACTAGTGAGAGACAGTTCTTCGGCCCAGATTCAATCAATGAGACTGAAAGGCAGGATCAGTTGATTCGCGAGCATCTACGGGTGGCCCAGTCCAGGCAAAAGAGTTATGCAGATCGTCGTCGCCGTGAGTTGAGTTTCTAGCCCAATGACTTTGTTTATCTCAAAGTCTCGCCTCTAAAAGGGTATCGGCGTTTCGGCATCAAGGGCAAGTTGGCTCCTCGATATGTTGGACCTTATCGCATCATCGAGAGTGGAGCCGCGCATCGCATCTGAGTTGGAGTTGCGGCCACGCTGAGGGAGTGCATGATGTGTTCCATGTGTCCCAATTGAAGAAGTGTCTTCGAGTTCCGACTGAGGAGTCTCCGTTGGAAAATCTCGAAGTGCAAGAAGATTTGACCTACCGCGAGCGTCCTGTTCGTATTCTTGAGGAATCTGAACGAAGGACAAGGAATCGTGCAATCAAGTTCCTTAAGGTTCAGTGGTTGAATCACTCCGAGGATGAGGCAACTTGGGAGCGGGAAGATCGTCTCCGTGCGGACTACCCATCTTTCTTTTCCTAGTGATCGGAATCTCGGGGCGAGATTCTTGTAAGGGGGGAGATTTTGTAACATCCCAAAGAATGGTTTATGTTTCAAATGTAATATTATGAGGATAAATTAAAAATTTTGATGCCTCATGAAGTCATTTGGAAATTTTCTAGAATTTTCCCCTAGCAATTTCTATTTTCTTAGAACCATGTTTCTTTTGATGGAAGTTGTTGTCAATAAAATTTTCAACTCCAATTTGGTGATCATCCTCTGGAAGTATTTTTCCTGTCTTCTTTACCTTCCTAGTAACCTCTCTGCAAAATCTCATAATTTTTAGATTTTGTTTGCTATTTCATAAGAGCAAGTCAAACCAGTTTGAATTCTGGTCAAATCCCTGGGACAGCAGCTTGTAAATTTTCTTGGGAGCAATGTAGTGCATACAAATTTCGGGAAACATTATGCAAAGTTGTTCTCTGTCCAAAGGAGTTACCATAAAAATTTTGAAATTTTTAGAGCTTTGGAGCTACCTCTAAAAATTCCCCAATCTTCTCAGCCTTTTAAAAATCAAAATCTGAAATCACTATTCATCAGGCTCGGACTCAAACTCGGACTCGAGTCCGACCGCGCCGCTCAGCTTGACCGCACCGCCTAGCCGCACCGCCCGAGTCCAATCGCTCGTGACCGTCCGATGCAAATCGCATGGCCCACGTGCGCCTGATCTAATCGGACTGTCCTAATATGCCATCGAATCTCGACCGTCCATTTTAGATCTAGCGGTCGACATCTTCTTGTTCGAGTCAAACCATCTAGCGCGCGTCGAACTCGAAGTCGCCGCTCGACTCAACCATCTCACCGTGTCGCTGTTCTCGCTGCCGCTGACGAGTGGGCCTCTCCTGTCAGATTCGTCCTCGTCGTCTCCGCTGCCTACCGGAGCTCACTGGCGTTCGCGCATGCGTGCCACGCAGCTCGTCGCTGCCACATCGTGGACGCGTGTTTGCCTCCGGAGGATCGCCGGGAGTCCATCTATTCACTAAGCTCACTCATTTCTCCTCCCACCCATTCCCGTGCTTTCTCCGCCCGATTCCTTGTTTCGGCCGGAGTTGAAGCCGAAGGTAACGCCGCCGCGTTAGTGCCGCCCCCGAGCCGGCAACTTCACCGCTGTGTTCCTCGCACCATGCCGCATCCATTTTTCCCAGTCCGAGCTCGTTTCATCCACAGAGTCGTTGGGGGCAACATCGTCGTCCCCGCCTCCGGCAATCTCAGCCCCGTAGCCGTCGGGGCGTTCCTGTAAGTCTCTAACCGCCGCACCTGGTCCCTTGCGATCGCATTGTTCCACTGAGTCTAACGGTGGGTTCGTTTTCGCTTTTGGTGCATCGTTGAGGGCGTGCGGCCGATTCTTCTCCGATCACGGTGATTCGCCGCCGCGACGATTCCGGCCGCCTCGGACCAGCTTTGGCGACGTTGTCTTAGGCGTATCGCTCCTGGAGCCGAGGCGATCCCTAGGCGCACCTTCCGGAGTCTTCTCGAAGCGCGTAGCGTCTTCTCCGCGTGAGCCATAGCTTCTTCTCCGCCTTCGTTCGCCGCCAGCTCGCCGCCGACATCCTTGAGGGCCCGTGTCGCCGTCATCGGTTTCGCGTGGTCGCAGTGAACCTGGAGGTATAACCCACTCGCTCAGAGACTCGCTGGTTCGCTAGATCCGCTGCGCGGTCGCGCCGCCGTCCTCGTGAACGCCGGTAAGCCGCCGGTGTCTTTAGCGCTAAGCATAGTCATTAGTGCTAATCAATTTTTTTGTTAATGTCTCTTTGGCAGATGGGCCCTGCAGTGCTAAAATTCATTTAGGAAAGTAAATCTCCTCGCTTTTAGCTCCCTGAGTCCATGACATGTGGGCCCATGCTACCGATTAAGTGTTTGTGTAAAGTTTGAAAATACGCTTTCTCTTAAAGGAAACGTATTTCTCTTTACGTTTAAGTTAGGGTTACGTTTTTGGTAAGCCGAAGACGTATTCATAAAATACGCCATCGACGTCGTCGTTGTACCTACCGGTCAAAGTTGACCCGATCCAAGACCTTCGGTCCCACTGGTCAGTGACCGTGGGTCAACTGAGCGCCGGTAGAAAAAGGATTTAATGCTCTAGAATTTTCGAATTTAATTTCTTTTGCACTATTAATTCAATTAACTTAGAAAATCCATAACTAATTCAATTTTGATCTAAACCGAATGAAACCAATTTTGTTAATTTTAATTTTTAATGTACTATTTACCAGAATAAGATTAAGTATATCTCTGTTCAAAAAATTTTGATAATTAATTAAATGGTGTTTTATGCATTTTTAACTTAGAAAATTCTTAGAAAATTTTTCATAACTCCAAATAAAATGTTCTCTGTTCCTAAAATTTTATAAAATCATACTCTAGCTGCTGTGTGAAATTCGTGCTTATTGGATTAAATTGAATTTTGATTATTGTCGGTGTTATTTGTTCTTATTCGTTCTTTTTGCTCGATCGATAGATTGCGACGATTCTGGTATTATCGAGAGTGAACCTCAGCAACATATTGAGCAGCAGCAACCAGGCAAGCAGCTTGATCATGTTAATCCCTTTATATTCAAACTAATATTTTGTTTGCAACTTGTATGTATGCATTGCTATTTTGTGTTAAAATATGGTTAGTGGCCCCCTTTTAGTTGCAAAATCTGTAGGTAAATGATCATCCTCTACTACCTGAGCCTAGGTTATTTGCTTTGATTAGAGATCGTTGGATGATCTCTTGTCACTCAGTAGATACGAATTCAACTGCTTAGATATGCTTAGTTATCGGTAGAATTGGGCGGTTATCGACTTAGTCGGTAACCTTGATCACACAAAATTATTATAACTTTGTGTTTCAGTATTTATGCTATGTTTAATTGTGAAAACTAAAAACTGAAAATAAAATGATTTGGACTTGGGCACAGCGGTATGTTGGTGTGCTTTTGGGTGTGACTGGAATGGTGCCCGAGTCAACAAGGACCGAGTTACTTGCGCCACCGTACTGAGCATTTTGCGTGCTAACCACACTAGAGGGTATGGGACCTCTGTTGACTTAGTACTTTGGCGTGTATTGGCTCCGAGTCACAGGGGGTCGCAGGAGGGATGGTGTTGGGAGGATGGTAGTTGTTCGAAAAGATTTACCCTTTGTGGGTAGTTGTCTTGTAACAGCCCTAACTTAAGGGTTTGTATTTCAAATGGAAAATTTTGAGGAGGAATAAAAACTTTTGTTGTCTCTTCAAATCATTTGAAGTTTTCCAATTTTTCCTAGCAATTTCCATTTTCTAGAATTAAATTCTTGTGAATGGAAATTGTTGTCAAGAAATTCTTAGCTTTCAAACTTGTGATCATCCTCTGAAATTATTTTTCCTACTATCTTGATCATCCTATCTACCTCCTGAATTATTTCACAATTTTAGATTTTGTTTGCTATTTCATATGGCCAAGTCAACTCGTTTGAAATCTGGTCAAACTCCTGTACAGCAGCTTGTGAATTTTCTGCAGAACTTTTCATTGCATAAAAAGTTCTGGAAAATTTATGCAATGTTGTTCTCTGTCTCAAGTAGCTACCATAAAAATTTCGAAATTTTTGGAGCTCAGGAGCTACCTTTAAAAATTCTCCAAACTCTCAACCTTTTAAAACCTCAAATCGAAAACACTTGTTCTCGGGCCCGAACCCAACTCGGGCTCGAGTCCGACTCGTACCACTTGACTCGGTCGCGTCAACTAAACGCACCCCAGCGAGTCCAATCGATCGTGACCGTCCGATGCAAATCGAACGATCCACGCCGCATGCGCGAACCGACTGTGTCAGAATGCATACATCAATCTCGACCAGTCCATCTCGATCCAACGGTCGGCATCTTCCGATCGAGTAGAACCTCGGCTCGCACCGCTTTGCTCTCGTCGCCGACATGTGGGTCCCACTGCCAAGATCGACCTCGTCTTCTCCGCACCTCACCGAGCTCACGCCGCGTCGCGCATGCTTGCCACGCCCTCGTCGCCGCCACCTTTTTGTCCTCGTGTCAGCCCGTGAAGCATCGCCGGGATCTCATCTACCCACTGAGCCCATCCACTACCCTTCGCGTCCATTCTCGTGTTTTCTCCGCCCAAATTTCCTTTCCGGCCGGAGAAGAACCCGAGAGCAACGCCGCCGTGTTAGCGCCGCCCTCGAGCCCGTGACCGCACCGCTGTGATCCACGCTCGACGCCGCCTCCATTTTTCCCATCTCGAGCTCTCGGTGTCCAGTGTATCATCCGGAGCCACGTCGTCTAAATCTCCGCCTCCGGTGATCTCGGCTCTGCAAGCTTATTGGCGCTCTGGTGAGTTTCCAGTTTCGTCACTTGGTCCCTTAGGATCGCATCACTGTCCTTGAGTCTAACCGTGACCTTGTTTCGCTCTTTGGTGCATCACCGAGGCTGTGCGTCGCCTTCTTCTCCAAGCTCGGTAAAGCGCCGCCGTGTCAATTCCGGGCGCCACCGTCCTCCTCCATCATCAAAATCGTGGGCTTATCGTTCCTGGTGTCTCCGCGATCCCGTGGCGCACCTTCTCGAAGCCGCCAAGTCCGTAGCATCTTCTCCGCGAGCACCGCACTTTCTTCTCCGCCTCCCGCCGTCGTGAGCTCATCTCCGTCGACCATTGGGCTCGCGTCACCATGCACCGGGTTCGTGAGGTCTTTGCGAACCTTGAGGTACCACTCACTCGTCTTGAAACTCATTGGTTTGCTAGATCACTGCGGCGCGCGCGCGCCGTCCGTATGTGCGGTGAGAGCCGCGAAGCTTAGTTAGCGCTAACCCTGTTTCTAGCCGAGTCTCGATTTGTGGGCCCTCTTTGGATAATCGCGTTTAGAAATCCTTTAATCCAGCCCGTTATTTGTTCTCGAGTCACTACCATGTGGGTCCATGTTGTCGCTAGGTTTGTGTAGTTCGGTTATGCGTTTTCTCGATGGGAAGCGTATTTCTGTGAGGGTGTTTGGGTTTGCACCTTAGTGAGCGAAGGCGTATTCTTTGAATACGCCTTGACGTCACTTTAGGCAGTCTTGTTGTCTGTCCGTCGTTCGCGCCACATGCCCGCTGGTGGGAGCTTCTTGTTGCGATGAAAAAGGATTTAATGCTTTAGTATTTACGTAATATGTTTTCATTTGTAATTGTTAATTCATTTAAACTTAGAAAATGCATAACTAATTCAATTTTTATCCAAATTGTATGAAACCAGTCTTTGTTAATTTTCATTTTAAGTGTGCTATTTGATAAAATTAACTTCACCCATGTCTCTGTAGCAAAAATCTGTTAGCTAATAAAATGATGTCTTATGTATCTTCTAAATTAGAAAATGCATATCTCTTCCAATAATTGTCCAAATTAAATGAACCCAATTCTGTAAAATTTCATTTTCAGTATACTAACTATTAGGATAGATTTTATACAACTGGTTCTGTTTCATGAAAATTTGTTAAGTAATTAACTAGTGACTTGTTGTGTTTTTAGCTTAGAAAATTCATAGAAAATTGCTAATAACTTAAATTGATTTGTTCTCTGCTTCTAAAATTCTGTTATTTCATGCTTAGGCTCTGTGTGAGTTTTGGCTTGTTTGATGTTGTTGAATGTTTGAGTTTTGTCGGTGTTATTCGCTCTTATTTGTTGTTATGTTCGATCGTTAGGCTTCGATATTTGCGGCAACCACGAGGACGATCCTCCGCACCATATTGAGCAACAAAGCCGTGCAAGCGATTTGATCATGATAATCGAGATTTTAAATTCTAATATTTTGTTTAATTGTATGTATGCATTGCTTAATTTGTGTTAAAATGGATTAGTTAAATCGTATTTGCATATCCCGTAGACAAATATTGATCTCTACTACCGAGCGTAGGTTATTTGCTGTGATTAGAGATCTTTGGATGATTTCTTGTCACTTAGTAGATACGATTTCATTTGCTTAGACATGCTTAGTATCGGTAGAGAATGGTGGCGGTTATCGACTTTAGTCGGTAACCTTGATCACACAAAATTTACTACAACTTTATGTTTCAACATTTTGCTATGCTTACTTGCAAAACTAAAACCAAAAACAAAAATGATTTAGACGCTGGGCACAATGGTAAGATTGGTGTGATCTTTGGGTGTGATCGAAAGGTGCCCGGTCAATTAAGGACCGAACATCTTGTGAGTTTCGTTATCCAGCATTTGGCGTACTAACCACACTAGAGGTATGGGACCTCTCTTGACCTAGTACTTTGGCGTGTATTGGTCCCGGTCGCAGGAGGTCGCAGGAGGGACGGAGGTGGGAGCATGGTAGTTGTCCAAAAGCTTTATCTGAGTGGGTAGTTGTCTTTCGGCTTTACCATGTAAGCGTATGGGTTTCTATCCATACGAGCGGCTCGGGGTTGATACACAATATTGGAAACAGTCTCGTAGGACTTAGCTGTGCCTGCATACCTTCTGAAGTGTGCTTTGGCTTAAAGCGATGTCCGAGGTGTGGGTGTAAATGGTACACCTGCAGGGGTTAAAAACTATTCGAATAGCCTCGTCTAGGTGATGGACACGCTTGGGTAAGCTTATCGAGAGTTAGACTACAACATTTAAATTAAAACTTGATGGGTGGTACGAACGGGATTCGTGCTATTGTTGTGGTGACTATTGGGATAGTCACTTCTAGGTTGTTTATCTTTCGCTTTGTTATTATTATCTTTTTTGTTATTTCAATCTTAAAATGAATTGCAAACTTGCCTTTAAAATCAGATACCTTATTGCAAATGAAAATTGGCTTTATGCAAATGAAACATATGACCTCCACCAAATAAGCTCGCATGTAGCATATGAACAGTGCATTAGTTCACACGTCGGTCTTGCGGGTACAAAGACAATCTTTGTACTCGTGTGCTTTGCTTAATGTTTTTGTTGCGAGAGGAAGAAGGTGA
This sequence comes from Ampelocalamus luodianensis, assembly GCA_036346255.1. Taxonomy (NCBI): domain Eukaryota; kingdom Viridiplantae; phylum Streptophyta; class Magnoliopsida; order Poales; family Poaceae; genus Ampelocalamus; species Ampelocalamus luodianensis. The sequence continues at coordinate 58,948,304 of CM070622.1, read as the reverse complement.
GCCTCGGGGCCTCACTCGTGAGTCGTGTTGCCGCTTCTTGGTCGACTAGACTTGGCGGTCGGTCCGATGCCTTGTGGGTTGAAGGCACGCGATTGGCTTTGTTTATAGCCATCTTATGGCACTTTTGCTTCATTGTCGTTCTTGTCTATTTGTGTATCTTGTGGCCCGTCGGCCTATGTCCGTAATATTGTTACTATTTGTTTATCTTCCGCTTGTAGCGTAATGTTTGGACTCTATGTTTTGAATGGAGTTGATGTCTAATTTTGTAACGAGGTGCGATATCGCTTCAGGAAGTATACATATCTCGAGGATCGCTTTATTTGATTTGTGATGCTAGGACCAGGTGGTTGGTTAAGCATTACAAGCCAAATAAGCTGGGTCCTCACAAAGTTGGTATCGAGCCATTACGACCGTAGCAACCCAAGCATAGTCGTCTTTAGGATATTTTGAAAAAGCTTAATTTCAAAGTATAAAAAGGGTTTATGAAAACCTAGGCAGATTCTCAGATTTTACTCCTTACCTATCTTGGCATTCTACTCTCATCTTACTCTAATTTGAGTTTAAAACTTGGTGTTCCTCTTCCTTTCAAAAGATAGTTGCTACCTAGGTAGAATCGGTCTTTGGGAAAACCATAGAGAATTAGTCTAATTAAAAAATTGTGGGGTTATAAGGGTAAGATATGTGAGTTTGCTAAGTGTCCGATTTTTGTCAATTGGTTTTGTAACTTAAAAGTCTTGTGTTTGTTTTGTGTTGTTAGTAAGTTATTTGCGGAGGATGTTGACTTCGTGTTTTCCGCTATTGTTAACTTGTCTTAGTGAAACAGATGGCGGGAGAAGCGCTGGCAAAGTGAGCAGCTGGTCATGATGAGGAGCTTCCTCCTCCGACCATGGTCGAGGTTCTCGCCATCGAGCGAAACCGCATGGACCGACGCGCATCTTGGAGGTTATTGCTAGAATACCTCCACTCCCGCCGTGGTGGCGGCCACTGCACTCGCGGGGACTTGCAGAGTTCCTCCAGACACACCCGCCGACTTTCTCCCCTCGAGGACCCTCTCGATGTGGATGATTGGCTGCGCATGGTTGAGCGGAAGCTCAACATAGCTCGATGCGAGCGCGCAGACAAGGCACTCTTTGCATCCCACCGGCTTGAGGGCGCGGCAGCCTCATGGTGGGAGAACTATCTCGCCATGCAGCCGCGGGCCATGTGGTCGCATGGGAGGAGTTCAGTCGACTTTCGTCGGCCCACATCCCGGATGGCCCGATGAAGTGAAGAAAAAGGAGTTCCTCGCGCTCAAGCAAGGACGCAATCTGGACTGAGTACCACACGAGTTCAATCATCCGCTCGTTATGCTCGGGGAGGTGGCCTCGATGAGGCTAGCAGAGAAATTTATGGATGGCTTGTCCGAGGAGCCGCAGGACAAGCTATCCATTGTGGACTTCTCGGACTTTCGGGCCTTGGTAGATAAGGCCATTGTTGCGAGCATAAGGCAAAGGCGTTTGGCGAGTCCCATAGCGCAAATGGGAGGCGCATCGGTCTACTCACACCACCTCGTTCGTCCTCGGGTGGGCAGCACGATGGCCCATTCTTTTGCTCCACCGCGCCGAGGCCATCTGCACCAGCTCGCCCACCGCAGCCGTGAGCCACCACGTGCGCCGCGATCCAAAGAACAGAGCGGCCTCCGCAATCCGGCGGCCGAGGTGACTTGTTTTATTTGCCACAACAAGGGCCATTATGCGAATGCTCGCCTCGAGTGTGCAGCAGAGCCCTCGCCCTAATGGAGGACGCGGCGGGAGCGGTCACCCGCCTCGACCGTAAGATTATTGAAGACCTGTGGTGCGAGCAGCTGGTCGAGTGAACCACCTTTCACCGAGAGGCTCAGAGGCGCGGATGTTGTGATTGGTATACTTCTTGTTAATTCTCGTCCTGCTGCAGTATTATTTGATTCTGGAGCATCGCATTCTTTTATTTCAAGATCATTTGCTGCTGCTAGTGGTCTTCACTGTGTTCCTTTGGAAGTTCCTTTGCTCATCCGCTCTCCGGGGTCGGAAATGAGAGCTGATTTACAGTGTCGGGATGTTCCTATCATAGTTGAAGGAGTGGGATTTTTGGCAAATCTCATTCTCGCTCACCAATGAGTCCGATGTGATTCTTGGCATGGATTGGTTGTCCCAACACTTGGGGCAAATCGATTGTGCCAGGAAGATTGTCTATCTTACCAGCCCTTCGGGTGAGCAAGTCGGGTTTTCGCCACAGCTTCAGGGCCCGTGTCTATGTGCATTAGAAGCAAAGCCAGCCTTGCAAATTCAAGATGTTCCCATAGTATCTGACTTTGTGGATGTCTTTCCTGAAGATTTGCCTGGGATGCCTCCGGTTCGAGATCTGGAGTTTGCCATCGAGTTGCTGCCTGCATCGCCCGATTTGAAAGCGCCGATCGGATGCCTCCCAATGAGCTAGAAGAATTGAAGAAGCGGCTTGGTGAGCTCCAAGCAAAGGGTTTCATCCATCCCACCATCTCCTTGGGGTTGTCAGGTGATCTTTGTGAAGAAGAAGGACAAGACTTTGCGTATGTGTGTTGACTACCGTCCTCTCAATGAAGTGACGGTGAAGAACAAATATCCTCTCGCCCGCATTGATGATCTTTTGACGGTTGTCCGAGCTCGTGTGTTCTCCAAGATTGATCCGAGATCGGGCTATCATCAAGTCCGGATCGAGTACGAGGATATTCAAGACGGCTTTCACTACTCGTTATGGCTCGCACGCAGTACACCGTCATGTCTTCGGTTTGACCAATGCTCCAGCGTTGTTCATGAACCTTATGAATTCCGTATTCATGGAGTATTTGGACAAATTTGTGGTGGTTTTTATTGATGACATTCTTATCTATTCCAAGATCAAGCAGAGCATCTTGAGCATCCAAGATTGTTTTGGGCAAGTTGCGGAGCATCAGTGTATGCGAAGTTCGGCAAATGTGAGTTCGTTGAAAGAAGTGGCATTTTGGGCCATGTTCTTTCATTTGGAGGAATATTTGTAGATCCCAAAGAAAGTCAGCGATGTTCTATCTTGGGGCCACCCAAGTCGATCCACCGATGTGCGGAGTTTTCTTGGTTTAGCGGGCTACTACCGTCGCTTTATCGAGAACTTCTCCAAGATCGCAGCCGATGGTGAATTGCTCAAGAAGGACAAGAAGTTTGTGTGGTCCTCTCGCTTGTGATGAGAGCTTTGGGAGCTCAAACAGCGATTGACTTCAGCCCAGTCCTCACTCTCCCGATATCCACAAGAGCTTCGATATTTATTGATGCCTCTCGTCGGGACTCGGGTGTGTTCTTATGCAGAAGGCAAAGCGATTGCCTATGCATCTAGGCATTGAGGCCTCAAGAGCTCAATTATCCCACCCATGATTTAGAGCTTGCTGCGAGAGTTCATGCACTCAAGATTTGGCGGCATTATTTGATCGGAAACCGTGAGGTGTATTCCGATCATAAGAGTTTGAAATACTTATTTACTCGGCGATTTGAACCTCGGGCGAGAGGAGATGGTTGGAATTAATCAAAGATTATGACATGGGTATTCGTGATCACACTGCAAGGCCAATGTGGTTCTTGATGCACTTAGTCGAAAGGTGTATTGCAATACTTTGATGATCCAAGAGCAAAGAACCGCGCTTCTTGCGTAATTCCAAGCGCCTCAACTTGGGTTTGGTTGAGCATGGTTCCCTTCTTCGCCTTGGTTGTGCAACCAACCTTGTGGATCGGATCAAGGCAAAGACGGCAATCGATGATGGCGTGGGTAAAATCAAGCGTAACATCGGGAATGGATCAGCCAAGTGTTTCACGTAAGATGAGCACGTGTTGTGTGGTTTGGGCAGCGCCTTGTGGTCCCAAAGGTCCCGAGTTGCGGGATTTGATTCTTCAGAGGCCCATGATTCGCCTTTGTCCATCCATCCGGGGCCACTAAAATGTACCAAGATCTGCGTCGAGATTTCGGTGGACTCGCATGAAGCGCGAGATTGCGTGTTCGTGGCCGATGTGACATATGTTGTCGCGTCAAGGCCGAGCATCGGCGTCAAACAGTCTCTCCACCCTTGCCTATACCGAGTGGAAGTGGGATTCCGTTGGTATGGACTTCATCACTGGTTTGCCCGTACTTCTTGAGGAAGGATGCTATCCGGGTGGTTATTGTGATTGTGAAAGTAGCACATTTTCGCGGTGTGTACCGCCCTCGCCACGAGAAATTGGCGCACCTCTACATATCCCGCATTGTGAGTTTGCATGGTGTGCCACGAACGATGGTGTCGATCGTGGTTCTCTTTTCACTTCCCGACTTTGGCACGATCTACATGGAGGCCATGGGTACCGTCTTTCGCTCACTCACCTATCATCCTCGGATCGATGGTCGACGGAGCGGTCAACCAAGTTCTTGAAGATATGCTCCGTGCTTGTGTTCTTTCCTATGGGAAGAATTGGGAGAAGTGCCTACCGCTTGCCGAAGTTCTCCTACAACAACGACTTCGAGCTAGTCTCGGCATGGCACCGCTTGAGGCTTTGTATGGGGCGCGGCAGAACACCATTGAACCTGGTGGCGGTGAGGCGGTTCTTTGGCCCAATTCCATCAATGAAGCCGAAAGTCAAGTGCGGTTGATTCGTGAGCACTTGCGCCGTAGCTCATCGAGCGAAGAGCTATGCGGATCGGCGTCGCCGTGAGTTGAGTTTCAGCCCAATGACTTTGTGTATCTCAAAGTCTCACTCAAGGACATCGTCGTTTGGTGTCAAGGGCAAATTGGCTCCTCGATATGTCCGGATCGTATCGCGTCGTCAAGAAAGTGGGAGCCGTTGCATACCGCTTGAGTTGCAGCTACACTTGAAGGGGTGCATGATGTTTTCCACGTGTCGCAATTGAAGAAGTGCCATCATGTTCTGTGAGGAAACGCCTTGGAAAATATCGATGTGCGGGAAGATCTGTCTTATCGTGAGCGCCCCGTTCAGATCCTCGAAGAAGCTGAACGCAGGACAAGGAACCGTGTGATCAAGTTCCTTAAAGTTCAGTGGTCAAACCACTCCGAGGATGAAGCCACTTGGGAGCCGGAAGATCGTCTCCGAGCAGACACCAGTCCTTCTTCTCCCAGTTGATCGAATCTCTGAGCGAGATTCCTGTAAGGGGGAGATTTGTAACAGCCCTAACTTAAGGGTTTGTATTTCAAATGTAAAATTTTGAGGAGGAATAAAACTTTTGTTGTCTCTTCAAATCATTTGGAAGTTTTCAAATTTTTCCTAGCAATTTCCATTTTCTAGAATTAAATTCTTGTGAATGGAAATTGTTGTCAAGAAATTCTTAGCTTTCAAACTTGTGATCATCCTCTGAAATTATTTTTCCTACTATCTTGATCATCCTATCTACCTCCTGAATTATTTCACAATTTTTAGATTTTGTTTGCTATTTCATATGGCCAAGTCAACTCTGCTTGAAATCTGGTCAAACTCCTGTACAGCAGCTTGTGAATTTTCTGCAGAACTTTTCATTGCATAAAAGTTCTGGAAAATTTATGCAATGTTGTTCTCTGTCTCAAGTAGCTACCATAAAAATTTCGAAATTTTTGGAGCTCAGAGCTACCTTTAAAAATTCTCCAAACTCTCTCACTTTTAAAACCTCAAATCGAAAACATCGTTCCTCGGGCCCGAACTCAACTCGGGCTCGAGTCCGACTCAGACCACTTGACTCGGTCGCGTCAACTAAACGCACCGCGCGCGAGTCCAATCGATCGTGACCGTCCGATGCAAATCGAACGATCCACGTCGCGTGCGCAACCGACCTGTCCGAATGCATACATCAATCTCGACCGTCCATCTCAGATCCAACGGTCAGCATCTTTCCGATCGAGTAGAACCTCTGGCTCGCACCGCTTTGCTCCTGTCGCTGACATGTGGGTCCCACTGCCGGCGATCGACCTCGTCTTCTCCGCGACTCACCGGAGCTCACGGCCGTGCGCGCATGCTTGCCACGTCCCTCGTCGCTGCCACCTTTTTGTCCTCGTGTCAGCCCGTGAAGCATCGCCGGGATCTCATCTACCCACTGAGCCCATCCACTACCCTTCGCGTCCATTCTCGTGTTTTCTCCGCCCAAATTTCCTTTCCGGCCGGAGAAGAACCCGAGAGCAACGCCGCCGTGTTAGCGCCGCCCTCGAGCCCGTGACCGCACCGCTGTGATCCACGCTCGACGCCGCCTCCATTTTTCCCATCTCGAGCTCGGTGTCGGTGTATCATCCGAGCTACTTCGCCGTCTCGCCTCCGGTGATCTCGGCTCTGCAAGCTTATTGGCGCTCGTGAGTTTCGGTTTAGTCACTTGGTCCCTTAGGATCGCATCACCGCGGCTTTGAGTCTACCGTGACCTTGTTTCGCTCTTTGGTGCATCACCGAGGCCGTGTGCGTCGCCTTCTTCTCCAAGCTCGGTAAAGCGCCGCGCGTGTCAATCCGGCGCCACCGTCCTCCTCCATCATCAAAATCGTGGGCTTATCGTTCTGGTGTCTCCGCGATCCGTGGCGCACCTTCTTCTCGGCCGCCAAGTCGTAGCATCTTCTCCGCGAGCACCGCTTTCTTCTCCGCCTCCGCCGTCGTGAGCTCATCTCCGTCGACCATTGGGCTCGCGTCACACCGCACCGGTTCGTGAGGTCTTTGCGAACCTTGAGGTACCACTCACTCGTCTTGAAACTCATTGGTTTGCTAGATCACCTGTGCGGCCGCGCCGCCGTCCCCGTGCGTGCCGGTGAGCCGCCGGCGAAGCTTAGTTAGCGCTAACCCCTGTTCTAGCTGAGTCTCTGATTTGTGGGCCCTCTTTGGATAATCGCGTTTAGAAATCCTTTAATCCAGCCCGTTATTTGTTCTCTGAGTCACTACCATGTGGGTCCATGTTGTCAGTTAGGTTTGTGTAGTTCTGGTTATGCGTTTTCTCGATGGGAGCGTATTTCTCTGAGGGTGTTTTGGTTTGCACCTTAGTGAGCCGAAGACGATTCTTTGAATACGCCTTCGACGTCACTTTAGGCGCAGCGTTGTCTTGTCGGCCGTTGCAAGGCCCATTGTCGATGGGTGGGGCTTCTTGATGGCGGTAGAAAAGGATTTAATGCTTTAGTATTTCGTAATATGTTTTTATTTGTAATCGTTAATTCATTTAAACTTAGAAAATGCATAACTAATTCAATTTTTATCCAAATTGTATGAAACCAGTCTTGTTAATTTTCATTTTAAGTGTGCTATTTGATAAAATTAACTTCACCCATGTCTCTGTAGCAAAAATCTGTTAGCTAATAAAATGATGTCTTATGTATCTTCTAAATTAGAAAATGCATATCTCTTCCAATAATTGTCCAAATTAAATGAACCCAATCTGTAAAATTTCATTTTCAGTATACTAACTATTAGGATAGATTTTATACACTGGTTCTGTTCATGAAAATTTGTTAAGTAATTAACTAGTGACTTGTTGTGTTTTTAGCTTAGAAAATTCATAGAAAATTGCTAATAACTTAAAATGATTTGTTCTCTGTTTCTAAAATTCTGTTATTTCATGCTTAGGCTCTTTGTGTGAGTTTTGGCTTGTTTGATGTTGTTGAATGTTTGAGTTTTGTCGGTGTTATTCGTTTCTTATTTGTTGTTATGTTCGATCGTTAGGCTTCGATATTTGCGGCAACCCCGAGGACGATCCTCCGCACCATATTGAGCAACGGCAATGTGCAAGCGTTTGATCATGATAATCCCAAGACTTTAAATTCTAATATTTTGTTTCAATTTGTATGTATGCATTGCTTAATTTGTGTTAAAATGGATTAGTTAAATCCGTAGTTGCATATCCTGTAGACAAATATTGATCTCTACTACCCGAGCGTAGGTTATTTCTTTGTGATTAGAGATCATTTGGATGATTTCTTGTCACTTAGTAGATACGATTTCATTTGCTAGACATGCTTAGTATCGGTAGAAGCTGGCGTTATCGACTTTAGTCGGTAACCTTGATCACACAAAATTTACTACAACTTTATGTTTCAGCATTTTGCTATGCTTACTTGCAAAACTAAAACCAAAAACAAAAATGATTTAGACGGGCACAATGGTAAGATTGGTGTGATCATTGGGTGTGATCGAAAGGTGCGGTCAATTAAGGACCGAACATCTTGTGAGTTTCTGTTATCCAGGCATTTCGGCGTGCTAACCACACTAGAGGGTATGGGACCTCTCTTGACCTAGTACTTTGGCGTGTATTGGTCCCGGGTCGCAGGAGGTCGCAGGAGGGACGGAGGTGGGAGCATGGTAGTTGTCCGAAAAGCTTTATCCTGAGTGGGTAGTTGTCTTTTCGGCTTTACCATGTAAGCGTATGGGTTTCTATCCATACGAGCGGCTCGGGGTTGATACACAATATTGGAAACAGTCTCGTAGGACTTAGCTGTGCCGGCATACCTTCGGAAGTGTGCTTTGGCTTAAAGGCGGTCTGAGGTGTGGGTACAGTGGTACACCCCTGCAGGGTTAAAAACTATTCGAATAGCCTCGTCCTAGGTGATGGACACGCTTGGGTAAGCTTATCGAGAGTTAGACTACAACATTTAAATTAAAACTTGATGGGTGGTACGAATCTGGGATTCGTGCTATTGTTGTGGTGACTATTGGGATAGTCACTTCTAGGTTGTTTATCTTTCGCTTTTGTTATTATTATCTTTACTGTTATTTCAATCTTAAAAATGAATTGCAAACTTGCCTTTAAAACTGTATTACCTTATTGCAAATGAAAATTGGCTTTATGCAAATGAAACATATGACCTCCACCAAATAAGCCTGCATGTAGCATATGCACAGGTCTGTTAGTTCACACGTCAGTCTTGCGGGTACAAAGACAATCTTTGTACTTAGGTGCTTTGCTTAATGTTTTTGTTGCAGAGGAAGAAGGTGAGCCTCAGGGGCCTCACTTCTGTGAGCTGTGTTGCCGCTTCTTGGTCGACTAGACTTGGCGGTCCGGTCAGATGCCTTGTGGGTTGAAGGCACGCTGATTGGCTTTGTTTATAGCCATCTTATGGCACTTTTGCTTCCGCTGTCGTTCTTGTCTATTTGTGTATCTTGTGGCACATCGCCTATGTACGTAATATTGTTACTATTTGTTTATCTTCCGTTTGTAGCGTAATGTTTGGACTCTATGTTTTGAATGGAGTTGATGTCTAATTTTGTAACGAGGTGCGTATCTCGCTTCGGGAAGTATACATATCTCGAGGATCGCTTTATTTGATTTGTGATGCTAGGACCAGGTGGTTGGTTAAGCATTACAAGCCAAATAAACTGGGGTCCTCACATGTCTTTTCGGCTTTATGATGAGGACATCACTGCTTCGGATACACGCACTACACAAAATCCTACAGATCCAGTTGCTAAACTACAAGGTCCTATGACAAGAGCTCGTGCACGTCACTTAAATTATGAGGTGAGCTCGTTTCTAAGTGCTAATAATTTATCTATGCAGAATGGTATACTACCTAATAATTATGATCTGTTGTTACTTAGGAATAATGGATCCCCAAGGTCTACGACCAGGTCTACAAGCCCTACGACCAGTCCTGCCAGCGCTACGACCAAGTCTCAAGATCCTCGACTAGTTTCGCGGCGCTACACGACTGCACTCACGGCGCTACGACCACATCTCAAGCTCCTCGACTAGTTTCGCCAGCGCTACGACCAGACCAGCCAGCGCTACGACCACATCTCAAGCTCCTCGACAAGGTTTGCCAGCGCTATGACCAGACCAGCCAGTGCTACGACTAGGTCTCAAGTTCTACGACCAGTCTTTAGGTGCTGCGACACCGTTTTGGGCCTATTTGCGCTTTGTAAGCGTGTCGGGGTCAAAGCCTAGGTTGTGTACGCCTCTCCCCGTGGTCGCACAACCCTAGGTCAACACCCTCACGTTCCCCCCTATATATATACAACAGTCGCCACAGTTTAGGGTTGGGTTTTTCTTAGAATTATTCTGCCACTTTGCAGTTTCGCCGTTTATCGGTTTGAGGAACCCCACTTTGCGAACTTCATTCATATTCGCAATACAATTCAGATTGCATCTATCCTGTTCTTGTGAGTTGCTTCGATTGCTTGCAGGAACCATAACCCTCGTGGTAAGGTTGATCGCGTGCGAGCGTGGTCGATAACGACAGTCGTGCGAGTGTAGCGAATTGCGAGGTGACGATTTGCTGGTCGAAAGTCTCAAAGCATCAATGTCCTCACGACGAAATCAATCGAACCTATCGGAAGATCGGGCCGCCGTAGACTCATTAGTTGGTATCAGAGCGAAGGTTGCCCGATAGGTAATCTCGTTTTATCCCCTTTTGATTGTTGTTTCCATCACCTAGAGTCCAGAAAATTGCCCTACAAAAAGTTTTAGATCTTAGTTTTTTCGCTGTCCAAACCACGTTGTGCGCCTTTCGCAATTTTGTTTTCAGTATTCGTGTTGTTGAGTTCGAGTCCATCGTCGGAGTCTTTGTTGCTGGTCTAGTCGTCGTGATCTAGTTTCTAGCATCGAGTCTTTGCTGTTTTGGTCATCGTGTATCTCGGTTTGTCCTTGGTTGCATCCGTTGCAATTAGGGTTTGTTTGCTATAGCCGAGATTAAGCCAACACCCCCATCCGTCCACTTACTCGTGACACCAACCCCATCCGACCAACTACTCGAGCCAACACCCCCATCCGACCACCTCCTCGTGTTCGACTACCTAGTCGGATTCGACTATCTACTCGTTTCTGCCCCGACATCCTACTCGGAGTCTATCTATTTCTGGTTGCTCTTGGATACCCACGCACTCATCATATCGTGTCCGACCCAACAAAGACCGAGAAGAAATCCCATAGCCGAAACAGACTTAGCCAAAGTTCAGAGAGAGAGAGTATCTTTTTATTACCTTTATACCCCTGCTCTCCGAAAAAAGTTTGTGACCTACATATATCCCTAGGCCCGGAAAAGGGTTTTGAAGAGTTGTGAGCCGAGGTCACTTGCGCAAAAAAAAGGAACACTAGGTTGGGTTTCGTCAGTCAAAAAAAGAAGAAGAAGAAAGAATCAAAAATAAGAAGAAAAGAAAAAGAGAATTAAAAAAAAAGGAAGACCACCTCAGTTGGCTCATGACCACCCTCAGTTGGTCTACGACAATCCACGACCACCCACAAGAGATATCGGTTGCTTTGCAAACTTTGTCCCTTTGTGTTTGTATCTACCCTATCTTTCGGCTTGCTTGAGCTAGCACTAGGAGCGCGTTTGGGCCAAAGAATCGTGATTTAGCATCGTGGACCTTGATTTAACTTTGCTAAACTGATTTCATTATTGCTGCTCCTTGCTACTAAACATTGCCTGTCCGAGCTCCACATACTTTTGACCCTCAGATTTGGATCCTCGCATTTGCCTCCGCCACAGTCATACATCCCACCTTTTCCGATCATACCACCTGCTGCAATTGGTAAGAAATTCATAAGAGCTTGGTAAGATGCTTGTGAGTGTGTGATTCCACCTTCCACCACCTAGTAGTTGATAGGGATAATATCTTTGTGTTGTCCTGTATCTCCTACTAACCATGGCAGGTGAGGGATCGGATGCGCAAGAGTGTGTGGTGAGGGAAGAGTTCATCAGGGTGTTGGATGAGCACCGTCATGCTATTAATGACGACATCGAAAGGAAGTTTGCGGAGACAAATGCTACACTACGACAGCTCAATGCTAGTATTGCAACACTCAATGTACGTATTGATGGTTTGGCCAATCAACTGCCGAACAATGGTCGTGTGGATCCTCAAGGTGCAGCCCACGACCATGAGATCGACAACGATAATGAGATGCGCCACCACGATACCTTGGATGCACGACAACGGAACCGATTGAACTTCAACCGTCAAGGTATGAGAGGTAATAACTTTCCGCACCATAATGCACGAGAAAATGATGATCCATATGCTAAAGTCAAGTTCATTATACCATCTTTTGCGGGTGCTTATGATGCTGAAGTATATCTAGATTGGGAGATGACGGTAGAACAGAAATTTAATGCTCATTTAGTTCCTGAAGTGCATAGAGTTAGGCAAGCCACAAGCGAATTGAAAAACTTTGCCATCATTTGGTGGAGTAGAGTATGCAATGATGGATTAGCGCCTACTACCTGGGATGCTTTAAAGGTTGCTATGCATAAGAAATTTATTCCACCCTCTTTTAAACGGGACTTGCGTAAGAAATTGCAGCGCTTAAACCAAGGCAATAGATCCGTAGAAGAATATTATCAGGAGCTACAAATTAGTATGTTGCGTTGTGATATTATTGAGGATGAAGAGGCTGCTATGGCACATTTTTATGGAGGACTAATACGTGAAATTCAGGACATAGTTGATTACAAATAATATGATAGTGTTCCTAGATTGTTCCACCTTGCATGTTTGGCAGAAAAGGAATTGCAGGGACGACAGCAGAGGCCAAGGAACAATTTTGGGAGCACATCTACTCCAAGATCAACATCAGGGCACGTTAAAACAGTCCCACCTTCAGCTACACAGTCTGCTGCCCCCTCCTCGAGTAGGGCGCGTTCACAGCACCTCCGACATCGTCACATGCACCCGAGGTAAACAAATCTACTAGTGTGCAGGCCCCAGCCATGAGTTCTTCTTCGGTTGCTTCCACATGCCGTTTGACTGGGATTATTTGCCATCGTTGCAAGGGAATGGGCCATGTCATGAGGGACTGCCCAAGTCAGCGAGCATACCTCGCCACCGAAGATGGAGGTTATGTAAGTGCTAGTGATATTGAGGATGAGTATGTGCTTGCAGCTAACATTGCAGGTGGAGGAGACGAGACAGATAGTGATGCTGATGATGTAGAAGAACAAGTAGCTGCTGTTGACACAGGGACTCATGTGAGCCTTGTTGCGCAGCGAGTGCTAAGCGCACAAGTGGAGAGAGCGGAGCAAAATCAGCGGCACAACTTGTTTCAATCCAGATTCCTCGTGAAAGAGAGAGCCTGCAGAGTCATCATTGATGGAGGGAGTTGCAATAACATTGCAAGCTCTGAGATGGTCGAGAAGCTTGGCTTGACCACACAACCACACCCACGTCCCTACTACATCCAATGGTTCAATTCGTGTGGTAAGTTAAAGGTAAACAAAGTTGTGAGAGTGCAATTTTCAGCTGGTAACTACAAAGATAGTACCAACTTTGATGTAGTACCTATGCAAGCATGCTCGTTGTTGCTCGGTAGGCCTTGGATATATGATAATGATGTTTTGCACCATGGTAGAGCTAATACCTACTCGTTCTCACATAGGGGTAAGATGATTAAGTTGTTGCCTTTGACTCCCGCTGAAATTGTGAAAGATGAAGTAGAGCGTGCTAGAAATGAAAGAAACACCATTGAACATGATTCTGAAAATCAGCAAGTAGCGAAACGTGTTTTCTCACCTAAAGGGGAGAAAGTGGCACCTAGTTCAAAGGCCGCAGGAATTAAATTAAAAGGGTGTGTTATGCTTGCCACTAAATATGAGCTTGCTGAAATTTGTGATAATGAGCTGCCATGCTATGCCTTGATATGCAAAGATGCTTTATTTTAACTTGAGGATATATCTAGCTTTTTGCCTCCTGCTGTTGCTAACCTTTTGCAGGAGTATGTGGATGTTTTTCCAGCTGAGATACCCCCGGGGTTGCCACCTATTCGAGGGATAGAGCATCAAATTGATTTGATCCCGGGAGCGACTTTGCCAAACCGTGCGGCATATAGGACCAACCCAGAGGAGACTAAGGAAATTCAACGATAAGTCCAAGATCTTTTGGACCGTGGGTATGTACGAGAAAGCCTTAGTCCTTGTGCTGTTCCTGTTCTTTTGGTTCCTAAGAAAGATGGAACTTGGCGTATGTGTGTTGATTGTAGAGCCATTAATAATATTACCATAAGGTATCGTCATCCTATTCCTAGGCTAGACGACATGCTTGATGAGTTGAGTGGCTCTATTATTTTCACAAAGATTGACTTGCGAAGTGGTTACCACCAGATTAGAATGAAACTGGGAGATGAATGGAAAACTACTTTTAAAACTAAGTTCGGACTATATGAGTGGTTAGTGATGCCTTTTGGTCTAACTAATGCACCTAGTACTTTCATGCAATTAATGAACGAGGTTTTACGTATCTTTATTGGAAAATTTGTGGTGGTTTATTTTGATGATATCTTGATTTATAGCAAGTCACATGAGCTACACTTGAACCATATACGTGCTGTTTTTAATGCCTTGAGAGATGCACGTTTGTTTGATAACCTTGAGAAGTGCACCTTTTGCACCGATTGAGTTGCGTTTCTTGGTTATGTTGTGACTCCACAGGGCATTGAGGTGGATGAGGGAAAGACTGCAGCCATCCAAAGCTGGCCGACGCCTATCACTGTGTCACAAGTGCGGAGCTTCCATGGACTTGCTGGATTCTATCGACGCTTTGTGCGGGATTTCAGCACCATTGCCGCACCATTGAATGAATTGACAAAGAAAGGAGTGCCTTTCCAATGGGGACCTACGCAAGAGAGGGCATTCCACTTATTGAAAGAGAAGCTCACCCAAGCACCCCTACTCCAACTCCCTCATTTTGGTAAGACTTTTGAGATTGAATGTGATGCTAGCGGGATTGGGATAGGTGGTGTATTGATTCAAGAAGGTAAACCAGTTGCATATTTCAGTGAGAAACTAAATGGGCCTAGTCTGAATTATTCTACCTATGACAAAGAACTGTATGCTTTAGTTCGAGTGCTTCAAACTTGGCAACATTATCTATGGCCCAAAGAATTTGTTATACATTCAGATCATGAATCGCTAAAACATATTAGAAGCCAAGCCAACCCAAATAAACGACATGCTAAATGGGTAGAATTTATTGAGTCGTTTCCGTATGTCATAAAGCATAAGAAAGATAAGGACAATGTGATTGCTGATGCGCTTTCTAGACGTTATACCATGTTATCTCAACTTGACCATAAGATTTTTGGTTTAGAGGCCATTAAGGAGTTATATGCTACTGATTTGGACTTTACAGAAGTGCTTGAACATTGTATAGGAGGGAGAACATGGAATAAATATGTGATAATTGATGGTTTGATCTATCGTGCTAACAAGCTATGCATTCCGGCTAGCTCTGTTCGTCTCTTGTTGTTGCAGGAGGCGCATGGAGGAGGTTTGATGGCACATTTTGGAGCAAAGAAGACAGAAGATGTGTTGGCCGCCCACTTCTTTTGGCCAAAGATGAGGCGCGATGTTGACTGCTACGTGGCTCGCTGCACTACATGCCACAAAGCTAAGTCCCGTCTCAATCCACATGGACTTTATATGCCTCTCCCTATTCCTAGCACCCCTTGGGAGGATATTTCTATGGATTTTGTTTTAGGATTGCCCAGGACAAAGAGGGGGAGAGACAATATATTTGTAGTAGTGGATCGATTTTCTAAAATGGCACATTTTATACCTTGTCACAAGAGCGGTGATGCTACAAACATAGCTGAATTATTTTTTCGAGAAATCATTCGCTTACATGGAGTGCCCAATACTATTGTCTCGGATCGCGATACGAAGTTTTTGAGCCACTTTTGGAGATCACTTGGAACAAATTGGGGACAAAGCTGCTGTTTTCTACTACGTGTCATCCCCAAACTGATGGACAAACGGAGGTTGTCAACCGCACGTTATCCACCATGTTGCGGGCTGTTTTAAAGAAGAATTTGAAGATGTGGGAAGAATGTTTACCGCACATTGAGTTTGCTTACAATAGGTCGGTACACTCCACCACCAAGGTAAGTCCGTTTCAGGTAGTGTATGGTTTTAACCCCCGTGCTCCTATTGATTTACTACCTTTGCCTACCTCTGAACACATTAATTTAGATGCTAAGAAGCGTGCTGAATTTGTTCTTAAGTTGCATGAAACAACTAAAGAAAATATAGAGCGTATGACTGAAAAGTATAGGGTTGCTGGAAGTAAAGGTAGGAAAGAAATAAAATTTGCACCGAGTGATTTAGTTTGGGTGCATTTGAGGAAAGACAGGATTCCAGAGTTAAGAAAATCAAAATTGATGCCTAGAGCTGATGGACCATTTAAGATAATTAAGAAGATAAATGACAATGCCTATCAATTGGAGCTACCTGCAGATTTTGGGGTTAGCCCCACATTTAACATTTCAGATTTGAAGCCATACGTGGGAGAAGCAGATGAGCTTGAGTCGAGGACGACTCCAATTCAAGAGGGGGAGGATGATGAGGACATCACTCCTTCGGATACACGCACTACACAAAATCCTACAGAACTGCTAGTCGAAAGCCTCAAAGCGTCAACGTCCTCACGACGAAATCAATCGAACCTATCGGAAGATCGGGCCGCCGTAGACTCATCACTTTACCATGTAAGTGTATGGATTTCTATCCATACGAGCGGCTCGTAGTTGATATACAATATTGGAAACGTCTCGTAGGACTTAGCTGTGCCGGCATACCTTCGGAAGTGTGCTTTTGTGGCAAAAAGGCGGTCTGAAGTGTGGGTACATTGGTACACCCCTGCAGGGTTTGATCTATTCGAATAGCCTCGTCCTAAGTTATGGACACGCTCGGATACGCCTCGTGAGAACTAGACTACAACCTTTTAATTAAAATTTTGACATGGGTGGCATGAACGGGTAATTCATGCTATGGTCGTGGTGACTAATGGGTTAGTCACTTCCAGGATGTTTTCATCTACTTACTGTTATTACTGTCGCTGTTATTTCAACAATAAAAATGAATTGCCAACTTCTTTTAAATGTATTACATTATTGCAAATAAAGATTGCTTTGTGCTAAAATGAGCCATAGAGCCTCCACTCAAATAAGCCTGCATGTAGTTATGCATAGGTCTGCTAGTCCACACGTCAGTCTTGCAAGTACATTTTTGTAATCATTTGCTTTGCTTAATGTTTTTGTTGCAGAGGATGCAGGTGAGCCCCAAGGGCCTTACTTCTGTGAGATGTGCGTGTTTTGGGAGGACTAGCTTGGCGGTCCGGTTGGTTGCCTTGTGGGCTAAGGCACACTGATTGGCTTTTGTTTATAGCATCTTATGGCACTTTTGCTTCCGCTGTTTACTTTGTTATCTGTTTGTCATTTGGCTGGTCGGCCCTCTGTTGTAATAACTCTACTTTGTTTGTCTACTGTTTAGTATCGTGATGCTTTAGACTCTATGTTTAGAACGGAATTGATGCATGATTTTGTGAAGAGGTGTGTATGCTGCAGTTCTGGGAAGTATACATATCTCGAGGCTTGGTTTATTTGATTTGTGATGCTAGGGCCAAGTAGTTGGTTAAGCATTACAAGCCAAATAAACTGGGGTCCTCACAGAAATAAAAGTTGTAGGTTACAATCTTGAACTCCAATCTCAAATACTTGTGGTACACCTTTTTTTTCTTCTCTTTAAGAGAGAAAACAATTTTCTTTGTGTACATCATCACTTGCCAACCAAATAAGAAGTACTTCTAAAACAATTCACATTAATTTCTTAAGAACCCATCAGAACAATCTCACGCCTCACCTTTCTCAACAATTTCAGTCACCGCATTAAGCATGAACTACCAAAAGCTCACAAATGCAAAACTCCAAACTTTCCATTTAACCGATATTACGGGAGGCGGTCAAATTACCTTCTATCTAAAAGAATCATCACCACTCCCACAAGTCACAACCCTTTACGGACAATCTTATTCACATCAGGAAAAATAAACTATTAACAAGAATCTTTATCGTCAACTCTTTTAACAAGGGCATGCAACCACAAGTTACATTCCTCATGAGACACACATGAATAAATCATATTTTTTTTCAACCCTTCACCTATTAGCAATGCTCACACTCGTTTTGTACACAACTTCCAATCTAGCGGTTATCGTAGACATTTAACGAATTATACAGTCATAGGAGAATTTATGATACTTTCTCTATCTGCATTCCTACTAGCAAATATGAGACCATCAAGCAACCAATTAAAGGCAATTTTTCAGATTATTATCCACTAGGACAACATTCAAATACATCCTTATCTCTCCCTTCCTACACAATTAGAGTTATCCATGGTGATCAAGTAATCCAACCGGTTTAACAACCTAAACAATTTTAATGATCAACCTTCTCATCAAAGACACACTATTATCCTACCACTCCACCATCAAGTAAACAAAGATCGCCAACTACATCCCATCAGTTCATCCCTTAGCGATGCTCAACACCATACCTTGATACATTATAATTGCGCCTAGCAATTACATAAGATCAGTACTTATCCATGAAAGATAACTTCCAAGACGAATTTCCACTATGACACTAATCTAACACCTTCTAGACTTATCCATCCGAAAGGATAAGATTAATCCGTTGATTCCAACAAATCCAATCTACCGGAGAAGCTTACCAAATTTATCACCCATGGTGATCAAACTAGCTTCATCAATGCTTCACACTTCTTAATAACTCTTTTGACCCCAATTAGTTATGAACATACTCTTTGTCACTACCCATCAAGTATTTATCCTACGACAACATCACATTAATCAACTCCAATTCCAAAAATATGGGTTAAGACCAATCAGGCACGACGCTATAGATCCGACTTGAGAACTCAAGCCTTATCAATGAACTTCTATGTTTAAAACCTCTCGCTTAACATATTAGGACCTCACAAAAAAAAGATTTTAACCCCCTTCAGGAAAAGAGGCATTGACTTCAAAATTCGAAATAATCCAAATAAAATACATAAAGCCCAAGCTTTCACATGATAAAGAACTTGCAACAGAAAACTTTCAGCATCCCGAATACCAAGCGAATAAATGAATCAGATATTCCAATAAGAAGGGCAGAACTCCCAAGACACAAATAGAGACCAAGTGAAATCTCAACAAATTTCACCATCCGTATCTATACCCAGAATTGGTCCAAATCAAACTCAAGAAGATAACAACTTTGAACAACTTTTCTAAAGGTATTCACCCACAGTACATGTAGCTATGGTACTCAAGGTAATCACTTCGCTAATCTCTTACTATGAACGGTGGTGTAACCTGGTAAAGCCCAGGGCCACAACCATGACCTCAACCTGTCAACAACAACTATAGTTACATAGCTATCATAATAATCATGTCTTAAGCATTCGTAATCAATTCATAACAGGAATGATCAATGCGACATGACGGAAACATAAATGCAATGCTTGACCCATTCCCATCTTACTGTGCACTAGTGTGTCAAGTTTTAAGTTCGATAACCATTACAAAATTTTGGCAAATTAAGTTACCTAAGTTGTTAATCCATTCACCACGTACCTACAGCCCGCTCTGATACCAACTGTAACACCCCAACCCAACATGAGCCTAGAATGCTACTGAATAAACATTAAACAAATCTAAACTAGGATAATTTGTTAAATTTCGGTGGAACCTCCTTTGTATAGGTAACTATACGGAGGTTCCGACAGATAAAAGAATATCATAACTAAATATTCCAACATCCAATATCATCACTAAGCATTAGAAACAGGCTAATCATCTAGGACATATTTAAGGATATCCAAAATACGTTACTCCTTATTATTACAAATAACCCGATGCATGAGGCAAAACCATAATCAATACTTAAGCAGTTTGCTTATTTACTAAAAGACATTCAAAAATTTAATCAAGTTTTAAGGGTGCGTGGCAGTGTGTGAATCCAACTCAAGTCTAATTCCTCCAATGCATGCCGATCTCGCAACAGGTACCTAAAAAGACAACAAAAGCAAGAGTGAGCCCAAAGACTCAGCACGTACCAAAAAGAATCATTAACCTCACAATTACAGCAACAACATTCAAATCCAAAGATTTACTCGGAAACATAGCTCATGATGTATGAATGCAAATATGCAATGCATCTTTTCTCTTCCACTCTTTTTCGCATTTCACCGGTAATGCGAGATATGCAAATCGCGCAAGATACCATGCCTGTGCTCGCAAGCACAGGGACCAATTGCCCAATACTCCACAAGTAAAGGGGACCTCAAGCCCACACTCCACAAGTGTGGGGACCTCAAGCCCGTCATACACATGACGGGGATCTCAACAAATGCTTGGTCAGCACGTGACCAAGTCTTCATTTTGTCAACATGATGCATATGCACAAATCATGAATCATCATAATCACACCTCCTCAGCAACATCACTTATGAATTTAATTCATTCATACTTCTATCATTCATATCATAAGCATTTACCATCTTTAAACAATATATCACACTACCAACCAAGCATAGCTAATATGTATCAAAACATAGCACTCAATGTCAATCAATTCATAATTACTCTATCAAACAGAGTACTTGCCTTAACCGTGTAGGGACAAAAGACGCGAAGAGGGCGCTGCTGTGAGGACCCCGGTTTATTCGGCTTGTACTGTTTAACCATCCACTTGGTCCTAACAGTACAAATCAAATAAACTAAGCCTCGAGATATGTATACTTCCTGCACTGCAGATACACACCCGTTACAAAATCATGCATCAATTCCATTCATACACATAGAGCCGAAGCAAAAGCAACAATGAAAGACATAGATAATATAAAGAGAGTTATTACAAAGAGAGGCCGACTGCCAAATAACACATAAGTAACTAATTTAAGCAATGAAGCAAAATGGCCATAAGATGGCGATAAACAAAAGTCAATCGGTGTGCCTTTACCCACAAGGCAACCAACCGGACCGCCAAGCTAATCGTCCCAAGCACGCAGCAACACACTCACAAAAGTGAGGCCCTTGGGGCTCACCTTCTTCCTCTGCAACAATTAATATTAAGCAAAGCGGATGAGTACAAAACTTATTTTTGTACTCGCAAGACTCGACGTGTGAGATAACGAACTATAATTAACTACATGCAAGCTTTATTTAAGTGGATGAGGCTCGACTTATTTTCAAAGATAAAGCAAGTTTTCATTTGCAATAAGGTAATAGATTCAAAGCAAGTTTGCAATTAACTTTTCTGCTCAAATAAAAGAGAGACAATTATAACAATAGATAGATTACAACACCAACCTAGAAGTGACTAACCCATAGTCACCACAACAATAGCATGAAGTACCCCTTCATACCACCCAGGTCAAGTTTAAGTTTTTAAAAGGTTGTAGTCTAGTTCTTGCACGACCTTACCAAGCATGTCCATAACCTAGGACGAGGCTATTCGAATAGTTTTAACCCTGCAGGGGTGTACCAATGTACCCACACGATAGACCGCCTTTCCACCAGCCACGGTTAGCATACTTCCTTTGGTATGCAGGCACGGCTAAGTCTAACAAGACGCTTTCCAATGGACGATGCTAATTAAGAGCGCAACCCACGGAGAAGGACACATTACAGCCCTAACCGGTGCGCTAATGCTCCTCCAACACCACAAACACACACACACAAGAACACACCCACCAACCAGCTCATAATTAACACCTCCCAAAGTACTTAGTCAAGAGAGGTTCCATATCCCCCTCGTGTGGTTAGCACGCAATAAGCGCTTGGCTTAGTGACACAAGTAACTCGGTCCTTGGGGACTTAGGCACCATTCCAAACACACCTAACAGATCACATCAACATACCATTGTGCCCAAGTCAAGATATAGTTTTGTTTTCAGTTTTTGATTTGTAAATCAATAAAACACAAGGGTTGGACATAATGGAGTAGTATAAGTATTTGTGTGATCAAGATCATCGATTAAGTCGATGATCGCCCAATACTACCGACAACTAGGCATGGCTAAGCAATATTCATTCGTAATCTACTAAGCGATAAGAGTTCATCCAACGAACTCTGATCACAACAAATAACCTAGGCTCAGGTAGTAGAGGATATTTATTTCCCTACAGATTATGGAACTAGAGGATTAACTAATCAATTTAACAACAAAATAGCAATGCATACATAGAAGTTAAACAAAATATTAGACATTAAAAGTAATGGGATCAAATGGGAAATGATCAAACTGATTGCCTGGGAGCTGCTGTTGCTTAATGGGCTGCTGAGGGTCGTTCTCGGGGTTACCGCAAATGTCGAAGCCTAAGCGAAAAGCAAAAAGAAGCGAGAACAACCAATAAGACGAGCAACACTTAAACAAAAGAGCAAGCAAAATTTATCCAAATGCGACGAAATTTATACACAAGGTATTCTAAGGTCCTATCTAACCTTAGGAACAAGAACTAACTAAAAAGGATTAGTGAAGAAAAAGATATGATCTAAATGCTCATTTTCGGCCAAAATGCTACCCTTAATTAGCACTGTTCATAAAATATTTTCTATAGTGATTTTGAAGCTGAAATTTTTATGGTAGTTAGCTACTAGTATTATAAGGTTACATGCAAATTTTTGGGTCATTTGGAGTTATATTGAAAGATTTATGATTTGTCTAAATTGTTTAGGGTATTAAACTAAAATATGATCCTTATGATTTTTAAAAACAGTAAAATTTGTGAAATCAATTTTCCTAGCAAATAAACTAGCAGTGGAAGCTAATCCAATTGGATTCATACAAAAAAGAGCTATAGATAAAAAGATATGCATTTTACAAGTTTGCTAAAAGTTCTGAAAAACACTATTAAGTTCACTTGTTTACTATTTTTGAAAACGGTTTTCAAGGGATGATCGTGGTCTACAATTATTTTTATATTTAAGTTCAAGGTATAAGGAAGCTAACAAAATTGGAATCATCTAATTTGGATCTATAGTTACAGAGATACAAAAATGACAAGACCCTAAAGTTCTTTAGTTTTTGGACTTAGCATTTTCGGGGATTTTCCTAACACCCGGAGACGTGGACGATTGAGAGCCGTCGATCTCTGATCGAACGGCCCAGAGCACCCGGGATTCAAACGCACGCACGCGAAGGAGGCAAGACCGCTGACCGTTCATCTCGAGATGGACGACCCCTAGGAGCCACGCCGCCCGAGCACGCCGCCGCTCGTCCGACAACAGAGCCGAGCAAAACTCGAGCTCGCCGGGCGTGTCGCCGGCGAGGGAGCTCAGGGCGAGGCCCGGAAGGAGCTAAAATGGAAACCTACTGCTATTGCGCACCAGATGGCATCGGCGGCGAGAGGAGGAGGGAGTGCTACGGCCGAAAACGAAAACGATGACACGGCTAAGCTACGCGCAAATGGACGGGTGCAAAAGCTATGACGGGGTCCTATGGACTTAACGCGACCAACCGGAGTCCATACGGTAGCCGGCGGCGAGCCGGAGGCTAACGGCGGCGGCGGCGCGACCGAAACAGGGAACCACGGCCACGGTGCAGCAAAAGCTAAACGGGGAAGAGCTTAAGCTCACCAGGGGTTCACTGAAGATGATGACGGGGTTGGGGTGGACGGAGGATGAACGGAGCAGCCCGGCGACGAGGATCGTGGCGGCAGGCGGGATGCCTCAACGCGGAGGGGCCGACCTGGGCCAAACTAGCAACACCGGGTGGTACCATGAGCTTCGCAATACCACAGAGAAGCTCCCGGAGGAATGGATTGGGAAATGGGAGTCTTACCGGTGCCGGGGAAGAAGATGGAGATTTGCGGCAAATTTGGGGAAAACTTTGATTTCAGCAACTCCTCCCGACGGAACCTGAAATGGAGTGGGGGTTAAACTCCGCTGAAGTGAGGCGAAGGTGAGGGAACGAGGGGGGAGCAAGAGAGCCACTGGAACACCGTCGGCGCCAAAAGCTCCGCGGCCGGCAATGGCAGAGATGAGTGCTAGGGCGCTCGGAACTCGCTCGAGCTCAGAGAAGGTAACCAAGAGGTGAGGGATGGCGAAAAGATGCTCAGGGAGGAAGCGTGGAGCTTAAGTAGGCCTGTGGAGCGAGGAGGGCACCGTTGGCCGCCTCGGGTTCTCACTGCCGCTACGGTCGCCGTGAGCGACGGGAGCAGTTGAGACGACGACTAATCGGGGCGGTGGAGTGACGGGCATTTAATGCGTCTGCAGAGAGCCGTTGACGAAGACGGAGGTGACGAGGCGCATCGCCGTCTCCCTCTCTGCGCTCGCCATGGCGCAGCACACGCCCTAGCGGGAGCGAGGAAGGAGATGACGGGAACGGCGTCCGATTTTGATCCAACGGTCGACAATCGACCGCGTCGGCACGGTTAAGTGCAAACGTCGACCGCCCGATGATGATCCAACGAGTCACCGCGCGTGCGCTAATTCGACCCGGTCGGTACAGTTAGTTGGCTCGGCCGAGTCAAGTGAAAACCAGTTAGGTTTTGAATTTTAAAGGCTGAAACTTTGGGGATTTAATTGAGGCATCAAATCAACTCCAAAATTCATGAAATTTTAACTGGAGCTTGCTTACCTTGAGGTTTACCTCCCATAAAATTTCCAGAGGTTTTTGTGCATTGAAACTTTCTCAAGAAATTCCAGAAGGTGATTTCAGAGGTTTGACCAAGGTTTGACTTGCCTCTAAAATATTTCAAATAATTTCCAAAAATTATGAAATAATTCAGAGGTGTTACCAAGCAACCCTAGAACCCAGGGAAAATTATTACCAAGGGTTTGACATAAGATTTGACCAAGGAGGTTGTTGACTTGATAAATGAGGGTTTTGATTTTGAATTTTCCAAAATTCTTTTACAAGAATTTTCAGAAAAGTTCAAAAGCACAAGGATGTAAGAAAAGTTTTAATTTACCCTCATTTCATTACATTTGAAACACAAGCCAAAATGGGTATGTTACAAACCTTCCCCCTTACAAAAAATCTCGTCCCGAGATTTGGTTCACTCGGAAAAGAAAGAGGGGTAGTCTGCACGGAGACGATCTTCTCGCTCCCAAGTAGCCTCATCCTCAGAATGGTTTGACCACTGAACTTTAAGGAACTTGATGGTCTTATTCCTTGTTCTTCGCTCAGCCTCCTCGAGTATGCGAACAGGGTGCTCGCGATAGGTCAAATCTTCCTGAACATCAAGAGTTTCCAACGGAGCTTCCTCTGTTGGAACACGGAGGCACTTCTTTAGCTGGGACACATGGAAAACATCATGTACCCCCGCAAGTGCAGCAGGCAACTCCAACTTGTAGGCGACAGCTCCCTTCTTCTCGATAATACGGTATGGACCGACATATCGAGGAGCTAACTTGCCATTGACACCAAAACGCTGGTGACCCTTCAGAGGAGAAACCTTGAGATAAACAAAGTCATTAGGCTCAAAGTTCAACTCACAACGACGGCGATCCGCATAGCTCTTTTGCCTGGATTGAGCTGTGCGTAAGCGATCACGAATGAGCTGGACTTGACTCTCGGCCTCATTAATCGAGTCCGGGCCAAAGAAAGGTCTCTCACAGGTCTCAGACCAGTTCAACAGGGTTCTACACTTTCTCCCGTATAAGGCCTCGAATGGTGCCATGCCGAGACTGGCTTGGAAACTGTTGTTGTAAGAAAACTCGGCGAATGGCGAGCACTTCTCCCAATGCTTCCCATAGGAAAGGACACAAGCTCGAAGCATGTCCTCTAAAACTTGGTTGACTCTTTCGGTCTGACCATCAGTTTGGGCATGATACGCTGAGCTGAAGGAAAGGTGAGTTCCCTTAGCCTCTTGCAGGCTATGCCAAAATCGAGACGTGAACAGCGAACCACGATCTGACACAATTGTCTTTGGCACACCATGCAAACTCACGATGCGGGCTATGTAGAGCTCTGCGAGGAGACCCACTCGAAGGTCCGTCTTGACAGGGAGGAAATGAGCCACTTTAGTCAATCGATCGATGACCACCCAGATGGCATCATTCTTCTTTGGAGACCGGGGTAGACTAGTGACAAAGTCCATCCCGACCGAATCCCACTTCCACTCCGGAATTGGTAAGGGCTAAAGCAGTCCGGCCGGACGCTGATGTTCGGCCTTGACACGACGACACACGCGCGCACTCAACAACGAACCTTGCGATCTCCTCTTCATTCGGGTCCACCAAAATCTCGCCGGAGATCATGATACATCTTCGTGGTCCCGGATGAATGGATAACGGGAATGGTGGGCTTCGCGGAGGATCAACTCCCGCAACTCCATGTCCTTTGGAACTACAAGGCGTTGCCTGAACCACACAACACCAAGCTCATCTTCTGAGAAGCACTTGGTGTTCCATTCTTGACATTTTCCTTGATGCGGTTCACTCCAACGTCGATCACGAGCGGACTTGATCCGATCCACCAAGGTTGGTTTGTACAACCAAGGCGGCAAGGAACCGTGCTCAACCAAACCCAAGTTGAGACGCTGAAACTCCTCCGAAGGGTTGGTTGAGGCTCCTTGAGCAAAGAATGCATTGCAATGCGCTTTGCGACTAAGCGCATCCGAACTACATTGGCTTCGCCGGATGGTAGTGAATACCCATGTCATAGTCCTGATCAACTCCAACCATCTCCTTTGCCTAAGGTTCAGATCTGGTTGGGTGAACAAATACTTTAAGCTTTTGTGATCCGAATACACTTCACAACGACACCGATTAGGTAATGTCGCCAAATCTTAAGTGCATGGATCACGGCTAACTCCAAGTCATGGGTAGGATAGTTGAGTTCATGAGGTCTCAATTGCCTTGATGCATAGGACACTACCTTGCCTCCTTGCATAAGGACACAACCGAGGCCTCGACGAAGCGCCACAAAAGATATCAAGCTTCGACGGACATCGGGAGAACAAGAACGGAGCGGTGGTCAATCGCTTCTTAAGCGCTTGAAACTTTCTCGCAATCAGCGGACGACGAGAACTTCTTGTCCTTCTTGAGCAACTCCGTCATCGGCCGCTATCTTGGAGAAGTTCTCGATAAAGCGACGATAATATCCCGCTAAACCAAGAAAACTCCGAACCGGTGACCCAAGTGGTCGACTCGAGAAAGCACATCGCGATCTTGCTAGAATCCACACCACGCCTCCCGCCGAAAGAATATGGCCTAAGAAGGCTACTTCTTTCAAACGAACGCGCACTTGCCGAACCGCGATACGACTTGTGCTCGCGAAGCTTGCCCAACATAAGCCTCAAATGCTCGGTGTGTTCCTCATCGCTCTTGGAGTAGATAAGGATATCATCGATGAAGACCACAACGAACCTGTCCAAATACTCCATAAACATCGAATTCATGAGGTTCATGAACAAGGCCGGAGCATTGGTTAAGCCGAATGACATGACGGTATACTCGTACAAGCCATAACGAGTAGAAAAAGTCGTCTTTGGAATATCCTCAGGTCGAATCCGAACCTGATGATATCTCACTCTCAGATCAATCTTGGAGAAAACTCGAGCTCCAGTTAATTGATCGAAGAGATCGTCGATACGGGCAAAGGGTACTTGTTCTTTACCGTTACTTCATTAAGTGGACGGTAATCAACGACATGCGCAGATGTCTTGTCCTTTTCGACAAAGATTGCCGAGCATCCCCAAGGAGATGAGCTAGGCGGATGAAACCCTTCTCTTGAAGCTCACCCACCGCTTCTTCAACTCCACCAACTCAATTAGGTCCATCCGTAAGGCCTCTTGAAATCGGGCGGTACCAGAACCAACTCAATGACAAACTCGAGGTCTCGAACTGGTGGCATCCCTGGAAGGTCGTCGGGGAAGACATCAACAAAGTCCCATACCACTGGGACTTCACTAATATCTAGAGCTGGCTTCGCTTCAAGCACGAAGAGATGCGGATCCCGCAGCTTCGGCGAAAAGCGAACCTGCTCGCCAGAAGGACTAGTAAGGTAGATGAGCCTCCTAGCGCAATCAATTTGTCCCATGTGCTGAGACAACCAATCCATGCCTAGGATTACGTCTAAGCTCACCGATCGGAGGAGGATAAGGTTTGCTAAGAATCCTACCCCCTCTATCTCAACAGGGACATCCCTAAACTCGGACTCAGCCCTCAACTCCGCACCGGGAGAGCGAATGAGCAGCGGGACCAACAATGGAGTAAACCGAAGACCCCCCACCACAGCAAAAGACTCAGAAACAAACGAATGAGATGCGCCTGAATCAAACAAAATCAGAAAGGTGGAAAGAATTAACCGAAGGGTACCCAACACGACGTCGGGTGCCTCCTGTGCCTCCTCCGCGGAGATGAGGTTGACGCGGCCACTACCCACGCCTTGGGTAGCTGTAATACCCGAAGTCTATTTAAGTGAAAAGAAAGTATTAGAGAGAAGAACCAACTAGAAAAAAATAGAATTAACAAAGGATTAGAGGGGGGTTTGTGCAATTATTCGACAACCTGGGCCTCAGGCTTTAGCCCAGGAGGCCCAGGAGGGCCGCCACCATTAAAAGAGGGGGAAACCCTAGGGTGGTACTGTAGCATGGCGTGGTACAGTAGCCGCCACTGCTACAGTACTCCCCATGAACAGTACCGCCCCTGTCTCCTTGCGCCGTCTCCTTCTGGTGCTGCCGACCAAAAAGAAGAAGAAGAAGAAGAAGAAGAAGAAGAAGAAGAAGAAGAAGAAGAAGAAGAGGAAGGGGAAGAGGGAGGGGATCTCCTTCGTAGGGGTGGTTCGTCATCTCCCTACGATTCTTCAAGGGTTACCTCAATTCCCCTTTGATCCGATGCGTTTTTGGATAGTTAATCAATGTCGGTAGTTCTGTCGCCTAAGGGCAGATCGTGTTAGAGGACGTTTTGATATAGTTAAGTGCGGATTTAGTCTCAGACGTCTCCTAAGAAGTTGTAGAGGACGTCAATAGCTTTCAATGAAGTGCTAGAACATAATTTTTCGACCTCTGTAGCGAAAGTTATGAATTTATTGGTGCGGCTGTTCTGCAACTCTGTCAGTTTTTGGACAGGTTTTAGTAATCTAACCTTTACGATCAGTTAAAGAGAGAATTAGAGGATATCAGTATAATGAAAGTTGTAGATAATTATCGTAGCTTTCAGGGAAGCACAAGAACGCAAAATTTGGATAAACGAGCTGAAAGTTATGATAGTTTTAGTGCTCTGTCCAGAAAGTCTGACGTGAAATCGATGTTTTGTTAATCGGCTTAAAAGTAATTTTAGATGGCCGAATCAGGGGAGCTCACCAACTAGGTTTAGTTGGAAAATTTGATAACCTTTCAATGAAGTCCAAGAACACCTTATTTGGACCCCTGTAGTGAATGTTATGAATTTTAGAACTTGACTGTTCACAGAGGGCAGTTCAGCACTTAGGAATGTGGGGTTGGGATCGCGTTGCAATCTACTATTTGATGAGTTCGCTTTATATAATTCATGTTTTTCGTTACTGTGATCTTAGTTTATGTTCTTAATGTATTAGGTGGGGGTTTGGTTCCAGAGGCAGCACCGTCTTCACGTCCTCCATTCTCATGCGGTTAAGGCAAGTGCATTGTTTGATTCGTGGTTGTGATTGATTGGTCATGTTTGAGTGTTTTTTTCAATATGTGATAGCATAATGAGATTGTTGGCATGTTGTTGGTTTAAGATTTGTGGATGCTTCAAATATGTTTATGCTCTATTGTCGTATGATGCTATCGTCTTGTGGTAATTTGATGATGATTAAATGATGAGCATGTGCATATTGAGATCATGTTGAGGCTTGGTCACGTGGTGACTAAGTATGTTTTCCTTGAGATCCCGTCATGAAGGTGACGGGCTCGAGATCCCCACACTCGTGGAGTGTGGGTTGAGGTCCCCAATACTTGCGGAGTATTGGGCAATTGGTCCTCGTGCGTGCGTGCGCGCATGTGCATGGGTATGCGGCGACGGTTGCATACTTTGCATTACGGTGTAATGCACAAAGAAAGATAAAGAGAAAGGATCCTGAGCATTGCATTTGCATGTGAGATGTATTATTGTTGATCTCCTATATGTATGGATGCTGATGTTATAGCTTTTATTCAGACTTGCTGAGTCTGTGGACTCACTCTTGCTTTTAATGTTGTTTTAGGTACCCGATCCAAGAACGACATGCATGGGGGGAAATAGAGTGATAGTCACACACACACACATCATGAACCAAATAAAGATGAATTAAACTTCAGACCATGTTTCTTAGTGTTGGGCTAATTGCTCAAAGGTTATTATGTTATGTTTCATGCAATGGATTAAGTGTAATAATTATGAGTAGTGGAACTTTATACTTCTCTAGTTTTGTTAGTCACTTAGCATGATTTGATTATTTATTGTGGATTAGAGTTGATGATTTAGTTATTTATGATTTACATGTCTATTGGAATCCCCTTTGTAACTATTTTTACAAGGAGGTTCACTAAATTTATTAGCAATTGCCTTGGTTAGTGTTATTTAATGTTAGTTCAATAGCATTCCGTGCTCATGGCGGGCTAGGTGTTACTGATTGGTATCGAGGCGGGTAGTAGGTCCGTGGTGATTGGATTTACAACTTAGGCAACTTAAATTGCTAAAATTTTGTAATGGTTAATGAACTTAAAAGTTGACACACTGGTGCGATGAGAATGGGAATGGGCATAGCATTGCATTTTCGTTTCCGTTATATCGTATTGATGATTGCTTTGGTATGAATTGAGTATGATTGCTCATTAATTGATTATATAATTATTATGTGTGGAGATAACCCATGTTGAGAGGTTGAGGTCGTGGTTGTGGCCCTGGGTTTTATTAGGTTACACCACCGTTCGCGGTATGAGAATAGGGAAGTGGTTACCTCGTATATCTTAGTACAGGTGTTGATAGTGAGTATCTTTAGAAGAGTTGTTCTCTTCCTTGAATTTGAATTTGGTCAGCTCTTGTCCAGTTGTGGTCGATGAATTTCTTTGGGTCAGTAGTTCATTACAGTTGATGGGTTTCTTTGAGAAAGATTGATATGTTTTATTGGCTTAACTTGTCCCATGAAGCAATTATTGTTTTTTTTCAATTGTTGAGTTATTCTTGTGGCTGGTGGACTTGGTTAGTTGTCAATACTGGCATTTGTATTGGAGTTCCGTCTTTCTTACTTGAAAGCATGACCCATTTATTTCACTTGATGAATTGGATAATGAAAGTTTCCTTTTGCAAGTCCTTAGTACATGGAGACTTTGACTCAATGTATCTCTCTTGGGTATTTTGAGTGTTGGCGAATAATGGTTCTCTTTTATGAAAGAAGATGTTAAAGCTCAGAGCGATGTTTTGTCTTGGTTAATGAGAGGTTATAATTAAAGCAATTAATGGATATGATATGTGTTATCGAGTTAGGTGCAGTAGAGTGTGTGCATGATCGATCATAACTAAGATCCTTGAAAGGAAAGCTCATAAATTTGAAAGTGTCTTGTAGTAGTTCTTGATGAGCCGTGGTTAAGAGTACAACTATACCTAATTGTAAGCATGAGAGTTAACAAGAAGTGTGGAACATTGATGAATTGAGTTGATCATTAAGAGTAATACATTTGGTAAACTTCTTTGGTAAATTGGATTAACGGATCGCAATGGATTAACCTAACCATTTGGGATGGTTAAGTACAAAAGGAGTTAGATTATTGTGTTAGTGGATATTAATCTTGGAGTAACCCTTGGTGGATGCTTAGTGATTGTATGTAATTGTTAGGTGCAATTATTGTCTATTAAAGTTTGGTGTTGAGCTTTACTGAGAGAAAAATTGATGGGATTTAATAGATGAACAATAATTACATGATGGTAGAACTATCGGATAATAGTATGTCTTTAATGGAAGGGCTTTGGAATAACCTTTTAAATTGTGTAGTTAGTTCCCTCTAAAATAAAGTGGTTGTTGTAGTGAGGGTGTAAGAATTTGGTATGCACTCATTTGAGGATGAGATGATAAAGGGGTACGTAACATTTTGGTGAGCCTTTGGTGGCTTAATAAGGGAAGAGTTGAGGATAACGAATCTGATTAAGAGTGAATTATTCTTGGTGTTGGTAAGACTGTCCACAAGAGATTGTGACGCGTCGGAGTGGTGATGATTCTTCTCGAGGGAAAATAAGTCGATTGATTTTCGTAGTATCGGATAAATGAAATGTTTGGAGTTTGGCATTCTTGATCCTTTGGTTGTTCATGATTTATGTCGTAGATGATATTAGTTTGACCAATGTGGCGTATTGGAAGGTTCTATTTAGTTCTTAAGTGATTAATGTAATTTGGTTTTAAAGGCACTTCTTGTTTGGGTTGGCAAGTAATGATGTAATCAAAGAAATTGATCTATTTGTTGTGAAAAATGAGTATCATGAGTATTTGGGTTTAGAGTTAAGAATTGTAACTCGCAACTTTTCTATCGTTGCCGCTTAAGTGTTTCTTGAGTTTCTAAGGTAATGTTTTATTGTGATTTATTGATGTTTGAAACTCCCTTCTCGTGGTCTCATCTTTTGTATTGCGAGATCAATGTTATTCGACTGTCTCCCTTGGTCTCTTGCTCACTCGAGGAGCAACGATGTTCTTGTGTGTTGAGACTAGTATTTGTTTGTTTTTTCCTTTTAGAAAAGAAATAACTAACTTGTGTTGCAGTCTTATAAAATGTAATATGGTGGACAAGTATTTGTTAGTGGTGAGATGTGGGAACCAGTCTATGTGAAGAACAATAGAAGGTGTATTGGTTTTGGCCTATAACTTCATTGAGATAATTCTATGGAATGTTTGTCATTGGGATACAACTGATTAGTGTTTCGACTAGTGGAACTTATAGCGAATTATGATCCAGTAACCTTTGTCCATGTTAGAATATTGGGATTATCGAAATTATGGACTCTTGATAAACTTATTAGAGTATCGCAATTGGATACTTAGTATGATTGTGCAGAAGAGTTGTGGTGGTGAAGTTTAATGAGAGTAGCGGTGTGGAGGAACCTAAGTGTCATGTTAATTAATGGGATAGCAGGAACTGTTGAGCTAATGTCAAGTATGACCCGGCCTCAATGAGTAACCCTATGGGAGTTAAATTAATTCTAAGGATATCTTGGTCAAAGAATACATTCATTTATTAACGTTGGTGATTGAGTATGTTTGAATCCTGGTCAATTAGTTAAGGTTTTGCGAACGGGTATATTGTGGTTGTGCGACTGAATTGGATTGGTGTGGATTAGAGAACGTCTAAGATTGGTGAAATAAATCGCCTTGGGGCGGTTACTTGATTAGTGAGGAATCATGATATTAATGACTGAGGTTATAGTTGAGCAGTGTGAAATTTTAGTAAACGAATTTGAGGTGTTCGCAATCTTTTATCAAGAAAATTCCTTTGGAATAGAAGTGGACTAGAGAATCCTTTTGTGGATTAATAGAGTCCCTCTAAATAAGTATGGTTGTTTTTTTTGGTTTGAGGATCATTTTGGGATTGTCAGTTAAGAGGAAGGAGTTAGTGTGATAGTTCTAGACACCCATGATTCGGAAAAGGGTTTGTTTCTTAAAAGAACATCTGAGAAAAGAATGTTCTCTCGAGTAGAGAAGTGCTCTAGTGGTTCTTGGTTGAGTTGGGTTTTATGACGAAGAACATGTACAATTTGAGTTGCCTCTTTGTTGGCAA
The DNA here is from genome assembly GCA_036346255.1 of Ampelocalamus luodianensis. Taxonomy (NCBI): domain Eukaryota; kingdom Viridiplantae; phylum Streptophyta; class Magnoliopsida; order Poales; family Poaceae; genus Ampelocalamus; species Ampelocalamus luodianensis. The sequence goes on along the minus strand of CM070622.1, from coordinate 58,914,885 downwards.
GGTGGTTCTTTTCGGTTCAGAAAAAAATAAAGTGTTTGATTTGGGCATTCGAGCAAATTCTCTTTTGGCTTATGTGGTGCTCAATTGCAAACCTGCTGAGTTGGAAGGATTGAAGGTTTTGTGAAGAATCTCGATTTTGGATTTGAGTGTTTTGGAGGAAAGTTGGAATTACATTATGAAACCTCTATTTTCGTTGAATCTAATTATTAAAACTTGACTAAAATAAGTTTTGTTGCATATCCTCGCTTAATGAGGATCTAATTGTTATGATGAAGAGGTCGATCGAGCGATGGAACAAGAGTTCCATATGTTTACGTGCAATTTTTGTGGTTTGGACCAAGAGATAGATAGCCTAAAGTATATTTGGTTGTTCGGAAGATGTGGGGATCTTGGAAGATGGCAAATTGCTAGAACTATCTCGAGTCCTGGAGCGGGAATATAACATTTTGTATGACCCGGTGTTCAGAGGAGGCTTGAGGTATTTGGAGTGTGAGGTTTCATAAGATCATAACCGTGAGTAATGTCGCATCTTCAAGTCCTATCCGTTAAGTGGTTACGGTCGGTCGGTAAGTGTAATGAGGCGTAATACGCCAATTGCATCAAGGTGCGGTGGTCCCATATGTCCGAGAGGAAAATGACTTGGAAACTAGAGGTCTCGTATGCGCGAGCCTTATGCGAGTCGTTCACGCGTGTATGTGTTAACACTTGTTAAGTTCGGTTTGGTGCTCATTCAAGTGGATCGGTGAGAAGAATTCGGGGTCGAATTCTGTTTAAGGGGGGTAGAATGTAATACCCGAAGTCTATTTAAGTGAAAAGAAAGTATTAGAGAGAAGAACCAACTAGAAAAATAGAATTAACAGAGGATTAGAGGGGGGTTTGTGCAATTATTCGACAACCGGGCCTCGTGCTTTAGCCAGAGGCCCGGGAGGGGCCGACCACCATTAAAAGAGGGGGAAACCCTAGGGTGGTACTGTAGCATGGCGTGGTACAGAGCATGCTGCTGATACTCCCCATGAACAGCACGCCCTGTCTCCTTGCGCTGTCTCCTTCGGTGCCGCCACCAAAAGAAGAAGAAGAAGAAGAAGAAGAAGAAGAAGAAGAAGAAGAAGAAGAAGAGGAAGGGAAGAGGAGGATCTCCTTCGTAGGGGTGGTTCGTCATCTCCTACGATTCTTCAAGGGTTACCTCAATTCCCCTTTGATCCGATGCGTTTTGGATAGTTAATCAATGTCGGTAGTTCTGTCGCCTAAGGGCAGATCGTGTTAGAGGACGTTTTGATATAGTTAAGTGCCGATTCAGTCTCGGACGTCTCCTAAGAAGTTGTAGAGGACGTCAATAGCTTTCAATGAAGTGCTAGAACATAATTTTTCGACCTCTGTAGCGAAAGTTATGAATTTATTGGTGCGGCTGTTCTGCAACTCTGTCAGTTTTTGGACAGGTTTTAGTAATCTAACCTTTACGATCAGTTAAAGAGAGAATTAGAGGATATCAGTATAATGAAAGTTGTATATAATTATCGTAGCTTTCAGGGAAGCACAAGAATGCAAAATTTGGATAAACGAGCTGAAAGTTATGATAGTTTTAGTGCTCTGTCCAGAAAGTCTGACGTGAAATCGATGTTTTGTTAATCGGCTTAAAAGTAATTTTAGATGGCCGAATCAGGGAGCTCACCAACTAGGTTTAGTTGGAAAATTTGATAACCTTTCAATGAAGTCCAAGAACACCTTATTTGGACCCCTGTAGTGAATGTTATGAATTTTAGAACTTGACTGTTCACAGAGGGCAGTTCAGCACTTAGGAATGTGGGGTTGGGATCGCGTTGCAATCTACTATTTGATGAGTTCGCTTTATATAATTCATGTTTTTCGTTACTGTGGTCTTAGTTTATGTTCTTAATGTATTAGGTGGGGGTTTGGTTCCAGAGGCAGCACCGTCTTCACGTCCTCCATTCTCATGCGGTTAAGGCAAGTGCATTGTTTGATTCGTGGTTGTGATTGATTGGTCATGTTTGAGTGTTTTTTTCAATATGTGATAGCATAATGAGATTGTTGGCATGTTGTTGGTTTAAGATTTGTGGATGCTTCAAATATGTTTATGCTCTATTGTCGTATGATGCTATCGTCTTGTGGTAATTTGATGATGATTAAATGATGAGCATGTGCATATTGAGATCATGTTGAGGCTTGGTCACGTGGTGACCAAGTATGTTTTCCTTTGAGATCCCCGTCATGAAGGTGACGGGCCCGAGATCCCCACACTCGTGGAGTGTGGGCTTGAGGTCCCCAATACTTGCGGAGTATTGGGCAATTGGTCCCTGTGCGTGCGCGCACAGGCATGGGTATGCGGCGACGGTTGCATACTTTGCATTACCGGTGTAATGCACAAAGAAAGATAAAGAGAAAGGATCCCTGAGCATTGCATTTGCATGTGAGATGTATTATTGTTGATCTCCTCTATGTATGGATGCCGATGTTATAGCTTTTATTTCAGACTTGCTGAGTCTGTGGACTCACTCTTGCTTTTAATGTTGTTTTAGGTACCCGATCCAAGAACGACATGCATGGGGGGAAATAGAGTGATAGTCACACACACACACATCATGAACCAAATAAAGATGAATTAAACTTCAGACCATGTTTCTTAGTGTTGGGCGAATTGCTCAAAGGTTATTATGTTATGTTTCATGCAATGGATTAAGTGTAATAATTATGAGTAGTGGAACTTTATACTTCTCTAGTTTTGTTAGTCACTTAGCATGATTTGATTATTTATTGTGGATTAGAGTTGATGATTTAGTTATTTATGATTTACATGTCTATTGGAATCCCTTTGTAACTGTTTTTACAAGGAGGTTCCATGAAATTTATTAGCAATTGCCTTGGTTAGTGTTATTTAATGTTAGTTCAGTAGTATTCCAGGCTCATAGCGGGCTAGGGTGTTACAGTAGCGGGGACAACCTTCTGATCCTGGGGAGGACCACCTCCCTGCCCGCGTCCTCCATTAGGACGAGGGGCCGCTCCAGTCCTGTTAGGGCAACTATTGGCATAATGCCCCTTCTGGTTGCATGAAAAGCAAGTGACCCCGGCAGCCGGATTGCGGGGGCCACCCTGCTGGTTCGCAGGCGCACGTGACTGGGGCACGGCCTGCGGAGGGCGAGGAGCTGGTGCTGGCGGCCTCGGTGGTAGTGAAGCCACAGAACGGGCCCCTGGGGTAGGCCCGACACGGGGACGAGAGAGGCCGACCTGTGCAGACCGCTGGGCCTCCCACTTGCGCTTGCGGGACTCGCCCAGCGCCTTCGCCTTGTGCTCAGCAACAATGGCCTTGTCCACCAAGGCCTGAAAGTCAGCAAAGTCCACAATGGAGAGCTTGTCTTGCAGCTCCTCAGACAAGCCCTCCATGAACTTCTCCTGCTTGGCCTCATCAGTGGCCACCTCAGATGGAGCATAACGAGCCAAGTGGTTGAACTCGTACAGGTACTCCATCACTGACTTACGCCCTTGCTTGAGCGCGAGAAACTCCTTCTTCTTCAGCTTCATCAAGCCGGCAGGGATGTGAGCTCGACGGAACGCCGTCCGGAACTCATCCCAAGAGACAGTGTGGCCGGCGGGCTGCATGGCCAAGAAGTTCTCCCACCAGGAGAGTGCTGCCCCCTGCAGCTGATGGGAGGCAAAGAGTGCCTTGTCCTGGTCCAGGCACTGAGCAACGTCGAGCTTACGCTCAACCTGACGCAGCCAGTAACCCAATTAATTAATAACAACTATCTTTAAAGGGAAGGAGAGGAAAACAACTCTTAAAACTCAAATTAGAGCAAGGTGAGATAGAAAGCTAAGATAGGTAAGGAGTAAAATCTGAGGATTCACTTAAGCTTTCATAAATCATTTGATACTTTGAAATTAAGTTTTCCAAAATATCCTAAAGACGACCAAGCTTGGGTTACTACGGTTGGAATGGCTCGATACCAACTTTGTGAGGACCCGGTTTATTCAAATTTTGTCTTGTTTAACCATCCACTTGGTCCTAACAAGACAAATCAAATAAACCAAGCCTCGAGATATGTATACTTCCTGCACTGCAGATACACACCCGTTACAAAATCATGCATCAATTCCATTCATACACATAGAGCGAAGCAAAAGCAACAATCGAAAGACATAGATAATATAAAGAGAGTTATTACAAAAGAGAGGTCGAGGCCAAATAACACATAAGTAACTAATTTAAACAATGAAGCAAAATGACCATAAGATGGCGATAAACAAAAGCCAATCGGTGTGCCTTTACCCACAAGGCAACCAACCGGACCGCCAAGCTAATCGTCCCAAACAGCGCAAGAACACACTCACAAAAGTGAGGCCCTTTGGGCTCACCTTCTTCCTCTGCAACAATTAATATTAAGCAAAGCAGATGAGTACAAAACATATTTTTGTACTCGCAAGACTCGACGTGTGAGATAATGAACTATAATTAACTACATGCAAGCTTTATTTAAGTGGATGAGGCTCGACTTATTTTCAAGATAAAGCAAGTTTTCATTTGCAATAAGGTAATAGACTCAAAGCAAGTTTACAATTAACTTTTATTGTTCAAATAAAAGAGAGACAATTATAACAATAGATAGATGACAACACCAACCTAGTAGTGACTAACCCATAGTCACCACAACAATAGCATGAAGTACCCCTTCATACCACCCAGGTCAAGTTTAAGTTTTTAAAAGGTTGTAGTCTAGTTCTTGCACGACCTTACCAAGCATGTCCATAACCCTGCAGGGGTGTACCAATGTACCCATACGATAGACCGCCTTTCCACCAGCCACGGTTAGCATACTTCCTTTGGTATGCAGGCACGACTAAGTCTAACAAGACGCTTTCCAATGGACGATGCTAATTAAGAGCCGCAACCCACGGGAGAAGGACACATTAGACAGCCTAACCGGTCTGCTAATGCTCCCCTCCAACACCACAAACACACACACACAAGAACACACCCACCAACCAGCTCATAATTAACACCTCCCAAAGTACTTAGTCAAGAGAGGTTCCATATCCCCCTCGTGTGGTTAGCACGCAATAAGCGCTTGGCTTAGTGACACAAGTAACTCGGTCCTTGGGGACTTAGGCACCATTCCAAACACACCTAACAGATCACATCAACATACCATTGTGCCCAAGTCAAGATATAGTTTTGTTTTCAGTTTTTGATTTGTAAATCAATAAAACACAAGGGTTGGACATAATAGAGTAGTATAAGTATTTGTGTGATCAAGATCATCGACTAAGTCGATGATCGCACAATACTACCGACAACTAGGCATGGCTAAGCAATATTCATTCGTAATCTACTAAGCGATAAGAGTTCATCCAACGAACTCTGATCACAGCAAATAATCTAGACTCAGGTAGTAGATGATATTTATTTCCCTATAGATTATGCAACTAGAGGATTAACTAATCAATTTAACAACAAAATAGCAATGCATACATAGAAGTTAAACAAAATATTAGACTTTAAAAGTAATGGGATCAAATGGGAAATGATCAAACTGATTGCCTGGGAGCTGCTGTTGCTCAATGGGCTGCTGAGGGTCATTCTCGGGGTTACCGCAAATGTCGAAGCCTAAGCGAAAAGCAAAAAGAAGCGAGAACAACCAATAAGACGAGCAACACTTAAACAAAAGAGCAAGCAAAATTTATCCAAATGCGACGAAATTTATACACAAGGTAGTCTAAGGTCCTATCTAACCTTAGGAACAAGAACTAACTAAAAAGGATTAGTGAAGAAAAAGATATGATCTAAATACTCATTTTTGGCCAAAATGCTACCCTTAATTAGCACTGTTCATAAAATATTTTCTAGAGTGATTTTGAAGCTGAAATTGTTATGGTAGTTAGCTACTGGTATTATAAGGTTACATGCAAATTTTTGGGTCATTTGGAGTTATATTGAAATAGTTATGATTTGTCTAAATTGTTTAGGGTATTAAACTAAAATATGATCCTTATGATTTTTAAAAACAGCAAAATTTGTGAAATCAATTTTCCTAGCAAATACACTAGCAGTGGAAGCTAATCCAATTGGATTCATACAAAAAAGAGCTATAGATAAAAAGATATGCATTTTACAAGTTTGCTAAAAGTTCTGAAAAACAGTATTAAGTTCACTTGTTTACTATTTTTGAAAATGGTTTTCCAGGGTCGATCGTGGTCTACAATTATTTTTATATTTAAGTTCAAGGTATAAGGAAGCTAACAAAATTGGAATCATCTAATTTGGATCTATAGTTACAGAGATACAAAAATGACAAGACCCTAAAGTTCCTAACACCCGGAGACGTGGACGATTGAGAGCCGTCGATCTCGGATCGAACGGCCCAGAGCACCCGGGATTCAAACGCACGCGCGCGAAGGAGGCAAGACCGCTGACCGTTCATCTCGAGATGGACGGCCCCTAGGGAGCCACGTCGCCCCGACGCTGCTGCCGCTCGTCCGACAACAGAGCCGAGCAAAACTCGAGCTCGCCGGGCGTGTCGACGGCGAGGGAGCTCAGGGCGAGGCCCGGAAGGAGCTAAAACGGAAACCTACTGCTATTGCGCACCAGATGGCACCGGCGGCGAGAGGCGGAGGGAGTGCTACGGCCGAAAACGAAAACGATGACACGGCTAAGCTACGCGCAAATGGACGGGTGCAAAAGCTATGACGGGGTCCTATGGACTTAACGCGACCAACCGGAGTCCATACCGAAACAGGGAACCACGGCCACGGTGCAGCAAAAGCTAAACGGGGAAGAGCTTAAGCTCACCAGGGGTTCACTGAAGATGATGACGGGGTTGGGGTGGACGGAGGATGAACGGAGCAGCCCGGCGACGAGGATCAGCGGCGGTGCGGGGATGCCTCAACGCGGAGGGGCCGACCTGGGCCAAACTAGCAACACCGGGTGGTACCATGAGCTTCGCAATACCACAGAGAAGCTCCCGGAGGAATGGATTGGGAAATGGGAGTCTTACCGGTGCCGGGGAAGAAGATGGAGATTTGCGACAAATTTGGGGAAAACTCCGATTTTAGCAGCTCCTCCCGACGGAACCTGAAATGGAGTGGGGGTTAAACTCCGCTGAAGTGAGGCGAAGGTGAGGGAACGAGGGGGGAGCAAGAGAGCCACTGGAACACCGTCGGCGCCAAAAGCTCCGCGGCCGGCAATGGCAGAGATGAGTGCTGGGGCGCTCGGAACTCGCTCGAGCTCAGAGAAGGTAACCAAGAGATGAGGGATGGCGAAAAGATGCTCAGGGAGGAAGCGGGGAGCTTAAGTAGGCCTGTGGAGCGAGGAGGGCACCGTTGGCCGCCTCGGGTTCTCACTGCCGCTACGGTCGCCGTGAGCGACGGGAGCAGTTGAGACGACGACTAATCGGGGCGGTGGAGTGACGGGCATTTAATGCGCCTGTAGAGAGCCGTTGACAAAGACGGAGGTGACGAGGCGCATCGCCGTCTCCCTCTCTGCGCTCGCCATGGCGCAGCACACGCGCGAGCGGGAGCGAGGAAGGAGATGACGGGAACGGCGTCCGATTTTGATCCAACGGCCGACAATCGACCGCGTCGGCACGGTTAAGTGCAAACGTCGACCGCCCGATGACGATCCAACGAGTCACCGCGCGTGCGCCAATTCGACCCGGTCGGTACAGTTAGTTGGCTCGGCCGAGTCAAGTGACTCGAGCCCAAGCCTGACACGCACCCGAGGAACAGTCCAAACCAGTTAGGTTTTGAATTTTAAAGGGTGAAACTTTGGGGATTTAATTGAGGCATCAAATCAACTCCAAAATTCATGAAATTTTAACTGGAGCTTGCTTACCTTGGGGTTTACCTCCCATAAAATTTCCAGAGGTTTTTGTGCACTGAAATTTTCTCAAGAAATTCCAGAAGGTGATTTCAAAGGTTTGACCAAGGTTTGACTTGCCTCTAAAATATTTCAAATAATTTCCAAAAATTATGAAATAATTCAGAGGTGTTACCAACAACCCTAGAACCCAGGAAAATTATTACCAAGGGTTTGACATAGATTTGACCAAGGAGGTTGTTGACTTGATAAATGAGGGTTTTGAAAATTAGTTCAAAAGCACAAGGATGGGTTTGACATTTTATTAGATTTGACCAAAATGGGGAGGTTGTTGTAACAACCCCAAAACTTGATTTCAAATCTATGATGAAAGGAAAACTTTTTTGATCTCTTGGTTTTGAATTTTAAACTTTTGATGTTTGTATTAAAGTTTGTGTTGAGATTTCAAATTTTTAAAAACTTAAATTCCATTTCAATTTGAATTCCAAAAAAATGTGTAAATGAAAGTTCCTGAAAATAATTTATTCAAATACTAGATTATTTATATTGAATTGTAATTATTTTTACCAAATTTTTAGAAGTAATTTTGACTTCACCAAAATTCAAATCAAATCATTAATGCAGTTTTGAAAACAAATTAATTCTGACAAATTTTAGTATATAAAATGTCTGAAATTATTTTTCCTAAGTACCTTATGAACCTCAGAGTGTCCACAAAAATTTTCAGGATGTTTAGAATTTTATTTCTATTTCAAACTGCTAGGTCAAACTTGTTTATTTTCGGTGAAATGCTAAAACCCTAAATCCAAATCTCGCCCATACACTATTCCTCCGACCGAACCCGAGTCCGACCGGACCCCTTCGTCACCGGGTCTGACCAGACCTGATCGCCCGAGCCACCTTTCCTCTCACTTACCTGTGGGCCCCAGTTGTCAGCACCTTTCTTCCACGCGGCGCTTTCGCCTGCGCCAGCTCGCCCGCGCGCCAGCTCGCCCCGCCTCGCCGCATGTGTGCCACGCCGACTCGTCGGTCACCTCGCCGCCCATGCCGCCTCCACCTCGCTGCCTCCGCCTTCCCCTTCAAAAGCCACCGAGAGCTCACCTACCTTGGTTTCTCTCCTCCTCCTCTGTCATCTTCTCCACCGAGCTCCAGGAGCCCGTGAGCACACCGCGCCGCCTCCAAGTGTTCTGGTCGCCCGGGAGCTCCGATCACCGCCGGCCGCGTCACGGCGTGTCCCTCGCCTTGAGGAACAAAACCCCTCGGTCTATTTGGAGGAACCACCACTGAGGAGCTGCGCGCACGGCTTCTTCCCCGACTCCGGCCTCCACCGCCATTCCTAGCACCACTTCTTCTCCGGCGACTCCCTCTCCAATTCCTTCCTCTGTGAGCATTACCTAGACTCCTTCTTCCTTCCCCGATCACTCACCTCTCTCTCGTGCTCCACAGGGACCCCTCCATGGTGACCACCTCACGCCGCCGCGGGTTCGCCGTCGCGGACCACTCCGGTCACCCTCCGGCTTCTCGGACCACTCCATCATGCTCCAGGTACGCCATGGCTTCTCATGCTCTCTCCATCTTGGTCTCAATTCCACCCGAGCATCGGCGCCCCGTTTCACCTCCACGGCGGGCCGCTGCTCGCCACCACCGCGCCACCACCGTGCCTCTCCGGCCACCCCGCGACCACCCATGGCTTCCTTGACCCCCTGGCGACCCATTTTGGCCATCGCCATGGTCTCCCCGCCGCTCCAACTGCCGGCGATGAACCACGGCCAAGCCTTCCCCTGTCTGTTCCTATAGTTTCCTCTCTGTTCTCTCGCTCACTCTCAATGGCAGTGGGACCCACTCATATAATCCCAACCCTTAATTGCTAACCAACCTTGTTAATGTCATTCAGGTCACTCTAATTGATTAACAAAAGTTTAAGATTGAATTTGAGGGTAGCACTGTTAGTACAGAGATGTTTTGCTTTTGTATTTTGGTTGAACTGTAAAGAAAGTCTAAAGGTGTTTAAAACTGACAATAGGTTAGTGACATTCCAATACAAGTAGTTAGAAAAATTTGTCGATTCAGTTAGCTAAGTTGGGGATGAACTACTTAGATCTCTCAAGCTTGTGCTTAGCAATTCGAAAATTTAATTAAGGAGAAGTTGAGTCGGCAGTTTCCTTTCCCTGAAAAATGTCCTGTTGTAGGTTGGTTTGTCCAGAAAGTGGTGGGTTAGTGCTTAATGCTGTGTCTAGGTATTAAATCACTCAAAACCTCATTTAACAAAGGGAAATTTGAATTAGTAAGAAGGATTAGTATCATACACTCTTGCTCTGAGTTTTACCTCTAATAGGATACATGTAACATCCCCATTTTGGCTTGTGTTTCAAATGTAATAAAATGAGGGTAAATTAAAACTTTTCCTTCATTCTTTTACTTTTGAGACTTTTCTGAAATTCTTGTAAAAGAATTTTGGAAAATTAAAAATCAAAGGCCTCATTTATCAAGTCAACAACCTCCTTGGTCAAATCTTTTGTCAAACCCTTGGAAATAATTTTCCCTGGTTCTAGGGTGGCTTGGTAACACCTCTGAATTATTTCATAATTTTTGGAAATTATTTGAAATATTTTAGAGGCAAGTCAAACCTTGGTCAAACCTCTGTCTTAACCTTCTGGAAATTGTTGAGAAAATTACAGTGCACAAAAACCTCTGGAAATTTTATGGAAGGTAAACCCTAAGGTCAGGAAGCTCCAGTTAAAATTTCATAAATTTTGGCGTTGATTTGATGCCTCAATTAAATCCCCAAAGTTCCAGGTTTAAAAATCAAACCCTAACTGGTTTGTGCTGTTCATTGGACTCGAGTTAGGCTCGGGCTCGAGTCACTTGACTCGACCGAGCCAACTAATCGCACTGCACGGCCGAGTCGAGCGCGCGCGCGTCATCACCGTTAGATCTCCATCGGACGGCTCTCATTCGTAAGCATTCGGACAACTCGGTTGCCTTACATTTTCGACCGTTGGATGTCCATCGGACGGTGGACGATTGTGCACTATTGTTTGACTCGATCGACGGAGCCGTTGGATGCGATCGGACGGCGGCCTCGTCGTCCTCCTCGCTCGCTTCGCCGCCGCTTCGCGCTCGCTCTGCGCCATGGCGAGAGGCTCGTGGGCGAGCGTCGCGCCCACTCACCTCGACGCCAACGGCGGGTGCATTAAATGCGCGCCGTGAGCCGCCCAAAGTCCATCGCCACCGCCCCGCCGCCATGGCGACCGCAGGCAGTGGGAACCCGAGGCGAGCAACGGTTCTCTTGTGCTCCTCGTGCCTACTTAAGCCCCCTTGTCCTCCTTTATCCTTCTTTACACACCCCTTGAGCTCTCCCGTGCACCCACTGCCCTCGTGGAGCTTCCAAGCGCCAAATCTCTCGCCGCCATTGTTGCCCGCGGAGCTTCTCGGTGAACCCAGTGCTCCAGTGGTTCCCTAGCTCCCTCCTTGCTCCTGTTGTTTCCCCTCACCTCGGTGGTGCTTAACAGCCGCTCCATTTCAGGTTGCTTCAACGGGAGCACCGGATTTTGATTTCCCCAAATCGGCGCGAGCACACTTCTTCGTCTCGGTGCGGTGAGGCCTTCTCCCTCTAATTCCTCTCTCTGCAGCATCGGTGGGGTTATGCGACCTATCTTGATTACGCGGGCTCCTTGTTTTGGCTCAGGTGATCTTCCCCTCGTTGCCGCCATTGTTGCCGCCGTGGAGCTTCGTCGCCGGAGCTGCTCAGTCGTCCTCTGCACCTCCGCGTCACTCAGGTAGCATCGCCGTAGTCCCTAGATGCTCAGGCAACGCTTGAATGGACCGCGCGGAGCTCTTTTCTCGCTTATCGCCGTTGTCATTTTTACGCGCGCCCCTCCGTCGCGTCGCCTCTCGTCCACCACCGCGGTGTGAGTGGTGCGGAGGGTGCGCAATGCTATTGCGCGCACCCGTTGCTAGCATCCTCTCGCCGCTGCGTGCCTTTGGTCGCCGGCGATTAGCCGCGAAGCTCTCGGTCGCGTTGTCCGGACGCGTCGGCCGAAGGCGCGACATGGCCCAACGCGGCCGCCCATCCTTAGATCTGCGGTCGAGATTTCGTGTGTTGCATGCGGTGTCTGTTGTAGCGTTGATTGTGAGCCGCCCATCTCACGATCGACGGTCCACAGCCGTTGTTCGCACGCGCGCTTTTCAAACGCATCGGCGTGGTTCAATCGGATCGTTGGATCAAGATCAACGGTGGGATTGCGAAGGCATTCGTTCGGTCGAATGCCATCATCATTTGGACCGTTGGATCTTGATCCAACGGTGAGCCTCGGTGAGCGCTGTGTGTGTGTGTCTGTGCGCGCCGTGCGCGTGGGCTATCCGATCCAGGATCGACGGTCCCTATTCAGCCACGTCGTAATAGCCTTTATGAGTTTCCCGAAAGCTTTATTTGCAAACTGAAAAAGGTATTAAACTTCAAAAATACATAACTAATTCATTTTAAACACAAATCAGTTGTTTCAAATTTTGTTAGCTTTAGATTGAGTTGTACTTTAATCTAAAAATGAATAGGAGTTTAGTTCGGCTCCAGAAAACAGATTTTAAAATTTGTTTAGAAATAGGTTCTACTTATTATTCTAAAATTGGCAATTAACTTGTAAATTGCATAACTAATTCTCTGAAAATCAAATTTTAGTGAAACCAATTTTGTTAGCTTCCCTAATACAGTACTAAATGATAAAATTGGTTTTAGGCATGTTACTATGTTTAACAAGATTTCACATGCAATTTAAATTGGTCATTTTCATGACTTGAAAAATCATAGCTCTTTAAATATAACTCCAAATGACCTGAAATTTTATATGGGTCATCACCACACCAGTAAGTAGCTATCATAAAAATTTCAGCTTCAAAATCTTTTTAGAAAATATTTTTGCTACAGTGCTAATTATGGCCGAAAATAGGTTTTTAGGGAATATCTTTTGCACCACAAATCCAAATTAAGTTTTTCCAGTTCCTATGTCTAGGTATATTCGTATTCTACCTTGTGTGTAAATTTCACCTTTTGTCCTCGTGTCGCATTTGGATAATTGTTGCTTGCTATTTCATTTAAGTGTTGCTCGCCTTATTGGTTGTTTTCGCTCTTGATTTCTCTTAGGATTCGATATTTGGCTTATCGAGAGTTAGACTACAACATTTAAATTAAAACTTGCGGGTGAGTATGAACTGGGAATTCGTGCTATGTTGTGGTGACTATTGGGATAGTCACTTCTAGGTGGTTACTTGTATCTATCTTTATCTCATGATTATTTCAACAATAAAAATGAATTGCAAACTTGCCTTTAAAGCGTATTACATTATTGCAAATAAAGTTGGCTTTATGCAAATGAAACATATGACCTCCACCAAATAAGCTGCATGTAGTCTATGAGCAGTGCATTAGTTCACACGCGGTCTTGCGGTACAAAGACAATCTTTGTACTCGGTGCTTTGCTTAATGTTTTTGTTGCGAGAGGAAGAAGGTAAGCCTCGGGGTCCACATACGTGAGTGTGTTGCCGCTTCTTGGGCGACTAGACTTGGCGGTCGGTCGAGATGCCTTGTGGGTTGAAGGCACGATTGGCTTTGTTTATATGCATCTTATGGCACTTTTGCTTCCATTGTCGTTCTTGTCTATTTGTGTATCTTGTGGCCCGTCGGCCTATATACGTAATATTGTTACTATTTGTTTATCTTCCGTTTGTAGTGTAATGTTTGGACTCTATGTTTTGAATGGAGTTGATGTCTAATTTGTAACGAGGTGCGTATCTTGCTCTAGGAAGTATACATATCTCGAGGATCGATTTATTTGATTTGTGATGCTAGGACCGGTGGTTGGTTAAGCATTACAAGCCAAATAAAGCGGGGTCTCACAAAGTTGGTATCGAGCCATTCGACCGTAGTAACCCAAGCATAGCCGTCCTTAGGATATTTTGAAAGTCTTATTTTCAAATTATAAAAGGTTTATGAAAACCTAAGTGATTCTCAGATTTTATTCCTTACCTATCTTAGCTTTCTACTCTCATCTTACTCTAATTTAAGTTTTGAAACTTGGTTTCTCTCTTTCCTATCAAAAGATAGTTAATACCAGTAGAATCAGTCTTTGGGAGAACCATAGAGAATTAGTTTAATTAAAAATTTGTGGGGGCATAAGGGTAAGATATGTATGAGTTTGCTAAGTGTCTGATCTTTGTCAGTTGGTTTTTGTAACTTAAAAGTCTTGTGCTTGTTTTGTGCTGTTAGTAAGTTAATTGCAGTGGGTATTGACTTCGTGTTTTCCGGCTATTGTTAACTTGTCTTAGTGAAACAGGATGGCCGGGAGAACGCGCGGCAGTCAGCAGGCTGGTCATGATGAGGAGCTTCCCCCTCCTCCAACCATGGCTGAGGTTCTCGCTCAGATCGAGCGAAACCGCATGGACCAGACGCGCATCTTGGAGGTTATTGCTAGGAATACCTCCACTCCTGCCGGTGGTGGCGGCCACCGGACTCGCGGGGACTTGCAGAGTTCCTCAGTACCACGCCGCCGACTTTCTCCCGCTCTGAGGACCCTCTCGATGCGGATGATTGGCTGCGCATGGTTGAGCGGAAGCTCAACATAGCTCAGTGCCAGGCGCAGGACAAGGCACTCTTCGCGTCCCACCAGCTTGAGGGCGCGGCACTCTCATGGTGGGAGAACTATCTCGCCATGCAGCCCGCGGGCCATGTGGTCGCGTGGGAGGAGTTCGGTCAGCTTTTCGTCGGGCCCACATCCCGGATGGCACGATGAAGCGAAGAAAAGGAGTTCCTCGCGCCAAGCAAGGGCGCAAATCGTGACGCTGAGTACATGCGAGTTCAATCATCCGCTCGTTATGCTCGGGAGGTGGCCTCGAGATGAGGCTAGCGGGAGAAATTTATGGATGGCTTGTCAGGAGCTGCAGGACAAGCTATCCATTGTGAACTTCTCGAACTTCGGGCCTTGGTAGATAAGGCCATTGTTGCGAGCATAAGGCAAAGCGGCGGCGAGTCTCGCAGCGCAAATGGGAGGCGCATCGGTCTACTCACACCACCTCGTTCGTCCTCGGCCGGGCGGCACTGATGGGCGTTCTTTTGCTCCACCGGCGCGAGACCATCTGCACGGCTCGCCCACCGCAGCCGTGTTTCAGCCACGTGCGCTGCGATCAGCCAGTGAGCGGCCTCGCAATCCGGCGCCGAGGTGACTTGTTTTATTTGCCACAACAAGGGCCATTATGCGAATGCACGCCTCGAGTGTTGCGGCGGCCCCTCGTCCTAATGGAGGGCGCGGCGGGGAGCGCCACCCGCGACGACTAAGATTATTGAGAAGACCGAGTGCGGCGCGGTCGAGTGAACCACCTTTGGTGAGGAGGCTCGAGGCGCGGATGTTGTGATTGGTATACTTCTTGTTAATTCGTCCTGCTGCGGTATTATTTGATTACGAGCATCGCATTCTTTTATTTCAAGATCATTTGCTGCTGCTAGTGGTCTTCACCGTGTTCCTTTGGAAGTTCCTTTGCTCATCCGCTCTCGGTCGGAAATGAGAGCCGATTTCTGATGTCGGGATGTTCCTATCATAGTTGAAGGGTGGGATTTTTGGCAAATCTCATTACGCTTTCGATTCAATGATCCGGATGTGATTCTTGGCATGGATTGGTTGTCCCAACACTTGGGGCAAATCGATTGTGCGGGAAGATTGTCTATCTTACCGACCCTTCGGGTGAGCAAGTCGGGTTTTCGCCACGCCTTCAGGCCCGTGTCTATGTGCATTAGAAGCAAAGCCACCTTGCAAATTCAAGATGTTCCCATAGTATCCGACTTTGTGGATGTCTTTCCGAAGATTTGCAGGATGCCTCCGTTCGAGATCCGGAGTTTGCCATCGAGTTCTTTGCCGTGCTCGCTCGATTTCAAGGCACCGTATCGGATGCCTCCCAATGAGCTAGAAGAATTGAAGAAGCAGCTTGGTGAGCTCCAAGCAAAGGTTTCATCCGTCCAGTTCATCTCCTTGGGGTTGTCAGGTGATCTTTGTGAAGAAGAAGGACAAGACTTTGCGTATGTGTGTTGACTCACCGTCCTCTCAATGAAGTGCGGTGAAGAACAAATATCCTCTGCCCGCATTGATGATCTTTTGACCGGTTATGCGAGGCTCGGTGTTCTCCAAGATTGATCCGAGATCGGGCTATCATCAAGTCGGATCGGTGAGGATATTCCGAAGACGGCTTTCACTACTCGTTATGGCCTGTACGAGTACACCGTCATGTCTTTCGGTTTGACCAATGCTCCAGCGTTGTTCATGAACCTTATGAATTCCGTATTCATGGAGTATTTGGACAAATTTGTGGTGGTTTTATTGATGACATTCTTATCTATTCCAAGATCAAGCGAGCATCTTGAGCATCGAAGATTGTTTTGGGCAAGTTGCTGGAGCATCAGCTGTATGCGAAGTTCAGCAAATGTGAGTTCTGGTTGAAGGAAGTGGCATTTTTGGGCCATGTTCTTTCAGCTGGAGGAATAGCTGTAGATCCCAGCAAAGTCAGCGATGTTCTATCTTGGGGCCAGCCCAAGTCAGTCACTGATGTGCGGAGTTTTCTTGGTTTAGCGGGCTACTATCGCCGCTTTATCGAGAACTTCTCCAAGATCGCAAAGCCGATGACTGAATTGCTTAAGAAGGACAAGAAGTTTGTATGGTCCTCTGCTTGTGATGAGAGCTTTCAGGAGCTCAAACAGCGATTGACTTCAGCTCCAGTCCTTACTCTTCCTGATATCCACAAGAGCTTCGATATTTATTGCGATGCCTCTCGTCGGGGACTCGGATGTGTTCTTATGCAGGAAGGCAAGGCAGTTGCCTATGCATCCAGGCAATTGAGGCCTCATGAGCTCAACTATCCCACCCATGATTTAGAGCTTGCTGCGGTGGTTCATGCACTCAAGATTTGGCGGCATTATTTGATCTAAACGGTTGTGAGGTGTATTAGATCATAAGAGTTTGAAATACTTATTTACTCGGCGATTTGAACCTCGAGGCGAGGAGATGGTTGGAATTAATCAAAGATTATGACATGGGTATTGATATCACCACAGCAAGGCCAATGTAGTTCTTGATGCACTTAGTCGAAAGGTGTATTGCAATACTTTGATGATCCAAGAGCGGAGAACTCGCGCTTCTTGCGAAATTCAGCGTCTCAACTTGGGTTTGGTTGAGCATGGTTCCCTTCTTTGCCTTGGTTGTGCAACCGACCTTGGTGGATCGATCAAGGCAACGACAATCGAATGATGGCGTGGGTAAAATCAGCGAGAACATCGAGGATGGTTCAGCCAAGTGTTTCACGAGAGGATGAGCACGGTGTTGTATGGTTTGGGCAGCGTCTCGTGGTCCCAAAGATCCCGAGTTGCGGGATTTGATCCTTCAGAAGCCCATGATTCGCCTTTGTCCATCCATCCGGGGCTACCAAGATGTACCAAGATCTGCGCGAGGTTACGGTGGACTCGCATGAAGCGAAATTGCCGGGTTCGTTGCGGATCGGCGTATGTTGTCGCGTGAAGGCCGAGCATCATCGTCCAAAGAGGTCTCCTCCGGCCCTTGCCTATACCGAGTGGAAGTGGGATTCCGTTGGTATGGACTTCATCATCGTTTGCCGTACTCCTCGGGGAAGGATGCTATCCAGGTGGTTATTGATGATTGTGAAAGTAGCACATTTTACTGCGGTGTGTACCGCCTCGCGTCGATAAATTGGCGGACCTCTACATATCCCGCATTGTGAGTTTGCATGGTGTGCCACGAGCGATGGTGTCGATCGTGGTTCTCTTTTCACTTCCCGACTTTGCATTACGATCTACGGAGGCCATGGGTACCGTCTTACTTTCAAGACCGCCTACCATCCTCGGGCCGATGGTCGACAGAGCGGTCAATCGGTGCTTGAAGATATGCTCCGTGCTTGTGTCCTTTCCTATGGGAAGAATTGGGAGAAGTGCCTACCACTTGCCGAGTTCTCCTACAACAACGGCTTCGAGCTAGTCTCGGCATGGCACCGTTTGAGGCCTTGTATGGGAGGCGTCACAGAACCCGTTGAGCCCGGTCGGCGGTGAAAAGCGGTTCTTTGGCCCAATTCCATCAATGAAGTGAAAGTCAAGTGCGATTGATTCGTGAGCACTTGCGCGTAGCTCATCGAGCGCGAAGAGCTATGCGGTCGGCGTCGCCGTGAGTTGAGTTTCCAGCCCAATGACTTTGTGTATCTCAAAGTCTCACCTCTGAAGGGACATCGTCGTTTTGTCAAGGGCAAGCGGCTCCTCGATATGTCGGGCCGTATCGCATCATCAAGAGAGTGGAGCTGTTGCATACAAGTTAGAATTGCCGGCTACACTCGAAGGGTGCATGATGTTTTCCACGTGTCGCAATTGAAGAAGTGCCTTCGTGTTCTGTGGAGGAAACGCCCTTGGAAAATATCGATGTGCGGGAAGATGCATCTTATCGTGAGCGCCCGTTCGTATCCTCAAGAAGCTGAACGCAGGACAAGGAACCGTGTGATCAAGTTCCTTAAAGTTCGGTGGTCAAACCACTCCGAGGATGAAGCCACTTGGGAGCGGGAAGATCGTCTCGAGCGATTACCGTCCTTCTTCTCCCGGTGATCGAATCTCGGGCGAGATTCTGTAAGGGGGAGATTTATAACACCCTAACTTAGGGTTTGTATTTCAAATGTAAAATTTTGAGGAGGAATAAAAACTTTTGTTGTCTCTTCAAATCATTTGGAAGTTTTCCAAATTTTCCTAGCAATTTCCATTTTCTAGAATTAAATTCTTGTGAATGGAAATTGTTGTCAAGAAATTCTTAGCTTTCAAACTTGTGATCGTCCTCTGAAATTATTTTTCCTATCATCTTGATCATCCTATCTACCTCTCTGAATTATTTCACAATTTTTAGATTTTATTTGGTATTTCAAATGGCCAAGTCAAACCAGTTTAGAAATCTGGTCAAACCCTAGTTCAACAGCTTGTGAATTTTCTCCAGAACAATGCAGTGCATAAAAAGTTCTGGAAAATTTATGAGGTGTTGTTCTCTTCCCAAAGTATCTACCATAAAAATTTCAGAATTTTTGGAGCCCTAGAGCTATCTCTAAAAATTCCCCAAACCTTCTCTGTCTTTTAAATCAAATTCTAAAAATCATTGTTCCTCGGGCCCGAACCAACTCAAAGCTTGCGTCCGACTCGCACACTTGGTTCGGTCGCGTCAACTAAACGCACCGCCCGAGTCCAATTGATCGCGACCGTCCGATGCAAATCGAACGATCCACGTCGCATGCGCAACCGACCTGTCCGAATGCATACATCAATCTCGACCGTCCATCTCAGATCCAACGGTCAGCATCTTTCCGATCGAGTAGAACCTCTGCTCACACGCTTTGCTCCTGCCGACATGTGGGTCCCACCGTCGAAGATCGACCTCGTCTTCTCCGCACTCACCGGAGCTCACGGGCGCGCGCATGCTTGCCACGTCCTCGTCGCCGCCACCTTTTGTCCTCGTGTCACCGTGAAGCATCGCGGGATCTCATCTACCCAGGCCCATCCACTACCCTTCGCATCCATTTCGTGTTTTCTCCGCCCAAATTTCCTTTCCGTGGGAGAAGAACCCGAGAGCAACGCCGCCGTGTTAGCGCCGCCGAGCTCGAGCGAGACCGCACCGCGTGATCCACTCTCTCGCCGCATCCATTTTGCCGTTCCGAGCTCGTAGCACCCGTGAATCATCAGGAGCCCGCCGTCGTCTCCGCCTCCGGTGATCTCGGCTCGCAAGCTTATTGGCGCTCTGGTGAGTTTCGGTTCGTCACTTGGTCCCTTAGGATCGCATCACATGTCTTGAGTCTAACTGTGACCTTGTTTCGCTCTTTGGTGCATCACCAAAGGCGTGCGTCGCTTTCTTCTCCAAACTCGAAAGCGCCGCGTGTCAATTCCGGCGCCACCGTCCTCCTCCATCATCAAGATCGTGGGCTTATCGTTCTGGTGTCTCCGCGATCTCGAGAGCTCCTTCCGAAGCTTCGCCGTGTAGCGTCCTCTCGCGCGCACCGCACTTTCTTCTCTTCTCCGTTCGCCGCCGACTCGCCGCGGCATCCTCGTGGTCGCGTCACCGTCGTCGAGTTCGCTAGGTCCTGCGAACGGAAGGTACCACTCTTTCGCCGAAACCTCACGGTTTGCAAGATCGATTCTTGTGGCGGCATACCGTGCCGTGCTCGCGGTGAACCGCCGGTGAAGATTAGTTTAACTCTAATCATGTCCGCTTTGAGTCTACGATTTGTGGGCCCTCTTTGGATAATCGCGTTTAGAAATCCTTTAATCCAGCCCGTTATTTGTCTCTCGAGTCACTACCATGTGGGTCCATGTTGTCGATTAGGTTTGTGTAGTTACAGTTATCGTTTTCTCCGATGGGAAGCGATTTCTCTGTGAGGGTGTTTTGGGTTTGCACCTTAGTGAGCGAAGACGTATTCTTTGAATACGCCTTGGCGTCACTTTAGGTAGTCTTGTGTCTGAGTCGGCGTTCGCGCGGGCCATTGTCGATGGTGGAGCTTCTTGATCAAGCGTAGAAAAAGGATTTAATGCTTTAGTATTTCGTAATATGTTTTCATTGCTTTGTTAATTCATTTAAACTTAGAAAATGCATAACTAATTCAATTTTATCCAAATTGTATGAAACCAGTCTTTGTTAATTTTCATTTTAAGTGTGCTATTTGATAAAATTAACTTCACCCATGTCTCTGTAGCAAAAATCTGTTAGCTAATAAAATGATGTCTTATGTATCTTCTAAATTAGAAAATGCATATCTCTTCCAATAATTGTCCAAATTAAATGAACCCAATTCTGTAAAATTTCATTTTCATTATACTAACTATTAGGATAGATTTTATACACTAGTTCTGTTCATGAAAATTTGTTAAGTAATTAACTAGTGACTTGTTGTGTTTTAGCTTAGAAAATTCATAGAAAATTGCTAATAACTTAAAATGATTTGTTCTCTGTTTCTAAAATTCTGTTATTTCATGCTTAGGTCTTGTGTGAGTTTTGGCTTGTTTGATGTTGTTGAATGTTTGAGTTTTGTCGGTGTTATTCGTTCTTATTTCTTTGTTATGTTCGATCGTTAGGCCGATATTTGCGCAACCACGAGGACGATCCTCGCACCATATTGAGCAACAACGGCCTGTGCAAGCGATTTGATCATGATAATCCCGATACTTTAAATTCTAATATTTTGTTTCAATTTGTATGTATGCATTGCTTAATTTGTGTTAAAATGGATTAGTTAAAAATCTGTAGTCGCATATCCTGTAGACAAATATTGATCTCTACTACCGAGCCTAGGTTATTTCTTGTGATTAGAGATCATTTGGATGATTTCTTGTCACTTAGTAGATACGATTTCATTTGCTTAGACATGCTTAGTATCGGTAGAGAAGCTGGCAAGTTATCGACTTTAGTCGGTAACCTTGATCACACAAAATTTACTACAACTTTATGTTTCAGCATTTTGCTATGCTTACTTGCAAAACTAAAACCAAAAACAAAAATGATTTAGACGGGCACAATGGTAAGATTGGTGTGATCATTGGGTGTGGATGGAAAGGTGCGGGTCAATTAAGGACCGAACATCTTGTGAGTTTCATTATCGAGCATTTCGTGCTAACCACACTAGAGGGTATGGGACCTCTCTTGACCTAGTACTTTGGCGTGTATTGGTCCCGGTCGCAGGAGGTCGCGGGAGGGACGGAGGTGGGAGCATGGTAGTTGTCGAAAAGCTTTATCCTCGAGTGGGTAGTTGTCTTTTCGGCTTTACCATGTAGCGTATGGGTTTCTATCCATACGAGCTCGAGGTTGATACACAATATTGGAAACAGTCTCGTAGGACTTAGCTGGCTTGCATACCTTCGGAAGTGTGCTTTGGCTTAAAGCGATGCGAGGTGTGGGTACGATGGTACACCGCAGGTTAAAAACTATTCGAATAGCCTCGTCTAGGTGATGGACACGCTTGGGTAAGCTTATCGAGAGTTAGACTACAACATTTAAATTAAAACTTGCGGTGGTGGTACGAACTGGGAATTCGTGCTATGTTGTGGTGACTATTGGGATAGTCACTTCTAGGTGGTTACTTGTATCTATCTTTATCTCATGATTATTTCAACAGTAAAAATGAATTGCAAACTTGCCTTTAAAGCTGTATTACATTATTGCAAATAAAGTTGGCTTTATGCAAATGAAACATATGACCTCCACCAAATAAGCGCATGTAGTCTATGAGCAGTGCATTAGTTCACACGTCGGATCTTGCGGGTACAAAGACAATCTTTGTACTCGGTGCTTTGCTTAATGTTTTTGTTGCAGAGGAAGAAGGTAAGCCTCGGGGTCCTCACTCACGTGAGTGTGTTGCCGCTTCTTGGGCGACTAGACTTGGCGGTCGGTCGGATGCCTTGTGGGTTGAAGGCACGATTGGCTTTGTTTATATGCATCTTATGGCACTTTTGCTTCACTGTCGTTCTTGTCTATTTGTGTATCTTGTGGCACCGCCTATATGTATACGTATTATTGTTACTATTTGTTTATCTTCCGTTTGTAGTGTAATGTTTGGACTCTATGTTTTGAATGGAGTTGATGTCTAATTTTGTAACGAGAGTGCGTATCTTTGCTTTAGGAAGTATACATATCTGAGATCGATTTATTTGATTTGTGATGCTAGGACCGGTGGTTGGTTAAGCATTACAAGCCAAATAAGCCGGGTCCTCACACCCAGAAACGACCCTCGTAACAATTTGAGCCACAACAAGCGGGCAAGCGGTTTGATCATTTCCATTGATCCCATTACTTTTAAAGTCTAATATTTTGTTTAACTTCTATGTATGCATTGCTAATTTGTTGTTAAATTGATTAGAAATCCTCTAGTTGCATAATCTGTAGGTAAATGGTTATCCTCTACTACCTGAGCCTAGGTTATTTGCTGTGGTTAGAGTTCGATGGATGAACTCTTATCACTTAGTAGATTACGAATGAATATTGCTTAGCCATGCCTAGTTATCGGTAGTATTGGGCGATCATCGACTTAGTCGGTGATCTTGATCACACAACTACTCATACTACTCCATTATGTCCAACCCTTGTGTTTTATTGATTTACAAATCAAAAACTGAAAACAAAACTATATCTTGACTTGGGCACAATGGTATGTTGATGTGATCTGTGGGTGTGTTGGAATGGTGCCTAAGTCCCCAAGGACCGAGTTACTTGTGTCACTAAGCCAAGCGCTTATTGCGTGCTAACCACACGAGGGGGATATGGAACCTCTCTTGACTAAGTACTTTGGGAGGTGTTAATTATGAGCTGGTCGGTGGGTGTGTTCTTATGTGTGTGTGTTTTGGAGGGGAGCATTAGCAGGCCGGTTAGGCTGCCTAATGTGTCTTTCTCCCGTGGGTTGCGGCTCTTAATTAGCATCGTCCATTGGAAAGCGTCTTGTTAGACTTAGCCATGTCTATCGTGTGGGTACATTGGTACACCCCTGCAGGGTTAAAAACTATTCGAATAGCCTCGTCCTAGGTTATGGACATGCTTGGTAAGGTCGTGCAAGAACTAGACTACAACCTTTTAAAAACTTAAACTTGACATGGGTGGTATGAAGGGGTACTTCATGCTATTGTTGTGGTGACTATGGGTTAGTCACTTCTAGGTTGGTGTTGTTCTCTATCTATGTTATTATTGTCTCTCTTTTAATTGAACAATAAAAGTTAATTGCAAACTTGCTTTGAATCTATTACCTTATTGCAAATGAAAACTTGCTTCATGCTGAAAATAAGTCCAGAGCCTCATCCACTTAAATAAAGCTTGCATGTAGTTAATTATAGTTCTGTTATCTCACACATCAGTTTTGCGAGTACAAAAACAAGTTTTGTACTCATCTGCTTTGCTTAATATTAATTGTTGCAGAGGAAGAAGGTGAGCCCCAAGGGCCTCACTTTTGTGAGCTATGTTGCGGCGCTGTTTGGGACGATTAGCTTGGCGGTCCGGTTGGTTGCCTTGTGGGTAAAGGCACGCCGATTGGCTTTTTGTTTATCGCCATCTTATGGCCATTTTGCTTCCGCTGTGTATTTACTTATTTGTATGACTTTTGGTCGGTCGGCCTCTCTTTTGTAATAACTCTCTTTATATTATCTATGTCTTTCAGTTATTGCTTTTGCTTCGGCTTTATGTGTATGAATGGAATTGATGCATGATTTTGTAACGGGTGTGTATATTGCATTTAGGAAGTATACATATCTCGAGGCTTGGTTTATTTGATTTGTACCGTTAGGACCAAGTGGATGGTTAAACAAAGACAAGTTTAATAAACCGGGTCCTCACAAAGTTGGTATCGAGTCATTCCGACCGTAGTAACCCAAGCTTGGTCGTCCTTAGGATATTTTGAAAACCTTAATTTCAGAGTATCAAATGATTTATGAAAGCTTAAGTAAGTTCTCAGATTTTATTCCTTACCTATCTTAGCTTTCTATCTCATCTTGCTCTAATTTGAGTTTTAAAAGTTGTTCTCCTTTCCTCCTCTCAAAAGATAGTCATTATCGTTTAAATTGGGTTTTGGGAACCAATGAGTTTGGCAAATTGAAGTGTTAGCTGCCCTCTACAAGGTTTTGAAGCTTCCGAAGTTGAAGATTTCGGCTAGGAGGCTTGGATGCGAAATCTGGACAGCGAGCATTCAATTTCCGGACAGCAGGCTCAAGGGTTCTAAATAGGGTAGAAAATGAGAGGTTAATCAATTAAAACTTGTGGGAACAAAAGGGTAAGATGTGATACTAGTTAGCTAAGTATCTAACACCTATTTCGTTGATTTAACCTTGCTCTCGAATAGCGTTAGATTGTTGTAGTGTGCTGAAATTTTTATCTTCTCACACTATTACTCGTTCAGTCAATACGGGTGAATGGCATTGAGAAGTTGAGCTTGGTTTGGAGTTTCTTGCTGTTTTGGAGTTTCCTTGGAAACGTTTAGAGTTGTTACTTGCTGTTTTTGGCTTTCGGTTAGGTGATGTCTCATTCCCTAATCGTTAGCTTTTCGCTTTCATCAACTTCTAATGTTAGTGCTTTGGTTTCTAACCTAAAATTCTTGAACCAGATGGTGGAGGTACTGCAATGGCCGTGGTCGCTGACACTCGTTTGGATGAGGAGCTTCGCCTCCTCCAACCATGGTCGAGGTCCTTCTTCGATCGAGCGCAACCGCTCAGAGGACGGAGGGTCCTCATCGATGTTATTGCGCGCAACACCTCATACGACCGGTGCCTCGGGATCGGGGCGGGGGCGGACATCGCCTCGTGGGGTTTGGCCGAGTTTCTTCGCACTCACCCCACGTTCTCGACCGAGGACCCTTTGGACGCAGATGACTGGCTGCGTCAAAGTTGAGCGTAGCTCGACGTTGCTCGATGCTGGACCAGACAGGCACTCTTTGCCTCCCATCGCCCGAGGGGGCACTCTCCGGTGGGAGAACTTGGCCATGCAGCCCGCCGCCACACCTGTCTCTTGGGATGAGTTCGGACGGCGTTCGCCGAGCTCACATCCCCGCCGCTTGATGAAGCTAAAGAAGAAGGAGTTCTCGCGCTCAAGCAAGGGCGTAAGTCGGTGATGGAGTACATGCACGAGTTCAACCACTTGGCTCGTTATGCTCCATCCGAGGTGGCCACCGATGAGGCCAAGCAGAGAAGTTCATGGAGGGTTTGTCCGAGGAGCCGCAAGACAAAGCTCTCCATTGTGGACTTTGTCGACTTTCGCACCTTGGTGGACAAGGCCATTGTTGCCGAGCACAAGGCTAAGGCGCTGGCGAGTCCCGCAAGCGCAAGTGGGAGGCCCAATGATCCGCACAGCCGGCCTCTCCGTCCTCGTGTCGGGCCTACTCTGAGGCCCGCTACGTGGCTTCGCTACCACCGAGGCCGCCAAAGACCAGCTCCTCGCCCTCCGCAGCCGTGCCCGATCCACGTGCGCTGCGAACCAGCCAGGTGGCCCCGCAATCCGGCCGCCGGTCACATGCTTCCGTGCAACCGAAGGGCATTATGCAAATAGTTGACCTAACAGACTAGAGCGCCCTCGCCCTAATGGAGGACGCGGGCGGGAGGTGGTCCTTCCCGGATCGAAGGTTGTCCCCGCTACCCAAGGCGTGGGTAGTGGCGCGTCAACCTCATCTCCGCGAGGTGGCAGAGGCACCGACGTTGTGTTGGGTACCCTTTCGGTTAACTCTTTCCCCGCTCTGATTTTGTTTGATTCAGCGCATCTCATTCGCTTGTTTCAGTCTTTTCTCTTTGTGGGAGGTCTTCTTTACTCCATTGTTGGTCCATTGCTCATTCGCTCTCCGGTTCGGAGTTGAGAGCCGAGTCCGAGTGTAGGGATGTCCTGATGAGATAGAAGGGTAGGATTCTTGGCAAACCTTATCCTTCTTCGATCGGTGAGCTTAGATGTAATCCTAGGCATGGATTGGTTGTCTCAAAGACATGGGACAAATTGATTGCGCTAGGAGACTCATCTACCTCACGATCCTTCCCGCGAGCGAGTTCGCTTCGCGGCTGCAGGTCCGCATCTCTTCACGCTCGGCGAAGCCAGCTCTAGATATTAGTGAAGTCCCGGTGGTATGTGACTTTGTTGATGTCTTCCCGACGACCTTCCAGGATGCCACCGATTCGAGACCTTGAGTTTGTCATTGAGTTGGTTCCGATCGCCCGATTTCAAGAGGCCTTACCGGATGGACCCAATTGAGTTGGTGGAGTTGAAGAAGCGGTGGGTGAGCTTCAAGAGAAGGGTTTCATCCGCCTAGCTCATCTCCTTGGGGTGCTCAGCAATCTTTGTCGAAAAGGACAAGACGCTGCAAGATGTGCGTTGATTACCGCCCACTTAATGAAGTAACGGTAAAGAACAAGTACCCTTTGCCCCGTGATCGATGACCTTTTCAATCAATTAAGCTGGAGCTCGAGTTTTCTCCAAGATTGATCGCGAGTGGGATATCATCGGGTTCGGATTCGACCGGAGGATATTCCAAAGACGGCTTTTTCTACTCGTTATGGCTTGTACGAGTATACCGTCATGTCATTCGGCTTAACCAATGCTCCGGCCTTGTTCATGAACCTCATGAATTCGGTATTCATGGAGTATTTGGATAGGTTCGTTGTGGTCTTCATCGATGATATCCTTATCTACTCCAAGAGCGATGAGGAACACACCGAGCATTTGAAGCTTGTGTTGGGCAAGCTTCGCGAGCACAAGCTGTATGCAAAGTTCAGCAAGTGCGCGTTCTGGTTGAAGGAAGTAGCCTTCTTAGGCCATATTCTTTCGGCAGGAGGCGTAGCTGTGGATCCTAGCAAGATCAGCGACGTGCTTTCCTGGAGTCAGCCCACTTCGGTCACCGAAGTTCGGAGTTTTCTTGGTTTAGCGGGATATTATCGTCGCTTTATCGAGAACTTCTCCAAGATAGCGAAGCCGATGACGGAGTTGCTCAAGAAGGACAAGAAGTTCTCGTGGTCCGCTGATTGCGAGGAAAGTTTCCAAGCGCTTAAGAAGCGATTGACCACCGCTCCCGTTCTTGTTCTCCCGGATGTCAGTCGAAGCTTCGATATCTTTTGTGATGCTTCTCGTCGAGGCCTCGGTTGTGTCCTTATGCAAGAAGGCAAGGTAGTGGCCTATGCATCAAGGCAATTGAGACCTCATGAACTCAACTATCCTACCCATGACTTGGAGTTGGCCGCTGTGATCCATGCACTTAAGATTTGGCGACATTACCTAATCGGTAATCGTTGTGAAGTGTATTCGGATCACAAAAGCTTAAAGTATTTGTTCACCCAACCAGATCTGAACCTCAGGCAAAGGAGATGGTTGGAGTTGATCAAGGACTATGACATGGGTATTCACTACCATCCGGGCAAGGCCAATGTCGTTGCGGATGCGCTTAGTCGCAGCGCATTGCAATGCATTGTTGCTTCAAGAGCCTCACCACCCTTCCGAGGAGTTTCAGCGTCTCAACTTGGGTTTGGTTGAGCATGGTTCCTCACGCCTTGGTTGTACAAACCAACCTTGGTGGATCGGATCAGTGCGCTCCGATCGGATGTTGGAGTGAACCACATCAAGGAAAATGTCAAGAATGGAACAGCCAAGTGCTTCTCCGTAGATGAGCTTGGTGTTGTGAGGTTCGGGCAACGCCTCGTGGTTCCAAAGGACAGGGAGTTGCGGGATTTGATCCTCCGCGAAGCCCACGATTCTCCATTATCCATTCATCCCGGGGCCACGAAGATGTATCATGGTCTCCGACAGAGATTTTGGTGGACCCGAATGAAGAGGGAGATCGCAAGGTTCGTTGCCGAGTGCGACGTGTGTCGTCGTGTCAAGGCCGAGCATCAGCGTCCAGCTGGGCTGCTACAACCCTTACCAATTCCGGAGTGGAAGTGGGATTCGGTCGGGATGGACTAAACACTGGTCTACCCCGGTCTCCAAAGAAGAATGATGCCATCTGGGTCGTCATCGATCGATTGACTAAGGTGGCTCATTTTCTTCCGTCAAGACCGACCTTGAGTGGGTCTTCTAGCGAACTCTACATAGCCCGCATCGTGAGTTTGCATGGTGTGCCAAAGACAATTGTGTCGATCGTGGTTATTTGTTCACTTCGCGATTTTGGCATAGTCCGCAAGAGGCTATGGGAACTCGCTTGCTTTCATTTCAAGATTTCACCCCAAACGGATGGTCGGCCGAGAGGGTCAACCAAGTTTTGGAGGACATCTTTGCGAGCTTGTGTCCTTTCCTATGGGAAGCATTGGGAGAAGTGCTTGCCATTCGCCGAGTTTTCTTATAACAACGACTTCCAAGTCGGTCTCGGCATGGCACCATTTGAGGCCTTATACGGGAGAAAGTGTAGAACCCCGTTGAACTGGTATGAGACCGGTGAAAGACCTTTCTTTGGCCCGGACTCGATTAATGAGGCCGAGGGTCAAGTCCGGCTCATTCGTGATCGCTTACGCACAGCTCAATCCAGGCAAAAGAGCTATGCGGATCGCCGTCGACGTGAGTTGAGCTTTGAGCCCAATGACTTCGTTTATCTCAAGGTTTCTCCTCTGAAGGGTCACCAGCGTTTTGGTGTCAAGGGCAAGTTAGCTCCTCGATATGTCGGTCCCTACAAGTTGGAATTGTCTGCTGCACTTGCGGGGGTACATGATGTTTTCCATGTGTCCCAGCTAAAGAAGTGCCTCCGTGTTCCAACAGAGAAAACTCCGTTGGAAACTCTTGATGTTCAGGAAGATTTGACCTATCGCGAGCACCCTGTTCGCATAATCGAGGAGGCTGAGCGAAGGACAAGGAACAAGACCATCAAGTTCCTTAAAGTTCAGTGGTCAAACCATTCCGAGAACGAGGCTACTTGGGAGCGAGAAGATCTTCTCCGTGCAGACTACCCCTCTTTCTTTTCCGAGTGAACCAAATCTCGGGACGAGATTTTTGTAAGGGGGGGAGGTTTGTAACATCCCCATTTTGGCTTGTGTTTCAAATGTAATAAAATGAGGGTAAATTAAAACTTTTCCTTCATTCTTTTACTTTTGAGACTTTTCTGAAATTCTTGTAAAAGAATTTTGGAAAATTAAAAATGAAAGGCCTCATTTATCAAGTCAACAACCTCCTTGGTCAAATCTTTTGTCAAACCCTTGGAAATAATTTTCCCTGGTTCTAGGGTGGCTTGGTAACACCTCTGAATTATTTCATAATTTTTGGAAATTATTTAAAATATTTTAGAGGCAAGTCAAACCTTGGTCAAACCTCTGTCTTAACCTTCTGGAAATTGTTGAGAAAATTTCGGTGCACAAAAACCTCTGGAAATTTTATGGAAGGTAAACCCTAAGGTCAGGAAGCTCCAGTTAAAATTTCATAAATTTTGGCGTTGATTTGATGCCTCAATTAAATCCCCAAAGTTCCAGGTTTAAAAATCAAACCCTAAGCGGTTTGTCTTTGTTCATTGGACTCGAGTCGAGCTCGGGCTCGAGTCACTTGACTCGACCAAGCGAACTAATCGCACCGCACGGCGAGCGCGCGCGCGTCATCACCGTTAGATCTCCATCGGACGGCTCTCATTCGTAAGCATTCGGACAACTCCGATTGCCTTACATTTCGACCGTTGGATGTCCATCGGACGGTGGACGGTGTTCACGGCTGTTTGACTCGATCGCGACGGAGCCGTTGGATGCGATCGGACGGTGGCCTCGTCGTCATCCTCGCGCTCCTTCGCCGGCCGCTCGCGCTCGCTCGCGCCATGGCGAGAGGCTCGTGGGCGAGCGTCGCGCCCACTCACCTCGACGCCAACAGGCGGCAAAGCGTTAAATGCGCGCGCGAGCCGCCCGAAAGTCCATCGCCACCGCCCCGTCGCCACGCGATCGCAGCGCAGCGGGAACCCGAGGCGGAGCAACGGTTCTCTCGTGCTCCTCAGGCCTACTTAAGCCCCCCTTGTCCTCCTTTATCCTTCTTTACACACCCCTTGAGCTCTCCCGTGCACCCACTACCCTCATGGAGCTTCCAAGCGCTCGAAATCTCCTCGCCGCCATTGTTGCCCGCGGAGCTTCTCGGTGAACCCAGTGCTCCAGTGGTTCCCTGGCTCCCTCCTTGCTCCTGTTGTTTCCCCTCACCTCGGTGGTGCTTAACAGCCGCTCCATTTCAGGTTGCTTCAACGGGAGCACCGGGATTTTGGATTTCCCCCAAATCGGCCGCGAGCACACTTCTTCGTCTCCAGTGCCGGTGAGGCCTTCTCCCTCTAATTTCTCTCTCGGGTAGCATCAGTGGGGGTTATGCGACCTATCTTGATCATGCGGGCTCCTTGTTTTGGCTCAGGTGATCTTCCCCTCGTTGCCGCCATTGTTGCCGCCGCGGAGCTTCGTCGCCGGAGCTGCTCAGTCGTCCTCTGCACCTCCGCGTCACTCAGGTAGCATCGCCGTAGTCCCTAGATGCTCAGGCAACGCTTGAATGGACCGCTGCGGAGCTCTTTTGCTGCTTATCGTCGTTGTCATTTTTACCGCGCCGCCCCTCGTCGTCGCGTCGCCGCTCTGGTCCACCACCGCCGGTGTGAGTGGTGCCAAAGGGTGCGCAATGCTACTGCGCACCCGTTGCTAGCATCCTCTCGCGCGCGCGTGTTTTGGTCGCCGGCGATTAGCGGCGGCTCTCGATCGCGTTGTCCGGACGCGTCGTGCGCAGCGCGACGTGGCCCAACGGCGCCGCCCATCCTTAGATCTGCGGTCGAGATTTCGTGTGTTCTGTGCGGTGTGCTGTGTAGCGTTGATTGTGAGCCGTCCATCTCACGATCGACGGTCCACAGCCGCTGTTCCGCCGCACGCGCGCGTTTTCAAACGCGTCGGCGTGGTTCAATCTGGATCGTTGGATCGAAGATCAACGGCTGGGATTGCGAAGGCATTCGTTCGGTCCGAATGCCATCATCATTTGGACCGTTGGATCTTGATCCAACGGTGAGCCTCGGTGAGCGCTGTGTGTGTGTGTGCTGTGCGCGCCGTGCGCGTGGGCTGTCCGATCTAGGATCGACGGTCCCTATTCAGCCACGTCGTAATAGCCTTTATGAGTTTCCCGAAAGCTTTATTTGCAAACTGAAAAAGGTATTAAACTTCAAAAATACATAACTAATTCATTTTAAACCCAAATCGGTTGTTTCAAATTTTGTTAGCTTTAGATTGAGTTGTACTTTAATCTAAAAATGAATAGGAGTTTAGTTCGGCTCCAGAAAACAAATTTTAAAATTTGTTTAGAAATAGGTTCTACTTATTATTCTAAAATTGGCAATTAACTTGTAAATTGCATAACTAATTCTCTGAAAATCAAATTTTAGTGAAACCAATTTTGTTAGCTTCCCCTAATACAGTACTAAATGATAAAATTGGTTTTAGGCATGTTACTGTGTTTAACAAGATTTCACATGCAATTTAAATTGGTCATTTTCATGACTTGACTCTTTAAATATAACTCCAAATGACCTGAAATTTTATATGGGTCATCACCACACCAGTAAGTAGCTATCATAAAAATTTTAGCTTCAAAATCTTTTTAGAAAATATTTTTGCTACAGTGCTAATTATGGCCGAAAATAGGTTTTTAGGGAATATCTTTTGCACCACAAATCCAAATTAAGTTTTTCCAGTTCCTATGTCTAGGTATATTCGTATTCTACCTTGTGTGTAAATTTCGTCGCATTTGGATAATTGTTGCTTGCTATTTCATTTAAGTGTTGCTCGCCTTATTGGTTGTTTTCGCTCTTTCGCTTAGGATTCGATATTTGCGGTAACCCCGAGAACGACCCTCCGCAACAATTTGAGCCACAACAAGCAGGCAAGCAGTTTGATCATGTCCCATTGATCCTATTACTTTGAAAGTCTAATATTTTGTTTAACTTCTATGTATGCATTGCTAATTTGTTGTTAAATTGATTAGAAATCCTCTAGTTGCATAATCTGTAGGTAAATGGTTATCCTCTACTACCTGAGCCTAGGTTATTTGCTGTGGTTAGAGTTCGATGGATGAACTCTTATCACTTAGTAGATTACGAATGAATATTGCTTAGCCATGCCTAGTTATCGGTAGTATTGGGCGATCATCGACTTAGTCGGTGATCTTGATCACACAACTACTTATACTACTCCATTATGTCCAACCCTTGTGTTTTATTGATTTACAAATCAAAAGCGAAAACAAAACTATATCTTGACTTGGGCACAATGGTATGTTGATGTGATCGTGGGTGTGTTGGAATGGTGCCTAAGTCCCCAAGGACCGAGTTACTTGTGTCACTAAGCCAGCGCTTATTGCGTACTAACCACACGAGGGGATATGGAACCTCTCTTGACTAAGTACTTTGGGAGGTGTTAATTATGAGCTGGTCGGTGGGTGTGTTCTTGTGTGTGTGTGTTTTGGAGGGGAGCATTAGCAGGCCGGTTAGGCTGCCTAATGTGTCTTTCTCCTGTGGGTTGCGGCTCTTAATTAGCATCGTCCATTGGAAAGCGTCTTGTTAGTTAGCCACTTAGCCATGTCTATCGTGTGGGTATCATTGGTACACCCTGCAGGTTAAAAACTATTCGAATAGCCTCGCCCTAGGTTATGGACATGCTTGGTAAGGTCGTGCAAGAACTAGACTAAAACCTTTTAAAACTTAAACTTGACATGGGTGGTATGAAGGGGTACTTCATGCTATTGTTGTGGTGACTATGGGTTAGTCACTTCTAGGTTGGTGTTGTTCTCTATCTATGTTATTATTGTCTCTCTTTTAATTGAACAATAAAAGTTAATTGCAAACTTGCTTTGAATCTATTACCTTATTGCAAATGAAAACTTGCTTCATCTTTGAAAATAAGTCGAGCCTCATCCACTTAAATAAAGCTTGCATGTAGTTAATTATAGTTCTGTTATCTCACACGTCGGTCTTGCAGTACAAAAACAAGTTTTGTACTCATCCGCTTGCTTAATATTAATTGTTGCAGAGGAAGAAGGTGAGCCCCAAGGGCCTCACTTTTGTGAGCTATGTTGCGGCGCTGTTTGGGACGATTAGCTTGGCGGTCCGGTTGGTTGCCTTGTGGGTAAAGGCACGCCGATTGGCTTTTTGTTTATCGCCATCTTATGGTCATTTTGCTTCCGCTGTGTATTTACTTATTTGTATGACTTTTGGCTGGTCGGCCTCTCTTTTGTAATAACTCTCTTTATATTATCTATGTCTTTCAGTTATTGCTTTTGCTTCGGCTCTATGTGTATGAATGGAATTGATGCATGATTTTGTAACGGGGTGTGTATACTGCATTTCTCGGAAGTATACATATCTCGAGGCTTGGTTTATTTGATTTGTACTGTTAGGACCAAGTGGATGGTTAAACAGTACAAGCCGAATAAACCGGGGTCCTCACAATACATGAGCTGAGCAAGGATTTGTACAAGGTTTGGTTTGTTAATAAAGCTCATTTGTAACCCACTGTCTCCTTGTTAATTCAAAGGCCAGTTAGGTCACTTTTGTGAACTAGCAAAGGTTTAGATTTGAACTTGTAAGAAATGTTTAGCCCTTTAGTTTGTAAATCTTGCTGTTGTTAGTGTTGGGTAGTAATCTATAGAGATTCAGAATTTGGCAGTGGGATAACAGCAGGATTAGTGGTGGTAGTTAGATGGGTTTTCTTACTTCTTTTAACCAGTTGGGCTTTTATCTAGCAGTAGTAGCCAAGGTTGAAAGCCAATATGGATGTTCAGTTAGAAAATGCTGAAATAACAATTGTGTTCTTGTAGTAGCAGTCAGTGAGAAAATCAATTGATTAAAATGATAATTAAGTGAATGGTTAGGCTAGAATGGTTAAGTAGGTAACTAGAGCCCATCTGCATCTAATAGATATGCACTCAATCACCATCAAAGTCTGCCGAAAGAGGAGAGTATATAAGAAGATTGATTTTGACTGTATGATTATCGTGGAAAATAAGTGAGTTTAAAAAGAACAGTAATAAGAAATCCTAACTAATTTAAATAAACCTCAAATCAATTATTTTTGTTCCTAAATTTCATAATCTGTCTTCTGTGTTGTCAATTTTTGGATACTTTTGGCATTCTGGTGTTTATTCGCTGTTTTCCGCTTTGGTAGTTTTTATCGTTAGATGACGTTGGTATCGAGAGTGATCCTCTGCAGCAAGTCGAATATCTCTAGCAAGGCAAAGGCAAGCAGTTTGATCATATCCACTCAATCCCATTACTTTTAAAATCTAATACTTTGTTTCACTCGTACGTATGCATGCTTTTGTGTCAATGATTAATTTTATCGATTAGAGGTAGTTAATCCCATTGCATTGTTGCCCTGAAAATTGTTCACCCCTGCCACTACCTTAGGAATATTATTCTCACTGGTGAATTAGAGCCCGGTGAATGATTTAGGGCCTTTTATTTGTCTTTACGATATGATGCTTAGCCATGCTTAGATACCGGTGGAATTGGGCGGTTATCGACTTAGTCGGTAGCCTTGATCACACAAAATTATTATAACTTTACATTTTCAGCCTTTGTGCTATGTTTATTTGTGAAAACTAAAAATGAAAACAAAATGATTTGGACTTGGGCACAATGGTAAGATTGGTGTGCTTTTGGGTGTGACTTGAAAGGTGCCCAAGTCATTTAAGGACCGAGTTACTTGCACCATCGTACTGAGCATTTTGCGTGCTAACCACACTAGAGGGTATGGGACCTCTCTTGACTTAGTACTTTGGCGTGTATTGGCTCCGGGTCGCAGGAGGTCGCAGGAGGGATGGTATTGGGAGCATGGTAGTTGTCCGAAAAGCTTTATCCTGAGTGGGTAGTTGTCTTTTCGGCTTTACCATGTCAGCGTATGGATTTCTATCCATACGAGCGGCTCATATTTAATACACAATATAGGAAAGTGTCTCGTAGGACTTAGCCGTGCCAGCATACCTTCGGAAGTGTGCTTTGGCTTAAAGGCGGTCTGAAGTGTGGGTACATTGGTACACCCCTGTAGGGTTAAAACTATTCGAATAGCCTCGTCCTAGGTTATGGACACGCTCGGATACGCCCCCCAAGAACTAGACTACAACATTTAATTAAAACTTGATGGGTTGGTATGAACGGGTGTTCATACTATTGTTGTGATGGCCATTGGGTTGGTCATCTCCAGGATGTCTTTTATGTTACTACTTACTGTATCGCTGTTATTTATGCAAATAAAATTTGGATTGTTAAAACTGCCTTCAAAACTATTACATTATTGCAAAAGAAAACTGGCTTTATGCTAAAAATAAGTCCAGAGCCCCCTCCACTTAAATAAAGCTTGCATGTAGTTAAATTATAGTTCTGTTACTCTTACTTTGCTTAATGTTTTTGTTGCAGAGAAAGAAGGTGAGCCCCAAGGGCTTCCCTTTTGTGAGATGTGCTATGGGTTTGATGACTAGCTTGGCGGCCCGATTGGTTGCCTTGTGGGTAAAGGCACACTAATTGCCTCTTTTATTTATCGCCATCTTATGGCTTTTGCTTCCGCTGTTTAGTTTGTTATTTATCTTGTAAGTTCAATCTGTTGTATATTATGAAGTTTTGATATTGTAACCTCTCGTGTATGGAATTGATGCTTGATTTTGTAACAGGGTGTGTATACTGCATTTCTGGGAAGTATACATATCCTGAGGCTTGGTTTATTTGAATTGTGATGCTAGGGTCAATGGAAGGCTAAGCATTACAAGCCAAATAAACCGCGGTCCTCACACAATCCCTCACCTGAATATAAATATAAATCATGCTAAGACAACCATACTGAACCAAAACTTAGCCAAAAGCACAACCGCACTCGCTACACTCTCAAGCGCATTGCCAATTCCAACTCCTAAAGTTTGATTTCTCCCCTCTGTGGACAGCCATAATCTAAAATTCATATCTTTTTGTACAGGAGTTCAAATGAGGTGATCTTAGACTTCCTTGAAAGGTTATTAATTTCCCCAACTAAACCTAGTTGGTGGGCGTTCCTGATTCGGCCACCTAATAATCCTACCAAGCTATTTAACAGAGCATTGGTTTCACATCAAGTTCTCTGAATAGTGCACTAAATCTACCATAAC
Organism: Ampelocalamus luodianensis; assembly: GCA_036346255.1. NCBI lineage: Eukaryota > Viridiplantae > Streptophyta > Magnoliopsida > Poales > Poaceae > Ampelocalamus > Ampelocalamus luodianensis. The sequence continues at coordinate 58,878,459 of CM070622.1, read as the reverse complement.
TTTCAGCTCGTTTGTACAAATTTTGTGTTCTTGAGCTTCCCTGAAATCTACGACAATTATATACAACTTTCGTTATACTGAGCTTCTCTGATTCTCCCTTCACTGATAGGTCAAGTCAGATTACTAAAACCTATCAGAATATCGACAGATTTGCAGAACAGTCGCACTAGAAAATTCATAACTTCTGCTACAGAGGTCCAAACGACGCGATCTAGCACTTCATCAAACGGTGACGACGTCCTCTACAATACTCTTGGAGATGCCCTGGACTGAATCCGCACTTATCTACAACAAATCGACTGTCTAACAAAATTTGTGCTCAGCAGACCCTAATACCGACACTGCTAAAGATCAAATAATCTGCTAATCGGAAGTGGATGGGGTCTTACCCTTGAAGAACCGCCACCGAACGTGATGAACATCCACCCCAGGCCTCGATCTCTCACTTCCCCTTTCCTCTTCTTCTTCTTCTTCTTGGCCGATCCACCTCCCGGGCGATCCTCCTTCTTCCTTCTCCATCTTCTTTACAGTACCGCGATGCTACAGTACCACGATGGTACAGTACCATGACGTTACAGTGCAGCCAAGGGTGGGGGAGAGGGCCGCCTAGGGTTTTTCCCCACTTTTATGGCTCGCCCCCCCTTCCACCTATGGGCTAATTTGAAATGGCCCAGAAGTCCCGGGCCAAGTTGTCTGGTAATTGCAGAATCCCCCCTCTAATCCTCTGTTAAAATACTTTTCTATTTAGTCCTTCTCTCTAATTTAATTTGGAGTATAACAACCACCTCAGCGGACGTAGCAGCTTCGGCTGCATCAGCTCCTCCCTCCACGAGAGCAGCAGTTGATCCCTTGACCACTGGAAGCGTCCCTAAAAGTTGGAGTTGGGCTAGAATTACGAAAAAGGATAACGCATCAGGGTGTGGAAAGTAAAAGGTAAATGTTGTTCTTACACTTTTGTCTCTTTACATACCTTAGTCTACTGGACCTAACCTTCAATTGGGAAGAAACCTTCGCCATATAAGATTTCTTAGACTTCTTCTCGACCACTCCTGGTCGAAACTCAAGCAGGGGAATGGGGTCAGCCACGACCATGCCTGGTCATAGGTCTTGAATAGGAGTCACCACTCCTTGAGCCTCCTGACTCCCCGGATGGCCGAGACCTATCTCAACCACCTCAAGAGCACTGCTCCCCTCGACCTCAGGCTCTACTGGAGCAGTAGTTTCCTTCACAAAAGACATGAAGCTTTTTTTAGTTCTCCTTTTCTAGCTGCTTGACAGTCTTGTTGTCGTAGTAGAAGGGTATCTTAGCCTTGGGGGCTTTACGTTTAAGAGCTATGGCCGCTTCAGCCGCCCTTGCCTTCTCTGCAGCAGCCATGTCTGCAGAGAATTTTGCAAAAGGCTTTGTAACATCCCAATTTTGGGCTTGTGTTTCAAATGTAAGAAAATGAGTAGAAATTAAAACTTTTTCTTACATCATGTATTTCCTGTATGTACTAAACAATTATTGTACAAGAGTTATGGAAATACATAGTCACAAGTCTTCGATCCAAATCTTGATCCTTCAAAAACATTCTTGTTCCATCTTGTGATAATCTCCTGGAAATATTTTTTCTAAATTCTTGGGTTGGTATGTGACCCCTCTGAAAAATTTCACAATTTTTAGAAATTGTTTGAATCCTTTTGGAGGTCAGTCAAACCTACTCAAATTCTGGTCAAACTGGGGACCAGCACCTTGTGGAATTTTTGGAGGAAAGTGTATAGCACAAAAACCTCTGGAAATTTTATACAAGATCAATAACTCAGCTAGCAAGCTCCTGTAAAAATTTCATAATTTTTGGAGTGAGTTTGCTACCTCAAATAAATGCCCAAACTTCAGATCAGTTTGAAACCCAAAATTAGGGCTGAGTCAGACTCGGGCTCGAGTCAGACCCGAGTCCGACCCAGTCAACTGACTCAGCTAAGTCGAGTCAGCCAGCGCCGTCGCACCTTCCCGTGCGCTCGCGTGTTGGCCCGTTGGATTCTCATCCAGTGCCCCAGACCTCCCCTCTGACCTCAGCACCTCGGGGTGGTCCAGACCACTAGATCTCCATCCTGTGGTCGCGACCACCCCAGGGCCTCCTCACCCGCATCGGACCTCCTCTGCTCGGGTGATCTGGGACGTCCAGGACCACCCCGATTGCATCAGGGACGTCCAGGACCTCCCTCAGCCCTGTCCCTCTTCCTCTAGACCTCCTCGAGTTCTGGTCGTCATGATTTTCATGCACCTGCACATGTGTCAGGACCAGAGCAGTTGGGGGCAGTGAGATGTCACCTTTTTGCTTCTTGTCAACGGCTCTTTTTGCTGCCATGCATTTAATGCCAGTCAGCTTTAACCTCCAAAGTCTCCACCCTGCTCTGCCCCCTACCTACCATGCGTGCTCTTGGCAGCGGCATGCACATTGTTCACGGTGAACTTGCCCATGCCATTGCCAAGCTTCCAGGCTATGAATAGCCTGAGACCCCCCTTCTCCTTTTCTTTCTTCGTTCTTTGTTGTGCTTGAGCTCCCTCAGTGTGAGCTGGTCCTCAAACTCAAGCACCCGAGAGCCCCACCCTCTCTGCCACCATTGCTAGGCTTTGGAGCTCCCTACCAAAGCTCGAGCTCCAGTGGTCCCAGCAACTTCCTGGCCTTGTTCACTGTCATCTTGATCTCCTCAACTCAAGCTTGCTCTAACTTGGCTTGGTTCACATCGCAGAGGTGAACGAGTTGGGAGGTAGCTTTTCGTTGTCGAGGCCATCTTCTTCTTCCTCTCCGGCAAGCTCTTCATCGCCGGACTTCGTCGCTCTTCTCCAAGCTCCTCCGACCTCCCTGGTTCCCTCTCTGCCCTCAGGTGCCCTTTTCTTGGCTTGGTCTTTGCATTTTTCTAGTCGTCATAGAGCTCGGTTGGTTTTCGTAGTTTTGCCGTATTGCACTCCTAGCCTATCTCTGGCTTGCCGGCGTTCAAGGCCGTCGCCGCCGTCGAGAGCACGCCCTTTAGATTCTTGACATTATTTGGAACTCAGTCGTGTCCTTGGTTCTCGCCGGCGAGCTCCCCATCGCCGGCGGTGAGCTCATTTAGACGCTCGGGCTTTTGTCGCGTATGATTCGGACCGCCCCTGTAGCCAATGATTGGCTGTCGGAATCGCGGAGGCCTCTCGCTGCGAGTGGGCCTCCTCCTCCTATGGTCGTTCGACAAAACCCCGCCCAGACCACCCCGCTCGACCTCCTGAGGACCCGCACCATTAGGAGCACCTTGGACCTCCTTGGATCAATCTCGCCGTTAAAAGACCTCCTAGGATTAGCTCTTAGCCGTTAGATCCTGGTCTGCGAAAACTATAAGTGCCAGGACCTCCCTAGAGTTGATCCTAACCGTTTAGGACAACCTCGGTTAAATCCTAGCCATTTAGACCTTTCCCCGTGCGCAAAAGACCTCCCTTGGTCATTTTGCAAAGACCACCCTATACCACCCTCGGGGTCCTCTTGGTAAAAAGCCACCCCTGGTCTTTTTCAGAGAAAACCCCGCTCAAGACCTCTTAGGCGCAATCCTAGCCGTTCACGACCTCCTCGGGTTTAGATCTGAGCGTTAGATCTCCATTGTAAAATCCTTAGTCTTAGGACCTCCCTCCGCGTCGATCTGAACCGTTCAGGACCTCCCTAGGCCTAATCTGAGCCGTCCAGATCTCCTCCGATTAAAACCCTATCGCTTAGGACCTCCCCGAGTAGATCTTGGCCATCCAAGACCTCCTCGTGTTAATCCCAGCTGATCAAGACCTCCCCCTGGAGATCTTGACCGTCTAGGACATCCTCCTTTAGATCCGTAGTTGTAGGATCTCCTCCTCAGGTCTCAACCGTGGGATTTAGATCTACGGGCTGGACCTCCCTCGCTTGATCGTGTCCGTTAAAGACCTCCCTCCGTAGGATTAGCCTTAGGACCTCCCCTAGTGCTCGGGACCGCTAGATCTGGATCTGATGGTCACGACCTCCGTTAGGCGCGAGGACCACCTTTGCGTGCGCTGCGCATGCACTGGTTGTGGCCGTTGGATCAGATCTCAACGGTCCAGACCTCCCCAGTGCGGGAGGAGGTCTATTGTGCGCTGTGCTTCGAGGTCCGTGGGCGTGCGATGAAGGATCGATGGCCCACGACCTCTCCTTTGTCTTTCAGTTCATTTGGACCTCCCGAGAGCTCGAATTTTCTAAGTCTTTTATTGTTTCAAATTTCAAAAGTGCATAACTTTGTCATTTTAGCTTCTTTTGAATGATTCGATTCTTTGTAGCTCTGTTAGAGTATGAACTTTAATCTGAGAATGAATTTAAGGCAATCGTTATGTAGCGAAAATGATAGAAACTGCATGATCTTGTTTAGTGAAAATAGTGGCTTAGAAATTCATTGAAAATTTGTAAAATGCATAATTTATTCTCTGTAATTCCAAACTGAGCAAACTAAGTTTTGTTAAAACCCACTAGGAATGTACTGTAATATAGAATAGGTCTTCATATGATCCTTGCCACTGAAGTTAATGATTCACTAGTTTTAGAACTTAGAAAAATCATAACTAATTCATTTCAACTCCAAATTGTGCAAACTCAGTTTTGCTGTTGTTAGGATAACCATATCTACCTACCATAAAAATTTCAAGTTCCAGATCATTCTAGAAATTTTCTCCATAAACAGTAACCGAAATTAATTTAATTAGGATTTTACAGGCTGAGAGAAATTGTTTAGGGCATAACTTTTTCATGCTAAGTCCAAATGAAGTGATTCTTGTTTCTAAGATTGTCTAAAATCAGACCCTAGCTGCTGTAGAAATTTCATGGGTTTTGGTTGTTCTTTGCTGTTGAGTTCCTTTTGGTGTTCTTCGTTCTTATCGATTTTTATCGCCTTTTCGCGTTAGGTTCCGAAGAGAACTTTGAACCTGAGCACTCCCCTCTGCAGCAAGACCAATCCCAGCAAGGCAAGCAGTTTGATCATGTTAATCCCAGTATTTTAAGTATTTATGTTGATTACAACTTCTATGTATGCATTGCTACTTTGTGTTAAACTATTGTCGTTAGTTGGCCTAGTAGATGCATTTCCTTAGTAAATGATTATCCTCTACTATCGTGAGCCTAGGTTATTGCTGTGATTTAGAGTTCGTGGATGAGCTCTTGTCACTTAGTAGTTGCGAATTAATTGCTTAGCTATGCTTAGCTTCCGGTAGAAATGGGCGGTTATCGACTTGTCGATAACCTTGATCACATAAAACTTATTATGATTATGATTTCCACCTTGTGCCATGTCTATTTATGAAAACTAAAACTTAAAAACAAAAGGATTTAGACTTGGGCACAATGGTATGATTGGTGTGCTTCTGGGTGTGACTGGAATGGTGCTCGAGTCAATTAAGGACCGAACATCTTGTGAGTACCTGTTATCCGAGCAATTTGTGCGTGCTAACCACACTAGAGGGTATGGGACCTCTCTTGACCTAGTACTTTGGCGTGTATTGGCTTCGGGTCGCAGGGAGTCGTAGGAGGGATGGTGTTGGGGGCATTGTAGTGTCCGAAAGACTTCACCCGTGATGGGATTTGTTGTCTTTCAGCTTGCAATGTAAGCGTATGGGTTTCTATCCATACGAGCGGCTCGTGGTTGATACACAATATTGGAAAATGTCTCGTAGGACTTAGCCGTGCCGGCATACCTTCGGAAGTGTGCTTGTGGCTTAAAGGCGGTCTGGAGTGTGGGTACATTGGTACACCCCTGCAGGGTTAAAACTATTCGAATAGCCTCATCCTAGGTTATGGACACGCTTGGGTAAGCTTTCAAGAGTTAGACTACAACCTTTTAATTAAAACTTGATGGGTGGTACGAATCGGGGATTCGTGCTATGTTGTGGTGGCTATCGGGATAGTCACTTCCAGGTGGTTACTTGTATGTATCTTTACTTCGCTGTATTTTGACAACAAAACAGATTTGCAAACATGCTTTTAAATGTATTACGTTACTGCAAATAAAGTTGACTTTGTGCAAAATGAGACATACAACCTCCACCTAAATAAGCTTGCATGTAGTTTATGAACAGGTCTGCTATTCCACACGTCAGTCTTGCGAGTACCTTTGTGTACTCGGTTATCTTGCTTAAATGTATTTGTTGCAGAGGAAGAAGGTGAGCTTGAGGGCCTCACTACGTGAGTTGTCTTTGTAGTAGCTTGCAGGCGTCTAGCTTGGCGGCACAGTCGGTTGCCTTGTGGGTTTGTGTGGCTAACCTGGTCGACTTTTGTTCTAGCCATCTTATGGCACCTTTTACTTCATTGTCATTCTTGTATATTGTTCTATTTGGCCGGTCGGCTCTTTTGTAATAACTTTACTTTATGTATATCGTTGTTGAACTTAGTGATGTATGTTGTATGGAAATGATGTGTAATTTTGTGATGATGTGCATATCTGCGATTAGGAAGCATATGTCCATCGAGGCTTAGAATGTTTAATTAGTAACGCTAGAACCATTTGGAGGTTAAGCGTTACTAGTTAAATATTCCGGGTCTGTTGGAAATATGCCCTAGAGGCAATCATAAAGATGATTGTATTTCATTATGTTCATAACTTTTGATAATATGTTATCTTGTTCCTTGAATGAATCATCAGTTATATAGATCAATGAGTATGTGACTTGTTGGTGAAACTCTTTATCTTATATGATGTCGTTCTAAAAGTATCCCTAGTCGAATGTCACTGGTCGGAACACCAGTGACTCCACGACTAGTACATGTATTGATTGATGACCATGTTTCACCGGTCATGGATATAGAGATATCGAATCAATAACGTCGGCGCTAGCACTCCTGCGCGTGGTGTCCCTGCCCCGTACGTGTGGATACCTTGGAGGTGTTGTTGCGAAGCATCAGCACTAAATACGATCCGCAACTCACGACGACCTCAGGAGCTGGAGGAGAACTTGCGACGTTCGTCGGAGTAGGAGGAGAAGACGCGCAGCAAGTACGACTACGACTGCATCAACTCGCTACATCGACTCTACTTCCGCTACGAGTCGGCGCGTCTACTGGTAATCTCGTGATCTATTACTTGCGGTGGTTCCTTGGTTGCGCGGTAAAATTTTTGTTTGTGCTATCGTAGCCTTGCCGCGATCCAACAGTGGTATCAGAGCCATCCCGCTTAGTTTTAGATTCAGATTAGATGCATATGGTGATATGTGGGGAGTCATAGATGTGATCTACTTCTATTTCTACTGGTCGTTCTATATGATAGATAGTTCTTGGCGATGGTCGATATGATCGACCATGCACGGTGGTCGTAAGGTAATTGATGATCGTTATTCTGTGATCGTGTATTCATGGTCGTATCACGACTTGCCTCTACCGGTCGGGTTTCCGCCATCGGGACAGACAGTGATCGTAAATCCATGGAGCACGCGAAGATCAATCTAGTTGATCGAATCAGAGTTCGATCGGAAAGGGTTAATATGATTAATCCAATGCGATTTACATGGGCGAGCGATGAGATTTGATCTACATTGTCCGAAAATTTTGCATCTGAGGCTGCCGCCTCGTGACCCGCTCCGCTCACCGCGAGCGGAACCGCGAGCGGGACCTTAGAATATAGATAGGGCTTACGCCCTTTTGGAGCGGTTGCCACTCCGTGGATTAGGACCTAAACTTGGTTTTGGTTTTGCTAATTCTTGCCATACGTTAGATAGAATGTGATTCTATGCCTAACTTGTTCTTGCAGAATTTTGTGAATAGTATGACCCGTTATGTATGAGATGCATGTATGTGTGTAATGTTCATGACCTGCGTGTCATGCTTATTGCAGCCCAAGGCTGTCTATATTTGTATAACGGTCTGCTTGTCGACTTGTGATGCCTTTTCACCCTTTGTATTTTATCACTAGTGCTATTAGCGGTAATAGTTTAGTGGGAGTACTTGGAGACAAGGTGCACAGGAAGCACGGCGATGGAGATCACCTTGTGGGGTCATACTATATCACAATGCAATATGATTGTGTGTGAATGCATTTATTTTGTTCTTTTATTTCTATGCATGTTATTTAATTGCTTTGAATGCTCTTGACATGGTAGAAGTAAAATTCCCTCACTTAATATTGAGTTAAAATTGATGCCCTCCCAATTTGCTGCACCGTCCAAAGTCTTGTATTTTAATGGTAGGTCTTGCCAAAGCAGAGTGCCATTAACTCTCCTTGACTAGATGGGTTTGTGTCAGACACTTACACCCTTAGCATTGGTCTAACTTGACAAGGTTATCATAACGGTTATGGACCTTGGGGCATAGGGTTGGGTGCTTGGAGCATAGAGATCTTGCCCAACAACAAGAGTCATATAGAGATGTGATTAGCAAGGGTTGCTTACCATATTCACTAATCTTCTAGCGATGATGCCAAAGCTCACTAGAGATTAATTAATTATGGGTCTTGAATCACTAGAATGTCATAAGAGGGATATGGTATTTAGTGGGAGTATCTTTATTAAATTGTTTAATACAAGTTACTTTTGAACATATGTCTTAGTTTTGCATATTTTATGTTGTAGATCATGGCACCAATCTGCTGTACCTACATCCGCTTTTGCTTTGTGTTCGATACTTGATAAGGAAAAACTGAATGGAACAAATTTTATGGATTGGTCCCGCAACCTAAGAATTGTTCTTAGGCAAGATAAAAGGAACATGTTTTAGAGGAACCAATTCCGGATGTGCTGCTTTGAAAATGCTCTGCTTGCCCTTAAAAGCGCCTATAAAAGGCATGTGATGAGTCCCTTGATGTTAGCTGTCTCATGCTTGCCGCTATGAACTCGCACCTTGAGCGGTTTGAGAACATTGAGGCCTATGATATGATCGTGGCGCTCAAAGGCATGTTTGAGACACAAGCAAGAGCGAGAGATATGAGATCTTAAAGAACTTGTTTGGGTGTAAGCTAGCCGAGGTAGTCAGGTGAGCCCACATGTGATCAAGATGGTTGGTTACACGAGCTTGGAAAACCTTGGTTTTCCACTTAGTCAAGAGTTGGCTCTGATTTGATTCTTGCTTCGCTTCACGCAAGCTATGGGTCGTTCATTCGAACTTCCATATGAATAGTTTAGACAAGAATCTCACCGAACTGCATATGATGCTCAAGACTGCAGAAGACAGCATTAAGAAAAGCAACAGTCATGTGATGATGGTGCAAAAGAGTACGAGCTTCAAGAAGAAGGCTAAGACTAAAGTCAAGGGAAAGGGCAAGGCTAAAGCTTCGGATAAGATCCAAACCAATAAGCCTAAGCCCAAGACTAAGTCTGGCCCGACTCAAGAGAATGAATGCTTTTACTGCAAAGAGCTAGGACATTGGAAGAGGAACTACAAGAAATACCTGGCGGATCTGAAAAAGAATGGTGGGACTAAACCTTCATTTCAGGTATTAATGTTATAGATGTTTTTCTTGCTGATTCTTCTGTTAACTCATGGGTATTTGATACCGGATCGGTTGCTCATATTTGCAATTCGATACAGAGTCTAACAAGGATTAGGAGAGTTGCAAGATGCGAGATGGATCTTCGCGTCGGGAATAAAGCAAGGGTTGTTGCATTAGCCGTCGGGACCTTGCCATTACTTTTGCCTTCAGGATTTATTATGGAATTAAATAATTGTTATTACATTCCAGCCATGAGTAGAAACATTATCTCTGCCTCATGTTTGATGGCAGAGGGTTATAAATTCATTATTGAGAACAATGGTTGTTCTATATTTTTGAATGAAGTGTTTTATGGCTATGCACCTGTCTTGAATGGGTTGTTTATTTTAAATCTTGATGTTGCACCCGTCTATAATATTAATGCGAAAAGGCTTAGGCCTAATAACATGAATTCCACTTTATTTGGCATTGTCGTTTGGGTCACATAAGTGAGAAACGTATGAAGAAGCTCCATGATGATGGAATTCTAAACTCATTTGATTTGGAATCATTTGAAACGTGCGAATCTTGCCTACTCGGAAAAATGACCAAGACCCCTTTCACCGGTCGAGTTGAGAGGGCGCCCAACCGATTGGCACTCGTACATGCGATGTGTGTGGACCAATGAGCACGATGGCTAGAGGTGGTTTTGATACTTCATTACCTTCATCGATGACTATAGTAGATATGGATATGTCTACTTAATGAGGCACAAGTCGGAATCCTTTGAAAAGTTCAAGGAGTTCAGAGTGAGGTCTGAGAATCAACTTGGCAAGACAATCAAATCCCTACGATAACACCCGGGACCAACATTACCTAGAGATATTACTTAACCACTCTGACTAGCCAATAATTTCATAAGAATATAAAATTTCAGCGAGAACTCTAGGCAAGAAACAATAAGCGGAAGCATAAACCACTAAGGGAATAAAGATAACGATAACAAGTTCAATAATTAAACAACCTCTAGCGATTCGGTCAAGTGTAGTCCACAAATGCATCAATAAATAATTCAACAGATCACTCGTGAATAGCTAGTCAATAGGCTAAATTCCTCTCAACTTTATTACAAACATGAAACTATGAATTGAGTGCATTATTGTAGTGCCGCTCTACCCATCCCAGAATGCTTAAGAATCACACGAAAGGGGAAAGAAACAACAAGAATGAGATAAAATCTCAGCAAGTAAGTTGCATAATACGAGTTAATCAATTGACAAGCAAGCTACAACACCGGTTATAATATTGCATGACCACAACCACGATCCACTATCTCATTCAATAAACCACATGGACTAGCATGAGTCCTGCCTCATAAGAATTCAACCATTGACAAAAGAATGCAGGTTCTCCATCCACAATGCTTAATGCAAATGCATGCCATGCTCCACGCACTCTTACCCATCAAGGTAGAGTGTGCATCATCGACCACGGCAATGTACGATGTCAGATCACGTCCGCGCCATAAGCGCGACATCCACAATGCAATGTAATGGTATGTTATGAATGATATGATAATTATACACCACATGTGTGACATCTCATAAGGGCACCAACAAGATTAACTTGTACAACTACTACATAATCATTATGGAAGAAATACATCCATGATCCACATTCGCACATAAAACAACCCTTTCATGCCTACACACACGATAACCAATGTAAATCATTAAAATAATAAATACTGTCATCATCTCAAATGTAAGTCAACCAACCATGGCATAACACTTCAAAATACGAAAATCATATGGATTGCAAGTAGTAAGAACAACCAATTACTCAGTAGTAACACTGCTACAATTACTTGCCTTCCACGATGTGACGCGTTAGCCGGCCAAGGCGATACTCCTAAACCCGAGGCTTCACCTCCTAAACAAGTAAAAATAAATTCAATAAGGTCATAATACACCCAGCGCTACTAATCGGCATTCTACAATGCTTACTTGACGACTCAAAACGAGTTTACAAAGATGAAACCGAAAGACAACATTTCCTGCCGTAAACTGATTCTGGACAGCAGCACGGTAAAAGACATAACTCAAGATCTGGAAGTCAAAAAGGGGTAAATCCAATTTCTGTATATTCTTAACTGAATAATCTACAATACTCTAGTTGACACAATAAACCAATTCGGCCAAAATAATAGGCTACCCATTGTCTGAACATTCAGTACAGAAACTGTCTACACAAACGAACAGCAAAACTAAAATGGCCATAACTTTTAACAGGTAACTCCGAATTGATCGTTCTTTATCAATCTGAAAAGGTTATCGAATTACCTACAATAACCTAGAAGGGTGAACTTTCAGATTCTACCAAATTCCCTTTCATATTTTAGGAAATAACCAGACAGATTATTCTCGTCAGATTTCTGGCAGCAGATACTAAATCGACCATAACTTTTGACTCAGACCTCGGAATCGAGTGATCTTCGCGGCCACTGAAAGCTAACGAAATAACCCACATATCTCTAGGAGATGGAAACTTAAAATTCAGACTCTAAATACACGAAAATACTCACGCAAGGTTCTGGACAGAACTGCATCTTCTGCAGCCCAACAATTAACCGACAATTCTAATCAAATTCGCATCTACTAAGGATCAAACAGCGGGGAAAACATCTCGTTACCCTTGTAGAACCACTAGAAATCGCTGAACCAAACCCCACGCAAATCTTCTTCTCCTTCTTCTCCTTCTTCTCCTTCTTCTCCTTCTTTTCTTCCTCTCCTTCTTCCTTCTTGCGCAATGGACAGCACCTTGGATGAGGGAGGTGCAGGGGCAGCACCTTGGGAGAGGGAGGTGCAAGGGGAAAGAGGATTCGCCAAAGAGGGAGGAAGGGAGTAGGGGCGGCTGCCAAGTGGGAGGAGGAAAGGGGAGGGGAGGGGGCTAGGGTTTGGGGAGGTGGCCCTCCCCTTGGCCGGACACACTAGATGGGCCAAGGCCCAGCCCCAAAGGTAGCGGAAAAGCGCAGAAAGCCTCTCGACGCTGGATTTGACGAAAACTAAAAAAACCTTCCCGATTAAATTATTCTCACCGATTAATTTTAATTAATCCGTTTCTTGACTTCTCACATACGAATATTACACCCATGAATTTGGTGATCATTTGAAACAATGTGGAATTGTTCCACAGCTTACACCACCAGGCACTCCACAATGGAATGGGGTGTCCGAGCGGTGTAATCGGACTTTGTTGGACATGGTTCGGTCGATGATGAGCCAATCCGATCTGCCATTGTATTTTTGGGGTTACGCTCTTGAAACTGCCGCTTTCACTTTAAATAAATTACCATCAAAATCAGTAGATAAGACACCATATGAGATGTGGACTGGGAAGAGTCCTAGTTTGTCTTTTCTAAGGATTTGGGGATGTGAAGTCTATGTTAAACATTTGATGTCTGACAAACTCACACCCAAGTCTGATAAATGCTTCTTTATAGGATATCCTAGGGAAACCAAAGGATATTATTTCTACAACAGGGAAGAGGGCAAAGTTTTTGTTACCCGAAATGGTGTCTTTTTGGAGAAAGAGTTTCTTTCAAAAGAAGTCAGTGGGAGAAAGGTGCAACTCGAAGAAATTCGAGAAACATCTGAAAGTGTTTCAACTCCTACTGAACCTCTACAGGATGAACAAATTGTTGTTGAACCGGTGGATGAGGCATCAGCCCCACGTAGATCTAAAAGGCCACGTCAATTGCCTGTAAGGTATGGGCATGATGTATTATTGTTGAATAATGATGAGCCTAAGTCTTATGAGGAAGCGATGATGGACCCAGACTCTGAGAAATGGCTTGGAGCCATGAAATCCGAGATAGACTCCATGAGTGACAATCAGGTTTGGAACCTGAACGATCCTCTTGATGGTGTTAAAACCATTGAGTGCAAATGGATCTATAAGAAAAAGATTGATATGGATGGAAATGTTCACATTCATAAAGCTCATTGTCGCAAAGGGTTTTGACAAGTTCAAGGGGTTGACTACGATGAGACCTTCTCACCAGTAGCGATGTTTAAATCTATACGGATCATTCTAGCTATTGCTGCATATTTTGACTATGAGATATGGCAAATGGATGTCAAAACGGCTTTCCTGAATGGAAACCTAAGTGAGGATGCGTGCATGACACAACCTGAAGGTTTTGTCGATCCAAAGAATGCTAGTAAAGTGTGCAAACTTCAAAAGTCCATTTATGGATTGAAGCAAGCATCTCGGAGTTGGAATATACGTTTTGATGAGGAGATCAAAATATTTGGTTTCGTCAAGAACAAAGAAGAACCTTGTGTTTACATGAAGGTTAGTGGGAGCGCACTTGTTATCCTAATCTTATATGTAGATGACATATTATTGATTGGGAATGACATTCCAATGCTGGAATCTGTTAAGGTATCATTGAAAAATAGTTTTTCTATGAAGGACCTAGGAGAGGCAGCATATATCTTAGGGATAAAGATCTATAGAGATAGGTCAAGAAGGCTAATTGGATTATGCCAAAGTACTTATATTGACAAGATGTTGATTGGTTGACATGCAGGATGCCAAGAAAGGGTTCTTGCCTATGTCACATGGCATAAGTCTTAGCAAGAGTCGGTGTCCTTCGACAACCGATGAGCGAGACCGTATGAATGGTATTCCATATGCTTGACTATTGGATCCATCATGTACACCATGATATGTACTCGACCGGATGTATCATATGCTCTAAGTGTTACGAGTAGATACCAAGCTGATCCGGTGAAGGTCATCGGACGGTGAAAAACATTCTTAAGTACTTGAGAAGGACTAAGGATGCGTTCCTAGTTTATGGCGGTAATGAAGAGCTCGTTGTAAATGGTTACACCGATGCAAGCTTCCAAACCGACAAAGATGATTATCGTTCGCAATCTGGTTATGTGTTCATTTTGAATGGAGGAGCGATGGTGGAAAAGTTCCAAGCAAGGGACGGTTGCTGATTCTACGATGGAGGCCGAGTACATTGCGGCTTCTGAAGCTGCGAAGGAAGGTGTTTGGATAAGGAATTTCATTACTGAATTGGGTATGGTTCCGAGTGCCTTGGGCCCAATGGATCTCTATTGTGACAATAATGGAGCCATTGCGCAGGCTAAGGAGCCTAGATCCCATCAGAAGTCCAAGCATATACTAAGGCGTTACCACCTTATTCGCGAATTGGTGGATAGAGGAGATGTTAAGATATGCAAAATTCATACGGATTTAAATGTTGCTGATCCATTGACTAAGCCTCTCACACAGCCAAAGCATGAGGCGCACACAAGAGCTATCGGTATTAGATACTTAAATGATTGACTCTAGTGCAAGTGGGAGACTGTTGGAAATATGCCCTAGAGGCAATCATAGAGATGATTGTATGTCATTATGTTCATAACTTTTGATAATATGTTATCTTGTTCCTTGAATGAATCATCAGTTATATAGATCAATGAGTATGTGACTTGTTGGTGAAACTCTTTATCTTATATGATGTCGTTCTAAAAGTATCCCTAGTCGAATGTCCTTTGGTGGAACACCGGTGACTCCACGACTAGTACATGTATTGATTGATGACCATGTTTCACCGGTCATGGATATAGAGATATCGAATCAATAATGTGGACACATGTTAGAGAACATAGTGTTGGATAAGACCCACCTTGAGACACTATTGAGATTGTTATGATTCTATGTGTCGTTAGTTGGTCTCAAGCAATGATGATGTATAATCCTTAGACCGAGATCAGCATGGTTTCCTACATGCGTAATAGCACTCTTAGGGGTTGCCAAACGCTACTCAAATGAATCGGGTAGTTATAAAGGTAGCTTTCGGGTATGCTATGAAACATGTGGAGGAATGTGACCGATCGGATATGGGATTTGCCCTCCTAACATAACGGGAGTGATGTCTCGCCCTCGTTGTAGTCGAATAAAGAAAGTGCATGGCCATGCCACTAGTGGTCGAAGTGTCGACCACACGGTTATTCATCACTTGATCGAAAGTATTGAGCAGTCCATGGATGACATATTATCTCACCGGAGTTCAACCGGATGTCGTGAGGCAAAGGGAGAATACATAAGCATGTCGTTCGGTTGCCGAGGTCGTAGATCGTCGGTCGTATGGAGATACGACCTGAGTCGAAGACTACTCGGACATAATCACCAACCGGTCGTAAGGAGTTGCAAACTGGTCGTAGTTAGATACTAATCGGTCGTAAGGAGTTCTGAATGGTTGTAATCGATTATGAACTAGTCGTGACTAAGTACGAGCAGTGGTCGTAAGTGATAAGGACACGGTCGTAGATCATATTGCATTAAGGTTCGTCCGATATATTACGTGTGTGTTCGGGAATCGTTGTGTCGCTAGGTACCGCTAACGACTCGTGATCGGAAAGAGTTTCCGAGTCACAACCGATTACACACGAACCTATAGGGTCACACACTTAAAGGGCAAGGATTTGATTTGGATGGAGATCCGAATTTTTATAGGCCACGAGTTCCTAATGGGCCTTTCGCCGAACCCATTATGGATGCCTATATTTAGAGAGGTGGTGGCATGGGGTGAAGTGATCGATCGGAAAATCCGAAACCCTAATAGCCATGCTCTCTCAACCACGTTTGTCGGCGCTAGCACTCTGCGCGTGGTGTCCCCGCCCGTGCGTGTGGATACCTTGGAGGTGTTGTTGCGAAGCATCAGCACTAAGGACGATCCGCAACTCACGACGACCTCAGGAGCTGGAGGAGAACTTGCGGCGTTCGTCGGAGTAGGAGGAGAAGACGCGCGGCAAGCACGACTACGATCGCATCAACTCGCTACATCGACTCTACTTCCGCCACGAAGCGCGTCTAGTGGTAATCTCGTGATCTATTACTTGCGGTGGTTCCTTGGTTGCGCGGTAAAAATTTTTGTTTGTGCTATCGTAGCCTTGCCGCGATCCAACAGGGTCCTCACAGGCTTGCTCGGAACAGCAAGGCTCGAGCTTGTGTCGCCTTTGTCAGCGACTTTCACGAGCCGACACCTTTCGGTCGGAGGAGCTTTGAATTGCTCCGTCTCCACCATTGCTCTGATAACCACAAATTTAACCTCCGCGTCATCTTGGCGGTCTTCCATGCCTACTTTTTGTTAGAATCGGAAAAAGAAAACATTACTAAGTGATCGTAAGTCATTCTACGATCATCCTCTTGTCGTAAGTTTTTCTACGGCCAGTTCATAGTCATAAGTTCTTCTATGACAAAACTCCTAGTCGTAAGTATTTCTATGTCAATAAAATCCTAAAGACAAAGTCAATTTTTGATTACCTTTAGGCATTCCTTCTTTTCCTGTGTGGACAAAACCGCTAGGATTTGAGGAGCCCCTACATTTGGTGGAGCTTTCTCATAGATGAGCTTGATGCTAGCGTCAATCTCCTCTTGTGAAAGATCTGTGCAAATAAACAAGTCATTCAATAGACCAGTTGAAGAATAACTAGTATGAGAGTAAAGTCAAAGATTCACATACCTTCTTTGTAATATCTGGTTGGGTTTTGTGACCCGAGTACCACCACATGGGAGGTACTCGTTTTTTCAAAGGGCTAATGCGGCTTGTGATGAAATCTTTCACCACATGCCACCCGATGAGCCCCTCTTCTTTCAAGTCTTTGATGACTTGAATGAAAAGGGCAATCCGGTTGAGGTCCTTGGGAGTCTAATCCTAGAGGAAATCCTCTCAATAGCAACAAAGGAGAGGCTCTCTTCATGAGTGGTCTTCCAGTAGAACCACCTCTTCTTCCACCCCGGCCACAACGACCGGGTAAATATTTGAATGTACACCCTCAAATTTCCATCGTGGAGCTTCAGACTGCAACTTCCAGTGATTCCAACATGCTTCCAATGATTCCATTTTGATGAACCATCCCGTAATAGTACTAGAAGAGCCTGAGATCCGCTGGAATCCCCAAGTACACCTCACACAAGTACACGAACATGCTAAGCATTGTGATGGAGTTGGGAACAAGGTTCACCAACTCCAACCCAAGAACCACCTCTTCTTCCACCCCAGCCATGACGACCGGGTAAACATTTGAATGTACTCCCTTGACTTCCCATCGTGGAGCTTCAGACTGCAGCTTCCAGCGATCCCAGCTTGACAAACCATCCCGTAATAGTACTAGAAGAGCTCGAGATCCGCTGGAATCCCCAGGTATGCCTCACACAAGTACACGAACACGCTGAGCATTGTGATGGAGTTGGGAACAAGGTTCACCAACTCCAACCCAAAAATGTTCGAGTACTAGAGTGAGAAAGGGGTGGGCAGGCAATCGCAAGCCGCACTCGTAGTATGCCTGGAAGATGGGGATCTGCCCTAGTTTCCCCAACGGCTAATGCTGCCCGGCAACTTCAATCCACTTCACAGGCACCTTCTCTGGAATCTTCTCGGCGGCGACTAGCGCCTTTATCTTCGCCACATCCATCTCTGACTCGGCCCACTAGGAAACGGTTCTAGCCATTTTCCTTAGGAAAGGGGGATTTGGACTCAAAAGATTTTGAGAAAGAGTACGAGTTGAGTGGCGGCAGAGAATGTGAGAGCTCAATGAACAATTGAAGCAATTGGGGAAAAGGTAAGAACCCTAAAATTACCCCTGCGGTGAGTTTTTATAAATGCATGGTTGAAATGAAACACTATGGATACTCAATAGTTGTCTTCGCTTCGGGAATCATCCCAACAGACAGATTTGTGTGAGTTAGTTGGGATTCTTGAATTTATCCGATCGAGAAAACCGAGTTTGTCTTCATACCTCAAGCGAAATTACCTTCTTGACCAAGTCTATTTCTGGTCAAATGTAACATGAAGTCAAAAAGGCCTTACTTTCGAAAACCATACTATGACTACTTCATGGTGGTAAGGTTTTCTACGACCACCATGTAGTTGTAAGGTTTTCTACGACTACCATGCAGTCGTCAGATTTCCAACAATCTTCTTGACCAAGTATATTTCTAGTCAAATGAAATACACGCCGAAGAGTTTTTCCTTCGACCATCATTCTACGGCCACCTCGTGATCGTAAGATGATCTACATCTCCTTTCCCAGGTAAGTTATTTTCACTTGAAGCTAGGGGGCTAGACGACGAGGATCTAACAATCGTCATTTTATTATTTATCTATAATTCTTATTATGGGTAAATATATCGTCATACGGTTCTTAGGTATACCCCTTATGATCTTAAGGGAGAAGCCAACCAGGTGGTCGTAAGTCCTTCTACGACCACCCCTATAGTGGTAAGTACTTCTACAACTACCTCATGATCATATGTTCTCTTACGATCACCTCTGGTCGTAAGTTCTTCTACAATCAGTACCCAATCGTAAGTCCTTCTACAACTACCCCCAGATCGTAAGCGCTTCTACGATTAACTCTGGTCGCAAGTTCTTCTACAACTACCCAGTCATAAGTCCTTCTATGACTACCCCCTGGTCGTAAGCTCTTCTATGACCAGCTCAGCTACGACCACCCCCGTAATCAATAGAGCGTACAAACAAGTGGGCCCAATTGATTAGGGCATCTGAGCAGTTAATCTATGCTGTTATTATCTGGAGTAACTGCACGTAACGTGTAACGTCCCCATTTTGGACTTGTGTTTCAAATGTAAGAAAATGAGTAGAAATTAAAACTTTTTCTTACATCGTGTATTTCCTGTAGGTACTAAACAGTTCCTGTACAAGAATTATGGAAATACAAAGTCACAAGTCTTTTGTTTCAAATCTTGATCATTCAAAAAAAATCTGGTCAAATCTATTGATCATCTCCTGGTAATATTTTTCCTAAGTTCTAGGAATGGTGTGTGACCCCTCTGAAAAGTTTCACAATTTTTAAAAATTGTTTGAGTACTTTAAGAGGCAGTCAAACCAATTTGACCTTTGGCCAAACCCTAGAACCAGCCTTCTAGAATTTATGGAGACAAATTCTGTGCATGAAAACCTTTGGAAAATTTATACAAGGTTGATCTTAGAGTTAGCAACCCCCAGTTAAAGTTTCGGAATCTTTGGAGTTAGTTTGCTATACCTAAAAATCCTTCCAAAATTCAGGTCATTTTAAAACCCTAAGTCAAACATAAAGAGCATACACTTAAAATAAGTTTTGGGAAGAATTTACTTCAATTAAAACTCTGGAAATAATTTATTTAAATCTTATAATATTTATAATGAATAAATATAATTTTTGTCGAATTTTTGGAGTTAAACTCAATACACATAAAATCCAAACTTATTTTCATAGCCTTTTGTAAGATTGAATTTAAAATAAGCAAATAATTCATGAGCAGTGATGTTTCAAATTTTATTTGGTCACTAGGTAACCCTAGGAACCTCACTGAATAATTCCACGATTTTTGAAATTTATTTGCTATTTATTAAGCCTCAGTCAAACCTATTGTATTTCGGTCAAACTGAATTTAAAACCTCGGGCTCGCACTGTTCCTCCGACCGGACCCGACCTCTGGTCCGACCGAACCGGCTCGACTCGATCAAACCCTGCCAATTACCCCCATCGCAGGGAACCGTTGGATTCTAGATCAACCGTCCAGATTTTCCGGGCAGTTCGGACCACCCAAACGCAGCCTTCATCTGAGCCGTCCATTTTGGAATCGACGGCTCGGATTAAGTGGCCATTCGAGCTGCCCAATTGCCCCCATCATCATAGACTGTCCGATTCGCGATCAATGGCTCAGCTTCCCTTTTTCCTCGCGTCGCGGCGGCAAGGGCCCGCCGCCTGCTTCTCTCCCGGCACATTCTTCATCCGGTCAAGCGCCCGCGCCCCTCTCGCTCGCCTCCCTCGCACACGCCACCCACTCCACGTGCTCTCTGCCACCACCACCCACTCCGCAACTTCCGAGCCCGCTCCGGTCATGTCCTCTCCGCCGAGCGTAGCCGTAGCGTCACGCCGTCCTTGCCTCGAACCAGCGCGCCCGGTCCGCGCTTTGCGCCCTCGTCATCAAGCCGCACAAGTCACCGCTCCTCTGTCGCCCACGCAGCACGCCCCCAACGGCTCCTCCCCTTGGCCGCCTATAAGAAGCCTTGGAGCTCCCCTTGCCTCCCCCTTTCGCAACCCCGGCCCCTTCTCTTCCTCCCCGCGAGCAAGCCGAGCCGAAGCTCCCGCTCCCCGCCATGGCCGCGCCGCCCCCGAGCTCTCCGGCTGCCCCAGTGAGCCCCGGTCATCCCCGACCACGTCACCACGCGCCTTAGACACCGTGGAGAAAATCCCCTCAGTTGATTGGGAGAAGCCTCCACCGGAGCACCTCACTCCGCCCTTCTTCCCCGACCACGGCCGCCACCGCCATTTCTAGCGCCGCGCCTACTCCGGCGACTCATTTTCCGATTCCTTCCTCCTTGAGCATGTATTAGACCTCCTCTATCTTCCCCGATCACTCACTTGTGCCTTACTCCTTCCCAGGTCGCCGCCGTCGAGAGCTACCCCGCGCCGTCGCCGGTTCGCGTCGCTAGCTCACCTCGGTGCCTCCCCGTCTTCGCCGACCACCGCAACGTGTTCCAGGTATACCACCGGTCCTCATGCTCCCCCTTTTTGGCCCCCAAAATCACCCGAGCACCATCGCCTTGTTTCTCCTCCATGGTGGGCGCCGTGTTCCCTCGTCGCGCCGCCACAGTGCCAGCCGAGCCCCAAAACCCCCATCCCTAGCTACCATGTTCTTCGGGCAACCCATTTTGGGGGTATTCCGCTGCTACCATCCGCCCAATCACCGGCAACATATACCGCCCTAAGCCACGGCCGAGCTCCCCCTGTGCTGCCTCCCTGTTCTTTATCTCCATATTTGACACTCTTTGAGTAGTAGTGCTCTTCTGTAAGATCATTTGAATCAGCTGCTGCTAGGCCCTTTGATGAACTTTTAGAGTACTTGAACCTATTTAGCAATTAGTTAAGTGATTCCAGTGAGCTAATGTATTTGTCAGCACCTCAAATTTAGAAAGTGTTCTATTGTACATGTATAAAATAGTGAACTGACGTTGTCAGTATTGTCAATAGGATTTTGGCATGGATAATTTAGTGGATAGAAATGTCTTGACTCAATTAGTATTTGGACCACTTTACTGCAGAAGTAACCAAATCTGAAAAATCAGTAGGGATTGTGAATTTTCAGAATTCAACAAAGAAGAGAGAAGATGTTAGGTAAAGAATCTAATTTGTTAGTGAACCCTTTTAGCAAGACCATCTTTTGCCTCTGCTAGTTAATGCTTTGATTGTCATTTAGGTCACTTTACTAAGTTGACAAACTGGAAGCTTAAAATTACAGGAAGTTTAGTTATAGTCAGCCTTTAGCACTTCTAAAAATCTTGCTGTTGTTAGTATATGCACAGTAATCTATATTCAGTATGTCAATAGGTTGATGACTTTGTTAATATAGTAGTTGGAATTTGTCTTAGTTTTATTAGTCCTTGGACATCTACCTAACTGAATTAACCAACTCTGAGAATCAACACTAAAATCTGAAAAACCAGTATAGTTGTAAAGCTTTAGAAATCAACAGAGAGTAAACCTTTTTGTCAATGCTTAATGAACCTTGATGTTCCAGCAAACAGAGAAGAGAAAGGTTTAAAAGAAAATCATGTGGTGTTAGTAAACTCAATTGTTAGACCTAGCAAGTGCTATGTTAGCTTTTGTTGTGCATTGTCTTTTGAGACACTCTTTTAGTTAGCATTTTAGTTCTGAAAATTTTTGTTGTAGGTTGTCTAAATAGTAACCTGAAGTTGTTCAGTTTGGTCATTAGGCTTTTGACTCTGTTGGTACAGTAGTTAGACATGTTTTAGGTTCAATTATTCTTTTAGCAATCATCTAGTAGTAGCATCCAAATCTGAAAAGAACCTTTAGAGTTGTGAATTTTCACAACTAGCAGAGAAACAACCAAATCTTATTTGTGCTTTGTGAGCAGAGGAGAGTATGTGAGTACATTTAGTAGTTTCTGTAAGTTTCGGTCGGTTCAAATGTCAGTAACTGGGAAAAAGTTATGTTAAACTAAATAGCTATTAGAGATTAAGCTAAAAGGAGCTAAAGCCTTGTAATAGGCAAAGATCAGTAAGTAAAACTCTTAGAGGCTAGCCATTAATGTGTGAATCTAAAAGAGTCAAGATATTTAGAAAAGCAAGAGTGGGGTACATGTATGTTAATTGGTAGTAGACCTTTTGTCATAATCTCAATTTCAGAAGTTCATAATTAATTCAAATCGACTCCAATTAATGTAATTCTTTCATCTAAAATCATTATCCCTAAGTTTATCTAAAATCATTATCTACCTTTGATATTAGTTTCTTAATTTTAAAGACTTTTGGAATTTTGGTGTTTATTCGGTGTTATTCGTTCTTATTGCTTCTTCTCGAATCTTTTGATAGGTTCTAATGATTCTATTATATACGAGAGTGATCCTCTGCAACAAGTGAATTATCAGCAAGCAAAGGCAAGCAGTTTGATCATATCCACTCAATCCCATTACTTTTAAAATCTAATACTTTGTTTTACTTGTATGCATGCATGCTTTTGTGTCAATGATTAATTTTACCGAATAGAGGTAGCTAATCCTATTGCATTGTTTCCTTTAAATTGCTCACCCCTGCCACAACCATAAGTTATTATTCTCACTGGTGAATTAGAGCCCGGTGAATGATTTATGGTCTTTTATTTGTCTTTACGATATGACGCTTAGCAATGCTTAGATACCGGTAGAATTGGGCGGTTATCGACTTATGTCGGTAACCTTGATCACACAAAACTTGCTATTACTTATGTTTCATACCTGGAGTTTTGTTTATTTGTGCAAACCAAAAACTAAAAAACAAAATGGTTTGGATGTGGGTGAAACTTGGTTGTTTCTTGGTGGGTGCACGGGTTCAGCGTGCACGGGGGGGCTGTGGTTCATCAGGCTCCCCCAGGTTTGAAGGATGTCACCCATGTCATGTAAGGACCGAGTTACTTGTGTCACTAAGCCAAGCGATATTTCCGTGCTAACCACACTAGAGGGAAATGAGACATTTCTTGACTAAGTACTTTGGGGGGTGTTAATTAATGAGTCGCGTGGTGGGTTGCATATGGGGAATATGCAACATGGACATATTTGTGGGGAGGGGAGCACCCGCCGAGGCCGGTGTCTCCTGCTCCACGTATGGGTCCTTGTAATCCATATTTCGTCGGCAGATCACTAAGGGTTAACCCCTATACGTGCGGCTCTTAATTAGCTCTTTCCATTGGAAATGTCTCATAGGACTTAGCCGTGCTGGCATACCAAAGGTAGTGTGCTTCATCCGGTGGCAAAAGGCGATCAAGTATGGGTGCGATGGTACACCTGCGAGGTTCTTGATCTATTCGAATAGCCTCGTCCTAGGTTATGGACATGCTTGGTAAGGCCGTGCAAGAACTAGACTACAACCTTTTAAAATTAAAACTTGATGGGTTGGTATGAATGGATATTCATACTATTGTTGTGGTGACTATTGGGTTAGCCACTTCCAGGTTGTCTTGTTGTTGTTATTATTATTGTATCGCTGTTATTTCAACAATTGCAAATAGTTTGTCAAATTGCTTTGAATCTATTACATTATTGCAAATAAAACTTGCTTTATGCTGAAAATAAGTCCAGAACCTCCTCCACTTAAATAAAGCTTGCATGTAGTTATTTATAGTTCTGTTATCTTACATGTCAGTCTTGCGAGTACAAAAACAATTTTTGTACTCATCTGCTTTGCTTAATATTTTTTTTGCAGAGGAAGAAGGTGAGCCCCAAGGGCTTCCCTTTTTGTGAGATGTGCTGCGGGTTTGACGACTAGCTTGGCGGTCCGGTTGGTTGCCGTGTGGTTAAAGGCACACTAATTGTGTAACACCCTGGCTATTCGGAAGCCAAGATGCCACCTATTTACTCTAACAATCTTCACAAAGCGGAAGAATATGAAATAAGTATATCCACTAATGACAACATTAAAATAAACAGGACATGGTAAAGGTATCCTTCCTTCACCTTCGAAGTTATTTAATACTGATCATCAATAAAGAAGTTTCACATGCAGTACTAAATCAACATCATTGTGGAGAAGGTATCCTTCCTTCACCAATTATAATATAATTATTACAGTTCATCATTAACGAATGAAAGATACAACTAAAATTAAATCTTGAACATGACTTTGATGATGTGAACAAGTAGTGTGTGTCTACTCCCTCCCAAGTGAGCCAACATCAGGGGTTACCTGAAATAAACAAACAACGCAAGAGTGAGTCCACGACTCGTAGAAATCTGATAAAGGGACATAACTCACATATGAACAAGTCATCATCATTAAAGAATATGAGCACACCTCGAATGAAAACTTAGGAATGCATGGCATGAATGAATGTATTCAATGATGGACTGCACACATGTTTATACGGGTATAGCGCGTGACACACCGTCGGTGTTCATAAGCCCGCACCTTAACAAAAGTGCGGGATCCAAGTCCTATATGAAGAACGTTTCATATAGGTGTCCAAAGCGCCCATCTTTGGAATTGATGGGTCTTACGTGCCCATCTTTGGAATTGATGGGTCTTTCAATCCACTCCCGTGGGACGGACATGACAATGTCTAAATCTGCCCACATTGGAATGGTGGGTCTTACAATCCACTTCCGTGGACAAAACAGGAATTATAGATGCATGATATGAATTTGAACAATGGAAAATATTAACTCCTAGTATAGATTCAACATATCTGAAAGAACATCGATAATTCATCATCTCTTGTAACACAAGATGTCACATCATAGTCATGTAAACATTCACAATCACAGCAATTTAAACCAACAAAGTACTTGCCTTCCTCGTTGTGACACGTTAACAGGCAACGGCGTTGCTCCCAAACCCGTAGCCTCGCTGCCTAAGCAAATAAAATAAATGAAATAAGAACAACATGGTGCCCGAGACGACTTAATGTTCTACAACTCCCTCTTGAACATCTAAGAAATAGCCATAAATCCTAATCTGAAAAAAACAGGCTGCAACCCAAAATCGTATCGGGACAGCAGCACGAAGGACAGTAGCTAATGACGTGAGACTCTAAATGAGATGAGTCCAGATCCTACATCATCTTAACAAACATATCTATAACATTCAAGTTGATGATATTTCCCAATTCGGCCAATGAACTTCCCTAATAAAGAAAACAAAACAACAGCACAGAATCTGTCTGAACAAATTAAACAGCAGAACTAAAACGTCCATAACTTTTAAACTACAACTCCGACTTGAGTGTTCTTTATCAATCTGAAAAGGTTATGAAATTATCTACAATAACCTGGTTAAGTGAAAACCCTGATTCGGATCTTAACCATACTCAAATTGGTACGCAAGGTGACTGCTGGAAATTAATCGATGTTCTGGACAGAGATACAAAAATGGCCGTAACTTTCAAACCACAACTCGGATTCTGGTGAACTTGGAGGCTATTGAAACCTAACGAAATAACCTACAACTCTCTAGGAGATCACCAGGCCTAATTCGGCATTTATCTAAACGAAACTCAACGTTCAACAGAGAACAACAATCTGCCTCAGAAAAACAGCACTAACGATAAAACCAAAATCCATCTCTACCACAAACGAATCTGAACTCAGAAAACGGGATGCGAGATTTTACCCTAGGAGACGCGTGAGACACCAATCCTTGCACGAACACCAACCTCCGGCCTCTCCCTTGACTTGGCCGACAGCACCAAGGGAGGAGAGGATGCTGCCACTAGTGGAGGGAGGGGGAACCGGCTGCCACCAATGGAGGGAGGGGGAACCGGCTGCCACCAAAGGAGGGAGGAGGGCACCTTGGAGACAGCAGGGAGGTGCGGCCAAGGGGAAAGGGGAAGGAGAAGTGGCGGCCAAGGGGGGAAAGGGGGAGGGAAGGAGATGGCCGGCTAGGGTTAGGGGGGTGTGGGGGCGCATGGGCTTTAGGCCCATGGTGCCTCCCCCCTCTTGAGAAGGACGGCCGACCCATATCGGGCCACGGCCTGGCCCAGCTCTTTGTGAAAACCAGTAATTCCCCCCTCTTTACAAGATCAGACGAGAAAACATTCCCCCGAATAAATTTAAGCGTTACCGATTAAATTATTTTACTCCGAAAGTTGATCCTCACATTTTCGGGATATTACATTCTACCTCTAATGAGATTCGGCCGAATCTAAACACACTTAAGCGAAAGAACAACCACGACTGAGAACGAACAACGGTAACCACGTACCCGTTGTGAACAACGCCGGTTAAAGCTCACGCACGCTAAACTCCAACTTCCCAAGTAGCCTCTCCCTCGGACTGAAAATACCACAACGCAACGACGTAACACGACGTCTGAACTAACACTCAACCCGGTACTTCCAGGTACACTCATCGGACAAGACTCGAAGATAAGATCTCACTCGATGGTCAACGGCGCAAACGAAATCTCAAACTCTGGATCTCCCAAGTACTCACTCAACACGAGAACATACAAGACGTTACGTACTTCGCGCACGGACTCGAAACAGTCCTGGCGATACGCCAACTAGCGAAAACAACCCAATGCATCTTGGGTTAACCTTCCCAAAGATACTGAACCACACGACAAGCACATAGAACACGGAACTCGTGTTCCACCTCTCAACTAAACTCTTCACTAAAGCAAGGATCACCTCCTTTAACCAGAAACATGCGACAAAACTCTCTTTAAGCAAACACTTTTACCGGCAAAACACATCTGAGTAAGAAAGATTCACATCACAACAATACGTTACCAACTGGGTAGTGAAGAGTAAAATCCAGAAATCAGAATTTCATCAAAAAAAAACCTTTCCACTTACCAAGTGGCAATTTGCGAGAAAACGTCACGAAAACCAAAGGGGAAAAACACTTGAATGCCCAAATCAAAAACTTCCTTTATTCTTCCTGAACCGATAAGAACCACACATACTAACATCGAGTCAAACTCTTTCTCTCAAACCTTGGAATTCAAATTCATCGCATACCACACGGTCTCAAACATCTTAATTTTTTTAACATTCTCAAATTAAGCTTAAACCGAAATACATCATCCACACCTTTGTAGAGAGACTCTATTGATTCCAGCGAACACTCTAGACAACTCCTTCAACTGATGACATTAATTTGATAGAAGGCACCAAAGCACCTCAAAAACCCATGCAATCTCATCACCTCCAACTTTCAAGAATAACACATCAGAATCCTCAGTACACCCGCTCATGAACTACATCAGAAGGGTTCTATCGACAATCATTCCAATCTTTGGGCGACCAAAAGTCTAGCATGAAAATGGAAAGCCCAAATTTAACCTCCGAAACTTTTACAACGAATTCCTCTTATAACAAATAGTGAAATCATCGGATTAAATCTCTATGATCCCCACAATTCCGACATACTCACTCTTTGACATCATCAGTAATCACTCACACAAAATCGCGATACTTTCCAATAGTGTTACTCTATAAAATTGATTAATGTTTCCATACATTTGATAAGCCCAACATTTCAACATGAACCAAAGTTCTGAAACTACACTATACCATAGGTTCTACTTAGACGAACACTATACAGTTTTTTTCTTCGAAGCCAAACATTCCATCTCAATCAACTTCCCTCCAAGAGGTTCAGGTCAAAACTAATTCATCTTCTATTACTTCCCCATTAGCATGGTAGCAAAATCTCACCCCTACAATCACTTATCCACCACCAAACAAATGACAACTTACTCTTTGTAAAACTTTGCAACATAAAACTGTTGATCCTTTCTCAAATGAATGAGGCAAAAGGATAAATTTCACCACACAGGAAAATGTTACTGCTCACAGTGAGCACGAAACCAAAGAAATAATCTGGTAAAGAAGATCTGGGAAAACGAAAGTTGAGTTCACAGCGGAGGGCACGCATCCCTCGAAAAGGGAATAGAAAATAACCACTAATAAGAAAATGACATTGCGATTGAAACTCGACAACTCTTGAGTGAAAAGAGCAAAAAGTTTATGAACAATTCAAATAACCACAAGTTACAAAACTTGACTCAAATTCTCAATTATTCCTACTGCACTCTTTCCTTTAACACTGAAATTAATTCTTTGACTAATATCGCTTTGCCACAACGAACAAGATAGAGTCTTTAGTCCAAACCACAAGGACTAATTAAAAACCAATGAAATTCCTCAATACGTCATATTTGTTCAGAACAATTCAACTACACACGAAACATGAGATCCAAATAATCTCAGCCACCAAACTCGAAACATTTCCAATTACAGGATTTCATGAAAAACAAGCAGATTATTCTCCTCTTAAGGGAACCAACATAATTTTTCTTTAATTGCCGCTTCACGTTGCCAACTCAAACCAAAAATCCTTTAAGATTAAATCACATGAATCTCTTAAGTAGCAACAAGACAATTCAATACCTCAATTTATTTAAAATAATTTCACTACGGATGATTCAAGAGCTCAAAGGAAATATCACAAAGCTAAACTTGAAATATTCTCAACTGAACGATATCATCGAAGGCGATCAAATTACTATGGGTATTAACATCAGTTTCACCACAACCATTAGAAAACACTTCGAAAGACCTACGTGTAAAGAATGGGTTGATTCTTTCTCAAAAGAAGAGACAAATGAAAACGACTTTCACCAACTAGAAAACTCATCTACCACTCACATGAACACGGACCAATGAAGAAACCAATTAAGCAATGAACTCATAGAACATAAGTGAAGTCCACAGTTGAAAGCATAAGCCTCACAAGAAGAGAATATCGAATCTTAGCAGATAAGAACAAATAAGTATTCAAGATCGAAGCACTTGCATCACTGAAGAACCATTATAACTTTGCAACATATCGCTACTCGACAAACTTCATTTACCACATAAAGCCTGAACCCCCAAAAGATCATGAACACAAAACTTGAAATTTGATCATTTAGGGAAAAAAATCACCATGGGTGATCAAATTACTACAAGAATTAACCTCATTCTCACATTTTGACGATTCAATAACACCGACAACATACACTAGTACCAAGAATCATCAAACTTTATTACTCCATCCTAAAACTTCCCAAAGGGAACACAAACCACAAGGTTGAAACAAATTTATTACAACAAGATTATGCTAAGAAATAACAATATCACAATGCACGCTATCAAAGACTACTTACGAAATTCATCTACTCAACTGTTGGTGTTGCTCAACACCTTCTTCAACGCTCATAAACAATTGATGATTGTACTAATCATGTGTGTACATATGGTACTAATTCCATTTGCAATCACATAACCATATATAAACATAGATTCACATTTCACCTTTGTTCAGAAATCATTTCAAAACATGATTAAAGATTCACTAACATAATTTCCTATAAACAAGGTTTCATGAATCGATACACGGCACCCATTTGGTACTTTGTACAAGTTTCAACAATTTTAGCATACCGGAAATAGATAAATCTAGCTCTTATGTAAGGTCTATAGGTTATGAACGGATATGGACAGTCTTTATTTAACATACACCATATATCAAATACCATGACATTTCAAATTAATCAATTTCACTTTCATGGATGGTAGTTAAGAATAATTGATTTGCACCACGCTAATAACCCAACTTGGTAACCCACATCATAGCAATTTATTCGTTTAGTTATAACTTCTCATTTTAAGCATGATAAAACATCATAAAAGGATTCTAACACCTTCATTAAGCAAAAGAGAGACGTTAAACCTCAACGCTCGAGGTAATCCAAAAGAAATACATAAAGCCAAAACTTTCATGTGTTAAAGCACTTGCAACAGAAAACTTGAAGTATATGAAATACCAAGTGAATAAAGGAGTCATATTTCTCAACAATAAGTGCATAACTCCCATGAAAAGTTTAATCTTGCTAATAAACGACGTTCACACAAAAACAACAATAGATCAACAGTCAGGAGAACAAGTATTCATATTATGAAGCCAAGAATAACTAATGAAAACTCATCGGTTGAAATGTAAGCAACAACTCAAGAAAAGTTCATCAACCTCCACAGGACAAAAATTGAACAAAATTCAAAAATCAAGGAAGAGAACAACTTTCTAAAGCAACTCACGCTTAACACCTGAAACTATGGTACTCGGGGTAACTACTCCTCTAATATGGTACTCGGGGTAACTACTCCTCTAACCACGTACTGCGAACAGTGGTGTAACCTGGTGAATCCCAGAGTAACAACCACGACCTCCACCTCTTATCATCCGTTAACAACACGCTTCACCAAAATACTCAATTATGAATACACAGGATCATCTCATGACAATCATAGTATTAGTTCATAGATAATGAATATCATAGCAGATCATAGATTAACAACAAGAAAGATAATACAGAAGCAACTCAACAATTTCTCAACGAATGAAACATAACAATATAAATGCGGAAGCAATGGATTCCCAACCCCACCTACTGTGCACAGTGTGTCATTTTAATGTTCTTCTATTAACCATGGACCTAAAGCCCGCTCTGATACCAACTGTAACACCCTGGCTATTCGGAAGCCAAGATGCCACCTATTTACTCTAACAATCTTCACAAAGCGGAAGAATATGAAATAAGTATATCCACTAATGACAGCATTAAAATAAACAGGACATGGTAAAGGTATCCTTCCTTCACCTTCTAAGTTATTTAATACTGATCATCAATAAAGAAGTTTCACATGCAGTACTAAATCAACATCATTGTGGAGAAGGTATCCTTCCTTCACCAATTATAATATAATTATTACAGTTCATCATTAACGAATGAAAGATACAACTAAAATTAAATCTTGAACATGAATTTGATGATGTGAACAAGTAGTGCGTGTCTACTCCTCCCAAGTGAGCCAACATCGGGGTTACCTAAAATAAACAAACAACGCAAGAGTGAGTCCACGACTCGGCAAAGTCTGATAAAGGGACATAACTCACATATGAACAAGTCATCATCATTAAAGAATATGAGCACACCTCGAATGAAAACTTAGGAATGCATGGCATGAATGAATGTATTCAATGATGGATGCACACATGCTTATACCGGTATAGCGAGTGACACACCGTCGGTGTTCACTTAAGCCGGCACCTTAACAAAGTGCGGGGATCCAAGTCCTATATGAAGAACGTTTCATATAGGTGTCCAAAGCTGCCCATACTTGGAATTGATGGGTCTTACGTGCCCATCTTTGGAATTGATGGGTCTTTCAATCCACTCCGTGGGCGGGACATGACAATGTCCAAATCTGCCCACATTGGAATGGTGGGTCTTACAATCCACTCCCGTGGACAAAACAGGAATTATAGATGCATGATATGAATTTGAACAATGGAAAATATTAACTCCTAGTATAGATTCAACATATCTGAAAGAACATCGATAATGCATCATCTCTTGTAACACAAGATGTCACATCATAGTCATGTAAACATTCACAATCACAGCAATTTAAACCAACAAAGTACTTGCCTTCCTCGTTGTGACACGTTAACAGGCAATGGCGTTGCTCCCAAACCCATAGCGTCGCTACCTAAGCAAATAAAATAAATGAAATAAGAACAACATGGTGCCCGAGACGACTTAATGTTCTACAACTCCCTCTTGAACATCTAAGAAATAGCCATAAATCCTAATCTGAAAAAAACAGGCTGCAACCCAAAATCGTATCGGGACAGCAGCACGATAAGGACAGTAGCTAATGACGTGAGACTCGAAATGAGATGAGTCCAGATCCTACATCATCTTAACAAACATATCTATAACATTCAAGTTGATGAGATTTCCCAATTCGGCCAATGAACTTCCCTAATAAAGAAAACAATACAACAGCACAGAATCTGTCTGAACAAATTA
Organism: Ampelocalamus luodianensis; assembly: GCA_036346255.1. Taxonomy (NCBI): domain Eukaryota; kingdom Viridiplantae; phylum Streptophyta; class Magnoliopsida; order Poales; family Poaceae; genus Ampelocalamus; species Ampelocalamus luodianensis. The sequence goes on along the minus strand of CM070622.1, from coordinate 58,846,124 downwards.
AACAGCAGAACTAAAACATCCATAACTTTTAAACTACAACTCCGAATTGAGTGTTCTTTATCAATCTGAAAAGGTTATGAAATTCTCTACAATAACCTGGTTAAGTGAAAACCCTGATTCGGATCTTAACCATACTCAAATTGGTACGCAAGGTGACTGCTGGAAATTAATCGATGTTCTGGACAGAGATACAAAAATGGCGGTAACTTTCAAACCACAACTCGGATTCTGGTGAACTTGGAGGCTCTTGAAACCTAACGAAATAACCTACAACTCTATAGGAGATCACCAGGCCTAATTCGGCATTTATCTAAACGAAACTCAACGTTCAACAGAGAACAACAATCTGCCTCAGAAAAACAGCACTAACGATAAAACCAAAATCCATCTCTACCACAAACGAATCTGAACTCAGAAAACGGGATGCGAGATTTTACCCTAGGAGACGCGTGAGACACCAATCCTTGCACGAACACCAACCTCCGGCCTCTCCCTTGACTTGGCCGACAGCACCAAGGGAGGAGAGGATGCTGCCACTAGTGGAGGGAGGGGAACCGGTGCCACCAATGGAGGGAGGGGCAGGCTGCCACCAAAGGAGGGAGGAGGGCACCTTGGAGACAGCAGGGAGGTGCGGCCAAGGGGAAAGGGGAAGGAGAAGTGGCGGCCAAGGGGGGAAAGGGGGAGGGAAGGAGATGGCCGGCTAGGGTTAGGGGGGTGTGGGGGCGCATGGGCTTTAGGCCCATGGTGCCTCCCCCCTCTTGAGATGACCGGCCAGCCCATCTGGGCCACGGCCCAGGCCCAGGCTGCTGTGAAAAACCAGTAATTCCCCCCTCTTTACAAGATCAGACGAGAAAACATTCCCCCGAATAAATTTAAGCGCTACCGATTAAATTATTTTACTCCGAAAGTTGATCTTCACATTTTCGGGATATTACAAATTGGCTTTTGTTTATCGCTATCTTATGGCACCTTTGCTTCCGCTGTTTACTTGGTTATCTGTTTCGTATTTGGCCTGTCGGCCCCTCTTTTGTAATAACTTATTATTGTGTATGTCTTTTGAACTTGTGTTGTGCTTCGGTTCTATGTGAATGGATGGAATTGATACACAATTTTGTAGCGGGGTGTGTATACTGTATTTCTGGGAAGTATACATATCTCGAGGCTTGGTTTATTTGATTTGTAATGTTAGGACCAAGTGGATGGTTAAGCATTACAAGCCAAATAAATCGGGGTCCTCACATAACGCACCATTATCTCTGACAAGAAACCGCCAGGCGACGTGGAGGGGTTACTACTCCGGTGATTACTACCATTATTACATCCGTTACATGGACTAATGAGGCGTATTTTGACCTAGAGGAATGACTACCTCTCTGTGCACTATTTAAAGGGCTCAGTCAGAGATGATAGGGGTAGAGACAATCGGGAACACAAGTATTAGACTTTACCTTGATTTTAACCAGCATACACAATACAATACACACAGGAGTAGGGTTATTATTCTCTCCAGAGAAGGCCTGAACCTATATAAAAATCCCTGTGTCGTTTCTTTCTACATGATCAATTGTGGAGACGCCCCGAACCAAATAATTTTTATGTAAGATCGGTTCTGAAACATCGACATGACTCATCTCTGCTTGACGGTCCGATATCCTCCCCCAAGCCTCAACGAGTTCCATGTTGTTGATGAACCGAGCACAATGAGGGAAGGTGCAAGCCTGAGGGGACTCCCTAGCAAAGGTCAGAACCTGCTGGGGCTCCTTAGGAACTTCCGCCTCCTTCGACGGAGTTGGAACTACCATGGGTTCCTGAGTAGGCTTTGGTGCTACCACCTGCTCAGAGGCTGGCTCAACCACTTCAACCTCAGGAGTTTTTTTCCGAGGGGTGCTCTGGTCGAAGGCAACGAAAACACTAGAAGATCTATCCAAATAAAAGAAAGGAAAACCAAGATCTTAGGGTATTAGGAAGATCGAAGGTGTGTATTTACGAAAATTTTGTTTCATGTGTACATACCTGGTCCTCTTGGTCTTTATTTTGAAACGTCCCGGAGCAAAGTCCGTGGTGTTTGCCTTCCTCTTCTTCTCAACTGGTTTCACTGGTTCCCTTACATCCATCAACTAGATGTTAGAAGAAATATCCTCAACCAGCTTGTCGCGTGCAAGACTTTTGACCATCTGGTTGGAGGGTGTGGTTTCGTCGACCTCTAGGACAATTGCTTTAGTAGCAATTGTTAGGTCATAAATGACCGTTCTGGGGCCTACGACCTCCGCAACTTCGGGCAGCGGATTCTCCTTCTCCCCCACCTAAATCATAAATCAAATTAAATTAGGTGAAGAACCTTTTTTCATCTAAAATGTATACTCCTATACAAATGTTCTTTTTACCTCCAAAAGACCATCCTCTGGTGTGGTCACGGAGTACGACTTGGTCAGAACTGCTGGTGAAGTAGAGCCCTCATCGGACTTTTTTTATCTTCAACCCAACCGCCTGCCTATAAGAACATAGTCATAAACTGATTGGAGAATATATATAAAAGATGAGGAAGAAGTTGTTATTTACCTTGAGTCTCTCTTCTGCAGAGACTATAGCCAAAATATTGGGGAAAGCAGCCTTAATGTAACAGCCCTAAGTTAGGGTTTGTATTTCAAATGTAAAATTATGAGGAGAAATAAAAACTTTTGATGCCTCATGAAATCATTTGGAAGTTTTCTAAATTTTCCCCCTAGCAAATTCCATTTTCTAGAATTTATTCTTGTGAATGGAAGTTGTTGTCAACAAAATCCTTGGCCTTAAACTTGTGATCATCCTCTAGGAATATTTTTCCTATCATCTTGATCATCCTAGTTACCTCTCTGAAAAATTTCACAATTTTTGGATTTTGTTTGCTATTTCAAAAGGCCAAGTCAAACTAGTTCAAAAGTCTGGTCAAACCTTAGCACAGCAGCTTGTGAATTTTCTTGGGAGAAATCTAGTGCATGAAAATTCCTGGAAAATTACACAAGGTTGTCCTCTGTCCCAGTAAGCTTCCATAAAAATTTCGGAATTTTTGGAGCTCTGGAGCTACCTCTAAAAGTTCCCCAAATTCTCTTAGCCTTTTAAAAATCCAATCTGTAATCACTATTTATCGGGTTCGAACCCGAGCCCGACTTAAGTTCCGACCGTGTAACACCCTGGCTATTCGGAAGCCAAGATGCCACCTATTTACTCTAACAATCTTCACAAAGCGGAAGAATATGAAATAAGTATATCCACTAATGACAGCATTAAAATAAACAGGACATGGTAAAGGTATCCTTCCTTCACCTTCTAAGTTATTTAATACTGATCATCAATAAAGAAGTTTCACATGCAGTACTAAATCAACATCATTGTGGAGAAGGTATCCTTCCTTCACCAATTATAATATAATTATTACAGTTCATCATTAACGAATGAAAGATACAACTAAAATTAAATCTTGAACATGAATTTGATGATGTGAACAAGTAGTGCGTGTCTACTCCCTCCCAAGTGAGCCAACATCAGGGGTTACCTAAAATAAACAAACAACGCAAGAGTGAGTCCACGACTCAGCAAGTACAGTAAAAGGGACATAACTCACATATGAACAAGTCATCATCATTAAAGAATATGAGTACACCTCGAATGAAAACTTAGGAATGCATGGCATGAATGAATGTATTCAATGATGGACTGCACACATGCTTATACCGGTATAGCGAGTGACACACCCGTCGGTGTTCACTTAAGCCCGCACCTTAACAAAAGTGCGGGGATCCAAGTCCTATATGAAGAACGTTTCATATAGGTGTCCAAAGCTGCCCATTTGGAATTGATGGGTCTTACGTGCCCATCTTTGGAATTGATGGGTCTTTCAATCCACTCCGTGGACGGGACATGACAATGTCCAAATCTGCCCACATTGGAATGGTGGGTCTTACAATCCACTCCCGTGGACAAAACAGGAATTATAGATGCATGATATGAATTTGAACAATGGAAAATATTAACTCCTAGCATAGATTCAACATATCTGAAAGAACATCGATAATTCATCATCTCTTGTAACACAAGATGTCACATCATAGTCATGTAAACATTCACAATCACAGCAATTTAAACCAACAAAGTACTTGCCTTCCTCGTTGTGACACGTTAACAGGCAACGGCGTTGCTCCCAAACCCGTAGCCTCGCTGCCTAAGCAAATAAAATAAATGAAATAAGAACAACATGGTGCCCGAGACGACTTAATGTTCTACAACTCCCTCTTGAACATCTAAGAAATAGCCATAAATCCTAATCTGAAAAAAGCAGGCTGCAACCCAAAATCGTATCGGGACAGCAGCACGATAAGGACAGTAGCTAATGACGTGAGACTCGAAATGAGATGAGTCCAGATCCTATATCATCTTAACAAACATATCTATAACATTCAAGTTGATGAGATTTCCCAATTCGGCCAATGAACTTCCCTAATAAAGAAAACAAAACAACAGCACAGAATCTGTGTGAACAAATTAAACAGCAGAACTAAAACGTCCATAACTTTTAAACTACAACTCCGAATTGAGTGTTCTTTATCAATCTGAAAAGGTTATGAAATTATCTACAATAACCTAGTTAAGTGAAAACCCTGATTCGGATCTTAACCATACTCAAATTGGTACGCAAGGTGACTGCTGGAAATTAATCGATGTTCTGGACAGAGATACAAAAATGGCTGTAACTTTCAAACCACAACTCGGATTCTGGTGAACTTGGAAGCTATTGAAACCTAAAGAAATAACCTACAACTCTCTAGGAGATCACCAATCCTAATTCGGCATTTATCTAAACGAAACTCAACGTTCAACAGAGAACAACAATCTGCCTCAGAAAAACAGCACTAACGATAAAACCAAAATCCATCTCTACCACAAACGAATCTGAACTCAGAAAACGGGATGCGAGATTTTAACCTAGGAGACGTGTGAGACACCAATCCTTGCACGAACACCAACCTCCGGCCTCTCCCTTGACTTGGCCGACAGCACCAAGGGAGGAGAGGATGCTGCCACTAGTGGAGGGAGGGGGAACCGGCTGCCACCAAAGGAGGGAGGAGGGCACCTTGGAGACAGCAGGGAGGTGCGGCCAAGGGGAAAGGGGAAGGAGAAGTGGCGGCCAAGGGGGGAAAGGGGGAGGGATGGAGATGGCCGCCTAGGGTTAGGGGGGTGTGGGGGCGCATGGGCTTTAGGCCCATGGTGCCTCCCCCCTCTTGAGAAGGACCGGCCAGCCCATCTGGGCCACGGCCCAGGCCCAGGCTGCTGTGAAAAACCAGTAATTCCCCCCTCTTTACAAGATCAGACGAGAAAACATTCCCCCGAATAAATTTAAGCGCTACCGATTAAATTATTTTACTCCGAAAGTTGATCCTCACATTTTCGGGATATTACATTCTACCCCCCTTAACAGGATTCGACCCCGAATCTAAACACACTTAAGCGAAAGAACAACCACGACAGAGAACAAACAACGGTAACCACGTACCCGTTGTGAACAACGCCGGTTAAAGCTCACGCACGCGAAACTCCAACTTTCCAAGTAGCCTCTCCCTCGGACTGAAAATACCACAACGCAACGACGTAACACGACATCTGAACTAACACTCAACCCGGTACTTCCAGGTACACTCATCGGACAAGACTTGAAGGTAAGATCTCACTCAATGGTCAACGGTGCAAACGAAATCTCAAACTCTGGATCTCCCAAGTACTCACTCAACACGAGAACATACAAGACGTTACGTACTTCGCGCACGGACTCGAGACAGTCCTGGCGATACGCCAACTAGCGAAAACAACCCAATGCATCTTGGGTTAACCTTCCCAAAGATACTGAACCACATGACAAGCACATAGAACACGGAACTCGTGTTCCACCTCTCAACTAAACTCTTCACTAAAGCAAGGATCACCTCCTTTAACCAGAAACATACGACAAAACTCTCTTTAAGCAAACTCTTTTACCGGCAAAACACATCTGAGTAAGAAAGATTCACATCACAACTATACGTTACCAACTGGGTAGTGAAGAGTAAAATCCAGAAATCAGAATTTCATCAAGAAAACCTTTCCACTTACCAAGTGGCAATTTGCGGGAAAACGTCACGAAAACCAAAGGGGAAAAACACTTGAATGCCCAAATCAAAAACTTCCTTTATTCTTCCTGAACCGATAAGAACCACACATACTAAAATCGAGTCAAACTCTTTCTCTCAAACCTTGGAATTCAAATTCATCGCATACCACACGGTCTCAAACATCTTAATTATTTTAACATCCTCAAATTAGGCTTAAACCGAAATACATCATCCACACCTTTGTAGAGAGACTCTATTGATTCCAGTGAACACTCTAGACAACTCCTTCAACTGATGACATTAATTTGATAGAAGGCACCAAAGCACCTCAAAAACCCATGCAATCTCATCACCTCCAACTTTCAAGAATAACACATCAGAATCCTCAGTACACCCGCTCATGAACTACATCAGAAGGGTTCTATCGACAATCATTCCAATCTTTGGGCGACCAAAAGTCTAGCATGAAAATGGAAAGCCCAAATTTAACCTCCGAAACTTTTACAACGAATTCCTCTTATAACAAATAGTGAAATCATCGGATTAAATCTCTATGATCCCCACAATTCGACATACTCACTCTTTGACATCATCAAGAATCACTCACACAAAATCGCGATACTTTCCAATAGTGTTACTCTATAAAATTGATTAATGTTTCCATACATTTGATAAGCCCAACATTTCAACATGAACCAAAGTTCTGAAACTACACTATACCATAGGTTCTACTTAGACGAACACTATACGCTTTTTTCTTCAAGCCAAACATTCCATCTCAATCAACTTCCTCCAAGAGGTTCAGTCAAAACTAATTCATCTTCTATTACTTCCCCATTAGCATGGTAGCAAAATCTCACCCCTACAATCACTTATCCACCACCAAACAAATGACAACTTACTCTTTGTAAAACTTTGCAACATAAAACTGTTGATCCTTTCTCAAATGAATGAGGCGAAAAAGGATTAATTTCACCACACAGGAAAATGTTACTGCTCACAGTGAGCACGAAACCAAAGAAATAATCTGGTAAAGAAGATCTGGGAAAACGAAAGTTGAGTTCACAGCGGAGGGCACGCATCCCTCGAAAAGGGAATAGAAAATAACCACTAATAAGAAAATGACATTGCGATTGAAACTCGACAACTCTTGAGTGAAAAGAGCAAAAAGTTTATGAACAATTCAAATAACCACAAGTTACAAAACTTGACTCAAATTCTCAATTATTCCTACTGCACTCTTTCCTTTAACACTGAAATTAATTCTTTGACTAATATCGCTTTGCCACAACGAACAAGATAGAGTCTTTAGTCCAAACCACAAGGACTAATTAAAAACCAATGAAATTCCTCAATACGTCATATTTGTTCAGAACAATTCAACTACACACGAAACATGAGATCCAAATAATCTCAGCCACCAAACTCGAAACATTTCCAATTACAGGATTTCATGAAAAACAAGCAGATTATTCTCCTCTTAAGGGAACCAACATAATTTTTCTTTAATTGCCGCTTCACGTTGCCAACTCAAACCAAAAATCCTTTAAGATTAAATCACATGAATCTCTTAAGTAGCAACAAGACAATTCAATACCTCAATTTATTTAAAATAATTTCAGCTACCAGATGATTCAAGAGCTCAAAGGAAATATCACGAAAGCTAAACTTGAAATATTCTCAACTGAACGATATCATCGAAGGCGATCAAATTACTATGGGTATTAACATCAGTTTCACCACAACCATTAGAAAACACTTCGAAAGACCTACGTGTAAAGAATGGGTTGATTCTTTCTCAAAAGAAGAGACAAATGAAAACGACTTTCACCAACTAGAAAACTCATCTACCACTCGCGCTGAACACGGGACCAATGAAGAAACCAATTAAGCAATGAACTCATAGAACATAAGTGAAGTCCACAGTTGAAAGCATAAGCCTCACAAGAAGAGAATATCGAATCTTAGCAGATAAGAACAAATAAGTATTCAAGATCGAAGCACTTGCATCACTGAAGAACCATTATAACTTTGCAACATATCGCTACTCGACAAACTTCATTTACCACATAAAGCCTGAACCCCCAAAAGATCATGAACACAAAACTTGAAATTTGATCATTTAGGAAAAAAAATCACCATGGGTGAACAAATTACTACAAGAATTAACCTCATTCTCACATTTTGACGATTCAATAACACCGACAACATACACTAGTACCAAGAATCATCAAACTTTATTACTCCATCCTAAAACTTCCCAAAGGGAACACAAACCACAAGGTTGAAACAAATTTATTACAACAAGATTATGCTAAGAAATAACAATATCACAATGCACGCTATCAAAGACTACTTACGAAATTCATCTACTCAACTGTTGGTGTTGCTCAACACCTTCTTCAACGCTCATAAACAATTGATGATTGTACTAATCATGTATGTACATATGGTACTAATTCCATTTGCAATCACATAACCATATATAAACATAGATTCACATTTCACCTTTGTTCAGAAATCATTTCAAACCATGATTAAAGATTCACTAACATAATTTCCTATAAACAAGGTTTCATGAATCGATACACCAGCACCCATTTGGTACTTTGTACAAGTTTCAACAATTTTAGCATACCAGGAAATAGATAAATCTAGCTCTTATGTAAGGTCTATAGGTTCTGAACGGATATGGATAGTCTTTATTTAGCGACGATTCCGGTGTGTTTGAGAGTGAACCTCTGCAACAGGTCGATCAGTCTGAGCAACAGCAGCCAGGCAAGCAGTTTGATCATTTTAATCCCAGTATTTTAAAGTCTAATATTTTGTTTCAACTATATGTACGCATCGCTTATTTTGTGTTAAATTGGTTAGTTAATCCTTTAGATGCATAATATGTAGGTAAATGTTTGTTCTCTACTACCTGAGCCTAGGTTATTTGCTGTGATTGGAGTTCGTTGGATGAACTCTTGTCACTTAGTAGATTACGAGTCCAGTTGCTTAGCCATGCTAGTTAACGGTAGTATTGGGCGATCATCGACTTAGTCGATGATCGGATCTATAAAATTATTTTTGTTCTTTATGTTTCAGTTTATGCTATGTTTAATTGTAAAACTAAAGCGTAAAAAAATGATTTAGACTTGGGCACTGTGGTATGTTGGTGTGATCATTTGGTGTGACCGAAAGGTGCCCGAGTCGATTAAGGACCGAGTTACTTGCGCCACCGTCATCGAGCATTTTGCGTTCTGACCACACTAGAGTATATGGGACCTCTCTTGACCTAGTACTTTGGCGTGTATTGGCTCCGGGTCGCAGGGGGTCGCAGGAGGGATGGAGGTGGGAGCATGGTAGTTGTCCGAAGAGCTTCATCCTGAGTGGGTAGTTGTCTTTTCGGCTTTACCATGTAAGCGTATGGATTTCTATCCATACGAGTGGCTCGTAGTTAATACACAATATTGGAAAAAAGTCTCGTAGGACTTAGCCGTGCCATCATACCTTCGAAAGTGTGCTTTGGCTCAAAGGTGGTCTGAAGTGTGGGTACATTGGTACACCCCTGCAGGGTTAAAACTATTCGAATAGCCTCATCCTAGGTTATGGACACGCTCGGATACGCCCCGTAAGAACTAGACTACAACCTTTTAAACTAAAGCTTGATGGGTGGTACGGATCTGGGATTCGTGCTATGTCGTGGTGGCTATTGGGATAGTCACTTCCAGGTGGTTACTTGTATCTATCTTTATTTCGCAGTTATTTTCAATAGTAAAAATGAATTGCAAACTTGCCTTTAAACTGTATTACATTATTGCAAATAAAGTTGGCTTTATGCAAATGAAACATATGGCCCCCACCAGATAAACCTGCATGTGGTTGTTGGAGATATGCCCTAGAGGCAATCATATTGATGATGATATTTCATTATATCCATGATTTAATAAATGTTCCTTGAATATTGCCTTTGTGTTGATTAACAAGTATGTGACTTGTTTGTGAAACTCTTTACTTGTATGGTTATTCTAAAGTTGTCCCTAGTCGGAGTTCATGTGAGGACACACGTGAATGATTGATTAGCACATGTATCAGTTGATGACTATGTTTCACAGGTCATAGACATGGAGATGTCAAACCAATAATGTGGACACATGTTTAGAACATGGGGTTGGACCGACCCAACATGAGACATAGTAATTATTCTTATGGTTCTCTCTACACAATGTGTACGCCTTGTCCTTAGACACGAGATTGTCGCATGTACTTGAGATGTGAATCGACCTACTTAGGGGCTATCAAACGCTACTCCGTGAATCGGGTAGTTATAAAGGTAGCTTTCGGGTTTGTCATGAAGCATCCGCGAGGCATGGTCGGTCGAGATGGGATTTGCCCTCTCTACGAGAGAGATATCTCTGGGCCTCGAGTGATCGGATCCAAATGCATGGCCATGCTACTTAAGGTTAAGAGTTAACCTAGTATGGGATTCCGGATCACGGGATCGAGAAAGAGTGGTCGACTTGGAGCTCATTGAATATCGTGAGGCAAAGGGATTGGCATGTACATAACGTTGTGATGGTTCGTCCGATATGATCTTTACGTATGTTTAGGAGTTGGCACGTCTTGCTAGAGGCCGCTACCAACTATTGACCAAGTATGTGTACTCGCGTCATGTCTAAAAATATGTGAACCATAGGGTCACACACTTATGGGGTGAAGCCTAATTCGGATTGGATCTAAATTAGATGGGCATTGAGTCCTAATGGGCCTCTATTCGTAGAAGCCCATTATAAGGGCGTCTATAAAAGGAGGGCGGGCGCTGGTTGAGGTTTGAGTTTTTCGTGACATCCTCAAACCCGGCCGCCACCCTCCCACGCCCTAGTCGCCGCGCGGATCTAGTAGTCCGGCGTGCGTCGCTTCCTCCCGTACGTGTGGATACCTTTGGAGCGCTGCATCGTGGCGTTGGGACGAACCGCAAGAAAGGAGTGTGACGTGGGACGCCGCGACGAGGACGAGGAAGTAGTACGACTACTCGCCCGACGTCTCGCATCAATCGAGTACGACTACACCGCCCGACGCGTCTTGCATCAACTTCCACACTGCGCGTCTAGTGGTAAGACCGTGATCTATAAGCTGCAGTGATCTTGGTTTACGGTAGAATTTTTAATTTGCACTAGTGTAGCCTACCGTTTCTAACATGGTATCGAGCGGTTCTTTGTCATGTTATAGGTTCGGGTGATTTGCATATGGCGATATGTAAATCGGTATGATCGATGTGATCGATTGTATAGTTACGTAATGGATTGTCGGTTTCGTGATCATGCCGCTAAGGTCGTGAAACAACGTACCCTACCGGTCGGATTCGCCATCGGGGTAGCGGTGACACGCAAAACCGGTTGCGGCATGCGAAGATCAATATGATTGATCGAATCGGAACCTAGATTAATAATCGATGTACCGTGATCATACTGCTAAGGTCGTGAAACAACATACCCCTACCGGTCGGATTCGCCATCGGGGTAGACAGTGACACGTAAAGCCGGTTGCGGCATGCGAAGATCAATATAATTGGTCGAATCGGAACAGTAGTCGATTTGTGGTAAATATGGTTTGCCGATCAAAATCCTATGTAAAAATTGCATAGATTGGGGTAGACAGTGACACGTAAAGCCGGTTGCGGCATGCGAAGATCAATATAATTGGTCGAATCGGAACAGTAGTCGATTTGTGGTAAATATGATTTGCCGATCAAACCCCTCGACCCCCTTATCCGGTAGATTGCGATTCTATGCATAACTTGTTTTTGCAGGATGTATGTGACCAGTATGGCCTAATGTGTATGTGATGCATGTTTGTAATATTTTCATGACTCATGAGTCATGGGTTCGCAACACTGGTGGAGCCATTGTGTTGTCAAAGTATTGTATTAACGGCACTGCGTGCCGACTTGTGATGATTCATAGTATCCATGTATTTTATTACTAGTCTGTTATGAGTAATAGCTTATAGTAGTACTCTGAGGACACATCACTTGGAGGATGGCACACATGAACCATGGAGATGGAGATCATCATGGTGGGATGATTCTATGGCGATGGAGATCACCATGAGAAAATGGGCCATACTGAGTCACAACTGTGTGAATGCTATTTCTATTGTTTTACTCCTATGCATGTTTGAATGGTAGAAGTATAGCGATCCCTCACAAAATGTTAAGTTAAACATATGCCCTCCCAATTAAACTTTGCACCATCCCATGTCTTGTAAATTGATGGTGGGTCTATAAAATTAGGGCACCATCAACTTTCCTTGACTAGATGGGTTCTCAGATCGGATACTTACATGCATAAGGATTGGTGAACTTAACAAGGTTATCATAAAGGTTATGGGCCTTGGGGCATAAAGGTTGGGCGCGGGGCATAGAGATGTCACCCAACAACAAGAGTCATATAGAGATATGATTAGCAAGGTGTTGCTTACGAATTACCTTGTCTTCTAGCGGTGATGCAAAAGCTCACTAGTAGACTCGTTAATTGCGGATCTTGAATCGCTAAGAATCAACAGAGGATGTTGATTTTAGTGGGAGTACATTCTATTAAATTTGTTTAATACGATTTACTCTATCATGGTTTTATTTGTCTTAGTATTTTGCATTTCCTATTGTAGATCAATGGCATCTAGCAACCACGCACACCCTTTTGCTTTGCGATCGATTCTTGAGAAAGAGAAATTAAATGGAACAAACTATTCGGATTTGGTCCGTAACTGAGAATTGTTCTCGTGGCGGATAAAAGGAAAACGTTCGACACCCCAATCCCGTAAGAACACGCAAATAATGCGTCTGCTCTTTGTTAAAAATGCCTACAAGAAAGCATGTGATGACTCTCTTGAGATTAGTCTGTCTTATGCTTGCATGCATGGAACCCGACCTTCAAAAGTAGTTTGAGGATCGAAGCGTATGATATGATCATAGCGCTTAAGGACATGTTCGCATACGTGCCAGGTGAGCAGTTCAATGTCTCTAAGGCTTTTACGAATGCAAGTTAATGTAAGGTGCACCGTAGGCCCACATGTGATCAAAATGGTTGGTTCTGATCGGACTTTGGATAAACTTGGTTTTCCAATTGGCCAAGAGTTGGCAAGCGATTTTATTTTAGCGTCTTTTCCACCTAGCTATGGGCATTTCATTTCGATCTACCATATGCATGGGGCGGATAAGGGCCTTAATGAGCTTTGTGGGATGCTCAAAAACAGAGAGTGACATTAAGAAGTGTGCGGGGCCTAGCCATGTGATGGCTGCGAGAACAAGTCTAGCTTCAAGAAAAAGGGTAAGAAGCCATGGCCAAAGAATAAGGGTAAGGTTAAAGATATGATCTCAAGCCAACGCCTAAGCCTAATCTTTGGACTGAGTGAGACAGTATGCTTCTATTGTAAAGAAAGCGCCTTTGGAAGAGAAGCGCAAGAAGTACATGGATTCCGATGAATGCAAGAAGAAATTGGAAGTAAGACTTCCACCCATGGTACACTTGTCATAAATGTTTTAGACATTTTTCATGATTCTCCTATTAACTCTTGGGTATTTGATAGGATCGATTGCTCACATTTGCAACTCGATGAGGGCTAATAAGAAGTAGAGGAGTCGTAAGAGGTGAAGTTGATTTTGCGTCGGGAATAAAGCAAGGGTTCTTTGCGTTGACCGTCGGCACCATGCAACTTCACTTCCTTCAAGATTTATTATGGAATTGAATAATTGTTATTATGTTCCTAGTATGAGTGAAACATTTTATCCCCTCATGTTTTATGAGAGATGGTTATTCATTTGCAAGTAAAGACAATGGTTGTTTGATCTCTAAAAATGGAATGTTTATGGCTTTAAGCCCATTGTGAATGGGTTATTTATTTTAAATCTTGATGATGCGCCTATCTTTAACATAAATGCTAAAAGACTTCGACCTAATGATTTGAATCACACCTATGTTTGGCATTGTCGTTTGGGTCACATAAGTGAAAAGCGCATGAAGAAGCTCCATGTCGATGGTCTTCTAACTTCGTTTGATTTTGAATCATACGAGACATGTGAAGCTTGTTTGCTTGGTAAGATGACCAAATCACCTTTCAAAGGTTCTTTTGAGAGGCGTCGGACTTGTTGGAAATCATACATCTTGATGTATGTGGACCAATGAGCACATCGCTAGAGGTGGATTTCATTACTTCATAACTTTCGCGATGATTTTAGTAGATATGGCTATGTCTACTTAATGAAACATAAGTCCGAAACTTTTGAAAAGTTCAAAGAGTTCGAATGAAGTTGAAAATCAACGTGCCAAGAAAATTAAGGCTCTGCGATCCGATCGTGGTGGCGAGTATTTGAGTCATGAATTTAGCAATCATCGAAGAGTTGCGGAATTGTTCCATTACCTAACACCGCCGGAACGCCTCAAAGAAACGGGGTATCCGAGCGGCGTAATCGGACCTTGTTGGACATGGTTCGATCGATGATGAGCTAGTCAGATTTACCATTATCTTTTGGGGTTACGCTCTAGAAACGGCAGCTTTCACACTTAATAGGTACCGTCTAAATCCGTAGTTAAGACACCATATGAGATATGGGTAGGAAGAGTCACGTTTGTCTTTTCTAAAGATTTGGGGATGTGAGGCGTTTGTCAGCGACTCTGATCGGACAAGCTCACACCCAAGTCGGATAAATGCATTTTCGTGGGATATCCGAAGAAACCTTTGGATATTACTTCTACAACCGACTAGAGGGCAAAGTGTTTGTCGCTCGAAGTGGTGTTTTCCTAGAGAAAGAGTTTCTCAACAGGGAGACAAGTGGAAGAACGGTGCAGCTTGAAGAAGTTCAAGATGAACCAATCGGGGAAGGACTCGACGAATGATCCCATGTGGCAAGAACAAGTTGAGGAACCCATGGCAAAGGAAGCACCACCACCACGAAGGTCGAAAGGCTCCGCAATGCGCGAGATATATTATTGTTAGACAATGATGAGCCTACGACCTATGCGGAAGCAATGATGGACCGGACTACGAGAAATGGCATAGTGCCATGAGATCCGAGATAGCATCCATGGGAGACAATCAAGTTTGGAATTTGGTTGACCTACTTTGATGGTGTTAAAACCATAGAGTGCAAATGGATCTATAAAGGAAGATTGATATGGATGGAAATGTTCATATCCATAAAGCTCGACTTGTCGCAAAGGTTTTCGGCAAGTTCAAGGAGTTGACTACGATGAGACTTTCTCACTGTGGCGATGCTTAAATCAATACGGATCATTCTAGCTATTCTTTGCATATTTCGACTATGAGATATGGCGGATGGATGTCAATCAGTGGTGTTTTCCTAGAGAAAGAGTTTCTCAACAGGAGACAAGTGGAAGAAGCGGTGCGGCTTGAAGAAGTTCAAGATGAACCAATCGGGAAGACTCGACGAATGATGCCCATGTGGCGAGAACAAGTTGAGAACCCATGGCAAAGGAAGCACCACCACCACGAAGGTCGGAAAGGCTCCGCAATGCGCGAGATATATTATTGTTAGACAATGATGAGCCTACGACCTATGCGGAAGCAATGATGGACCCAGACTCTGAGAAATGGCATAGTGCCATGAGATCCGAGATAGCATCCATGGGAGACAATCAAGTTTGGAATTTGGTTGACCTACTGATGGTGTTAAAACCATAGAGTGCAAATGGATCTATAAAGGAAGATTGATATGGATGGAAATGTTCATATCCATAAAGCTCGACTTGTCGCAAAAGTTTTTCGGCAAGTTCAAGGAGTTGACTACGATGAGACTTTCTCACTGTAGCGATGCTTAAATCAATACGGATCATTCTAGCTATTGCTGCATATTTCGACTATGAGATATGGCAGATGGATGTCAAAACGGCTTTCCTTAATAGAAATTTAACCGAGGGCGTGTATATGATACAGCCCGAGGGTTTTGTCGATCAAACAATGCTAGAAAAGTATGCAAACTTCAAAAATCCATTTATGGATTGAAGCAAGCATCTCGGAGTTGGAACATTCGTTTTGATGAAGTGGTCAAAGGGTTTGACTTCATCAAAAGCGAAGAAGAATCTTGTGTTTACAAGAAGACAAGTGGGAGCTCACTCGTATTTCTAATCTTATATGTAGATGACATATTTCGATTGGAAATGATATTCCTATGCTCGAGTCCGTTAAGACCTCATTGAAAAATAGTTTCTCAATGAAGGACTTAGAGAAGCGGCATATATTTTGGGTATTAAGATCTATAGAGATAGATCAAAAAGGCTAATAGGATTAAGCCAGTACTTACATTGACAAAGTGTTGAAACGGTTCAACATGGAGGAGGCAAAGAAAGGGTTCTTGCCCATGTCTCATGGCATAAATCTTGGCAAGACTCGGTGTCCTTCG
Source organism: Ampelocalamus luodianensis (assembly GCA_036346255.1). Taxonomy (NCBI): domain Eukaryota; kingdom Viridiplantae; phylum Streptophyta; class Magnoliopsida; order Poales; family Poaceae; genus Ampelocalamus; species Ampelocalamus luodianensis. The sequence goes on along the minus strand of CM070622.1, from coordinate 58,829,603 downwards.
ACAAGCGATGGCGAGATCGCATGAGTAAGATTCCATATGCTTCGGCCATTGGATCTATCATGTATGCTATGATGTGTACTACGCCAGATGTTTCCTATGCTCTAAGTGTTACGAGCAGATACCGGTGATCGGTGAGAGTCAGGACAGCGATTAAAAACATCCTCAAGTATTTGAGAAGAACTAAGGATGTGTTCTAGTCTACGGAGGTGAGGAAGAGCTCGTTGTAAATGGTTACACGATGCAAGCTTCCAAACCGACAAAGATGATTACAAATCGCAATCGGGTTTTGTGTTCCTTTTGAGCGGTGGTGCGGTAAGTTGGAAGAGTTCCAAGCGAGAGCATTGCGACTCTACAACGGAGGCCGAGTACATTGCGGCTTAGGCGGCAAAGGAAGGTGTTTGGATAAGGAAGTTCATAACCGAACTAGGTGTGGTTCCTAGTGCGTGCGATCCTCTGGATCTTTCTTGTGATAACAAGTGGGGCCATTGCGCAAGCCAAGGAGTGAGGAATCACCAAAGAACAAACACATCTGCGGCGGTTTCATCTCATTCGAGAGATCCTTAATCGAGAGATTTAAAGATATGCAAAATACACACGGATTTGAATATTTGAGATCCTTTGTGAAGCCTCTCCCACAGCCTAAGCATGAGGCGCACACAAGAGCTATGGGTATTAGATATCTTCTAGATTGACTCTAGTGCAAGTGGGAGGCTGTTGGAGATATGCCTAGAGGCAATCATATTGATGATGATATTTCATTGTATCCATGATTTAATAAATGTTCCTTGAATATTGCCTTTGTGTTGATTAACAAGTATGTGACTTGTTTGTGAAACTCTTTACTTGTATGGTTATTCTAAAGTTGTCCCTAGTCGGAGTTCATGTGAGGACACACGTGAATGATTGATTAGCACATGTATCGGTTGATGACCATGTTTCACAGTCATAGACATGGAGATGTCAAACCAATAATGTGGACACATGTTTAGAACATGGGGTTGGACCGACCCAACATGAGACATAGTAATTATTCTTATGGTTCTCTCTACACAATGTGTACGCCTTGTCCTTAGACACGAGATTGTCGCATGTACTTGAGATGTGAATCGACCTACTTAGGGGCTATCAAACGCTACTCGTGGCGGGTAGTTATAAAGGTAGCTTTGGGTTTGTCATGAAGCATCTTTGCGAGGCATGGTCGGTCGAGATGGGATTTGCCCCTCTGCACGAGAGAGATATCTCGGGCCTCGAGTGATCGGATCAAATGCATGTCCATGCTACTTAAGGTTAAGAGTTAACCTAGTAAGGGATTCGGATCACGGGATCGAGAAAGAGTGGTCACTTGGAGCTCGATTGAATATCGTGAGGCAAAGGGATTGGCATGTACATAACGTTGTGATGGTTCGTCCGATATGATCTTTACGTATGTTTAGGAGTTGCACGTCTTGCTAGAGGCGCTACCAACTATTGACCAAGTATGTGTACTCGCGTCATGTCTAAACATATGTGAACCATAGGGTCACACACTTATGGGTGAAGCCTAATTCGGATTGGATCTAAATTAGGATCGGGCATTGAGTCCTAATGGGCCTCTATTCGTTGAAGCCCATTATAAGGACGTCTATAAAAGGAGGGCAGCGGCGCTGGTTGAGGTTTGAGTTTTTGTGACATCCTCAAACCCGGCGCCACCCCTCCCGCGCCCTAGTCACTCGCGCGGATCTAGTAGTCCGCGCGGCGTCGCTTCCTCCGTGCGTGTGGATACCTTGGAGGCGCGCATCCGTGGCGTTGGGACGAACCGCAAGAAAGGAGGCATGCACGTGGGGCCGCGGCGAGGACGAGGAAGTAGTACGACTACTGCGCCCGACGTCTTGCATCAGCGAGCACGACTACACCGCCCGACGCGTCTTGCATCAACTTCCGCACTTGGCGTCTAGTGGTAAGACCGTGATCTATAAGCGCGGTGATCTTGGTTTACTGGTAGAATTTTTAATTTGCGCTAGTGTAGCCTACCGTTTCCCAACAGTGGTATATGTATAGGTCTGCTAGTCCACACGTCAGTCTTGCGAGTACAAAAACAATTTTTGTACTCATATGCTTTGCTTAATATTTTTGTTGCAGAGGAGGCAGGTGAGCCCCAAGGGCCTCACTTTTGTGAGTTGTGCTGCCGTGGAGTGTGGGACGACTAGGCTTGGCGGTCCGGTCAGTTGCCTTGTGGGTTGAGGCACCTTTGGTTGGCTTTTGTTCTGACCATCTTATGGCAATGTCGCTTCCGCTGTTATCTAGTTAGTTGCTTATATTTTGGCCAGTCGGCTCTGTGTTGTAATAATCTACTTGTTGTACTGTTGCTTTCTGTTAAGTGTGTCGCTTTGGACTCTATGTTTAGAATGGAATTGATACATGCTTTTGTGAAGGGGTATGTATACTGCTTTCTGGGAAGTATACATATCTCGAGGCTGGGTTTATTTGATTTGTAATGCTAGGACCAATTGGATGGTTAAGTATTACAAGCCAAATAAACCGGGGTCCTCACACTTAATATCAGGCTTCCCAGCGTAGATCATTTTTATCTGCTCTCTAATTTCCTAAGGAGAAAGGGCTTCAAAAAGAGAGAAGTTTTGAGGTTACAAAATAGTCAACTAAATAAATCAAACAAGTCAGAAGTTTTTTAGACTTACCTCCCCTGGAGTCCTTGGTCGCTTCATCATGACCAATGAAGAAGAGCAGGGGACGCGATCGGAGCCTCAAGGGACTTATCCAGCGCATCGAGAAGTCCCTCACCACGTGCCAAGCGGTCATGCCCCTAGCACTGAGGTCCTAGATGGCCTTGACACACCTTCCGACCCGTCCCTCCTTCTTCACAGTCAACTGCCAGTTGGGATTCTCGCTCGCCGTCTTGCCGGTGAAGTAGAGGCCGTCCTCCTTTATGACAGTCATGTAGAGCCAACTCTTCTTCTATGACGACCACGAAGACTTCAAGTACATCCAGGTGAACTCATCGTCCTTCCCATCATGGAGGTGCAACGAGCATTCTCCAGGACTGGATGTTGACTTCCCCGACCGCACCATCTTGTAAAAATACTTGAAGATCTTTAGATTTGGTCGGATTCCCAAGTATGCTTCGCAAAGGAATATGAAGATGCTAAGTTAGCGATCGAGTTCCGGCCCAATTCACCAATTCATCCTCATAATGCTCTAGGACCTTGGAAAGGAATTTGTGAGCCAGGAACTTGAGCCTGCACTCAATGTATGCGAGGAAGACAGGAATTTCCCCATCTTCACTGCTTGGAAAAGTGCTCTCCGGCCACTGACCTCCACTTGATCAGATGCTTATCCAGGAGCATCTCGATCTCCTCCAGTGCCTTGAGCTTCTTCCTGCTCAGATCAGAGATCAGCCACTTGGTGATCGAATCTGACATTATGATGGTTTTTGGTGGATGAACAAGTGGTCGGAGGAGGTTTTGAGCAAGAGAAGTAAATGGGGTCGGAGGAAACTCTTTAGCAAGGAAATTCAAGGAAAGCTTGAGAGCGTAAAAAACCTAAAGTCGTGCTCAATGGGGGCTTTTATAGCTGCATTTGCTTAACTACAAAGAGGAGTCACTCAAAAGACCAATGGACACAAATGTTTTCCAATGTCCAATGGACGCAGGACTCTTCGGTTCCCCAGATGGTTTTCTCAACTTTAAAGTGAATACAAACCACCTCTCTTATTACGCTATTAAATGAAGGTTTGCCCGATATGAATTTAGTCAAAGAAGAGTTCACACGACATATTCATTTAAAGTTCAGGGGCTAGCTGATGAGGATTAAAACCTCTAAATATTCATTTATTTTAATTAAAGGTTGCACAACTTTGTGTTCGTGACCTCTAAAGCTAACGACCCCTATGGTCGTGAGGATTCCAAAAGTTACATCATGTGTACCCTGGTTGGAGAGGTCCTGTACCTACTACCCAACCAGGTAACTACTCGTAGAAGCAATGAACTAACACTTGAGTTCATTCCAAGTATATTCCTCTCATGTGATGAATGGAGCACATGCCTTATTCGTTGCAAACAGCACGACGTTTCATAGCTCTAAGTCACTGATAATAACTACCATGTGGTTATTTCTTCCACTAACATCAACCGCTCGACAATTGATACTTCACCAACTGCCGCCTCTCTCAAACCAGTCGTGACACTTCTAATAGGCACCTCTTCAAAGGAGTAACTGCCACCACTTCGTTGACTACTTAAAGGAGAAGAACGAGCGATCAAAAAATCAATCTGATTTAAGAGATCAACAGGAAATTGGATTTCATCTGAAGCAATAGCATAGTAGGCAATCCACTTAGTGTAATTAGGGCTAGTCTACTACTTTGTTAAGGGCAACCCCTGTAAGGTTCCAGTTCATTGTAATAAAGAGCAGTCCTATTCTCTCCCAATAACTCTGTGCATTTTCCTCTATTTTATTTCGTAAGATTGGTGACTCGATGGTCGACAACTTGCAATTACCAAGCCAGTGCACCCACCAATTACCAGGCCACATTCCTCTTACAATCCTGCATCTGCATCCACCTACACTTTTCACTAGCTGCAACAGGACAAATCAAATCCTCAGGCTGCAACCCGGCATTTCATCCCACGCACAAATTATTTTATAGAAGTAAAGTCTAATCAAACAAGTTCTCGATATCACCATGGCTATAGGCATGGCTATTTGGACAGTTTTCACTCTATAGAGATCGCACAACTTTACCTATAAGAGACGACCATTTTATACTTTAAACACCCTACCGCAGGCATGAGACTAAGATAACCATCAGAAGGCCTTTACAATGCCCCCATCCCAATGCGGCCCTGTAATAGCCCAAATTTCAAATTTCAGTAAAAATTAAAATTTATTTATTTTTGTGGAATTTTCTGGAATTTTTAAAAGCTTTTATAATTATTTTAAAGTTAAAACAAATTTATTTACAAAATTAAAAGCCAACATAAAGTTGGAAATAATTTTATTAAGTCCAAAATAAGTATGGGAATTTCTGTGAAATTTTCCATAATTTTTGGAGTTATTTTGCTATTTTCTAAAGCTTAATTGAATTACTGGAATTAAATCAAATGAAAAAGTCAAAAGAAAATCTGAAAAACCTAACGGGCTGAAAGCCCTTGGCCCACCTCTGTTTTCGGCGACTCCGGCCCAGCCCACCCGCCTTTTCTCTCTCTCTCTCTCACGGTCCCACCCGCTAGCCTCTGCCCCCTCACCGCCAGGTGGACCCGTCCGTTTTCTTCTTCCTCGCCCCTTCTTCCTCACGCAGCAACCGCCGCCCACCATTCTCGGCCGCGCCGAAGCTCCGACAACCGCGCGCCCAACCGCCCGCGAGATCGTGCGATGTGCGCACGATTCCCGCAGCCTACCTCTGCCCCCACTACCCACTTTCTCCCCCTCTCTTCGCGGCCGGTTCACCCACATGCCGCAACCGCCGCCGCGCACGACCTCCACCTCCCGGCCTCCCCTGCCCCCTATAAAAGGGAGCACGAGGTGCCCCCTTCCACCCTCACTCCAAACCCGCCAACCACTCCTCCTCCCTCGCTCTCTTCCGGTTGATTTTCGTAAGCTTCTCGCCGCCGGCCGCAAGCTTTTCTCCGCTACTTCTGGCACCTACACCGCCCCGTCGCTGTCGCCACCGACACCGTCGTCATCGCCTCGTCGCGGCGCACCCCGTGCGCACACCCGCGTCACCGAAGCACCGCCCGAGCCCCCGCGCCGTCGTGAGCCGTTTTGCACTGCCGCCTCTCACCTCGCCGCCGGCGTTACTCCCACGCATTTGCGCCGCCACGGTAAGCATTGCACTCCCCGCACTCTCCTCTCCCTTTTGCTGCCCTCGCCGGCCGTCGCCGTGGCGCCCAGCGCCGGCGACCTTAGGGCCGAGAGCCCGCCGGCATCGCCACGTGGCCGCCACCGCGATGCCACATCGGCGCTGCATCGCGCGTGTCCGCCACCTCACCGCTTGCGTGGCGCCACATCACCTCGCGCCGCCAACTCAGCCCATAAACCCAGTCCACTGTGGACCGTGTCTATGACACGTAGGGCCCACTGGTCAGAATTTTGTTTTTAATTCTTTTAATTCCGAAATCATGTGGATGACGTCATCATTGCGCAATAATTAGATTTTCCTTTAGAAAAATAAATCAAGAAAATCTGGAAATTCAGAATTTAGGTTTTAAAATATGTTTAAACTTCAAAAATTCATAACTTTTGCATCTGAACTCCAAATTGAGTGATTCAAGTTGCAAAATTTCTATAAAATTATAATCTAGCTAACTAAACCAAAATATTTCAATTTGGAGTTAATTTGAACTATGATTTTGAATTTATTTGAATTTGAATTTGAATTTATCGTATTTTCACGTTTAGACTTCGACGACTCCAGAGAGTTCGACCAATCCGAAGACCTAGAATTCCAAGACATCAACGAAGGCAAGTTACAACATTGATCATATTATTCTTGGTATTTTGAAGTTATTTTTAGTTTTTAAATTATTTAATGCATGCATATGTTTGTATAAGTATTTTAATGTCCTGTTTTATACATAGTTACTCCCATGTTTCATTGTATGGCCAATTTGCATTTCGTACATGATTCCCTTGACACCATAGACAAAATATTATCAAAAACAGTCATATGCTTAGCCAGGCTTAGTTCACACTTACAAATTTGGGAAGGTTTAGCCTAGTCTCTTACAAATTTGTTTCAATCTTGACATTGTGGTATTGTTTTTACCACATAAAATTATAAAGAGAGTTTTATTCAAAATAAAATCAAAAATGGGTTTGGACTTGGGCGAAATGGTCGGAATGGTGGGTGCAGGTTTATGCACGGGATTAATCTGGTTAAGATTAAGGCCCATGGTTTGTAGGAATGACGCCCAAGTCAATTAAGGACCGGTCTTGAAGCCGCTTATTGCTATGTCTTATCGTACTACCACATGTCCTGTATGGGCAGGATTTGGTTAATTAATTTGTGATGTTCTAGTGTATTTATGTCATATTGATTATGTGGGTGTCGGTTAGACTTTTATTCCCACTTGGCGCAAGAGGGGGCTTCCAGAGGACGGTTAGTCCAAAGGGGCAAAACCTTAGCGGGTATGAGTACAGTAGGACAGGACATTGTAAAGGCCTCATGGTAATTGCTCAGTCACACGCCTACGGAAGCGTGTATTGGCCGACATAACGAGCATGTCACCTCGTGTGGGTAAAGTTGTACCAACTCTGCAGAGTAGAAACTATTCGAATAGCCGCGTCCGCGGTCATGGACATGCTAGCAGGGCCACTTAAAGTTAGATTTATTCTTGGTTTTAAAATTGTTTTATCAAATGTCTGAGGATGGTTAATCCTCATGTAAAGTTGGGCGAGAAGCCAAGTGTTAGGAGGGAATCCTTCACTTAATCATTGGAGGTTATCCATATTACAACATCGTCATTTTTAAAACATGATTTTAGTCATAGTATAAAATTGCCTTAGAAATTATTATGGATATTTAAACTGAAAATGTTGCTTTACGCAAAACAACCCCTAGCCATACTCATTTGTTACCTTATGCGTGCATTTCCATTCAATATTGGGTGTAGCTTGCGAGCACGGTAGTTGTGCTCACTCTTGCTGAATAAATCTTATTCAGGAGAAGACTTCTTCCCCGACGGTGAGGATCAGGACGAGTAGGCCTTCGACCCAGACGATTGCCTGTGGCGCATCGTGTGGCTCACCTCTATTATTATGTTTCTGCTGTGTTATTCATTTGACATTTGATATTGTTATTCAGACTCATTTGTATTAAAATATCGAATTACTTAATGTTATTTACGTTTTCGTGATATGAATGTGATATCCATTTTTGTAAGACTGTGTACACTAAAAATCCTGGACCGGTGTATGAATACAGAGAATTCGGGATCCTTCGCTCCCGGGTTCGACAAAAGTGGTATCAGAGCCATATCGACTGTAGGTCATGGCCCACGGTAGAAATGGTATAACCATTAGGGACTATTTTCAAAAACTTAAAATTATTTACCTGTCTTCCAGAGTTAACTCTTCCTTTCTCTGTTAAAATATTTCTAAACTCTTGTCTTTTCTAAAATTGTAGATGGCCGAGAGACCGACCCGCATCTCCCACGGAATCTTTGCTGGAGAATGGGCCGACATACTGTGGAAGATGATGCAGCATTTGAGCTTCAAGAAGAGGCCCACATACCAAGGATACAAGTATATCGTGGGACAGCAGGTGTGAGGACCCCGGTTTATTCGGCTTGTACTGCTTAACCATCCACTTGGTCCTAGCAGCACAAATCAAATAAACCAAACCTCGAGATATGTATACTTCCCAGAAATGCAGTATACACACCCCGTTACAAAATCATGCATCAATTCCATTCATACACATAGAGCCGAAGCAAAAGCAACAACTGAAAGACATACATAATATAAAGAGAGTTAGTACAAAAGAGAGGCCGCCCGGCCAAAAGACATACAATAGATAAATACACAGCGGAAGCAAAATGGCCATAAGATGGCGATAAACAAAAGCCAATCGGTGTGCCTTTACCCACAAGGCAACCAACCGGACCGCCAAGCTAATCGCTCCAAACACCGCCACAACAAATCTCACAAAAGTGAGGCCCCTCGAGCTCTTCCTCTGCAACAAAACAATTAAGCATAGCATCTGAGTACAAAAATTGTTTTTGTACTCGCAAGACTGACGTGTAAGATAACAGAACTATAATTAGCTACATGCAAGCTTTATTTAAGTAGATAAGGCTCTGGACTTATTTTCAGCATAAAGCAAGTTTTCTTTGCAATAAGGTAATACATTTGAAAGCAAGTTTGCAATTAATTTCTATTGTTCAAATAAAAGTGAGACGAGTATAACAATAGATAGAGAACAACAATGTCCTAGAAGTGACTAACCCAATAGTCACCACAACAATAGCATGAAGTACCCCTTCATACCACCCATGTCAAGTTTTAAGTTTTAAAAGGTTGTAGTCTAGTTCTTGCACGACCTTACCAAGCATGTCCATAACCTAGGACGAGGCTATTCGAATAGTTTTAACCCTGCAGGGGTGTACCAATGTACCCACACGATAGACCGCCTTTCCACTAGCCACGGTTAGCATACTTCCTTTGGTATGCAGGCACGGCTAAGTCTACAAGACGCTTTCCAATGGACGATGCTAATTAAGAGCCGCAACCCACGGGAGAAGGATACATTAGACGACCCTAACAGGACAGCTAATGCTCCCCTCGCACACCACAAACACACACACGCACGCACTCCACCGACGGTTCATAATTAGCACCTCCCAAAATACTTAGTCAAGAGAGGTCCCATATCCCCTCGTGGTTAGTACGCAATAAGCGCTTGGCTTAGTGACACAAGTAACTCGGTCCTTGGGGACTTAGGCACCATTCCAAACACACCCAAGATCACACCAACATACCATTGTGCCCAAGTCAAGATATAGTTTTGTTTTCAGTTTTTGATTTGTAAATCAATAAAACACAAGGATTGGACATAATGGAGTAGTATAAGTATTTGTGTGATCAAGATCATCGACTAAGTCGATGATCGCCCAATACTACCGATAACTGGGCATGGCTAAGCAATATTCATTCGTAATCTACTAAGTGATAAGAGTTCATCCAACGAACTCTGATCACAGCAAATAACCTAGGCTCAGGTAGTAGAGGATATTTATTTCCCTACAGATTATGCAACTAGAGGATTAACTACTCAATTTAACAACAAAATAGCAATGCATACATAGAAGTTAAACAAAATATTAGACTTTAAAAGTAATGGGATCAAATGGGAAATGATCAAACTGCTTGCACAGTTCTTTGTTGCTCAATTTGTTCTTTGAGGATCACTATCTAGGTCAACACACTCGTCGGCACCTAATCGAAAAAGCGAAAAAGAACCGATAAGAACAAAGAAAACGAAAAAGACTCTAAAGCCAAAATGCTCCAAATGCTCTAAAAATTTCCCAGCAGCAAGACCATGATTAAAAATGAATTTAGAAACAAGAACCAACTGATTTGGACTCTTAATGCAAAAGACATGATCAAAACAATGCATTTCGGCCAAAATTAAATTTAAATAGGTTACTGTTCATAAATAATTTTCTAGAAGTTCTCTGGACATGGAAATTTTATGATAGGTTGCTACTGACGTCTTAAGGCTAACACAAGTGGTTTCATCTTAATTGGAGTTAAAATGATTTAGTTATGATTTTTCTAAGTTATAAATCTAAGGCATGATTAATTTCAGTATTAAAGACTACTGTAAAACCTATACTAAGCGAAAGTACTTTAACAGATGCATTTATAGAACTTTAGTTTGTTAAATTTGGAAATACAGAGCAAAAGATATGCATTTTTGAAGTTTAAAACAATTAATATGTGCAAATAAAAGCTCGCCTACAAGTTGGAATTTCTGCAGACCAAGCGGGGTACATGATGTGTTCCATGTGTCCCGGCTAAAGAAGTGCCTCCGTGTTCCAAGCGAGAAGCTCGTTGGAAACTCTTGATGTCGGGAAGATTTGACCTACGCGGCGTCTGTTCGCATACTCGAGGAGGTGAGCGAAGAGCGAGAATAAGACCATCAAGTTCCTTAAGGTTCGGTGGTCGAATCATTACGAGGATGAAGCTACTTGGGAGCGAGAAGATCGTCTCCGTGCAGACTACCCCTCTTTCTTTTCCGAGTGAGACAAATCTCGGGACGAGATTTTTGTAAGGGGAGGTTTTGTAACATCCCAAATTATGTACTTGTGTTTCAAATGTAAGAAAATGAGTAGAAATTAAAACTTTTTCTTACGTCATGTATTTCTGTGTGTACTAAACAATTATTGTACAAGAGTATGGAAATACAAAGTCACAAGTCTGTTGATCCAAATCTTGATCCTCCAAAAACAATCTTGTCCAATCTTGTGATCCTTCTCGGGAAATATTTTTCCTAAGTTCTTGGGATGGTTTGTGACCCCTCTGAAAAATTTCACAATTTTTAGAAATTGTTGAATATTTTTAAGGGTCGATCAAACTTGTTTGACATGTAGTCAAACCTAACCTAGCACATTGTGTGATTTTGGAGGAAAATGTACAATGCAAAACCTTTGGAAAGTTTACATAACGTCCATCTCAATGTCGACAAGCTCTTTGTCAAAATTTCATAAATTTTGGAGCTAGCTCTATCTCTTAAGACCCCTTCAAAATCTCAATTCAAATTAAAACACTAAACCTGGTCCGAGTCAAACTTAGACTCAAACCTCCTCGGGTCTTTGTAAAAGACCTCCCACCCGCACGACCTCCTCATGTTCTATTTTCTAAGACAACCCTCGAGGACCTCCCCTAGGACCTCCTTTGCACCTTTTGCAAAGACCACCCTGGGCGACCTCCTCGGCCCTCCACGACCACCCCTAGCACTTGGGTGATTGTGGGCCGTCCATCCATCTTGAGATCTGTGGCTCAGACCTCCCCTAAGTGTTAGGACCTCTAATACTTAGCTCAAAATCTGAGCCCTTGGATTTTAATCCAACAGCTCACAACCTCCCTGGTGGAGCTCAGCGCTGATTTAGCCGTTGAGTTCATTTGACCAGTTTTTCCCCATTTCTCTCACTGTCGGGTGGGCACAGGCATTATCAATTTTGTGCATGGCGGAGAGAGCGGTGCCTTGTCAACTCTAGGGTGACAAGCGGCTATGTCTCGCCAACATTAAATGTCTGCACCCTTTTTGCTCAAAAGTCTTTGAGACAACCTACTCCCATCATGTCGAGTGTCCTAGCTTGTTGGCTGTGGACACCGCCTTGTTCTTCCTCTCCGGCTATATATTGAGCCCGAGCTTCTCCCTTAAGCTTCTTTGGATCCATTCTTGCACCTCTAACTTCTTTCTCTGCTCTTGTGCTCAAAACACCCAAAAGTCTTTGCCACTATTGCTTTGCCCTTGGAGCTCCCGAGGCGACCTCAGAGCTCAGTGGTTCAATATTGCGATTGTTGGCTGTCATTTGTTCTCTTGGTCACCTCCAAATCTCCTAATTTGCTTTGTTTAAAACCTTCACAGAGGTTGACAAAGTGGGAGCTCATTGTTCGTGGCAGGAGCTTCATCTTCTTCACCTCGGCGACCTCCACCGTCACGGAGCTCTGCGACCACTCCCGGTCCTCCTTCGTTCCTGGTGAGTACCTTAGTATTGGAAACCGATCGTTTTGAACCTCGTTAGCTTTTCGTTTTGGCCATATTTTGCCTCCTTGGTCATCTCGGCTAGCCGCCGGTAGGATGCGCTCTAGCCCTAGCTGTTGGCACCTTTAGGTTCTCCTCCTATTTGGGACTCATCAGTGTTCTTGGTTTCCGCGACGAGGTCCACGTCGCGTGGCGGCAGTGTGGAACACGCTTTCGTTTTGTCGATCAAAACCTCCGTTTTAAATCATGTTCTTGGACAACTTTAATGCTCAAATCATTGCTTGTCATTTGGTGCGTTAATGGTGTCTTTAATCTTAGTGGAGTCAGCATCGTGTGGGCCATGGGTTTAGAATTAAAGTCAGGAAGTCTTTAAGTGCTCCTGTTGGATTCATTTATTGTCAATCATTAGATGCTTTTAATTTGTCTTAGCTGCCACCTTTTGTCGTTGTCCGGAGGTCCTGCGCCATTAAATCCACTCTAGGACCTCCTCGGACTAATCTTAGCCGTTCACGACCTCTCCAAGTTTAGATCTGGGCCTTAGGATCTTTTCCGAAAAATCCTAAGTCTCTGGACCTCCCCTTGGTGGTGATCCTAGTCGTATAGGACCACCCCTGTTAAATCTTAGCCGTATAAGACCACCTCTGTGTTTCCGCAAAGGACCTTCCCCGAGGTCCTCTTTGCAAAACACCTCCCTGTGGTCTTTTGTAAAAACCACCCCTAAACACCTTCCCCGAGGTCCTCTTTGCAAAAGACCACCCCTGGTCTTTTGTAAAGGAAACCATCAAAACTACCCCCTGAGGTCCTCTTTGTAAAAGACCACTACTAGTCCTTGTAAAGAAGCCTCAGGACCTCCCCGCCTAGATCTAGACCGTTAGGACCTCCTCGGTGAGATCCTAACCGTCCAGACCTCCCTCGCTTAAATCTTAGCCGTTCAAGACCTCCTCCTGGAGATCTTGACCGTCTAGGACTTCTCTCGTTTCATCTTAGCCGTTCAGGACCTCCTCCTAGAGATCTTGACCGTCTAGGACCTCCTCCTTTAGATCCGTGGCTTTAGGACCTCCCCCGCCTCAGATCTGGACCGTTTATGGCCTCCCATGGGAGATCGAAGCCGTCCAGACCTCTCTCTGTTAAAAACCCGCTTAGGACCTCACCATCGAGATCGTGACCGTTTAGGACCTCCTCGGTGAGATCCTAGCCATCAAGACCTCTCGCTGTTAAGCTCACCGTTTAGGTCCTCTCTCCGCTCAGATCTAGACCGTTAAGACCTCCCCTCGGGAGATCTTAACCGTCCAGACCTCCCCCTTAGTGAGATAGCCGTAGGAGCTCCTCGTGGAGCTCGGGACCGCCAGATCCTGATCTGACGGCCACGACCTCCCTAGTGCGCGAGGAGATCCTTCGCTAGTGGTCGGGACCGTTGGATTCGATATCCACGGTCAGGATCTCCCCTGTGCGCGCCGCGCTGGTGCGCTATGCGTCGGTGCTCTGTGACCGTTGGATCCCGCATCGACGGTCCAGACCTCCTCCTTTTCGCTAGCTCCCTCAGACCTCCCAAGAGCTCCAAGTTTTCAAAGTGTTTAAGTGTTCTAATTTTCAAATGTGCATAACTTTTTCATTTTAACTCCTTTTTGAGTGAATCCAATTCTGTTAGCTTCCTGTAGTAATAAACTTGTTAATAAAACTGACTTTAGGCATGTTACTATTTCCAACAAGTTTTCACATGCAAATTAGTTTTGTTCATTTTCATAACTTGAAAAATCATAACTAAATCATTTTAACTCCAAATGAGGTGAGACCACTTGTGTTAACCTTAAAATGTCAGTAGCCACCTATAATAAAAATTACAGCTGCACCACATTTCTAGAAATTTTTGCCAACCAAATTAATTATGATGAACAGTAACAGATTGCAATTTTTCCACTTGAGCAAAATTGTTTTGATCATATCTTTTGCATTAAGAGTCCAAATCAGTTGGTTCTTGTTTCTAAATTCATTTTAAATCATGATCTTGCTGCTGTGAAATTTTCAGAGCATTTGGAGCATTTTGGTTTCAGAGTCTTTTCGTTTTCTTTGTTCTTATCGATTCTTTTCGCTCTTTGGTGAGGTTCACGATTGTGCCGTCCTTGAGAGTGACCCTCTGCAGCATATTGAGCAGCAGCAGCCAGGCAAGCAGTTTGATCATTTCCCATTTGATCCCATTACTTCTAAAGTCTAATATTTTGTTTAACCTCTATGTATGCATTGCTATTTTGATGTTAAATTGTTTAGTTAATCCTCTAGTTGCATAATCTGTAGGTAAATAAATATCCTCTACTACCTGAGCCTAGGTTATTTGCTGTAATTAGAGCTCGTTGGATGAGCTCTTGTCACTTAGTAGATTACGAATAAATATTGCTTAGCCATGACTAGATATCGGTAGTATTGGACGATCATCGACTTAGTCGATGGCCTTGATCACACAAATACTTATATTATTCCATTATGTCCAATCCTTGTGTTTTATTGATTTACAAATCAAAACCTGAAAACAAAAACTATATCTTGACTTGGGCACAATGGTATGTTGGTGTGATCTGTTGGGTGTGAATGGAATGGTGCCTAAGTCCCTAAGGACCGAGTTACTTGTGCCATTGATCCAAGCAATTGTTGCGTGCTAACCACGCGAGGGGGATATGGAACCTCTCTTGACTAAGTACTTTGGGAGGTGTTAATTATGAGTGGTCGATGGGTGTGTTGAAGCGTGTGTGTGTGTTTGTGGTGTGTGGGAGCATTGGCGCACGGTTAGGGCATCTAATGTGTCCTTCTCCGTGGAGTTGCGGCTCTTAATTAGCATCGTCCATTGGAAAACGTCTTGTTAGACTTAGCCATGCACGCATACCAAAGGAAGTATGCTAACCGTGGTTGGTGGAAAGGCGGTCTATCGTGTGGGTACATTGTGTGAGGACCCGGTTTATTTGGCTTGTAATGCTTAACCAACCACCGGTCCTAGCATCACAAATCAAATAAAGCGATCTCGAGATATGTATACTTCTTCGAAGCGATATCGCACCTCGGTACAAAATTAGACATCAACTCCATTCAAAACATAGAGTCCAAACATTACACTACAAGCGGAAGATAAACAAATAGTAACAATATTACGGACATAGCCGACTGTGCCACAAGATACACAAATAGACAAGAACGACATAATGAAGCAAAAGTGCCATAAGATGGCTATAAACAAAGCCAATCGCGTGCCTTCAACCCACAAGGCATCGGCCAGGACCGCCAAGTCTAGTCGCCCAAGAAGCGGCAACACGACTCACGTAGTGAGGACCACGAGGCTCACCTTCTTCCTCTGCAACAAAATCATTAAGCAAAGCACCGAGTACAAAGATTGTCTTTGTACCCAAGACCGACGTGTGAACTAAATGGACTGTTCATATGCTACATGCGAGCTTATTTGGTGGAGGCCATATGTTTCATTTGCATAAAGCCAACTTTCATTTGCAATAATATAATCTGCTTTAAAGGCAAGTTTGCAATTCATTTATAAGATTGAAATAGCAAGAAGGATAATAATAGCAAAAGAGCAAAGATAAAACAACCTAGAAGTGACTATCCCAATAGTCACCACCACAATAGCACGAATCCCAGATTCGTACCACCCAGCAAGTTTTAATTTAAATGTTGTAGTCTAACTCTTGGAAGACCTTGCCAAGCGTGTCCATAACCTAGGACGAGGCTATTCGAATAGTTTGAACCCTGCAGGGGTGTACCAATGTACCCACACTTCAGACCGCCTTTAAGCCAAAGCACACTTCCGAAGGTATGCTGCACACTAAGTCCTACGAGACTTTTCCAATATTGTGTATTAACTACGAGCCGCTCGTATGGATAGAAATCCATACGCTTACATGGTAAAGCCGAAAAGACAACTACCCACTCGGGATAAAGCTTTTGGACAACTACCATGCTCCACCTCCATCCCTCCCGCGACCTCCTGCGACTGGAGCCAATACACGCCAAAGTACTAGGTCAAGAGAGGTCCCATATACTCTAGTGTGGTTAGCACGCAAAATGCTTAGTTGATGTAACAAGATGTTCGGTCCTTGTTGACTCGGGCACCATTCCAGCCACACCCACAGATCACACCAATCATACCGTTGTGCCCAAGTCTAAATCATTTTTGGTTTTCAGTTTTAGTTTTGCAATTAAACATAGCAAAAATGTCAAACATAAAGTTATAGTAGATTTTGTGTGATCAAGGTTACCGACTAAAGTCGATAACCGCTTGATTCTACCGATACTAAGCATGTCTAAGCGGTGAAATCGTATCTACTAAGTGACAAGAAATCATCCAATGATCTCTAATCACAAAGAAATAACCTAGGCTCAGGTAGTAGAGATCAATATTTGTCTACAGGATATGCAGCTACGGATTTAACTAATCCATTTTAACACAAATTAAGCAATGCATACATACAGCTGAAACAAAATATTAGACTTTAAAATACTGGGATAAATATGATCAAAGCGCTTGCTGGATCTTTGTTGCTCAATATGTCATGAGGATCGTCCTCGGGGTTGCCGCAAATATCGAAGCCTAACGACCGAACATAACAGCAAATAAGAACGAATAACACCGACAAAACTCAAACATACAACAACACCAAAACAAGCCAAAACTCACACAGCAACCTAAGCAAGATATAACAAAATTTTAGAAACAGAGAACAAATTATTTTAAGTTATTAATAATTTTCTATGTATTTTCTAAGCTAAAAACACAACATGCCACTAGTTAAATACTTAACAAATTTTCATGAACAGAAACAGTGTGTAAAACCTATCCTAATAGTTAGTATACTGAAAATGAAATTTTAGAATTGGGTTTCTTGTATTTGGACAATTATTGAAAGAGATATGCATTTTCTAATTTGGAGATTACGATTTACAACATTAAATTAATTAACAGATTTTTGCTACAGATACCAGGTTGAAACTCATTTTAGTAAATAGTACATTTAAAATGAAAATTAACAAAGACTTGGTTTCATGCAGTTTGGATAAAAATTGAATTAGTTATGCATTTTACAAGTTTAATTGATTTAACGATTAATGTGAAAAGCATTTCGAAATACTAAAGCACTTAATACTTCTTCTCCGACGCACGGCTAGCCTGACCAGCGACAGGCGCCCCGCGTAAAAACGACTGACGAGCGGATCGCGCATAAGGTGACGTCGGCGTATTCTAAGAATCGTCTTTGACATATCAAAGTGTACTTCTAACATATACTCACGAGAAATACGCTGCCGGCAGAGAAAACGCATTAATAACACTACACAACCCCAACCGACATTCGGGCCCACATGACGAGACACAAAGTGAAATGCAACGGTTGGATTAAACGATTTCTAAGCGTGATTAACAAAGCAAGGGCCCACAAGCCGTAGATACAAACTAAAAGACGATTAGAGCTTAAGAAGGATTAGACCTTAGCTACCGGCGGCTCGACGGAGTTCCCACAGCGGCGCGACGGCAGGTGGGGATGCGGAGAATGGTCGAGGCTCGAGCTCGGGATGGCACGACGGGTGCACCGCAGCTCCACGAACTTGATGCCGATGACGCGAGCCCAATGGTCGCGGAGATGGGCCCACGACGGCGGAGGCGGAGAAGAAGCTACGGCTCGCAGAAGGCGCCATGCACTTCGAGCGGCGGAGAAGTTGCGCCACGGATCGCCGACTCCGTGAGCAATAAGCACAAGACAAAGTCGAAGAAGAAGGTCCGAGGCGGACCGTTGCGGCGGCGGAACACCGTGCGCGAGGAAGAAACACCGCACGACTTCCACGATGCACGAAAGACGTAAACGAGCCCACCGTTAGACTCGTGAGGAGGATTGCGATCACGAGGACCAAGTGACGAGGTTAGAGACTCACCGAGAACTAGCAAGCTCGCGGGACCGCCGCAACCGGAGGCGAGGCAGCGATACGCCTCGTGATTCACTGGACGCCAAGGACCCGGGTTGGGCAAAATGGAGGCGGCGTCGAGCGTGGATCACGGCGGTGTGGTTGCGGGATCAAGGGCGGCGCTAACACAGCGGCGCTACCTTCGCCCTCTTCGCCGGCCGAAACAGAGAAGCGGGCGGAGAAAGTGAGATAGCGAAGGAAACGATGAATGAGTGAGTGCGGTGAGGTTATAAAGCTCTGGCGATGCTCCACGGACAGACACGAGGGCAAATAGGTGGCAGCGACGAGGTACGTGGCACACATGCGTGATCGCCGGTGCGCTCCGGTGAGACGCGGAGAGGACGAGGACGAAGCTGACAAGTGGGGTCCACCAGTCAGTGACTCACAAAGCGGTGCGAACCGGTGGTTTGATTTGATCAGGAACGTGTCGACCGTTGGATCTGAATTGGACGGCTGAGATCGGTGTATGCATTCGGACAGGTCGGTTGCGCACGCGACGTGGATCGTTCGATTTGCATCGGACGGTCGCGATCAATTGGACTCGGGCGGTGCGATTAGTTGACGCGACCGAACCAAGTGTGCGAGTCGGACTCGAGCCTGAGTTGGGTTCGGGCCCGAGGAACAGTACCTTTAGAATTTGATTTAAAAGACAGAGAAGGTTTTGGGGAATTTTTAGAGGTAGCTCCTGAGCTCCAAAAATTTCTGAAATTTTTATGGTAGCTACTAGGACAGAGGACAACCTTGTATAATTTTTCCAGAACTTTTATGCATTGCATTGTTCTAGAGAAAATTCATAAGCTGCTGTACCGGGGAGTTTGACCAGATTTCAAACAGAGTTGACTTGGCCATATGAAATAGCAAACAAAATCTAAAAATTGTGAAATAATTCAGGGAGGTAGATAGGATGATCAAGATGGTAGGAAAAATAATTTCAGAGGATGATCACAAGTGTGAAAGCTAAGAACCTGCTGACAACAATCTCCATTCACAAGAATTTAATTCTAGAAAATTGGAAATTGCTAGGGAAAATTTGGAAAACTTCCAAATGATTTGAAGAGGCAACAAAAGTTTTTATTCCTCCTCAAAATTTTACATTGGAAATACAAACCCTAAGTTAGGGCTGTTACACATTGGTACACCCCTGCAGGGTTAAAACTATTCGAATAGCCTCGTCCTAGGTTATGGACACGCTTGGTTATTTCCCACAAGAACTAGACTACAACCTTTTAAAAACATAAAACTTGACATGGGTGGTATGAAGGGGTACTTCATGCTATTGTTGTGGTGGCTATTGGGTTAGTCACTTCGGGATGTCATCTACCTATTGTTATATTGGTCTCTCTTTTATTTGAACAATAAGATTTAATTGCCAACTTGCTTTTAAATGTATTACCTTATTGCAAAGAAAACTTGCTTTATGCTGAAAATAAGTCGAGAGCCTCCTCCACTTAAATAAAGCTTGCATGTAGTTAATTATAGTTCTGTTATCTTACACGTCAGTCTTGCAAGTACAAAAACAATTTTTGTACTCAGATGCTATGCTTAATTGTTTTGTTGCAGAGGAAGAAGGTGAGCAGAGGGGCACTTTGTGAGATTTGTTGTGGCGGTGTGCGGAGCGATTAGCTTGGCGGTCGGTTGGTTGCCTTGTGGGTAAAGACACACCGATTGGCTTTTGTTTATCGCCATCTTATGGCCCTTTGCTTCATTGTTTAAATTAGTTACTTATGTGCTATTTGGCGGTCGGCCTCTCTTTTGTAATAACTCTCTTTATATTATGTATGTCTTCTGATTTGTTGCTTTAGCTTCGGCTCTATGTGTATGAATGGAATTGATGCATAATTTTGTAGCGGGGTGTGTATACTGCATTTCTGGGAAGTATACATATCTCGAGGCTTAGTTTATTTAATTTGTCTTGCTAGGACCAAGTGGGTGGTTAGCGGTACAAGTTTAATAAACGGGGTCCTCACAAAGTTGGTATCAGAGCCATTCCGACCGTAGTAACCCAAGCTTGATCGTATTTAGGATATTTTGGAAAACTTAATTTCAAAGTATCAAATGATTTATGAAAGCTTAAGTAAGTTCTCAGATTTTATTCCTTACCTATCTTAGCTTTCTATCTCATCTTGCTCTAATTTGAGTTTTAAAAGTTGTTCTCCTTTCGTTCTCTCAAAAGATAGTTGTATCGTTTAAATTGGGTTTTGGGAACCATTGAGTTTGGCAAATTGAAGTGTTAGCTGCCCTCTATAAGGTTTTGAAGCTTCGGAAGTTGAAGATTTCGGCTTAGAAGCTTGGATGCAAAATCTGGACAGCGAGCGTCGATTTCCGGACAGCAAGCGCAAAGGTCCTAAATAGGGTAGAAAATGAGAGGTTAATCAACTAAAACTTGTGGGAATAAAAGGGTAGGATGTGATACTAGTTAGCTAAGTATCTAACACTATTTTTGCCGCCTTAACCTTGCTTTTGAGTAGTGTTAGACTTGAAGTAGTGTGCTGAAATTTTATCTTCTCAACCCATTGCTCGTTCATTCAATACGGGTTAATGGCATCGAGAAGTTGAGATTTGGTTTGGTGTTTCCCTTGCTGTTTTGGAGCCTCCTTGGAAACATTTAAAGTTTATATGCTTGTTATTTTGGCTTTCGTTTAGCTTTTCGCTTTCAGCAACTTCTAGATTTGAGGGTTTTGTTGCTAACCCGATTTCCTTGCACCAGGATGGCTGGGGGTACTCGTAGTGGCCGTGGTCAGCAGCCTGGTTTGGATGAGGAGCTCCCGCCTCCTCCGACCATGGCTGAGGTGTAACATCCCAATTTTAGGCTTGTGTTTCAAATGTAAGAAAATGAGTAGAAATTAAAACTTTTTCTTACATCCTGTATTTCCTATTGTACCAAGCAAGTATTGTACAAGAAGTTATGGAAATACGAAGTCACAAGTCTTTTGATCCAAATCTTGAACTTTCAAAAACAATCTTGCCTAATCTTATGATCATCTCCTGGAAATATTTTCCTAAGTTCTTGGGATGGTTTGTGACCCTCTGAAAAATTTCACAATTTTTAGAAATTGTTTGAATATTTTGGAGGTCAGTCAAACTGTTCAAAATCTGGTCAAGCGTGGACCAGCACCTTGTTGAATTTTTGGAGGAAAATGTATAGCACAAAAACCTCTGCAAAAATTATACAAGGTCAATAACTCAGCTAGCAAGCTCCTGTAAAAGTTTCATAATTTTTGGAGTGAGTTTGCTACTTCAATTTAAATCCCCAAACTTCAGATCTGCTTGAAACCCAAAGTTAGGGCTGAGCCAGACTCGGGCTCGAGTCAGACCCGAGTCCGACCACCAATTGACTCGCTTGAGTCGAGTCACTAGGCCGCACCGAGCTTGGCCCTGGTTCGTGTGTGAGCCGTTGGATTTGAAATCAACGCTCACAGACCACCCCGACCTCCTCTTTCGTTTCTTCTTCTTCCTCTTTCCGCCATGCGCGGCGTGCGCGTCTTGCGCAGTGAGCGGGCGATGTCGATCGCCACTTGGGGCCTACAACGGCTCGGCCCCCTCGTTGTCAACCGTGTCGACTTTGCCCGACCTTACGCCTCCTCGCCTCGTTTTCTCGCGCGCAACCTCTCTTTGTCCCATCGCCATTAAGCCTCGTCCTCGAGCTCGATCGACTCGAGCTACTTGAGCACCTCCGAGGCTTTCCTCTAGTCCCCTTCTACCTCCGGTCGCCCTCCCAAACCTTTTCTATAAGGTTGAGCGCCAAATCTCACCTTGAGCTCATTTCGCCATTTTCGCCGCGTGAGCTCCATTGGTGAACTTGGGTCCTCGGTGGTCCTCCTGCCTAATCTTGTTTCCTGAAGGCCCCGGTCATCGCAAAGTCGTCCCTAACTCCGGTTTGGGTTGTTTTCACAGAGCAACTCGGATGGAGACTTGTGAGTTGCGGCCGTAAGGGCACTCCTTCGTCCCCATCTCCGGTGAGGTTCCTCCACTCGATTCCTTGGTTGCAGAAGCCACCTAAGGTCATCGCGAAGTGTTCCTCATCACCCTTTTTCTCTATAATTGCTCAGGAGCCACTATCGTCGTTATCTTCCTCATCTCCGGTGAACTGCTCCGCCGCTGGCACTCCTCCGACCTCCTCTGGACCACCCCTGTGCCCTGGTGAGTTCATTTTAGTCCCTTAGAGCTTAAGGTCTAGCTAGGATAGCTCGTAGCGCTCCCTTTTCGTGTTTTCGGTTTTTGCCGAAAACCAGTCCTCCGCCTCGCTCCGGCTCGCCGGCGTTCAAGGCCATCGCCGCCGTCGAAAGCACCTCCGTTGGGTTCGCAATACTATTAGCTTCATTTTGGTGGCTTTGGTTCCCGCCGCCGTGGCCCTGGTCGTCGGCGACGTGCCGGCGAGCTCACCGTCGAGCTCTGTACCTTGTCGTGTTTTTGTCAAGCCATTGGACCTCTTCGGTGCATCGTGACCGTCTAAGACCACCTGTTAGATCTTAGCCGCATAGGACCACCTCGTTTAATCTCGGCCATTCGACGACCACCCGGTTAGATCAGCACCGCATATGGGTTTCATGGAAATTTCTAAGTCCCGGGACCTCCTTAGTTCTATCTCAGCCTTTAA
Organism: Ampelocalamus luodianensis; assembly: GCA_036346255.1. Classification (NCBI taxonomy): domain Eukaryota; kingdom Viridiplantae; phylum Streptophyta; class Magnoliopsida; order Poales; family Poaceae; genus Ampelocalamus; species Ampelocalamus luodianensis. Next base: position 58,806,852 of record CM070622.1, on the reverse strand, counting down.
AGACCTCCTGGGATTAGCTCTTAGCCGTTAGATCTGGCTCTGTGTAAAATCTTACGCGCTAGGACCTCCCCTGGTTAGATCCTAGCCGTTTAAGACCTCTTGGAACTCCATCTGAGTCACTAGGACCACTCCTGCGCAAAAAGACCTCCTCGAGGTCATTTTTGTAAAACCACCTTCGGGACCTCCACCGAGGTCCTCTTTGCAAAGACCTCCTTGGTCATTATGCAAAGACCACCTCGAGACCGCCCTCGGTCGTCTTTGTAAAAGCCACCGTGGCCTTTTTCAAAGAAAACCCCCTTCGGGACCTCTTAGGCTCGATCTCAGCCGTTCTCACGACCTCCCGGTTTAGATCGGCGTTAGATCTCATTTTGTAAAATCTTTAGCGCTCAGACCTCCCTCGCGTCGATCTGGACCGTTCGGGACCTCCTAGGTCTAATCAGAGCCGTCGGATCTCCTCCGATTAAAACCCTATCGCTTAGGACCTCCCCGAGAAGATCTTGGCCATCCAAGACCTCCTCGTGTCAATCCCAGCCGATCAAGACCTCCCCGAGTAGATCTTGACCGTCTAGGGTCTCATCCTTTAGATCCGAAGCTTTAGGACCTCCTCCTCTGGTCTAAACCGTTAGATTTAGATCTAACGGGCTAGACCTCCTTCCTCAGATTTAAAGCCTTAGGACCTCCCTCGCTCATCTTGGTCGCCCAGGACCTCCCTCTCGGGATCGTGTCCGTTAAAGACCTCCCTCGGGAGATCTAGACCGTTGAAGACCTCCTCCGTGAGCTTTTAGCCGTCTAGACCTCTCTCCGAAGGTTTACCCGTTGGACCTCCTCTAGTGGTGGGACGCCAGATCTCGTCGGCGGCCACGACCTCGATTAAGCGCGTGACCTCCTTGCGTCTGTTGTGCACGCGACCGGTCGTGATCGTTGGATCAGATCTCAACGGTCGGACCTCCCGGTCAAGGGGAGGAGGTCTTCCGTCTGCGCTGTGCCGAGTCCGTGGCTCTGCGATGCAAGATCGACGCCCACGACCTCTCCCTTGTCTTCCATTCGGTTGGACCTCCCGAGAGCTCAAAGTTTCCTAAGTCTTTTCTTTGTTTCAAATTTCAAAAGTGCATAACTTTGTCATTTTAACTCCTTTTGAATGATTCCGATTCTTTGTAGCTTTGTTATGGTATGAACTTTAATCGACAATAAAATTAGGCCTGTGTTGTAGCAGAAAATGATTTAAATAGCATGAGCTTGTTTAATGAAAAATGAGGTCTAGAAATTCATGAAAAATTTGTAAACCACATAACTTCCTCTCTCAGAGTTGCAAAGTGAGCAAACTCAACCTGTAAATTTGGCCTATAGACATGCTTTAAATTGATCTAGGCTTTGTCTTTATTCATGTTCTGAGAAATGATATATGCTAGTTGTAGAACTTAGAAAAATCATAACTAAATCATCTTAACTCCAAATGACCTAAAATTTTATATGGGTTACCACTATACCAGTAGGTAGCTACCATAAAAATTTCAGGTTCAAAACCTTTCTAGAAAATATTTTTGCTACAGTGCTAATTATGGTAGAAAATGAGTTTTAAGTAATATCTTTTGCACCACAAATCCAAATTAGGTTTTCCAGTTTCTATGTTTAGGTATATTTGTATTCTACCCTGTGTATAAATTTCGTCGTATTTGGAAAATTTTTGCTTGCTCTTTTGTTTAAGTTTTGCTCGTCTTATTGGTTGTTCTTGGTTCTTTTGCCTTTTAAGCTTAGGATTCGACATTTGCGGTAACCCTAGAGCGACCCTCGCAACAAATTGAGCAACGACAAGCGACAAGCAGTTTGATCATGTTAATCCCAGTATTTTAAGTATTTATGTTGATTACAAATTCTATGTATGCATTGCTACTTTGTTTTAATAGTTGGCCTAGTAGATGCATTTCCTTAGCAAATGATTATCCTCTACTACCATGAGCCTAGGTTACTTGCTGTGATTTAGAGTTCGTGGATGGGCTCTTGTCACTTAGTAGTTGCGAATTAATTGCTTAGCCATGCTTAGCTTCGGTAGAAATGGGCGTTATCGACTTGTCGATAACCTTGATCACATCAAACTTATTATGATTATGATTTCCACCTTGTGCTATGTCTACTTATGAAAACTAAAACTGAAAACAAAATGATTTAGACTTGGGCACAATGGTATGATGGTGTGATTTTGGGTGTGATGGAATGGTGCCCGGTCAACAAGGACCGAACATCTTGTTACACTAAACCAAGCATTTTAGCGTGCTAACCACATTAGAGGTATGGGACCTCTCTTGACTTAGTACTTTGGCGTGTATTGGCTCCGGTCGCAGGAGTCGCGGGAGGATGGAGGTGGGAGCATTGTAGTGTCCGAAGGTTTCCCATAACGGGTGGTTGTCTTTCGCTTGCAATATAAGCGTATGGTGTTTCTACCCATACGAGCGGCTCGTAGTTAATACACAAGATTGGAAAGCGTCTCGTAGGACTTAGCGCGCTGCGCATACCTTCGGTAGTGTGCTTGTGGCTTGAAGGCGATGCAAGTGTGGGTACATTGGTACACCTGCAGGTTAAAACTATTCGAATAGCCTCGTCCTAGGTTATGGACACGCTTGGCAAGGTCTTTCAAGAGTTAGACTACAACCTTTTAAATTAAAACTTGATGGGTGATGTACGAATCGGGGATTAGTGCTATGTTGTAGTGACTATTGGGTTAGTCACTTCCAGTGGTTACTCGTATGTATCTTTACTTTATCATTACTTTGATAACAAAATAAATTTGCAAACTTGCTTTTAAAAGGTACTACATTATTGCAAATAAAGTTGGCTTCATGCAAAATGAGACATATGACCTCCACCTAAATAAGCTTGCATGTAGTTTATGAATAGGTCGCTATTCCACACGTCGATCTTGCGGGTACAAAGACAATCTTTGTACTCGGTTGCTATGCTTAATTGTTTTGTTGCAGAGGAAGAAGGTGAGCTCAAGGGCCTCACTTTTGTGAGTGTGTTGTGGTAGCTTATGGGCGACTAGCTTGGCGGCGATCGGTTGCCTTGTGGGTGTGTGGCTAACCGGTCGACTTTTGTTCTAGCCATCTTATGGCGCTTTGCTTCGTTGTCATTCTTGTATATTGTTCTATTTGGCGCTTGGTCGGCTCTCTTTTGTAATAACCTTACTTTATGTATGTCGTTGTTGAACTTAGTGAGGTTTGTGTATGGAATTGATGTGTAATTTTGTGGTGATGTACGTATGCTGCAATTCTGGGAAGCATATGTCCATCGAGGCTTAGAATGTTTAATTAGTAACACTAGAACCATTTGGAGGTTAAGTGTTACTAGTTAAATATTCCGGGTCCTCACAAAGTTGGTATCAGAGCCATTCCGACCGTAGTAACCCAAGCTTGGTCGTCCTTAGGATATTTTGAAAACCTTATTTTCAAAGGGTCAAATGATTTGTGGAAGCTTAAGTAAGTTCTCGGATTTTATTCCTTACCTATCTTAGCTTTCTTCTCTGCGTCTTGCTCTAATTTGAGTTTTAAAGTATTTTCCCTTTCCTTCTCTCAAAAGATAGTCATTATCGATTAATTGGGTTTTGGGACCAATGAGCTTGGCAAATTGAAATGTTAGCCGCCCTCTACAAGGTTTTGAAGCTCCGAAGTTGAAGATTTCAATTAGGAGGCTTGGATCTGAAATCTGGACAGCGATCATTCAGATTCCGGACAGCAAGCTCAAAGGTTCTAAATAGGGTAGAAAATGAGAGGATAATCAACTAAGACTTGTGGGAATAAAAGGGTAAGATGTGATACTAGTTGGCTAAGTACCTAACACTATATTAGTAGTGTTTCACTGCTCTTTAGATGTGCTAAGGTTTGAGTTAGGTGCTGAAATTTACCTTCCTAAAACCGATTGCTCGTTCTTTCCATACGAGTTAGTAAATGCGGGAAGTTGCTCTTGTGATTGAAACTTTGTGCTGATTTTGTGGTTGTTTTTGGGCCTTTTGAGTTCATCTCCTAAGGAGTTATCGTTTCTTTGCCTTGGGCTTTGGGTTTAATCCTTGTCCATCTTAGGATCTATCCCCACTCCAACTTTCTCGCGAACTCCTAGTCCTTGGCTTTTCTTTTCGCGCCTTTGACTTCTAGTTTCCGGTTGCTTTGCTAACCCATCTCTTAAATAGCGAGGATGTCGGGACGGACCAAGAGTGACGGAGTTTGGTCACGTTGCCCGAGGACCGCGGTTACCTCCCTTTGTTTAGGCTGTGGTGAAGAGAGCCACGCCGCCAAAGGTTGCAACTGGGAAGGTCAAGGTCCGCACACATTGTGGTGAGGAAGGACACTACAACAACGAGTGTACTCTGACTTGCCCAAAGCGTGACGAAGACCACTTGCCGAAACCGCCCGATTGCCGAATCACTTGTTTCTCTGCGAGGGAAACAATCACTATCCCAAAGAGTGTAGTTTGAACAAGGTAATCTCCAAGTCGTTAAAACTTCAACGATCGCTCCTTGATCGTCAGTAAGCACACGAACCGCCAATGCCTCCAAACCAACGGTTCTGGATGATTTGTTCACGGAGTGCGGGACAAATTACTAGTTTATACCTTCCCGACTTTCCAGATTGTGGTCGAAGATCCCGTTGTTCTTTGGGCTAGAAAGAGAAAGCTAAAGGATCGTCGCAAGCGTCGTGAGATAGTGATGTCACTTGTTTCTTTGCAACAACAAGGGTCACTATGCGCTAAATTGTCCTAAAGAGAGTGCAGCCACCCTTGTCCTCCGAAGGTCGTGTCTCGATCTTGGGCACTGCGAGTCGGCAGAGCGCCTCCGTAACCTAGCCGAAGTCACTTGTTTCATTTGCAAACTCGTGGTCATTATGCTTTAATTGTCCTAAGGAGCTTGCAGCAACCTCTCGATTCTTTTCGCGACTCGTGATTCGATCGCATGCACGTGAAACATCGTGATTGGAGGGTCGTCGTGCTCAAGTCAATCCTATCTCTGTTGGGAAAGCTCAGGAGGTACCCGACGTCGTGTAAGGTACACTTCTTAGCCCTTACCCTAATACTATTGTATTCAATTCCGGAGCATTTCATTCCCTTTTATCCCCATCTTTTGCTGCTTTTTGTGGAATTTGTTTCACTCTTTTATCTGGTGCTCGGTATCTCCCTAGTTTGTGTAAGGTCTTGCTAATCTATCTCAAACCCCAATATACCTTCCGGGATGTCGTCATTTGTTTGACTAAGCGGTACTCTTCCTTCCCTTTTTATCCTAGAGCATCGCATACCAGTTTTTGTCTCAAATCCCAGCGACCCCAAAGGGCCGCCGCTCCTCTAATCAACTAGCTCCGGAGGGATGACTCCGTATAGCTAGTTATCAAGCTGAGGTCTCGTTCGTTAGTGGAGTAACCAGACAAATTGCTCCACCAAGCGAGAATGGCCTTGGTCCTCTAAGAAGCTAGTTGCGGAGGATGACTCGCATAGCTAGTTAACAGTGAGATCCGTTGTTGGCGGAATTGACCAGACAAATCGCTCCACCAGCTAACAACGACCTTGCTCCATCAACCTTAGGATCTAGAAAGACCTCTCAGTCTGTCAATCCTTGTTTTATCTGGAATTGGTAAGTTTCTCTGTGTCAACTAAAGTGGCACATTTTCTACCACGTCAAACCCAAGATTCGTACCGATTGCTTGTTTGAGCGTTATGTCTCAAGGAACGAGAATTAGATCCAAGTACAACAAAAAAATATTATAAATGGATAAAGAAATCTTAAAGGAAGATTCGTATCGTTGAAGAGGCTGAACGAAGAACCAGGAATAAGACCATCAAGTTCCTCAAAGTTCAGTGGTCAAACTATTCCGAGGATGAAGCTACATGGGAACGAGAAGATCGCCTCCGTGCAGACTACCCCTCTTTCTTTTCCGAGTGAACCAAATCTCGGGACGAGATTTTTGTAAGGGGGGGAGGTTTGTAACATCCCAATTTTAGGCTTGTGTTTCAAATGTAAGAAAATGAGTAGAAATTAAAACTTTTTCTTACATCCTGTATTTCCTATTGTACCAAGCAAGTATTGTACAAGAAGTTATGGAAATCTGAAGTCACAAGTCTTTTGATCCAAATCTTGAACTTTCAAAACAATCTTGCCTAATCTTATGATCATCTCCTGAAATATTTTTCCTAAGTTCTTGGGATGGTTTGTGACCCCTCTGAAAAATTTCACAATTTTTAGAAATTGTTTGAATATTTTGGAGGTCATCAAACTGTTCAAAATCTGTCAAGCGTGGACCAGCACCTTGTTGAATTTTGGAGGAAAATGTATAGCACAAAACCTCTGCAAAAATTATACAAGGTCAATAACTCAGCTAGCAAGCTCTGTAAAAGTTTCATAATTTTTGGAGTGAGTTTGCTACTTCAATTAAATCCCCAAACTTCAGATCCGCTTGAAACCCAAAGTTAGGGTGAGCGGACTCGGGCTCGAGTCGGACCGAGTCCGACCGGCCAATTGACTCGCTTGAGTCGAGTCACTAGGCCGCACCGAGCTTGGCCTGGTCCGTGTGTGAGCCGTTGGATTTGAAATCCAACGCTCACGAGACCACCCCGACCTCCTCTTCATTCTTCTTCTTCCTCTTTCCGCCATGCGCGGCGTGCGCGTCTTGCAGAGTGGCGATGTCGATGTCCCGCCCGTGGGCCCTACAACGGCTCGAGCCCCTGTTGTCAACCGTGTCAGCTTTGCCCTGACCTTACCTGCCTCCTCGCCTCGTTTTCTCGCGCAGCAACCTCTCTTTGTCCCATCGCCATTAAGCCTCTGTCCTCGAGCTCAGTCAGCTCTGAGCTACTTGAGCACCTCCGAGGCTTTCCTCTAGTCCCCTTCTACCTCCAGTCGCCCTCCCAAACCTTTCTCTATAAGGTTGAGCGCCAAATCTCACCTTGAGCTCATTTCCGCCATTTCTGGGCGCGTGAGCTCCATTGGTGAACTTGGGTCCTCGGTGGTCCTCTGCCTAATCTTGTTTCCTGAAGGCCCCCGGTCATCGCAAAGTCGTCCCTAACTCCGGTTTGGGTTGTTTTCACAGAGCAACTCGGTTTGGAGACTTCGAGGTTGCGCCGTAAGGGCACTCCTTCGTCCCCATCTCCGGTGAGGTTCCTCCACTCGATTCCTTGGTTACGAAGCCACCTAAGGTCATCGCGAAGTGTTCCTCATCACCCTTTTCTCTATAATTGCTCGGGAGCCACTATCGCCGTTATCTTCCTCATCTCCTGAATCGCTCCTCATGTGGCACTCCTCCGACCTCCTCTGGACCACCCCGTGCCCTGGTGAGTTCATTTTAGTCCCTTAGAGCTTAAGGTCTAGCTAGGATAGCTCGTAGCGCTCCTTTTCGTGTTTTCGGTTTTGCCGAAACCAGTCCCTCTCCTCGCTCGGCTCGCCGGCGTTCAAGGCCATCGCCGCCGTCGAAAGCACCTCCGTTGGGTTCGCAATACTATTAGCTTCATTTTGGTGGCTTTGGTTCCCGCCGCCGTGGCCCTGGTCGTCGGCGACGTGCCGGCGAGCTCACCGTCGAGCTCTATACCTTGTCGTGTTTTTGTCAAGCCATTGGACCTCTTCGGGTTCATCGTGACCGTCTAAGACCACCCCTGTTAGATCTTAGCCGCATAGGACCACCTCGTTTAATCTCGGCCATTAAGACCACCCTCGGTTAGATCTGTACCGCATATGGGTTTCCGCGGAAATTTCTAAGTCCCAGGACCTCCTTAGTTCTATCTCAGCCTTTAAAGACCTCCTGGGATTAGCTCTTAGCCGTTAGATCTGGCTCTGTGTAAAATCTTACGCGCTAGGACCTCCCCTGGTTAGATCCTAGCCGTTTAAGACCTCTTGGAACTCCATCTGAGTCACTAGGACCACTCCTGCGCAAAAAGACCTCCTCGAGGTCATTTTTGTAAAAACCACCTTCGGGACCTCCACCGAGGTCCTCTTTGCAAAAGACCTCCCCTTGGTCATTATGCAAAGACCACCTCGGAGATCGCCCTCGGGTCGTCTTTGTAAAGCCACCCGTGGCCTTTTCAAAGAAAACCCCGCTCAGACCTCTTAGGCTCGATCCTAGCCGTTCCACGACCTCCCGGTTTAGATCGGCGTTAGATCTCATTTTGTAAAATCTTTAGCGCTCAGACCTCCTCGCGTCGATCTGGACCGTTCGGGACCTCCTAGGTCTAATCAGAGCCGCCCGGATCTCCTCCGATTAAAACCCTATCGCTTAGGACCTCCCAGAAGATCTTGGCCATCCAAGACCTCTCGTGTCAATCCCGACCATCAAGACCTCCCGAGTAGATCTTGACCGTCTAGGGTCTCATCCTTTAGATCCGAAGCTTTAGGACCTCCTCCTCTGGTCTAAACCGTTAGATTTAGATCTAACAGGCCAGACCTCCTTCCTCAGTTTAAAGCCTTAGGACCTCCTCGCTCATCTTGGTCGCGGGACCTCCCTCTCGGGATCGTGTCCGTTAAAGACCTCCCTCGGAGATCTAGACCGTTGAAGACCTCCTCAGTGAGCTTTTAGCCGTCTAGACCTCTCTCAGAAGGTTTACCGTTGGACCTCCTCTAGTGGTCGGGACCGCGGATCTCGATCGGCGGTCACGACCTCGATTAAGCGCGTGACCTCCTTGCGTCGCGTTGTGCACGCACCGGTCGTGATCGTTGGATCAGATCTCAGCGGTCCGGACCTCCCCAAAGGGGGAGGAGGTCTTCCGTCGCTGTTGCTGCGAGGTGCGCCGCTCGCGATGCAAGATCGACGCCCACGACCTCTCCTTTGTCTTCCAGTTCGGTTGGACCTCCCGAGAGCTCAAAGTTTCCTAAGTCTTTTGCTGTTTCAAATTTCAAAAGTGCATAACTTTGTCATTTTAACTCCTTTTTGAATGATTCCAGTTGCTGTAGCTTTGTTATGGTATGAACTTTAATCTGAGAATAAAATTAGGCCCTGTGTTGTAGCAGAAAATGATTTAAATAGCATGAGCTTGTTTAATGAAAAATGAGGTCTAGAAATTCATGAAAAATTTGTAAACCACATAACTTCCTCTCTGTAGTTGCAAAGTGAGCAAACTCAACTGTAAATTTGGCCTATAGACATGCTTTAAATTGATCTAGGCTTTGTCTTTATTCATGTTCCTGAGAAATGATATATGCTAGTTGTAGAACTTAGAAAAATCATAACTAAATCATCTTAACTCCAAATGACCTAAAATTTTATATGGGTTACCACTATACCAGTAGGTAGCTACCATAAAAATTTCAGGTTCAAAACCTTTCTAGAAAATATTTTTGCTACAGTGCTAATTATGGCGAAAATGAGTTTTTAAGTAATATCTTTGCACCACAAATCCAAATTAGGTTTTTCCAGTTTCTATGTTTAGGTATATTTGTATTCTACCCTGTGTATAAATTTAAATCGTATTTGGAAAATTTTGCTTGCTCTTTTGTTTAAGTTTTGCTCGTCTTATTGGTTGTTCTTGGTTCTTTTTGCCTTTTCGCTTAGGATTAGACATTTGCGGTAACCCGAGAGCGACCCTCGCAACAAATTGAGCAACAGCAAGCGTGCAAGCAGTTTGATCATGTTAATCCCATATTTTAAGTATTTATGTTGATTACAAATTCTATGTATGCATTGCTACTTTGTTTTAATAGTTGGCCTAGTAGATGCATTTCCTTAGCAAATGATTATCCTCTACTACCATGAACCTAGGTTACTTGCTGTGATTTAGAGTTCGTGGATGGGCTCTTGTCACTTAGTAGTTGCGAATTAATTGCTTAGCCATGCTTAGCCCGGTAGAAATGGCGGTTATCGACTTGTCGATAACCTTGATCACATCAAACTTATTATGATTATGATTTCCACCTTGTGCTATGTCTACTTATGAAAACTAAAACTGAAAACAAAATGATTTAGACTTGGGCACAATGGTATGATGGTGTGATTTTTGGGTGTGATGGAATGGTGCCGGGTCAACAAGGACCGAACATCTTGTTACACTAAACCAAGCATTTTAGCGTGCTAACCACATTAGAGGGTATGGGACCTCTCTTGACTTAGTACTTTGGCGTGTATTGGCTCCGGTCGCAGGAGTCGCGGGAGGGATGGAGGTGGGAGCATTGTAGTGTCCGAAGGTTTCCCCGTAACGGGTGGTTGTCTTCGGCTTGCAATGTAGCGTATGGTGTTTCTACCCATACGAGCGGCTCGTAGTTAATACACAAGATTGGAAGCGTCTCGTAGGACTTAGCGTGCGGCATACCTTCGTGAGTGTGCTTGTGGCTTGAAGGCGATGCAGTGTGGGTACATTGGTACACCCCTGCAGGTTAAAACTATTGAATAGCCTCGTCCTAGGTTATGGACACGCTTGGCAAGGTCTTTCAAGAGTTAGACTACAACCTTTTAAATTAAAACTTGATGGGTGAGTGCGAATCGGGATTAGTGCTATGTTGTGGTGACTATTGGGTTAGTCACTTCTGTGGTTACTCGTATGTATCTTTACTTCACATTACTTTGATAACAAAATAAATTTGCAAACTTGCTTTTAAAAGGTACTACATTATTGCAAATAAAGTTGGCTTCATGCAAAATGAGACATATGACCTCCACCTAAATAAGCTTGCATGTAGTTTATGAATAGGTCTGCTATTCCACACGTCGATCTTGCGGTACAAAGACAATCTTTGTACTCAGTTGCTATGCTTAATTGTTTTGTTGCAGAGGAAGAAGGTGAGCCTGAAGGGCCTCACTTTTGTGAGCTGTGTTGTGGTAGCTTGCGGGGCGACTAGCTTGGCGGCCCGGTCGGTTGCCTTGTGGGTGTGTGGCTAACCGGTCGACTTTTGTTCTAGCCATCTTATGGCGCTTTTGCTTCCGCTGTCATTCTTGTATATTGTTCTATTTGGCGGCCGGTCGGCTCTCTTTTGTAATAACCTTACTTTATGTATGTCGTTGTTGAACTTAGTGAGGTTTGTGTATGGAATTGATGTGTAATTTTGTGGTGATGTACGTATGCTGCAATTCTGGGAAGCATATGTCCATCGAGGCTTAGAATGTTTAATTAGTAACACTAGAACCATTTGGAGGTTAAGTGTTACTAGTTAAATATTCCGGGTCCTCACATGAGGTTCTTCTGCAGATCGAGTGCAACCGTTCAGAGGACAGGAGGGTCCTGCTGGATGTTATTGCGCGCAACACCTCCGCCCCTTGCCGGTGCCCTGAGATCAGGGCAGGGGTGGACCTCGATCTCGTGGGGCCTTGCTGAATTTCTTCGCACTCCACCCCACGTTTTCCGATCGAGGACCCACCGGGCGCAGATGATGGCCGGCTGCGTTGAGTTGGAAGCTTCGGCGTTGCCCGATGCGGGACCAGACAAGGCACTCTTTGCCTCCCATCAGTGCAGGGGGCAGCACTCTCTTGGTGGGAGAACTTCTTGGCCATGCAGCCCGCCGCCACCTTTGTCTCTTGGGAGGAGTTCGGATCGCCTTCCGTCGAGCTCACATCCTGCCGGCTTGATGAAGTCAAGAAGAAGGAATTTCTCACGCTCAGCGGGGCGTAAGTCGGTGATGGAGTACCTTTACGAGTTCAACCACTTGGCTCGTTATGCTCCATCCGAGGTGGCCACCGATGAGGCTAAGCGGGAGAAGTTCATGGAGGGCTTGTGCGAGGAGATGCAAGACAAGCTATCCATTGTGTACTTTGCCAACTTTCGGACCTTGGTGGACAAGGCCATTGTTGCTTTGAGCACAAGGCGGCGCTGGCGAGTCCCGCAGCGCAAGTGGGAGGCCCAATGTCTGCTGACAGCCGCCTTCCCGTCCTCGTGTTGGGCGGCACGGGGCCGTTCGCTTGGCCTTACCACCGCCGAGGCCGTCGGCACCAGCCCCTCGTCCTCCGCAGCCGTGCCCGATCCACGTGCACGTGAGTCACCGAGTGGCCCCGCAATCCGGTGCCAGGGTCACTTGCTTTTCCTGCGCCGGAAGGGCATTATGCGAACCAATGCCCTAAGAAGATGGGCAGCCCCTCGTCCTATTGGAGGGGCGGGCATGGAGGTGGTCCTTCCAGGATCGGAAGGTTGTCCCCGCTACCCAAGGCGTGGGTAGTGGCCGTGTCAACCTCATCTCGCGGAGGAGGCATGTGAGGCGCTGCGTCGTGTTGGTGCGCTTTGATTAACTCTCATCCTGCTCTTGTTTTGTTTGATTCGAGAGCATCTCATTCATTTGTTTGAATCATTTCTTTGCTTGTTGGCGAGCTTTGGTTTGCTCCTTTGTTGGTCCCACTGCTCATTCGCTCTCCCGGTTCGGAGTTGAGAGCCGAGTCTGAGTGTAGGGATGTCCCTGTTGAGATAGAGGGAGTAGGGTTTTTAGCGAACCTTATCCTCCTCCATTCAGCGAGCTTCGATGTAATTCTGGGCATGGATTGGCTGTCTCAGCACATGGGACAAATCGATTGCGCCCGAAGGCTCATCTACCTCACCAGTCCTTCTAGCGAGCAGGTTCGCTTTTCGCCGAAGCTGCAAGGTCCGCATCTCTTCGTGCTCGAAGCGAAGCCAGCTCTAGATATTAGTGAAGTCCCTACAGTATGTGACTTCGCTGATGTCTTCCCCGAAGATCTCCCAAGGATGCCGCGAGTCCGTGACCTCGAGTTCGCCATTGAGTTGGTTCCCGGTACTGCTCCGATCTCGAAGAGGCACTACCGGATGGCTACAAACGAGTTGGTGGAGTTGAAGAAGCAACTGGGGGAGCTTCAAGAGAAGGGCTTTATCCGTCCTAGCTCATCTCCGTGGGGCTATCCTGCAATCTTTGTAAAGAAGAAGGACAATACTCTACGCATGTGCGTGGATTACCGGCCGCTTAATGAAGTGACGGTAAAGAACAAGTATCCCTTGACTGCATCGCGATCTCTTGATCAATTGGTGGAGCTCGAGTCTTCTCCAAGATTGACTTGAGAGTGGGATATCATCAAGTTCGGATCCGAATAGGAGGATATTCGAAAGACAGCCTTCTCTACTCGTTATGGCTTGTACTAGTATACCGTCATGTCATTTGGCTTAACCAATGCTCCTGCCTTGTTCATGAACCTCATGAATTCGGTGTTTATGGAGTATTTGGATAAGTTTGTGGTGGTCTTCATCGATGATATTCTTATCTACTCAAGGATGATGGCGAACACACCGAGCATCTAAGGCTTGTGTTGGCCAAGCCGTGAGCATCAAGCGTATGCGAAGTTCAGCAAGTGTGCATTTTGGTTGAAGGAAGTGGCCTTCTTAGGCCATGTTCTTTCGAGAGGAGGCGAGCAGTAGATCCTAGCAAGATCGTGATGTGCTCTCCACGAGTCACCCACCGGTCCACCGGTGCGGAGTTTTCTTGGTTTAACGGATATTATCGTCGCTTTATCGAGAACTTCTCCAAGATAGCGAAGCCAATGACGGAGTTGCTCAAAAGGACAAGAAGTTTCCAAGTACTCAGAAGCGGTTGACCACCGCTCCGTTCTTGTTCTTCTCGATGTGCATCGGCTTCGATATCTTTGCGGCGCTTCGTCGAGGCCTCGGTTGTGTCCTTATGCTAGAAGGCAAGGTGGTGGCCTATGCATCAAGGCAATTGAGACCTCATGAACTCAACTATCCTAACCATGACATGGAGTTGGCGCTGTGATTCATGCACGAAGATTTGGCGACATTACCTAATCGTGTCGTTGTGAAGTGTACTCGGATCACAAAAGCTTGAAGTATTTATTCACCCAACCGGATCTCGAACCTCGGGCAAAGAAGATGGTTGGAGTTGATCAAGGACTATGACATGGGTATTCACTACCATCGGGCAAGGCCAATGTCGTTGCGGATGCGCTTAGTCGCAGCGCATTGCAATGCATTGTTGCTCCAAACCTCGACCCCTCTTACGGAGGAATTTCAGCGTCTCAACTTGGGTTTGGTGGAACATGGTTCCCTCATCGCCTTGGTTGTACAGACCAACCTTGGTGGATCGGATCAAGTCCGCTCAGCGATCGGATGTTGGAGTGAACGCATCAAGGAAAATGTCAAGAATGGAACGACCAAGTGCTTCTCGTAGATGAGCTTGGTGTTGTGCGGTTCGAACAACGCCTGTAGTTCCAAAGGACATGGAGTTGCGGGAGTTGATCCTCCGTGAAGCCCACGATTCCCGTTATCCATTCATCCGGGGCCACGAAGATGTATCATGATCTCGGCAGAGATTTTGGTGGACCCGAATGAAGAGGAAGTCGCCAACCGTTGCGAATCGCACGCGTGTGCCGTCGTGTCAAGGCTGAACATCGGCATCCGGCGGATCGCTCCAACCCTTGCTTGTTCCGTGTGGAAGTGGGATTGGTCGGGATGGATTTTATCACCGCCTACCGAGTCACCAGGGGCAATGATGCCATTTGGGTTGTCATTGATCGGTTGACTAAAGTGGCACACTTCCTCCCAGTCAAGACCAAGATTCATATCGGTCACCTTGCGGAGCTCTATATCGCCAGGATCGTGAGCTTGCATGGGGTGTCAAAGACGATCATTTTCGACCGTGGTTCCATCTTCACCTCTCGATTCGGCATAGCTTGCAGAAGCTATGGAACTCGTCTTTCATTCGGCCGACGTATCACCCCAAAGCGGCGGTCGGACCAAAGGGTCAACCAAGTTTTAGAGGACATGCTTGGCGTGTGTCCTTTCCTATGGGAAGCATTGGGAGAAGTGCTTGCCATTCGCGGGTTTGCTTACAACAACAGTTTCAAGCCGTCTCGGCATGGCACCATTCGAGGCCTTATACGGGAGAAAGTGTAGAACCCGTTGTACTGGTGCGAGACCGGTGAGAGACCTTTCTTTGGCGGACATCGATCAATGAAGCCAGAGTCAAGTCCGACTTGTTCGTGATCGTTTGCGCACGGCTAAATCCAGGCAAAAGAGCTATGCAGATCGTCGTCGTCGCGAGTTGAGTTTTGAGCCCAATGACTTTGTTTATCTCAAGGTCTCCCCTTTGAAGGGCCATCAACGTTTGGCGTCAAAGGCAAGTTAGCTCCTCGATATGTCGGTCCATACCGTGTTATCGAAAGAAGGAGCTATCGCCTACAAGTTGGAATTACTGCTGCACTAGCGGGGTACATGATGTGTTCCATGTGTCCCGGCTAAAGAAGTGCCTCCGTGTTCCAAGCGAGGAAGCTCAGTTGGAAAATCTTGATGTCGGGAAGATTTGACCTATCATGAGCGTCTTGTTCGCATACTCGAGGAGGTGAGCGAAGAACGAGGAATAAGACCATCAAGTTCCTTAAGGTTGGTGGTCGAATCATTACGAGGATGAAGCTACTTGGGAGCGAGAAGATCATCTCGTGCAGACTACCCCTCTTTCTTTTCAGTGAGACAAATCTCGGGGCGAGATTTTTGTAAGGGGAGGTTTTGTAACATCCCAAATTGTACTTGTGTTTCAAATGTAAGAAAATGAGTAGAAATTAAAACTTTTTCTTACGTCATGTATTTCTGTGTGTACTAAACAATTATTGTACAAGAGTATGGAAATACAAAGTCACAAGTCTGTTGATCTAAATCTTGATCCTCCAAAAACAATCTTGTCCAATCTTGTGATCTTTCTGGAAATATTTTTCCTAAGTTCTTGGGATGGTTTGTGACCCCTCTGAAAAATTTCACAATTTTTAGAAATTGTTCGAATATTTTTAAGGGTCAGTCAAACTTGTTTGACATGTAGTCAAACCCTAACCTAGCACATTGTGTGATTTTTGGAGGAAAATGTACAATGCAAAACCTCTGGAAAGTTTACATAACGTCCATCTCAATGTCGACAAGCTCTTGTCAAAATTTCATAAATTTTGGAGCTAGCTCTATCTCTTAAGACCCCTTCAAAATCACAATTCAAATTAAAACTCTAAACCTGGTCCGAGTCAAACTTAGACTCAAACCCAGATCCGACCTTCAGGTCTTGGTCGCACCGAGCCACTTAAGCCGTGTCGGGCTCGGTCAGGTTGGGCGCAAGTGGTCTGGGCCGTTGGATTTCAAATCCAACGATCAAGGACCTCCTCGGGTCTTTGTAAAAGACCTCCCACCCGCACGACCTCCTCATGTTCTATTTTCTAAGACAACCCTCGAGGACCTCCCCTAGGACCTCCTTTGCACCTTTTGCAAAGACCACCCTGGGCGACCTCCTCGGCCCTCCACGACCACCCCTAGCACTTGGGTGATTGTGGGCCGTCCATCCATCTTGAGATCTGTGGCTCAGACCTCCCCTAAGTGTTAGGACCTCTAATACTTAGCTCAAAATCTGAGCCCTTGATTTTAATCCAACACTCACAACCTCCCGGTGGAGCTCAATACGATTTAGCCGTTGAGTTCATTTGACTAGTTTTTCCCATTTCTCTCACCGTCGGTCGGGTGGGCCAGGCATTATCAATTTTTGTGCATGGCAGTAGAGAGCAGTGCCTTGTCAACTCTAGGGCTGACAAACGGCTATGTGCTGCCAACATTAAATGTCTGGCAGCCCCTTTTTGCTCAAAAGTCTTTCTGACAACCTACTCTCATCATGTCGAGTGTCCTAGCTTGTTGAAACTGTGGACACTGCCTTGTTCTTCCTCTCCGGCTATATATTGAGCTCGAGCTTCTCCCTTAAGCTTCTTTGGATCCATTCTTGCACCTCTAACTTCTTTCTCTGCTCTTGTGCTCAAAACACCCGAAAGTCTTTGCCACTATTGCTGGACCTTGGAGCTCCCAGGCGACCTCCGAGCTCCAGTGGTTCAATATTGCAGTTGTTGGCTGTCATTTGTTCTCTTGGTCACCTCCAAATCTCCCTAATTTGCTTTGTTTAAAACCTTCACAGAGGTTGACAAAGTGGGAGCCTGCTGTTCGTGGCCGGGAGCTTCATCTTCTTCACCTCGGCGACCTCCACCGTCACCGAGCTCTGCGACCACTCCCGATCCTCCTTCGTTCCTCGGTGAGTACCTTAGTATTGGAAACCCACTGTTTTGAACCTCGTTAGCTTTTCGTTTTGGCCGTATTTTGCCTCCTTCGGTCATCTCAGGCCAGCCGCGGTGAGGATGCGCTCTAGCCCTAGCTGTTGGCACCTTTAGGTTCTCCTCCTATTTGGGACTCATCCGTGTTCTTGGTTTCGCCGACGAGGTCCACGTCGCGCGGCAGTATTTGTGGAACACGCCGGTTTTGTCATCAAAACCTCCGCGTCATGTTCTTGGACAACTTTAATGCTCAAATCATTGCTTATCATTTGAGTGCGTTAATGGTGTCTTAATACATCTTGCGTGGAGTCACCATCGTGTGGGCCATGGGTTTAGAATTAAAGTCAGGAAGTCTTTAAGTGCTCTGTTGGATTCATTTATTGTCAATCATTAGATGCTTTTAATTTGTCTTAGCTGCCACCTTTTGTCGTTGTCCGGAGGTCCTGCGCCATTAAATCCACTCTAGGACCTCCTCGGACATTAGCCGTTCACGACCTCTCCAAGTTTAGATCTGGGCCTTAGGATCTTTTCCGAAAAATCCTAAGTCTCTGGACCTCCCCTTGGTGGTGATCCTAGTCGTATAGGACCACCCCTGTTAAATCTTAGCCGTATAAGACCACCTCTGTGTTTCCGCAAAGGACCTTCCCCGAGGTCCTCTTTGCAAAACACCTCCCTGTGGTCTTTTGTAAAAACCACCCCTAAACACCTTCCCCGAGGTCCTCTTTGCAAAAGACCACCCCTGGTCTTTTGTAAAGGAAACCTTCAAAACTATCCCCCTGAGGTCCTCTTTGTAAAAGACCACTACTAGTCCTTGTAAAGAAGCCTCAGGACCTCCCCGCCTAGATCTAGACCGTTAGAACCTCCTCGGTGAGATCCTAACCGCCAGCACCTCCTCGCTAAATCTTAGCCGCTCAAGACCTCCTCCTGGAGATCTTGACCGTCTAGGACTTCTCTCGCTTCATCTTAGCCGTTCAGGACCTCCTCCTAGAGATCTTGACTGTCTAGGACCTCCTCCTTTAGATCCGTGGCTTTAGGACCTCCCCCGCCTCAGATCTGGACCGTTTATGACCTCCCCTGGGAGATCAAAGCCGTCCAGACCTCTCTCTGTTAAAAACCCGCTTAGGACCTCACCATCGAGATCGTGACCGTTTAGGACCTCCTCGGTGAGATCCTAGCCGTCAAGACCTCTCATTGTTAAGCTCACCGTTTAGGTCCTCTCTCCGCTCAGATCTAGACCGTTAAGACCTCCCCTCGGGAGATCTTAACCGTCCAGACCTCCCCCTTAGTGAGATAGTCGTAGGACCTCCCTAGTGCGCGAGGAGATCCTTCGCGCGTGCTGTGCCTCCAGTGGTCGGGACCGTTGGATTCGATATCCACGGTCAGGACCTCCCCTGTGCGCACCGCGCTAGTGCGCTGTGCGTCGGTGCTCTGTGACCGTTGGATCCCGCATCGACGGTCCAGACCTCCTCCTTTTCGCTAGCTCCCTCAGACCTCCCGAGAGCTCCAAGTTTTCAAAGTGTTTAAGTGTTCTAATTTTCAAATGTGCATAACTTTTCATTTTAACTCCTTTTGAGTGAATCCAATTCGTTAGCTTCTCGTAGTAATAAACTTGTTAATAAACTGACTTTAGGCATGTTAATGTTTCCAACAAGTTTTCGCATGCAAATTAGTTTTGTTCATTTTCATAACTTGAAAAATCATAACTAAATCATTTTAACTCCAAATGAGGTGAGACCACTTGTGTTAACCTTAAAATGTCAGTAGCCACCTATAATAAAAATTTCAGCTGCACCACATTTCTAGAAATTTTTGCCAACCAAATTAATTATGATGAACACTAACAGATTACAATTTTTCCAGTTGAGCAAAATTGTTTTGATCATATCTTATGCATTAAGAGTCCAAATCAGTTAGTTCTTGCTTCTAAATTCATTTTAAATCATGATCTTGCTGCTGTGAAATTTTCAGAGCATTTGGAGCATTTTGGTTTTAGAGTCTTTTCGTTTTCTTTGTTCTTATCGATTCTTTTTCGCTCTTTCGGTGAGGTTCCGACGATTGTGCCGTCCTTGAGAGTGACCCTCTGCAGCATATTGAGCGCAGAGCGAATAGTGATTTGATCATTTCCCATTTGATCCCATTACTTTTAAAGTCTAATATTTTGTTTAACCTCTATGTATGCATTGCTATTTTGATGTTAAATTGTTTAGTTAATCCTCTAGTTGCATAATCTGTAGGTAAATAAATATCCTCTACTACCGAGCCTAGGTTATTTGTCGTGATTAGAGCTCGTTGGATGAGCTCTTGTCACTTAGTAGAGTACTGAATACATATTGCTTAGCCATGCCTAGATATCGGTAGTATTGGGCGATCATCGACTTAGTCGATGGCCTTGATCACACAAATACTTATATTATTCCATTATGTCCAATCCTTGTGTTTTATTGATTTACAAATCAAAAGCGAAAACAAAACTATATCTTGACTTGGGCACAATGGTATGTTGGTGTGATCTGTTGGGTGTGAATGGAATGGTGCCTAAGTCCCTAAGGACCGAGTTACTTGTGCCATTGATCCAAGCAATTGTTGCGTGCTAACCACGCGAGGGGGATATGGAACCTCTCTTGACTAAGTACTTTGGGAGGTGTTAATTATGAGCTGGTCGATGGGTGTTTAAACTGTGTGTGTGTTTGTGGTGTGTGAGGGGAGCATTGGCAGACCGGTTAGGCTGTCTAATGTGTCCTTCTCCCGTGGGTTGCGGCTCTTAATTAGCATCGTCCATTGGAAAACGTCTTGTTAGACTTAGCCGTGCCTGCATACCAAAGGAAGTATGCTAACCGTGGTGGTGGAAAGGCGGTCTATCGTGTGGGTACATTGGTACACCTGCAGGTTAAAACTATTCGAATAGCCTCGCCCTAGGTTATGGACACGCTTGGTTATTTCCCACAAGAACTGGACTACAACATTTTAAAAACTTAAAACTTGACATGGGTGGTATGAAGGGGTACTTCATGCTATTGTTGTGGTGGCTATTGGGTTAGTCACTTCGAGATGTGTCATCTACCTATTGTTATATTGGTCTCTCTTTATTTGAACAATAAGATTTAATTGCCAACTTGCTTTTAAATGTATTACCTTATTGCAAAGAAAACTTGCTTTATGCTGAAAATAAGTCGAGAGCCTCCTCCACTTAAATAAAGCTTGCATGTAGTTAATTATAGTTCTGTTATCTTACACGTCAGTCTTGCAAGTACAAAAACAATTTTTGTACTCAGATGCTATGCTTAATTGTTTTGTTGCAGAGGAAGAAGGTGAGCCCGAGGGGCCGCACTTTTGTGAGATTTGTTGTGGCGGTGTCTAGAGCGATTAGCTTGGCGGTCCGGTTGGTTTCCTTGTGGGTAAAGACACACCGATTGGCTTTTGTTTATCGCCATCTTATGGCCCTTTTGCTTCCGCTGTTTAAATTAGTTACTTATGTATTATTTGGCCGGTCGGCCTCTCTTTTGTAATAACTCTCTTTATATTATGTATGTCTTCTGATTTGTTGCTTTAGCTTGGCTCTATGTGTATGAATGGAATTGATGCATAATTTTGTAACTGAGTGTGTATCTTGCATTTAGGAAGTATACATATCTCGAGGCTTGGTTTATTTGATTTGTGCTGCTAGGACCAAGTGGGTGGTTAAGCAGTACAAGCCGAATAAATCGGGGTCCTCACAGTCCGGCAATGGTGGCAAAGATTTTCGGGTGTTTTGAGCACAAGTGAACTGAGATGAGCTAAAGTGCAAGAGAGTGACTAAAAGAACTTAGAGAGGAAGCTTGGGCTTCAAATATAGCTGGTGGGAAAAATGGCAAAGTCAGCCGGTACACTGAGCCAAAGTACACATGAAATGATGGGAGTAGGTTGTCAGAGAGACTTTTGAGCAAAAAGGGGCTGCCAGACATTTAATGTTGGCAATACATAGCCGTTTGTCAGCCCTAGAGTTGACAAGGCACTGCTCTCTACTGCCATACACAAAAATTGATAATGCCGAGGCCCACACGACAGTGAGAGGACCAGGGAGGACCGGTCAAAGAGGTCAACGGCTAAAATCAGCACAGAGCTCCCACTAGGGAGGTCGTGAGCTGTTGGATTGAAATCTAAGGGCTCGGATTTAGAATTATGTGTTAGAGGTCCTAACACTTAGGGGAGGTCTGAGCCACAGATCTCAAGATGGACGGCCCACGATCACCCCAGTGCTAGGGTGGTCGTGGAGGGTGAGGAGGTCGCCTGTGGTGGTCTTTGCAAAAGGTGCAAAGGAGGTCCTAGGGGAGGTCCTGGAGGGTTGTCTTTGCAAATAGAACAGGAGGAGGTCGTGCGGGTGGGAGGTCTTTTACAAAGACCCGAGGAGGTCTTTGCAGTTGGATTGAGATCCAAGGGCTGCGGTGCTGGCGAGGTTGCACGGGCTCAAGCTGGTGCTGTTAGTTGGTTTGACTGAGGCAGGTTGGCACGAGCGGACACAGTGCGGACCGAGGAACAGTGAATCCAAATTTGACTTTGAAATTAAAAGCTGAGACTTGGGGATTTATTTGAGGTAGCAAACTAACTCCAAATTTTATGAAATTTTGACAGTAGCTTGCTAACCTTGAGATGGACCTGGCATAAAATTTCCAGAGGTTTTTATGCTGAGCATTTTTCTCCAGAAATTATACCATGCTTTGAGCTAGGGTTTGACTACAAGTCAAACAAGTTTGACTGACCCTTAAAACTATTCAAACAATTTCTGAAAATTGTGAAATTTTTCAGAGGGGTCACAAACCATCCCAAGAACTTAGGAAAAATATTTCCCGAGAAGGATCACAAGATTGGACAAGATTGATTTTGGAGGATCAAGATTTGGATCAACAGACTTGTGACTTTGTATTTCCATACTCTTGTACAATAATTGTTTAGTACACACAGGAAATACATGACGTAAGAAAAAGTTTTAATTTCTACTCATTTTCTTACATTTGAAACACAAGTTGAAAATGGGGATGTTACAAACCTCCCCCCTTACAAAAATCTCGTCCCGAGATTTGTCTCACTCGGAAAAGAAAGAGGGGTAGTCCAGACGAGACGATCTTCTCGCTCCCAAGTAGCTTCATCCTCGAATGATTCGACCAATGAACCTTAAGGAACTTAATGGAACGATTCCTAGTTCTTCGTTGACTTCTTCAAGGATGCGAACAGGATGCTCGCGATGAGGTCAAATCCTCCGGACATCAAGAGTTTCCAACGGAGCTTCCTCGGTTGGAACACGGAGGCACTTCTTTAAGTGGGACACATGGAACACATCATGTACCCCGCAAGTGCGGCAGCAACTCCAACTTGTAGGCAACGGCTCCTTCTTCTCGATGACACGGTGGGCCGACATATCGAGGAGCTAACTTGCCCTTGACACCAAAACGCGGTGACCTTTCAACGGAGAAACCTTGAGGTAGACGGTCATTGGGCTCAAAGCTCAATTCACGACGACGACGATCCGCATAGCTCTTTTGCTCGGATTGAGCCGTGCGCAAACGATCACGAACAAGTCGGACTTGACTCTCGGCTTCATTGATCGAGTCGGGCCAAAGAAAGGTCTTCACGGTCTCGCACCAATACAACGGGTTCTACACTTTCTCCCGTATAAGGCCTCGAATGGTGCCATGCCGAGACTGGCTTGGAAACTGTTGTTGTAAGAAAACTCGGCGAATAGCAAGCACTTCTCCCAATGCTTCCCATAGGAAAGGACACAAGCTCGAAGCATGTCCTCTAAAACTTGGTTGACCCTTTCGGTCTGACCATCAGTTTGGGGTGATACGCTGAGCTGAAGGAAAGGTGAGTTCCCATAGCCTCTTGCAGGCTATGCCAAAATTGAGACATCAACAGCGAACCACGATCTGACACAATTGTCTTTGGCACACCATGCAAACTCACGATGCGGGCTATGTAGAGCTCTGCGAGGAGACCCACTCGAAGGTCCGTCTTGACAGGGAGGAAATGAGTCACTTTAGTCAATCGATCGATGACCACCCAGATGGCATCATTCTTCTTTGGAGACCGGGGTAGACCAGTGATAAAGTCCATCCCGACCGAATCCCACTTCCACTCCGGAATTGGTAAGGGTTGGCGATCCCGCCGACGACGATGTTCGCCTTGACACGACGACACACGTCGCACTCGGCAACGAACCTTGCGATCTCCCTCTTCATTCGGGTCCACCAAAATTTCTGTCGGAGATCATGATACATCTTCGTGGTCCCGGGATGAATGGATAACGGGGAATCGTGGGCTTCGCGGAGGATCAACTCTCGCAACTCCATGTCCTTTGGAACTACAAGGCGTTGTCCGAACCGCACAACACCAAGCTCATCTTCGGAGAAGCACTTGGCTGTTCCATTCTTGACATTTTCCTTGATGCGGTTCACTCCAACGTCTGACTGCTGAGCGGACTTGATCCGATCCACCAAGGTTGGTTGTACAACCAAGGCAGCAAGGGAACCATGCTCAACCAAACCCAAGTTGAGATGCTGAAACTCCTCCAGAAGGGTGGGCTGAGGCTCCTTGATCAGCAATGCACTGCAATGCGCTTTGCGACTAAGCGCATCCGCAACTACATTGGCTTTGCCCGGATGGTAATGAATACCCATCTCATAGTCCTTGATCAACTCCAACCATCTCCTTTGCCTGAGGTTTAGATCTGGTTGGGTAAACAAATACTTCAAGCTTTTGTGATCCGAATACACTTCACAACTATTACCGATTAGGTAATGTCGCCAGATCTTAAGTGCATGGATCACCGCGGCTAGCTCCAAGTCATGGGTGTAACAACCCCAAAATTAGGGTTTGTATTTTAAGTGTATAAAAGTATTAAAATTTAAAAACTTTTGGTTGTATCTCTTGATCATGCTCATGGTTTCCAAAATCTTGTGCATAATTTTAAAATTTTGAAGATTGTATTAAAGTTTGTGTTGAAATTTCAAACTTTTAAACTTAAATTCCATTTCTATTTGAATTCCAGAAAAATATGTGAATAAAAGTTTCCAAAAATAATTTATTCAAATACTATATTATTTATCTTGAATTGTAATTATTTTTACCAAATTTTTAGAAGTGTTTTTGACTTCACCAAAATTAAAATCAAATCACTAACGCCGATTTGAAAATAATTTAATTCTGACAAGTTTTAAAATACAAAGTATTTGAAATTATTTTTCTAAGTTCCTAGTAAAACTCAGAGTGTCCACAAAAATTTTCAGAATTTTTAGAAATTTATTTCTATTTCAAACTGCTAGGTCAAACTCAATTTCTTTCGGTCAAATTTAAATCCAAAACCTAAACCCATCCACTATTCCTGGTCCGACCTGAGCCCATTCACCGATCCGTTCGACCGCACCAGTTCGGTGCAGCACCTTTCCCCTTCTCACTTACCTGTGGGCCCCACCGCCAGTTCCTCTCTCCACGCTGCACATGCACCGCGCCCGGCCGCCCATGGCCATCTCCCGCTCACGTCTCAGCTCGCCGAGCGCACCGCTCGCCGACCTCGCGCGCATGCACGCCACGACAAAGATCGCCGGCCACCTCGCTGCCTCCGCCTCTCCTACAAAGCCACCGTGAAGTCCCACCTACGATTTTCTTTTCCTCCTCTGCCCATTCTTCTCCACCACTCAGAATGCCATTTTCACGGCCGCGCGCCCTCAGAGCTCCTAGCCACTCCGGTGAGCTCCAACCTCGGACAATCCGCGTCACGGCGCGCCTCGCCTAGAGAAACAAAACGCTCTATCAATTTGGAGCTATCACCACTATGGAGCTGCGCGCACCCGTTCTTCCTCGGCTCCGCCGACTCGCCATTTCGCGCCGCTTCTTCGGAGAGCTCCAACTCGATTCTTCTCTCCGTGAGCATCTCCTAACCTTACCCTACTCTACCCCATCGCTCACTTGTGCCTATTTCTCTCGGGACCACCACCACCGCTGAAGGCCCACGCGACCATCGCCACCGTCGATGGACCACTCCGACCGCTCTCCGCCTTCGTCGATCACTTTCATACGTTCGGTGACCCCTAATGCTCATGCGCCGCTAATTCCCTCCCCTTCCTCTCCGGTGCTCCACCCCTTTTCACCCACTCGACCGCAGCGCGCTCCCGTCGCCGCGCCGCCACACGCACCTCCGGTCACCCGAGACCACCTTTAGCATCCACAAGCCTCCTCGACCCATTTTGGCCATCACAGGGGTCTCCCGCGCTCCAACGCCGGCGATCCGCCACCCCAAATCCGGCCGAGCCCTCTCTCGTTCTTTAGCTCATGTCTCCTCTGTCTCACTCAAAAGTGGAGCCCACTCCCTTAAGCCCAATCTTGTGCTGCTAATTATCCATGCAAATATAGTTAGGTCACTCTTATGGATTAGCTAATTGAAAGTTGAGTGTTGCAATTAGTTTAATCTCTGAAATCAATATCACTGTTTTGTCAAAGAACTGATATTAGAAGAGTGTTTTGGCAATCTCTGTTGTCAGTAAAACTGAACTTTATGTTTTAGGTAAATGGTGAAGAGGGTGAGGAGAGAAATTGTCAGTGAGATCTCCCTTACAGCCAAGCCCTCTTCTGCTATTAGACAGTATAACTGCCATTTGAATCATCCAGATTCTAACAGATGCATAGTAGAGATGGTTAGAGACTCAGTCAAAGATTAGTGAGTATAGTTGACAACTAATGAAGGATTCAGGATGATGTTAGCTAAGTTCGGTTACTGATTTGATTAAGTGCTTAGTAACTTTTGTTAGCCAATTAATCGATAGGGTGAGAATTTGAATTGCTAGGGCATCTAATTGTGAAGCAAACTACTCACCGCTAACAAGATTTGAGGATGTTATTTGGACCACTCAATTGGATTGACTAATCAGAAACTTTTTAGGTAGTAGCACTTCATTTCAAGAATACCTTGTATTGTCTCATTGAAGACTGAAATAATGATGGGTCATAAACCTATTAAATGACTAATCGATTACTCAAAAGCATTGTTTAATTGGGCATTTGAATTCGTTAACAAATACTCATTCTCTTAATAAATTCTCCAATTGAACTACATGCACAGGAAGTACCTTGTCGAGAAACTCATCCGCAAAGCCCTTTGTCTTCGCTGCCAAACCTTGTAGGTGTCAATTGGGTCTCTTGATTGGTTTAACAAATTGTAGATCTAAATGAACTTATAACGGTAAATGTTGCATAGAATAGTGGTTAATTAAAATATGGTAATTTCTTGTTTAGTTAATAGATGTGCACACAATCACCATCTAAGTATGTCAAAAAAAAGAGAATATATAAGAGGTTGATTTTGACTGTATGATTATCGTGAAAAATTGAGAGAGTTTGAGAGAGCAATCGGAAGAAATTCTATCTAATTTAAATAATTTCGTATCATCTATTTTGTTGTTCCTAAATTCACTTTCTATCTTCGTGTGTTTGATTTTTTTGGGTGCGTTGGCGTTCTGGTGTTTATTCGTTGTTTTCGCTTTGGCAGTTTTTGTCGTTAGATGGCGTTGATTATCGGGAGTGATCCTCTGCAGCAAGTCAATTATCTCAAGCAAAACAAAGGCAAGCAGTTTGATCATATCCAGTTCATTCCCATTATTTTCAAGTCTAATATTTTGTTTAACCTGTATGTATGCATGCTTTTGTGTCAAAGTAACTTTGTCGATTAGAGGTAGTTAATCCCATTGCATGGTTGCCTCGAAAATTGTTCACCCCCGCCACTACCTTAGGAATATTATTCTCACCGTGAATTAGAGCCGGTGAATGATTTAGGCCTTTTATTTGTATTTACGATATGATGCTTAGCCATGCTTAGATACCGGTAGAATTGGGCGGTTATCGACTTAGTCGATAACTTTGATCACACAAAAATTATTATATAACTTTATGATTCAGACTTTTGCTATGTTTAATTGTGAAAACTAAAACCAAAACAAAATGATTTCGACGGGCACAATGGTAAGATGGTGTGATTCTTGGGTGTGATCGAATGGTGCCCGGTCAATTAAGGACCGAACATCTTGTGAGTGAATTTTTATCCAGTATTTGGCGTGCTAACCACACTAGAGTATATGGGACCTCTCTTGACCTAGTACTTTGGCGTGTATTGGCTCCGGTCGCAGGAGGTCGCAGGAGGGATGGAGGTGGGAGCATGGTAGTTGTCCAAAAGCTTTATCCCGAGTGGGTAGTTGTCTTTTCGGCTTTACCATGTAAGCGTATGGATTTCTATCCATACGAGCGGCTCGTAGTTAATACACAATATTGGAAAAGTCTCGTAGGACTTAGTCGGCATACCTTGGAAGTGTGCTTTGGCTTAAAGGCGGTCTAAAGTGTGGGTGCAGTGGTACACCTCGCAGGTTAAAACTATTCGAATAGCCTCGCCCTAGGTTATGGACACGCTTGGGGAGGTCTTCCAAGAGTTAGACTACAACATTTTAATTAAAACTTGATGGGTTGGTATGAACGGGGTTCATACTATTGTTGTGATGGCCAATGGGTTGGTCATCTCCGTGATGTCTTTGTCACTACTTCATCAGATCACGTTATTTCGCAAATAAAACTTGAATTGTTAAACCGCCTTCTAACTATTACATTATTGCAAAAGAAAACTTGCTTTCTGCTAAAAGTAAGTCCAGAGCCCTCTCCACTTAAATAAAGCTTGCATGTAGTTAAATTATAGTTACATACCCTTACACGTCAGTCTTGCAGTACAAAAACAATTTTTGTACTCGGATGCTTTGCTTAATGTTTTGATGCAGGAGGAAGAAGGTGAGCCCCAAGGGTTTCCCTTTGTGAGATGTGTCATGGTTTGACGACTAGCTTGGCGCCCGGTTGGTTGCCTTGTGGGTAAAGGCACACTAATTGGCTCTTTTATTTATCGCCATCTTATGGCTTTTGCTTCCGCTGTGTAGTTTGTTATTTATCTTGTAAGTTCCTTCTGTTGTATTTATTGAAGTTTTATTATTGTAACCTCTCGTGTATGGAATTGATGCTTAATTTTGTAACGGGTGTGTATCTTGCATTTGGAAGTATACATATCCTGAGGCTTGGTTTATTTGAATTGTAATGCTAGGGTCAATGGAAGGCTAAGCATTACAAGTCGAATAAACCGGGGTCCTCACAATGGGTAGGATAGTTGAGTTCATGAGGTCTCAATTGCCTTGATGCATAGGCCACCACCTTGCCTTCTTGCATAAGGACACAACCGAGGCCTCGACGAGAAGCGTCGCAAAAGATATCAAGCTTCATGGACATCGGGAAGAACAAGAACGGAGCGGTGGTCAACCGCTTCTTGAGTACTTGGAAACTTTCTCTGCAATCGCGGACCACGAGAACTTCTTGTCCTTCTTGAGCAACTCCGTCATTGGCTTCGCTATCTTGGAGAAGTTCTCGATAAAGCGACGATAATATCCCGCTAAACCAAGAAAACTCCGGACTTCGGTGACCGAGGAGGGCTGACTCCAAGAAAGCACATCGCTGATCTTGCTAGGATCCACAGCTACGCCTCCTGCTGAAAGAACATGGCCTAAGAAGGCCACTTCCTTCAACCAGAATGCGCACTTGCTGAACTTCGCATACAACTGGTGCTCACGAAGTTTGCCCAACACAAGCCTCAGATGCCCAGCGTGTTCCTTATCGTTCTTGGAATAGATAAGAATATCATCGATGAAGACCACCACAAACTTATCCAAATACTCCATAAACACCGAATTCATGAGATTCATGAACAAGGCAGGAGCATTGGTTAAGCCGAATGACATGACGGTATACTCATACAAGCCATAACGAGTAGAGAAAGCCGTCTTGGGAATATCCTCCGGTCGAATTCGAACTTGATGATATCCCACTCTCAAATCAATCTGAGAGAAGACTCGAGCTCCAGTCAATTGATCGAAGAGATCGTCGATGCGGGGCAAGGGATACTTGTTCTTTACCGTCACTTCATTAAGCGGCCGGTAATCCACGCACATGCGTAGAGTATTGTCCTTCTTCTTCACAAAGATTGCTGGACAACCCCACGGAGACGAGCTAGGGCGAATGAAACCCTTCTCTTGGAGCTCCCCCAGCTGCTTCTTCAACTCCACCAACTCGTTTGGAGCCATCCGGTAGTGCCTCTTCGAAATCGGAGCAGTACCGGGGACCAACTCAATGGCAAACTCAAGGTCGCAGACTGGCGGCATCCCGGGGAGATCTTCGGGGAAGACATCAGCGAAGTCACATACCGTAGGGACTTCACTAAAATCTAGAGCTGGCTTCGCTTGGAGCACGAAGAGATGCGGACCTTGCAGCTTTGGCGAAAAGCGAACCTGCTCGTCAGAAGGACTGGTGAGGTAGATGAGCCTCCGGGCGCAATCGATTTGTCCCATGTGCAGAGACAACCAATCCATACCCAGAATTACATCTAAGCTCGCTGAATGGAGGAGGATAAGGTTCGCGAAAAACCCTACTCCCTCTATCTCAACAGGGACATCCCGACACTCAAGCTCGGCTCTCAACTCCGAACCGGGAGAGCGAATGAGCAGCGGGACCAACAAAGGAGCAAACCGAAGCTCGCCAACAAAGACAAATGATTGAAACAAGCGAATGAGATGCTCTGAATCAAACAAAACGAGAGCGAGGATGAGAGTTAACCAAAGCGCACTCGACACGACGTCAGCGCCTCCGTGCCTCCTCCGCGGAGATGAGGTTGACACGACCACTACCCACACCTTGGGTAGCGGGGACAACCTTCTGATCCTGGGAAGGACCATCTCCATGCCCGCGTCCTCCATTAGGACGAGGGGCTGCTCCCATCTTCTTAGGGCATTGGTTCGCATAATGCCCCTCTCGGCCGCAGAAAAGCAAGTGACCCCGGCAGCCGGATTGCGGGGGCCACTCGGCTGACTCGCAGGTGCACGTGACTGGGGCACGGCCTGCGGAGGGCGAGGGGCTGGTGCCGACGGCCTCGGCGGTGGTAAGGCCAAGGAACGGGCCCCTAGTGCAGGCCCAACACGAGGACGGGAAGGTGGCTGCATGCAGGACGGGCCTCCCACTTGCGCTTGCGAGACTCGCCTAGCGCCTTCGCCTTGTGCTCAGCAACAATGGCCTTGTCCACCAAGGTCTGAAAGTCGGCAAAGTCCACAATGGATAGCTTGTCTTGCATCTCCTCAGACAAGCCCTCCATGAACTTCTCCTGCTTGGCCTCATCAGTGGCCACCTCAGATGGAGCATAACGAGCCAAGTGGTTGAACTCGTAAAGGTACTCCATCACTGACTTACGCCCTTGCTTGAGCGCGAGAAATTCCTTCTTCTTCAGCTTCATCAAGCCGGCAGGGATGTGAGCTCGACGGAACACAGTCCGGAACTCCTCCCAAGAGACAGTGTGGCCGGCGGGCTGCATGGCCAAGAAGTTCTCCCACCAAGAGAGTGCTGCCCCTGCAGCTGATGGGAGGCAAAGAGTGCCTTGTCTTGGTCCTGGCACTGGGCAACGTCGAGCTTCCGCTCAACCTGACGCAGCCAGTCATCTGCATCCAGAGGGTCCTCAGATCTGGAAAACGTGGGGGGCTGGGTGCGAAGAAACTCAGCAAGGCCCCCACGAGACTGAGGTCCACCCCCTTGCCCGGATCCTGAGGCACCGGCAAGGGCGGAGGTGTTGCGCGCAATAACATCCAGCAGACCCTCCCGCCCTCCTCGAACGGTTGCGCTGGATCTGTAGAAGAACCTCAGCCATGGTTGGAGGAGGCGGGAGCTCCTCATCCAAACCAGGCTGCTGACCACGGCCGCTACGAGTACCCCTAGCCATCCTGGTGCAAGAAAATCGGGTTAGCAACAAAACCTCAAATCTAGAAGTTCTTTGAAGCTAAAAGCTAAACGAAAGCCAAAATAACAAGCATATAAACTTTAAATGTTTCCAAGGAGGCTCCAAAACAGCAAGGGAAACACCAAACCAAATCTCAACTTCTCGATGCCATTAACCCGTATTGAATGAACGAGCAATGGGTTGAGAAGATAAAATTTCAGCACACTACTTCAAGTCTAACACTACTCAAAAGCAAGGTTAAGGCGGCAAAAATAGTGTTAGATACTTAGCTAACTAGTATCACATCCTACCCTTTTATTCCCACAAGTTTTAGTTGATTAACCTCTCATTTTCTACCCTATTTAGGACCTTTGAGCTTGCTGTCCGGAAATTGACGCTCGCTGTCCAGATTTTGCATCCAAGCTTCTAAGCCGAAATCTTCAACTTCCGAAGCTTCAAAACCTTGTAGAGGGCAGCTAACACTTCAATTTGCCAAACTCAATGGTTCCAAAACCCAATTAATCGGTAACAACTATCTTTTGAGAGAAGGAAAGGAGAGCAACTTTTAAAACTCAAATTAGAGCAAGATGAGATAGAAAGCTAAGATAGGTAAGGAATAAAATCTGAGAACTTACTTAAGCTTTCATAAATCATTTGATACTTTGAAATTAAGTTTTCCAAAATATCCTAAAGACGATCAAGCTTGGGTTACTACGGTCGGAATGGCTCTGATACCAACTTTGTGAGGACCCCGGTTTATTCGGCTTGTACTGCTTAACCATCCACTTGGTCCTAGCAAAGACAAATCAAATAAACTAAGCCTCGAGATATGTATACTTCCTAAATGCAGATACACACCGTTACAAAATCATGCATCAATTCCATTCATACACATAGAGCCGAAGCAAAAGCAACAACTAAAAGACATACATAATATAAAGAGAGTTAGTACAAAAGAGAGGCCGCCCGGCCAAAAGACATACAATAGATAAATACACAGCGGAAGCAAAATGGCCATAAGATGGTGATAAACAAAAGCCAATCGGTGTGTCTTTACCCACAAGGAAACCAACCGGACCGCCAAGCTAATCGCTCCAGACACCGCCACAACAAATCTCACAAAAGTGAGGCCCCTCGAGCTCTTCCTCTGCAACAAAACAATTAAGCATAGCATCTGAGTACAAAAATTGTTTTTGTACTCGCAAGACTGACGTGTAAGATAACAGAACTATAATTAGCTACATGCAAGCTTTATTTAAGTGGATAAGGCTCTGGACTTATTTTCAGCATAAAGCAAGTTTTCTTTGCAATAAGGTAATACATTTGAAAGCAAGTTTGCAATTAATTTCTATTGTTCAAATAAAAGTGAGACGAGTATAACAATAGATAGAGAACAACAATGTCCTAGAAGTGACTAACCCAATAGTCACCACAACAATAGCATGAAGTACCCCTTCATACCACCCATGTCAAGTTTTAAGTTTTAAAAGGTTGTAGTCTAGTTCTTGCACGACCTTACCAAGCATGTCCATAACCTATGTAACACCCCAGCTCTCAAAGGACCTGGAATGCTACTGGAAGTAAACTAATCTAGTACAAACTACAAATTTTTCGACAGAGTCTCGTTTGTTTAATCAGCTATACCGAGAGTTCAATGAAAAAACATAGCATTTAACCAAAATCTCATGATCAATCATAATAATCAATTGAACATACCAAGACACGCAATCTCATTATCACAATTAAACAGATTACTCAAACCAAACGATCTATGAGTGATAATCATCGTTCATTTTATTTCTAAAATTGAAGCTAAGTGGTGAACGCCTTAAGAGTGTGAGGTAGTGAGTGCATCCATCATCTATTCCTCCCATGCATGTCATTCCCGCCATTGGTACCTAAAACACATTAAAGCAAGAGTGAGCCCAAAGACTCAGCAAGTATCAACAAGGCTATAAACAGGAACACAAACATAGCATCTATAAACCACAATCTCATTACACTAATCATAGCCAAATATCTCATGATATGCAAACTATGCAATGCTCTTTTGAACTTTATCCCTTTTCGCATTTTACCGTAATGCGGGTATACAACCGTCGTCAGATACCCTTGCTCGTGCCCTCTCGCACAGGGACCAAGAGCCTATACACCACAGGTATAGGGACCTTTGCCCATCACTTAATGATGGGGACCTCTTTATTTCATAGCCCACATTCCACGAATGTGGGGACCTCAAGCCCGTCATCTTCATGACGGGACTAATCAGATGTGCTTGGTCACTACGTGACCAAGGCACCTGTATGCTCTCAACATGCATATGCACCATGATAACATTCTTCATATGCAGGAATTCAACATATTCTCATTAACATGTAAGCAACAACAACAACATCATACATGAATAAACTTATTCATACTTCTAGCATTCCACAACATTGATATTCATAGCATTCTAGCACCCATGAATAGCACATTTAATCATAATACTAGCAAACTTGAACAATCACTCGTGAATATCAATTAATCATTTCTCTAGTATTCACCATCTTTAATCATACTTATCACACTATCAATTTGGCATGGTTATTACGCATCAAAGTATTAGCATCCTCTATCAACAGTCATAAATATTCACTCAAACAGAGTACTCAATCATGACATGCAACCAATGCTACACATAAACCCGAATACTTGCCTCAACCGCGCGAGAACGGCGGACGCGAAGTGCGTGCTGCCCTTGGGATCTCGCTGCCACCTGGACCAGAAGATAACCCCAAACTAAGAATAGCATACTGGACCAAAATCATACATCACATTACAATCGAAATCGCTAATCTTCTTATCACGTCTAGTTTTTTTCTAATTTCTAGCGATCGGTCACTGCGGACAGCAGACTTCAAAAATTCATAACTTTCTGCTCAGGAGTCCAAATAGGATGATCTTGGACAATCTGAAAAGGTAATTAAAATGTCTAAATAAACTTAGTTGGGGAGACCCTCTGATTCGGCCATCTACCAGACCTACCAATCTATTTAATCAGAGCAAACATTTCACATCGGGTTTCTGGACAGCGACAAAGAAACTATCATAACTTTCTCTACGTTCGTCCGAATTCAGTGATCTTTAGCTTTCCTGAAAGCTAAGAGGATTAGCCTCATTTTTAGTTATGGTGAGACCCTCTGTAAACCCCTCTAAATATGCGCTTCTATCAGGTTAACCAACACTAGCAATTCTGCTTCTCTCCAGAAACACAGAAATACTAATAAATTCATAACTTTGGCTACCGAAGTCCGAATGACTTGATTCTTGTCGGCAATGAAAGGTAACTACGATAGCTACAACTTTCTAGGAGACACCCAGACCCAAATCTGCCTCTAACCTAATCAAAACCGACAAACTTCACTGCTGCAGAATATCGACGAACTGACATCCGAAAATTAGACAACTAGAAATTGACCTAAAGCAAAGAACCACGGGTTACCCTTGCCAAACGAAGAGAGCACACAGCGATGAAGACCACCACGCTTCCGCTGCGGATCCCTTCTTCTCCCTCTTCTTCCCTTCTCTTCTCCCTCTCCTTCCTCCTCCTTCTCTTCTTTTCTCCTTCTTCTTCCTCCTTGGCCGGCTGCAATGGAGCTCCTTCTCCTCCTTGGCCAGAAGCAATGGAGGTGGTGGGGAGATGGAGAGGGCGCAAGGGAGGGTGGAGGGAGGTGGAGAGGTGGAGGGGGTGGCGGCCGGTTGGAAGTGGGGAGGAAAGGGGAGGGAGGGGAGTCGGCTAGGGTTTGGGGAGGAAGCCCCCTGGCGGCCACCCTCATGGGCCATGGCCCAGCCCAAGTTGCAGCAAAATTGCTCTTTCCCCTCTAAAAATGCAACACCGACATCCTTCCAATTAGTCCCTCCCGACGTTCCGCTTGATCCTTCCCGAATAATCGATCTCTCCGAAATAAAATTAATCTTCCTCGATTCAAATCTTAACTCGGTTTGAATATTACATTCTACCCTTAACAGATTCGACCCGAATCTAAACTCCAAACTTCAAGAAATAAAACCAGACCGATGATCCCCACTCTCAAGTGGCTCTCTCTCAAACAGATGAGACCCCAACACCGGACGTAAAGCGGCGTTGGTACTAACGCTCAACTCAACATTTCGAGAACATACATCAAAAGAGACTCAAAGGTAAGATCTCGCCTGAGGTCAACAACATTAACGACAACTCAAACTCCATATCTCTCGGTACTCACTTGGCACCCATCATGCCAAGTGTGCGCGACACCGCGTATGGACCGAGACGGTCCTAACGATACGTCAACTTTCGAATTCTGCAGCTAACAAAAACAAACCAAAATACCTTGGGCTAACCTTCCTCAATCTTGAACCACACAACAAGCCCACGAACACGAAACTCTTGTTCCACCTCTCAATTGAACTCTTCAATGAAACAAGGATCACCTCTTTTAACCAGAAACACACAACTGAATTCCCTTTAAGCAACTCTTTTACCGACAAAACCCACCTAAATAAGAAAGATTCACATCGCAACTATGCGTTACCAGCTCCGGTACTACAGAGTCAAATCCAGAAATCGGAATTTCATCAAGAAAACCCTTCTACTTTATAAGTGGCAGTTTGTGAATAAACGACACGAAAACCAAAGGAGGAAACATTTTAAATGCCCAAATCAAAAACTTCCTTTATTCCCCTTGAACTGATAAGAACCACACGAACCAAAATCGAGTCAAACTCAACTTACGAAAGACATTGGTTAACAGCACAAAACTCAAACGAGAATCCAGGAAACGATTCACTCCTTCAGGAAGCAACAATTTATCAGTTTCTCTTTTAGGACTAAAATTTCTCTCAGACTTTGGGATTTCAGTTCATTGCATAACACACTAACTCATCTCTCTTAACTTGGCATTCTCAACGTTACACCCAAGTCGAAATACATCATCCACACCTCCGTATAAAGGCTCTATCGACTCTACCAAAACTTCCTCTCAACAACTCCTCTACCGACAGGATTAATTTGACAGATGACTTCCAATGCATCTAAAAAAATAGATCGCACATGCAATCACATCACATCAATCTTTTAAGAATAAACAACTTGGAATTCTCAGCTCTCACATTCATATACTTCATAAAAAAAAAGTTCTATCAATGATCACCACACTGTTCGAAGTCCACCCTTAATCTACTTCCTCTACACATAATCCTTGGGCGACCAAAGTCCTAGCATAAAAATGCGAAGCCCAGATTAAACTCCAAGACTCCTACAATGAACTTCTCATATAGAAGATAGGGAAAACCTCAGATTACAATCCCTAAAATTCTCACAATCCAAACATACTCGCGCATTAACATCAACATGAAAACATCTTCTTGACCCAATTATCTTTATAAAGATTCTAACTCTTAAAGAGTTACTTACTAAGTCCAAGTCTTTCCTAGTAATAATCCAACCATCTCGGCTATCGCATTAATCACTTTAACAATCTGATTACTTCGCTAATACTACTCTCATTACAACACCCTCAGATTTCATCCGCACAACCGCAAGGTACTCAATCGCGACACTCTAATACATTAATCAAGATTCCCATCCTTTTGAAAATTCTAATGTTCCACCCGTATTGAACAAAGGACTTTGGATCACAAACCTCCATAGGTTCTAATGGTTGCAACAACGCAATCGTTTAGCTGAAATGCAAACATTTCAGTATAAATAAATTCTCTCCAAGAATTATACATGAAATCAGTTCATCCTCCAATGTTCCTCGAATAACTTACAACCTCGTCTCACAACCTCATTGAATAAACACTTGAAAGACCCTTGTGAAACGAATCGACGAATCCCTTCTCGTAAGAAAAACAAATGAAAATAATTTTCACCACATAGAAACATCTACTACTCGCAGTGAGCAGAGGACCAAGGAAATAGTCACGGCAAAGAGCTCGGACAACAAAGGGAAAGTCAACGATTGAGGCACAAGTCCCGCACGAAGGGAAGATCGAACCCCCAGATAAGAAGAAGGTATTGCCTTTGAAAATTGATAAACTCTTATAGAACAACTGCATAAGGTTGTAAGCACACTCAAATAAACTGCAAGTTGCGAAACGACTTAAATCTCAAACACTTATACTTCACTCCTTCCTCTAACAAGGAAAGTTATTCTCTGTGATTACTACATCACTTTGCCAACTTAAACATGATAATTCTTAAAAACCAAATCACAGGAACCACTTAAGAGCCAATAAAATCTTTCATCATATCGCTTTGCTCGAAACAGCCTCAATCACCACATAACACAAGAGGTCCACTGATCACAAACGTAAAACTCGAAACACTTTCACTATAACAAAATTACGAAAGACGATCCAGTTACTTTATTTCTAAAAGATTCATCACCACATATACAAGTCACAATCTCTTGCAGATAATCTTACTAACATCAGGAATGATCTACCCTTTACAAGACTCATATCGTCAACTCTTCCTTTATTGAGCCCACAAAGGCTTACCAAAACATTACATATCCCATCACCATCACATCCTCAATTGAGTGCATACCAAAATCTTATATTCTCACTACAACAACCACTTTATTATTATTTTTTTAGAGGAAAACTCTGCACAATTAAAAGTTATTCCCATACCCTTTCATCAAAGATATATTTTTATCTCGATAGTCCTACCATCATGTAAACATTGTTCATCCATTAAACCCTATCAGTTTATCTCTTAGTGATGCTCATCACCAAACATTAATAGACATTATTTGCACTCAAAGAATACTCATAATCATTAAGTATCCACAAAAGATTACTCCAAGATTAGTACCCACTAAGATAATAATCTAACTCCTTTTGAACTTAACCATTCCAAAAGGTTAGATTAATCCATTGAGATACGTTAATCTAATTTACCAAGAAAGTTTATCAAAAGTATTACTCTTAATCATCGACTCAATTACATCAATGTTCTACATCTCTTATTAACTCTATTGTTTACAACCAGGTATAACCATACTCTTAATCACAGCTCCTCGAGAACTACTACAAGACACTTTCAAATTAATCACTATCCTTTCAAGGACCTTTGTTAGAATCGATCATGCACACATTGCAGACCTAACCTGATAACCTATATTATATCCATTAATTGCTTTGATTATAACCTCTCACTTAACCAAGCCAAAACACCACTAAAAGGTTTAACAACTTCCTTCATAAAAGAGAACCATCAAGCTTCAACACTCCAAATACCCAAGAGAGATACATTGAGTCAAAGCCTCCACGTTCTAAAAAAACTTGCAAAAGGAAACCTTCATTAACCAAAAACATCAACCGAATAAATGGGTCACGCTTTCCAATGAGAAACACAAAACTCCAAAATAAAGGTCAAACTTGACAATCAACCTAGTTCACCAGCTCCATGAATAACCCTTCGGTTGGGAGAACAATGATTGCTTTACGGGACAATTAAGCCAAAGAAAACACATTATTATTATTATTTTTTAAAGCAATCCATCAACCACAAGAATAAATACCCCAAGAGAAACTCATCAATTTCAACTGGATAGAGTTGACCAAAATCACATTCAAGGAAGAGAACACTCGTTCTGGTATACTCGCTACCAACGCCTGTACTACGATGTCCGGTGGGGATACTTCGCTATTCCTATACCGCGAACGGTGGTGTAGCCTGGTATAGCCCAGGACCACAACCACTACTTCCACCTCTCAACATGGGTTATTCCCACACATAATAATTATAACAATTAATTAATAAGCAGCCAAACTCAACTCATATCAGCAATAATCAAAACGATATAACGAAACGTAAATGCAATGATTGGCTCATCCCCATCCCATCGTGCACCAAAGGTGTCAAACTTTTAAGTTGATTAACATTAGCAATTTTAAATAATCTAGTCACCACGGACCTACTGACCGCTCGATACCTAATCAGAACACCCCGACTCTCAAAGGACTCGGAATGCTACCGAAGTAAACTAATCTAGTACAAACTACAAATTTTTCGAATGAGTCTCGTTTGTTTAATCAGCTATACCGAGAGTTCAATGAAAAACATAGCATTTAACCAAAATCTCATGATCAATCATAATAATCAATTGAACATACCAAGACACGCAATCTCATTATCACAATTAAATGATTACTCAAACCAAACGATCTATGAGTGATAATCATCGTTCATTTTATTTCTAAAATTGAAGCTAAGTGGTGAACGCCTTAAGAGTGTGAGGTAGTGAGTGCATCCATCATCTATTCCTCCCATGCATGTCATTCCCGCCATTGGTACCTAAAACACATTAAAGCAAGAGTGAGCCCAAAGACTCGGCAAGTATCAACAAGGCTATAAACAGAACACAAACATAGCATCTCAGAAACCACAATCTCATTACACTAATCATAGCCAAATATCTCATGATATGCAAACTATGCAATGCTCTTTTGAACTTTATCCCTTTTCGCATTTTACCGGTAATGCGGGGTATACAACCGTCGCTGTATACCCTTGCCTGTGCCCTCTGGCACAGGGACCAAGAGCCTATACACCACAGGTATAGGGACCTTTGCCCATCACTTAATGATGGGGACCTCTTTATTTCATAGCCCACATTCCACGAATGTGGGGACCTCAACCGTCATCTTCATGACGGGGACTCAATCAGATGTGCTTGGTCACTACGTGACCAAGGCACTGTATGCTCTCAACATGCATATGCACCATGATAACATTCTTCATATGCAGAATTCAACATATTCTCATTAACATGTAAGCAACAACAACAACATCATACATGAATAAACTTATTCATACTTCTAGCATTCCACAACATTGATATTCATAGCATTCTAGCACCCATGAATAGCACATTTAATCATAATACTAGCAAACTTGAACAATCACTCGTGAATATCAATTAATCATTTCTCTAGTATTCACCATCTTTAATCATACTTATCACACTATCAATTTGGCATGGTTATTACGCATCAAAGTATTAGCATCCTCTATCATGATCATAAATATTCACTCAAAAGCAGTACTCAATCATGACATGCAACCAATGCTACACATAAACCCGAATACTTGCCTCAACGCGCGAGAGCGGGGACGCGAAGTGCGTGCTGCCCTTGGGATCTCGCTGCCACTGGACCGAAGATAACCCCAAACTAAGAATAGCATACTGGACCAAAATCATACATCACATTACAATCGAAATCGCTAATCTTCTTATCACGTCTAGTTTTTTTCTAATTTCTAGCGATCGGTCACTGCGGACAGTAGACTTTAAAAATTCATAACTTTCTGCTCAGGAGTCCAAATAGGATGATCTTGGACAATCTGAAAAGGTAATTAAAATGTCTAAATAAACTTAGTTGGGGAGACCCTCTGATTCGGCCATCTACCAGACCTACCAATCTATTTAATCAGAGCAAACATTTCACATCGGGTTTCTGGACAGCGACAAAGAAACTATCAT
Organism: Ampelocalamus luodianensis; assembly: GCA_036346255.1. Taxonomy (NCBI): domain Eukaryota; kingdom Viridiplantae; phylum Streptophyta; class Magnoliopsida; order Poales; family Poaceae; genus Ampelocalamus; species Ampelocalamus luodianensis. The sequence continues at coordinate 58,766,572 of CM070622.1, read as the reverse complement.
AACTTTCTCTACGTTCGTCCGAATTCAGTGATCTTTAGCTTTCCTGAAATCTAAGAGGATTAGCCTCATTTTTAGTTATGGTGAGACCCTCTGTAAACCCGTCTAAATATGCGCTTCTATCAGGTTAACCAACACTAGCAATTCTGCTTCTCTCCAGAAACACAGAAATACTAATAAATTCATAACTTTGGCTACCGAAGTCCGAATGACTTGATTCTTGTCGGCAATGAAAGGTAACTACGATAGCTACAACTTTCTAGGAGACACCCAGACCCAAATCTGCCTCTAACCTAATCAAAACCGACAAACTTCACTGCTGCAGAATATCGACGAACTGACATCCGAAAATTAGACAACTAGAAATTGACCTAAAGCAAAGAACCACGGGTTACCCTTGCCGAAACGAAGAGAGCACACAGCGATGAAGACCACCACGCTTCCGCTGCGGATCCCTTCTTCTCCCTCTTCTTCCCTTCTCTTCTCCCTCTCCTTCCTCCTCCTTCTCTTCTTTTCTCCTTCTTCTTCCTCCTTGGCCGGCTGCAATGGAGCTCCTTCTCCTCCTTGGCCAGAAGCAATGGAGGTGGTGGGGAGATGGAGAGGCGCAAGGGAGGGTGGAGGGAGGTGGAGAGGTGGAGGGGTGGCGGCCGGTTGGAAGTGGGGAGGAAAGGGGAGGGAGGGGAGTCGGCTAGGGTTTGGGAGGAAGCCCCCTTGGCGGCAACCCTCATGGGCCATGGCCAGCCCCTGCCGCAAAATTGCTCTTTCCCCCTCTAAAAATGCAGCACTGACATCCTTCCAATTAGTCCCTCCCGACGTTCCGTTTGATCCTTCCCCGAATAATCGATCTCTCCCGAAATAAAATTAATCTTCCTCGATTCAAATCTTAACTCAGTTTCGGAATATTACAACCTAGGACGAGGCTATTCGAATAGTTTTAACCCTGCAGGGGTGTACCAATGTATCCACACGATAGACCGCCTTTCCACCAGCCACGGTTAGCATACTTCCTTTGGTATGCAGGCACGGCTAAGTCTACAAGACGCTTTCCAATGGACGATGCTAATTAAGAGCCGCAACCCACGGGAGAAGGATACATTAGACAGCCTAACCGGACAGCTAATGCTCCCCTCAAACACCACAAACACATACACGCACACACCCACCGACCAGCTCATAATTAGCACCTCCCAAAGTTCTTAGTCAAGAGAGGTCCCATATCCCCCCTCGTGTGGTTAGCACGCAATAAGCGCTTGGCTTAGTGACACAAGTAACTCGGTCCTTGGGGACTTAGGCACCATTCCAAACACACCCAACAGATCACACCAACATACCATTGTGCCCAAGTCAAGATATAGTTTTGTTTTCAGTTTTTGATTTGTAAATCAATAAAACACAAGGATTGGACATAATGGAGTAGTATAAGTATTTGTGTGATCAAGATCATCGACTAAGTCGATGATCGCCCAATACTACCGATAACTAGGCATGGCTAAGCAATATTCATTCGTAATCTACTAAGTGATAAGAGTTCATCCAACGAACTCTGATCACAGCAAATAACCTAGGCTCAGGTAGTAGAGGATATTTATTTCCCTACAGATTATGCAACTAGAGGATTAACTAATCAATTTAACAACAAAATAGCAATGCATACATAGAAGTTAAACAAAATATTAGACTTTAAAAGTAATGGGATCAAATGGGAAATGATCGATCGCTTGCACAGTTCTTTGTTGCTCAATTTGTTGCCTTGAGGATCACTATCTAGGTCAACACACTCGTCGGCACCTAATCGAAAAGCGAAAAAGAACCGATAAGAACAAAGAAAACGAAAAGGACTCTAAAGCCAAAATGCTCAAATGCTCTAAAATTTCCCAGAAGCAAGACCATGATTTAAAATGAATTTAGAAACAAGAACCAACTGATTTGGACTCTTAATGCAAAAGACATGATCAAAACAATGCATTTCGCCAAAATTAAATTTAAATAGGTTATTGTTCATAAATAATTTTCTATAAGTTCTCTGGACATGGAAATTTTATGATAGGTTGCTCTTGACGTCTTAAGGCTAACACAAGTAGTTTCATCTTAATTGGAGTTAAAATGATTTAGTTATGATTTTTCTAAGTTATAAATCTAAGGCATGATTAATTTCAGTATTAAAGACTCTTTGTAAAACCTATACTAAGCGAAAGTACTTAATGGATGCATTTATAGAACTTTAGTTTGTTAAATTTGGAACTACAGAGCAAAAGATATGCATTTTTGAAGTTTAAAACAATTAATATGTGCAAATAAAAGCTCTCGGGAACTAAATCTGGAAAACCAATAAAAACTGTGGAGGCCGTGGGTCGTTGATCAAGAATCGCACGGCTCACGAGCTCAGATGCCAAAACCCACACGAGCACCTGGGCGCAAAGACCTCATCGCGCCTAGGGGAGGTCTTAGCCGTTGATATCAAATCCAACGGCCCCGACCACTGGAGGCACAGCACGCGCGAAGGAGCTCCTCGCGCACCAGGGAGGTCGTGGCCGTCAGATCTGGATCTGGCGGTCCCGAGCTCCACGAGGAGGTCCTACGGCTATCTAACTAAGGGGGAGGTCTGGACAGTTAAGATTTCCCGAGGGGAGGTCTTAACGGTCTAGATCTGAGCGGAGGAGGACCTAAACGGTGAGCTAACAGCGAGAGGTCTTGACGGCTAGGATCCCACCGAGGAGGTCCTAAACGGTCACGATCTCAAAGGGGAGGTCCTAAGCGGGTTTTTAACAGAGGGAGGTCTGGACGGCTTAGATCTCCCTAGGGAGGTCATAAACGGTCCAGATCTGAGGCGGGGAAGGTCCTAAAGCCACGGATCTAAAGGAGGAGGTCCCAGACGGTCAAGATCTCCAAGGGGAGGTCCTGAACGGCTAAGATGGAGCGAGGGAGGTCCTACGGGTTCTTGATAAGGACCCGAGGTGGTCTTTTTGCAAAGAGGACCCCAAAGGTAGTTTTGAAGGTTCTCTTTACAAAATACCAGGGGTGGTCTTTTGCAAAGAGGACTTCGGTGGGGGTGGTCCGAGAGGGTGGTCTTGATAACACGACCAGGGGTGGTCTTTTCGCACAGAGGACCTCAAGGAGGTCTTTTGCAAAGAGGACCCCAAGGTGGAGGGTGATCCTATCGGCTGAGATCTAGCCTACGGAGATCTTTAACGGCCAGGATACGATTAGGGGGAGGTCCAGAGACTTAGGATTTTTCGGAAAAGATCCTAAGGCCCAGATCTACACTTGGAGAGGTCGTGAACGGCTAAGATTAGCTCGAGGAGGTCCAAGAGTGGATTTAATGGCGCAGGACCTCCGGACAACGACAAAAGGTGGCGGTTAAGACAAATTAAATGCTCCAGATGATTGACAATAAATGAAACTAAAAGGGACACTTAATGATTTCCATACTTTAATTCTAAACCCAGGCCCACATGACAGCGACACCCAAGCCCAGATTAAAACACTATTAATGCCCTCAATGATAAGCAATGATTTGAGCATTAATGTGGTCCGAAGAACATGACGAAAACGGGATTTGCGAACTGGCAAAACCCGAGCAAGTTCATCAGCTTGCCGCCAGCGATGTGGACCTCGTCGGCGGAAACCAAAGGCACGGATGAGCTCCAAATAGGACGAAGAACCTAAGGGTGCCAAAGCTACACCAAAGCACCACCAACCGCGGCTGGCCGAGATAACCGCCGGGGACCAAACACGCCAAAACGAAACCGAAGAGGTCTAAAAGGTTCGGGTTTTGGAATCAAGTACTCACCGAGGATTGAAGGAGAACTAGGAGTGGTCGCAGAGCTCGGTGACGGTGGAGGTCGCCGGAGGTGAAGAAGACGAAGCCCCGACAGCGAACAAAGAAACTCCCACCTTGTCAACCTCTCGTGAAGGTCAAACAAAACAAGTTAGGGAGGCTTGAGGTGACCAAGGGAACAAAATGACAGCCATGATGCAATATTGAACCACTGGAGCTCGAAGGTCGTCGGAGAGCTCCAAGGTCCGGCAATGGTGGCAAAGATTTTCGGGTGTTTTGAGCACAAGTGAACTGAGATGAGCTAAGGTGCAAGAGAGTGACTAAAAGAACTTAGAGAGGAAGCTTGGGCTTCAAATATAGCTGGTGGGAAAAATGGCAAAGTCAGCCGGTACACTGAGCCAAAGTACACATGAAATGATGGGAGTAGGTTGTCAGAGAGACTTTTGAGCAAAAAGGGGCTGCCAGACATTTAATGTTGGCAGTACATAGCCGTTTGTCAGCCCTAGAGTTGACAAGGCACTGCTCTCTACTGCCATACACAAAAATTGATAATGCCGAGGCCCACACGACAGTGAGAGGACCAGGGAGGACCGGTCAAAGAGCTCAACGGCTAAAATCAGCACAGAGCTCCCACTAGGGAGGTCGTGAGCTGTTGGATTGAAATCTAAGGGCTCAGATTTAGAATTATGTGTTAGAGGTCCTAACACTTAGGGGAGGTCTGAGCCACAGATCTCAAGATGGACGGCCCACGATCACCCAGTGCTAGGGTGGTCGTGGAGGGTCGAGGAGGTCGCCCAGGTGGTCTTTGCAAAGGTGTAAAGGAGGTCCTAGGGAGGTCTGGAGGGTTGTCTTTGCAAATAGAGCAGGAGGAGGTCGTGCGGGTGGGAGGTCTTTACAAAGACCCGAGGAGGTCTTTGCGGTTGGATTGAGATCCAAGGGTGCGGTGTCTTGGCGAGGTTGCAGGCTCGGTGGTGTTGTTAGTTGGTTTGACCAGAGCCAGTTGGCACAAGCCGACACAGTGCGGACCGAGGAACAGTGAATCCAAATTTGACTTTGAAATTAAAAGTCGAGACTTGGGATTTATTTGAGGTAGCAAACTAACTCCAAATTTTATGAAATTTTGTGAGAGCTTGCTAACCTTGAGATGGACTCGCATAAAATTTCCAGAGGTTTTTATGCTGAGCATTTTCTCCAGAAATTATACCATGCTTTGAGCTAGGTTTGACTACAAGTCAAACAAGTTTGAGTGACCCTTAAAACTATTCAAACAATTTCTGAAAATTGTGAAATTTTTCAGAGGGGTCACAAACCATCCCAAGAACTTAGGAAAAATATTTCCCGAGAAGGATCACAAGATTGGACAAGATTGATTTTGGAGGATCAAGATTTGGATCAACAGACTTGTGACTTTGTATTTCCATACTCTTGTACAATAATTGTTTAGTACACACAGGAAATACATGACGTAAGAAAAAGTTTTAATTTATACTCATTTTCTTACATTTGAAACACAAGTTGAAAATGGGGATGTTACAGCAGGAGCGCTAGAGAGTGGAGGTTATCCCTACTCTAACTTGGCGCCTGATACGACATTCCACATCTTCGTCGCCCCAATGCGTCGGGAGACTTTCACCGCGGCATCGGGGCGCAGCGAGGAAGCCGTCACGACTTCGCTATACCTATGACCTCCACCTTCGGGACCTTTGGATTCCATTACTACCCCATGCACATCCCCACTGACTAGGCGGTGCTTTCCGATCGAGAATGAGGATTCCCCAGAGATTACCCACCAGGTGGAATTAGCCAAGCGATGGATTACGCCTATGGCAGCACCCTGGGCGAGCTATACCTAGTTCAGGGGAGATTAGAAGCCGCGGAGGAGAAGCTGAAGGCAGCCGAAGCGGAATTGGCTCTCTACAAGGCGGGCCAAGGCAGTACCTGCAACTCCCCCGACTACACCCCATCCACCCCATAGATACTTGCTTTTCCCTTTAGTTTCGTTTGTTAGCTACGAATTATGAGCTACTAACCTTCTTTGGTAGCCATAATCAAATGAATAAAATAAAGAACTACTTTAAAAAGGAAATTTTGATTCTTTGCCTTGTGTTTGTGTGCTTTTGGGATAATATAAAATTTATTTCCCCTTAGTGCTATCCTTTCTTCTCTTTCCTAAGTCTTTTGGAAAATTCAGCAGATGGTGGCCACCCGCACTGGAAGTGGCAGCGCCCAAGGCCAGGGCAACGAGAACGCCGACAATCAGGAGCAGCCTGTCCAGCAGCCTCCCCCACCGCCAGCAGCAGGACCTGACTAGAAACAAATGATGGCCAACTAGACTCATCTCATCGACTTGCTGGCCCAGTCGCTCAGCAACTCCCGAAACATCCAGGCCGCAGCAGCGGCCACCGCCGCAACTCAGGCACCAGCATGTGAGACCCCGGTTTATTAAACTTGTAATACTTAACCTTCCACTGGTTCTAGTATCACAAATAGAATAACCCGCGTCTCGATTGACATGTGCCTCCCAGAACAAGCAGCACACATACATCAAATCACAGCATGCATCATTTCCATACAATGAATATAACAAGTCTACCAAAAGACATACATAATATAAGTTATTACGTAACAGTGGCCGGCCAAATGACATAAGTATCAAATAAGTAACAGTGAAGCAAAGTTGCCATAAGATGGCTTAAACCAAAAGACGACCGGTTAGCCTCATAACACCACGGGGCAACCGATCAGGGCCGCCAAGCTAATCGCCCCTTAAAGCGCCACTGGCACAACTCACAAAAGTGAGGTCCATCGGACTCACTATCATCCTCTGCACAATACAAGCAATGCGGTGAGTACAAAATGTACTTGCAAGACTTACGAGTAGCAAGCCTATACATAGCTACATGAAAGTCAGTATTCAAAGGAATGTGGTTATATGGTTCTTTGGACGCATAAAGCAAGTTTCATTTGCAATATTGTAATAGATTGAGCAATAGTTTGTAGAATCTGTTTTTAAGCATTTAAATAACAATGAGTAAACATAAGTAACAAGTATCCACCTAGAAGTGACTTTCCCAAAGCCACCACAACATAGCATGAATCACGATTCATACCACCCAACAAGTTTTAATTTTTAAAATGTTGTAGTCTAACTCTTGAAAAGCTTATCCAAGTGTGTCCATAACCTAGGGCGAGGCTATTCGAATAGTTTTAATCCTGCGGGGTGTACCAATGTACCCACACTTGGACCACCTTTTGCCAAGCTATTAAGCACACTTCCTTTGGTATGCTAAGCACGGCTAAGTCCTCTGAACCCTTTCCAATGGAATATGCTAATCAAGAGACGCACATATGGGGTTAACCCTTAGTGATCTGCCGACGAAATATGGATCACAAGGACCCATCGTGGAGCAGACACCGGCCTCGGCGGGTGCTCCTCTCCCTACAAACGTGTCCATGTTGCATATAATCAAATATGCAACCCACCACGCGACTCATTAATTAACGCAGCCCAAAGTACTCAGCTAAGAGAGGTCCCATATCCCTCTAGTGTGGTTAGCACGCACAGAATGCTCGGATAACAGATACTCACAAGTAGTTCGGTCCTTAATCGACCCGGGCACCATTCCAATCACACCCAAAAGATCACACCATCTTACCATTGTGCCCAAGTCCAAATTGTTTTCATTTTCAGTTTTAGTTTTGCAATTTAGACAAAGCACAAGGCTGAAATATACACATAGTAATAGTTTGTGTGATCAAAGTTATCGACGAGTCGATAACTGCCCATTTCTACCGGTAGCTAAGCATGGCTAAGCATAAAGACACGTAAACTACTAAGTGACAAGGGTCCATCCAGCGAACCCAAAATCACAGCAAGTAACCTAGGCTTCAGTAGTAGAGGAATGAACATTTCCTACTGATAATGCATCTAGTAGGCCAACTATCGATAATAGTTTAAAACAACATAGCAATGCATACATAGAATTTGCAAACAATATATTAGGCTTTGAAAATAGTAGGAACAATATGATCAAATGAATGCTACATCCGCTTTTCGGTGAAGTGCGAGGATCGATGGTCTTTGTGGCTCAATATCAGTAATGACATTATCTTCGGAACCTAACGCGAAAAGGCGATAAGCAAATAAGAACGAAGAACACCAAATAAATTCCAACAGCAAAACACATCCAAAACTAATAAAATTTACACAACAGCTAGGGAATGACCAAGACAATGATAGGAACAAGAATTATGCAATTAGGACTTAACATGCAAAAGATATGAGCAAAATGCTCTTTCTCAGCCTTACAATAACCTAATTAATAATTAGCACTGTTCATGGCGAAATTTTCTAGAATGATCTAGGGTCTGAAATTTTTATAGCAGGTAGATTATAACATCCTAATAACAGCAAAGTTGGATTTACTAAATTTGGAGTTATACACATTTACTTATGATTTTTCTAAGTTGTAAATCTAATGCAAGTCATTTTACAGAATTATGAACATGCTCAAATCCTATTTTATATGAAAGTATACTAACAGACGAATTTAACAAAATTGATTTTACACAAATTGGATTTATACAGAAAAGATATGCATTTTCAAGGTTAAAACTAATTCGGAATATTCAAAATGGCAAATCAAGTTATTTCTAGCTACACAATTTTACTCTTTGGAATATGCTTAAATCCATTTTTATAATAAACTAAAGTGATAACATAATTTATTCTGATTGGAATTATCTAAAAGCGATTAAAATGAATTAGTTATGAGTTTCTAAAGTTTTATATCATTTTGATTGCTAAATAAACACTTACCAAATACAGAACAACCCAATTAAAAGAAAACAGCGTGGACAACTCCCAACCCTTGATCTAAAATCCTCGGCTCCCGCGCAAAGCAGCGCGACGCGCGCCAAATCGAACGAGGCCACCGTTGGATCAAGATCCAACGGCGCAAGCGAGTGTATGCATTCGGACGGTGCGGTTGCATATCGATCTCACCGTTGATCGAAAGATCGGCGATCCGAAACGATCCATACAACCGGAGGTCGAACGCACACAAAGATCGGGCGCAGATCTAAAAATGAGCGGTAGCTATTTATCGCGATTCAAGGGAGATCTTGACACGTGGGACCGCATGTCGCTGACCTAGAGTCACGATCGCGGCGTTAACCCACGCGCACGTGCTGGGCCCACATGTCAACGACTAAGAGTGGCGGTTAAGACCAAATTAATGCCATTAATGATTAACATTAAATAAACATTAATGACTTCGAAATTTGATTTTAACCCTCGCCCACAAGTCGACCCAAAGGAGATTTCAGCGTGGATTAAATGCCGACATATTAATTAAGCAATGATTAAGCATTAATGATGTCGGAACGATGCGAGTTGCGGAGGGTGATTTACGGATGTTGGGCCCATCGGTCGGTGGCTCAGCGACAACAATTAAGACACAATTAATTAACTAATGATTGGTAATTAATGTGTCCTAATTAAATGACAAAAGCGGGAGCTCTGTGTGGCAAAAACCCGAAGCGATTTCACGCGAATCGCGGCGACCTTTGGCATGCGCGGCGCCACAAGTACTAAAATGGATTCGCAATATCACTACGAATCTAATGGTAGCATTCTCGCGGCGGTGAGGACTAGAACGCCGCTAGCGGGAAAACGAAAATGGGAGTTTTTCTTGCTAAGAGCGAAAATAGCGGCTGGTGCGGTCCAAGGAAGCGGGTGCCAAAGCTTCTAAGGACTAATAAGAAGCTACCTCGGTGACGAGAAGCTTCAAAGATGGCGGAGATGCTTGATCACGAGGAAGCTCACGGACTTGGGAAGAAGGTTTGAAAATGACCCCGAGCCAAATGAGTGATACCAAAGCATCAAAATAGCTTCATTAAGGTCCACGAAGCTACATGAGTAAGTAATTAGAAAATGGAGCACTCACAGTGAGGAAGAAGATGACCAATTTGGCGAATTTGAACAAACCCCAAATTGGACAATTCACGAGAATCAAATCCAAAATTAAGTGAGGGGAAATGTTCAAGGAAGTAAATAGATAAGGTTAGGGCAAAGAAACGTGAAGGAGGACCACTGGAACACCAAGAACACCAGAGAAGCTTCACGGGTCAACAATGGCGATTTGCCATTTTCGAGGTGTTAAGCTCCAATATTGTGAATGGGGCTTGATGGTGGTCTAAAGAAATGCCAGGAGGTATTGAGAGTGTTTATAAAGCCATTGAAACATTAGGGTTTGCACCACCAATCTTTCGGGCGGCAAAACACAGAGCACAAGGTGCGCCCGACAAGGAAAAAGATGTGTAGACGTGCACTAGGGCATGGCCTGGCTCAGAGTACCTCCCATACCCCTAAACGTCGGCTAGGGTGACTTTAGGGAGCAAGAAATGACACTGCCATTACTCCCCCTACTGTGCTTGCACGGCCGGAGGTAGAAGATGACCAGCGCAAAAGGCTCGGTGATTCTCAGCCGTAGGATGAGACACGGACGGCTGAGATAGCGCCACGCCTCCGGGCTTTAAAACACAACGAAAAGGTTCCGAGCCCTAGGATTAGAAATGAACGGCTCAGATTGCTCCACGTCGCAAACTCAATTTACAACGAAGGAACACGCGGGCGTTGGATCTTAATCCAACGGCTCTGATTCAAACCAACAACCGGAGGGTCCGAAGGTTTCGGCGCATCTGGGCGGTTGGATGGAGATCTAACGGTTGACATTCGCGCAAGCAACCGGAAGGTCCGAATGTTTACACGCACGCGGGTCGTGCGATTTAGATCCAACGGTTGAGATCCAACGCGCGATTTTTAAACGGGCGCGATGCGGTTAGTTGACTAGACCGAGTCAATTGGCTCGAGCCCGAGTCTGACTCGAACCCAAGTAACAGTAAAACCAGGTTTGACTTTTAAATTAGAACAGAGACTTTGAAGGATTTATTTGAGGTAGCAAATTAACTCCAAAAATTATGAAATTTTTACAGGAGCTTGCTAACTCAGATATTAACCTTGTGTAAAATTTTCAGAGGTTTTTATGCTGTGAATAAATCTCCAAAAATTCTGCAAGGCTCTGATTTAATGTATGACTGAGAGTCAAACAGGTTTGACTGCCTCTAAAAATATTCAAACAATTTCTAAAAATTGTGAAATTTTTCAGAGGGGTCACATACCATCACAGAGACTTAGGAAAAATATTTCCAGAGGATGATCATAAGATTTGACAAGATTGTTTTTGGAATATCAAGATTTGGATCAACTAGACTTGTGACAATGTATTTCCATAATCCCTTGTACAAGAATTGTTTGGCACAACAGGAAATACATGATGTAAGAAAAAGTTTTAATTTCTACTGATTTTCTTACATTTGAAACACAAGCCTAAAGTTGGGATGTTACACAGCACACTTGTGAGGACCTCAGTTTACTTGGCTTGTAATGCTTAACCAACCACCTGGCCCTAGCATCACAAATCAAATAAACCAAGCCTCGAGATATGTATACCTCCCAGAACTGCAGTATACACACCTCTTCACAAAATTATGCATCAATTCCATTCAATCGCATAGAACCGAAGCACAACAATAAAAGATATACATAATAGAGATTTATTACAACAAGGGCCAACCGGCCAAATAACAACTAAATAACATTTAAACAGCGGAAGCCAAAGTGCCATAAGATGGCGATAAACAAAAGAGCCAATTAGTGTGCCTTTACCCACAAGGCAACCAACCGTGCCGCCAAGCTAGTCGTCAAACCGAAGCACATCTCACAAAAGGAAGCCCTTGGGGCTCACCTTCTTCCTCTGCAACAAAAACATTAAGCAAAGCAACCGAGTACAAAAATGTACTACAAAGGCGGCGATGTAAGGATAACAGACCTATAATTAACTATATGCAAGATTTATTTAAGTGGAGGGGGCTCTGGACTTACTTTTAGCAGAAAGCAAGTTTTCATTTGCAATAATGTAATAGATTCAAAGCAATTTGACAAACTATTTGTAATGGTTGAAATAACAGCGATACAATAATAATAACAATAATAAAGACAACCTGGTAGTGACCATCCCAATAGTCACCACAACAATAGTATGAACATCCATTCATACCAACCCATCAAGTTTTAATTAAATGTTGTAGTCTAGTTCTCACGGGGCGTATCCGAGCATGTCCATAACCTAGGACGAGGCTATTCGAATAGTTTTAACCCTGCAGGGATGTACCAATGCACCCATACTTTAGACCGTCTTTCCACCAGCCACGGTTAGCATACTTCCTTTGGTATGCAGGCACGGCTAAGTCTAACAAGACGTTTTCCAATATTGTGTATTAACTACGAGCCGCTCGTATGGATAAAATCCATACGCTTACATGGTAAAGCCGAAAAGACAACTACCCACGCAAGGTAAAGCTTTTCGGACAACTATCATGCTCCCAACACCATCCCTCCTGCGACCTCCTGCGACTCGGAGCCAATACACGCCAAAGTACTAAGTCAAGAGAGGTCCCATACCCTCTAGTGTGGTTAGCATGCAAAAATGCTCAGTACGGTGGCACAAATAACTCGGTCCTTAAATGACCCGGGCACCATTCCAGTCACACCCAAAAGCACACCATCTTACCATAGTGCCCAAGTCCAAATCATTTTGTTTTTATTTTTAGTTTTCATAAATAAACATAGCACAAGGGTTGAAACATAGAGTCATAATAAGTTTGTGTGATCAAGGTTATCGACTAGGTCGATAACCGCCCAATTCTACCGGTATCTAAGCATTGCTAAGTATCGTATCGTAAAGACAAAATAAAAGGCCCTAAATCATTCACCGGGCTCTGATTCACCAGTGAGAATAATATTCCTAAGGTAGTGGCAGGGGTGAACAATTTCAGGGCAACAATGCAATGGGATTAACTACCTCTAATCGACAAAATTAAACATTGACACAAAAGCATGCATACATACGAGTAAAACAAAGTATTAGATTTTAAAAGTAATGGGATTAAGTGGATATGATCAAACTGCTTGCCTTTGCCTTGCTAGAGATATTCGACTTGCTGCAGAGGATCACTCTCGTAATCAACGTCATCTAACGATAAAAACTGCCAAAGCGAAAAACAGCGAATAAACACCAGAATGCCAAAAGTATCCAAAAATAATAACACAGAAGATAGATTATGAATTTACGAACAACAAATTAGTTGATTCGGAGTTTATTTAAATTAGTTAGGATTTCTTCTGATTGATCTTTCCAAACTCACTTATTTTCCACGATAATCATATAGTCAAAATCAATCCTCTTATATGTTCTTCTCTTTCGGCAGACTTTGATGGTGATTGTGTGCACATCTATTATCCGCAGTTGTAAATTGCTAGAAAAATCCTTGCTAATTCCTCACTGATGTTCATAAGTCTCCAACTGGACAAAGGATCCTCTAATAACTTATCACCTTACTTAGGCATACCATTAGTTATTTGAACTATCCATCTATTAATCAATCCTTATTGTCTAGTCCTCTACTAGAATGGGCCACTGACAATTTCTGATTATTCCTAACCTCCATTATTGGTTAATACTTTTGAGCATGTGGATTACTAACTGACCTTTAATTATCCAAACTAAATGCTAATTAACTTAACACATAAGTGCAATAAGACTTGTATGCAACCGAAACCCTACAAGTTGGATTCAGCTAGACCACTAACTGCTAATTATACTCAAAACATACTTGACTTTGCAAGTGATAAGACAGCAGTACACTAGTCAATTCTTGTTGACCCTCAAAGTCCTAAATCAAACACTTGCTCAATCCACTGCCAGCTAGTATTAATATATGCTCTACCAAATAGCATCTAACCACTTAGATTCACTCATCTAGTTGCTTATATTAGAATGCCACTCATAAATTACCTCCAATATCTTATCTCAAACACTACTTAACTCCATTGTTTCTGCAAATTGCTAAACTTCCCAGCCCACTAAATATTCTATCAGTGCTTTTAATCAACCAAAGTTTATGGTGAGGCTCACTGTCATTCTCATAAAAGAGAGAGAACAGAGAGGGGGAGAGGGAGGCGCACCCATGGGAAGCAGAGGAGCCAGGGGGCGCACGGGCGGCGGATCTGCCGGCGGCGAGCGAAGGCCGGAGGGGCGGAGAAGGCCAGTGAAAGGGGACACTGGGGAGTGGAGGAGGCCCTGGGAGACGGTGTTGGAGCCGGGGCAGCGCCGGGTAGGCGGTGGCAGCGGCAGGAGCGAACGGGTGCAGCGGCCTTACGGAGGCGACGACGGCCGGAGGGAGGAGAGGAGAAGGGGAGGTGAGCATGGGCTTGAGGGAGGTGGTAGGAAGCTCACCATGCGGTCCAGAGGCGAGGAGCACGAGTGGGCGGCAGCGGGACGGGAGAGGGCAGCGCAGGGAGGCTCGCGGTGGTGGCGGCCTAGGGTGGCGGGGAGGCATGGCCGCCGGTTGGGGAAGCATCGGGGCGTCGGGGCGGTGCTCCAGCTCCGAGGAATCGGAGGCGGGAGCTCCGGAGGCGGCTCGAGGCGGTGCGGCCATGGTGAGCATCGGCCGGACCTCGACAAGCCGTAGAGGTGGGGCGGTGCCGAGACGTGCTGGTAGTTGGACGATGGCGTCGCGGGGGCGACGGCCGGGTGAGGGAGCGCTGCCATCGGTAGTTGGGGAAGGTTGAGGGAGATGCTCCAGTGCTCAGGGTGCGGCGGCCGAGCTGGGGCCGTGGTGGATGGGGCCGACGCGAGCTGGGGCGGAGCCGGTGCTGCTGGGGCCAGAGGAGGAGAGGCACCAGGGGCGGCGGCAGCAGAAGAGGGCCGACGGGCCGGGGGAGGCACGCTCGGCGGTGGAGGCGAGGAGGGCGGACGCCTGCCTTCGGTGGAAGAGGAGAGCTCGGTGGGGGAGGGGCCAGGAGCTGAAGATGGGGAAGCTGGGAGGCAGCCGGGGAGGAGGAATGGTGGGGAAAGAATACTTCGGAAGCTCTAGGAGGCTTCTTAGCTGTGGGGAGGCGGAGAGCTCAAGATGAGGGCGATGCACTCGGCGGGGCTCGGCGCTGCTCTCACGGGGAAAAGGGGGCGGAGTGGGCGGCAGAGTGCAGGTGAGTGACAGGCGAGCCATCGGTTGCCTTGCATGGTCGAGACGTGGCGTGATTGCCAGCGCTTGTCGCCGGGAGAGAGAGAATGCAGCTGGCTCGGGAGGAAGAAGACCACAGGCCGAGGTGGTCATTTGCGGCATGTAGGCTCCAAAGTGTTTGTGAGATGAGCAAGAGAGGAGGGAAAAGAAAATATTAGGGAAAAAATTTAGGCTTGCTAAAAATTCTGATATTTGTTTTAGGAAATTCTTACGCGGTGATAGATAAACTCTGGTAATTGCCAATGAACTCTATTTGGGCTTTCGAACATTCAGAGTATTATGTTTTGGGCTTTATGTTTTCGACTTTAGGGTTTATACTTTTAGTAATATTTAACAGGGCAACATTTTAAGTTAATTTTGTTATGATGATTTAATTGTATCTGATTCTTTTACTTTTACAATTTTATGTTTCTAGGGTTTTCTATTTTTTCATTTCATACTTGATTGTCTTTGGCAAAAGAAATGCAGATCAAATAACTCATAAAAATTGCAGACAAGCTGAACGACAACAGATAATCATACAAAAAGTTTAAAATGTCTCGTATTTTTGCATTTTGGAAATTTTGGGATGATACAACACCCTCCTCAGCGGGTGACCATGTCGGAATTCATGCGCATGCGTCCTCCAACCTTTTCCAGCAGCACCGAGCCAATAGATGCTGACGATTGGCTTCGTGCGATCGGGAAGAAGCTAGACATCACGCAATGCACCGATCGTGAGAGGGTCCTATTCGCCTCTCACCAACTCAACGGACCAGCTTCGGAGTGGTGGGTCAACTTCTGCATCTCCCACGCCAATGCCCAGGCGATCTCGTGGGACGAGTTTGTGAGAGCTTTTCATCATGCCCACATCCCTGCCGGTATGATGACATTGAAGAAGAAGGAGTTTCATGCACTTCGCCAAGGCAGTCGCTCGCTGAGCGAGTATCTTCATCGGTTCAACCAGCTGGCTCGCTACGCTCCAGCTGACGTAGCCCGGGATGAGGACCGATAGGAGAGGTTCATGGAGGGACTGAATGATGACATCTCCGTCCAACTGATCTCCCAGAACTTCACTGACTTCCAGCAATTGGTGGATAAGGCGATCCTCCAGGAGGCCAAGCATCAGGAGATGGAGAACCGCAAACGGAGGATGGCCGCTCAAAGGTTTAATGCAGGAGGCCTTCCCAAGCCTCGATTCAACGGCCGCGACCACGCGGCGTGGGAAGTTCGATCTTCCACATCCGAGTCCCGATGAACCGGCGCCCCAACACCTCCAACTTCCGCAACACTTTGGCGGAGGGCATTTTGTGAGAAGAGCTCCGCTCCTCACCACGAGGTGACTTGTTTCCATTGCAATGAAACAGGGCACTACGCCAACAGATGCCCCAAGAAGCAGCAGGCAGCGGCATCTTCCAAGTCAGCACCAGGAGCCACAGCCACTGGCGGCACTGCAAAGCCATCAGGTCAATTTATCAAAGGACGTGTGAACCACGTCACAGCTGAAGAAGCCCCGGCAGCACCGGATGTCGTTCTTGGTATATTTCTTGTCAATTCAATACCAGCTTCAGTTCTATTCGATTCCGGAGCTTCGCATTCATTTGTATCAAATAAGTTTGTGGGCAAAAATGGGTTACCTGTATCCTCCTTGACCAATCCTATGATAATCCACTCCCCGGGCTCAGAATGAGAACTAGTTCTCTATGCCCGAACCTCACTCTTGAAATATCTGGAGTGTCATTTCTGGCAGACTTGATAGTCTTGCATTCCCAAGGTTTGGATGTCATTCTTGGAATGGACTGGCTAGCCAAGAATCATGGACAAATAGACTGTGTCAATAGGTCTATCACACTCACCAATGGAGAAGGAATTTCAGTCGAGTTCAAGCTCAAGACCTGCACCAAAGGAAGTTCCATCCTCACCAGCATGAAGGAAGTGAAACTACAAGACATACCTGTAGTACGAGAATACTCCGATGTCTTTCCTGATGATCTACCTGGTATGCCACCGGATAGGGACGTAATGTTCTTAATTGACTTAGTCCCAGGGACAGCTCCAATATCAAAGCGACCCTATAGAATGCCAGCCAATGAGTTAGCAGAATTGAAGAAACAGATTGAAGAATTGCGAAGCAAAGGGTAAATCCGACCCAGCTCATCACCTTGGGGAGCACCAGTACTGTTCGTCAAGAAAAAGGACAATAGCATGAGGATGTGTGTTGATTACAGATCACTCAACGAGGTGACGATCAAGAACAAGTATCCATTACCCAGGATAGATGATCTGTTCGATCAGCTAAAAGAAGCAAGTGTCTTCTCGAAGATTGATTTGAGATCTGGCTATCACCAATCGAAGATCGGACGTAAGATATTCAAGACACCTTCACCACGGATATGGGTATGCGAGTTCTGATGATGTCTTTCGGTTTGACGAACGCCCCTGTTTACTTCATGAATATGATGAACAAAGTGTTCATGGAATTCTTGGATAAGTTCGTGGTTGTTTTCATCGATGGCATTCTCATCTACTCGAAGGATGAAGAAGAACATGAGAAGCATCTCAGAATGATACTGGACAAGCTCAGGGAGCACCAGCTTTATGCCAAATTCAGCAAAAGTGAATTTTGGCTAAGTCAAGTGGCATTCCTTGGACATATCGTGTCAGCAGGAGGAATTGCAGTAGATCCTACCAAGGTTGAAGCAGTATCGGATTGGAAGCAATCCAGGACAGTCACCGAGGTGAGAAGTTTCCTTAGACTAGCGGGTTATTATCGCAGGTTTATTGAAAATTTCTCTAAGATTGCAAGACCCATGACCCAACTTCTGAAGAAGGAAAAGAAGTTTGAATGGACAGATGCTTATGAAGAAAGTTTCCAAGACCTGAAGAAGAGATTAGTCTCAGCACCTGTGCTGGTCCTACCGGATATGTGTAAGGATTTTGAGATTTTCTGCGACGCATCCCGTCAAGGTCTCGGATGTGTATTGATGCAGGAAGGCAAAGTCGTGGCTTATGCATCTAGGCAGTTAAGGCCACATGAAGGAAATTATCCGACACATGATCTTGAGTTAGCAGCAATTGTGCATGCTTTGAAGATCTGGCGGCATTATCTAATTGGTAATCGCTGTGAGATTTTCACGAACCATAAGAGTCTGAAATACATCTTCACACAAGCAGAATTAAACCTTTAGCAGAGAAGATGGCTAGAGTTGACAAAAGATTATGATCTTGGAATTCACTATCATCCGGGCAAAGCAAATGTAGTTGTAGATGCCCTGAGCAGAAAAGCTTATTGCAACACCATGATGGTGCAGAAGGATCAGCCAGAACTACATGAAGAATTGAAGCGTCTAAACTTGGAGATTGTCAGTCAAGGTTGTGTGAATGCTTTGGAAGTACAACCAACTCTTCAAAGTTAGATCAGAGAAAAAAAGCTAGAAGATGAAGACATCAAGGAGATCAAGAAGAATATGCGAAGAGGCAAGGCTCCAAGATTCGCTAAAGATAAACAATGAACTGTATGGTTTGGGAACCGCATTTGTGTGCCTAACCAGCAGGAGTTAAAACAGTCAATTCTGAAGGAGGCTCATGAATCGCTCTACTCCATTCACCCCGGAAGCACCAAGATGTACCAGGATCTGAAGGAAAAATACTGGTGGGTCAGCATGAAGCGAGAGATTCTTGAGTTAAATGCGCATTGTGATGTGTGTCAACGAGTTAAGGCAGAACATCAGAGACCAGCTGGATTGTTGCAGCCACTACCAATTCCAGAAAGGAAGTGGGAAGAAATCGGCATGGACTTCATCACCGGACTCCCTAGGACCCAATCAGGATATGATTATATCTGGGTGATAGTTGATCGGTTGACCAAAGTAGCTCACTTCATCCCCGTCAAGACTACATACAGAAGCAGTCAGTTGGCGGAATTATATGTGGCCAGGATTGTTTGTCTACACGGAGTACCCAAGAAGATCGTGTCAAACGAGAGGTTCCCGATTTACATCAAGATTTGCGATGCATGAAGCCTTAGGGACCAAACTCAATTTCAGTACAGCCTATCATCCTCAGACAGATGGCCAGATGGAACGCACCAACCAAGTTCTTGAAGATATGCTCCGAGCCTGTGCCCTATACTTTGGACAAAGTTGGAACAAGAATTTGCCGTATGCAGAATTCTCGTATAACAATAGCTATCAAGCCAGTTTGCAAATGACTCCATTTGAAGCTTTGTATGGCCGAAAGTGCAGAACTCCACTCCTATGGGATGAAGTAAGAGAACATCAGTTCTTTGGATCTGAGTTGATCAAAGATGCTGAAAGTAAGGTAAAAGCCATAAGAGAACACCTGAGAGTGGCACAATCCCGACAAAAGAGTTATGCTGACAACCGTCGGAGGGAATTAAATTTTGAGGTAGGAGACTTTGTCTATCTCAGAGTTACTCCACTCAAAGGAGTAAGAAGATTTCGGACAAAAGGAAAACTTGCACCCAGATTTGTGGGACCATACAAGATTCTAGCCAAAAGAGATGAAGTAGCATATCAGCTTGAGCTGCCAGAAGCCTTGTCAGCAGTGCACAATGTTTTCCATGTGTCACAATTGAAGAAATATCTCCGAATGCCAAAAGACCACACCCTCCTGGAAAGCTATGATCTCCAAGAAGACCTCACTTATGTGGAGCGACCAATCAAGATTCTGGATGTCGCAGAGCATGTTACCAGGAGCAGGATCATCTGATCATACAAGGTGTAGTGGAGTCATCACCCAGAAAGTGAAGCCACTTGGGAGAAGGAAGAAGACCTCAAGACCAACTACCCCGACCTGTTTGCTGACCAAGTCTGAATCTCGAGGTCGAGATTCCCTTAAGGGGGGTAGGTTTGTAACAGCCCAAATTTCAAATTTCAGTAAAAATTAAAATTATTTTATTTTTGTGGAATTTTTTGGAATTTTAAAAGCTTTTATAATTATTTTAAAGTCAAAACAAATTTATTTGCAAAATTAAAAGCCAACATAAAGTTGGAAATAATTTTATTAAGTCTAAAATAAGTATGGGAATTTCTGTAAAATTTTTCATAATTTTTGGAGTTATTTTGCTATTTTCTAAAGCTTAATTGAATTACTGGAATTAAATCAAATGAAAAAGTCAAAAGAAAATCCGGAAAACCTAAGGGCCGAAAGCCCTTGGCCCACCTCATTTTGGCGCCTCATTGACCCACCCCACCTCTCTCTCTCTCTCTCTCTCTCTCTCTCTCTCTCTCTCTCTCTCTCGCGGTCCCACCCGCCAGCCTCCGCCCCCTCACCGCTAGGTGGACCCTCCCGTTTTCTTCTTCCTCGCTCCTTCTTCCTCGCGCAGCAACCGCCGCCCACCATTCTCGGCGGCGCCGAAGCTCCGACTACCGCGTGTCCAACCGCCCGCGAGATCGTGCGATGTGCGCACGATTCTCGCACCCTACCTCTGCCCCCACTCCCCACTTTCTCCCCCTATCTTCGCGGCCGGTTCACCCATGCGCCGCAACCGCCGCCGCGCATGACCTCCACCTCCCGGCCTCCCCTGCCCCTATAAAAGGGAGCACGAGGTGCCCCCTTCCACCCTCACTCCAAACCCGCCAACCACTCCTCCTCCCTCGCTCTCTTCCGGTCGATTTTCGCAAGCTTCTCGCCGCCGGCCGCAAGCTTTTCTCCGCCACTTCCGGCACCTACACTGCCCCGTCGCCGTCACCGCCCACACCGTCATCATCGCCTCATCGCGGTGCACCCTGTGCGCGCACCCGCGTCGCGGAAGCACCACCCGAGCCCCTGTGCCACCGTGAGCCGTTTTGCGCCGCCGCCTATCACCTCGCCGCCGGCGTTACTCCCACGCATTTGCGCCGCCTCGGTAAGCATTGCACTCCCCGCACTCTCCTCTCCCTATTGCTGCCCTCACCGGCCGTCGCCGTGGCGCCCAGCACCGGCGACCTTAGGGCCGAGAGCCCGCCGGCTTTGTGCCACCGTGGCATCGCCACGCGGCCGCCACCGCGATGCCACATCGGCGCCGCATCGGACATGTCTGCCACCTCACCGCTTGTGTGGCGCCACATCACCCCGCGCCGCCAACTCAGCCCATAAACCCAGTCCATTGTGGACCGTGTCTATGACACGTGGGGCCCACTGGTCAGAATTTTGTTTTAATTTTTTTAATTCCGAAATCCTGTGGATGATGTCATCATTGCGCAATAATTAGATTTTCTTTTAGAAAAATAAATCAAGAAAATCTGGAAATTCAGAATTTAGGTTCTAAATAGGTTTAAACTTCAAAAATTCATAACTTTTCCCTAAACAATTTCCATTTTCTAGAATTTATTCTTGTGAATGGAAGTTGTTGTCAACTAAATTCTTGACCTTAAACTTGTGATCATCCTCTGCAAATATTTTTCCTATCATCTTGACCATCCTAGCTACCTCTATGAAAAGTTTCACAATTTTTAGATTTTGTTTGCTATTTCCAATAGCCAAGTCAAACTAGTTTAGAAATCTGGTCAAACCTTGGGACAGCAGCTTGTGAATTTTCTTGGGAGTAATATATTGCATGAAAATTCCTGGAAAAATTACACAAGGTTTTCCTCTGTCCCAGTAAGCTTCCATAAAAATTTCAGAATTTTTGGAGCTCGGGAGCTATCTCTAAAAATTCCCCAAACCTGCTCAGCCTTTTGAATTCAACTCTGGAACTACTGTTCCTCGGGCTCAGACTCAACTCAGACTCGAGTCCGACCGCACCGCTAGGCTCGGTCGCACCAACTATCAGCACCGCCTGAACCCAACCGTTGTCCACCGTCCGATGCGCATCGCACGGCTCACATCGCGCCCGAACCCGAGTCTGGCTCGACCAACTCACCGCGCCGCTTCGCTGCTATCGCTAACGTGTGGGCCATCCCTGTCAGCATCGCCCTCGTCTTCTCCGCGTCTCACCGGAGCTCGCGGCCGCGCGCGCATGCTCGCCACATACCTCGTCGCTGCCACCTATTTCCCGCGTGTCCATCTCCGAAGCATCGCCGGGGTCTCATCTACCCACCGAGCCCATTCACTCCTCCTCTACCCCATTCTCGTGCCTTCTCCGCCCGTTTCTTGATTTCGGCCGGAGAAGAACCTCAGAGCAGCGCCACCACCTCACTGCCGCTTGAGCACCCACGATCCCCCCGTTGCGTTCCTCTCTCCACACCGCGTCCATTTTCCCCGGTCCGAGCTAGTTTCATCCACGGAGTCGTTGGGGGCGGTATCTTCGTCTTCGCCTCCGGCAGTCGCGGCCCTCGTAGCTCTTCGGCATTCTAGTGAGTTTCTAACCTCGGAAATTAGTCCCTTAGAATCGCATTATTTCACTGAGTTTAACGGTAGCTTTTCTTGTTCTTTGATACACTACTGAGGGCGGGCGACGCATTCTTCTCCAAGCTCGGTGAAGCGCCGCCGCCTCAATTCCGGCCACCTCCGTCCTCCTCCGTCGTTGTAGCTTGGGCTACACGATCCTGAGATCAAGGCGAAGCTTAAGCGCACCTTTCGGAGTCTTCTCGTCGCCCGTAGCGCCTCCGCCTCGGGAGCCCCTTCTTCGTCTCCGCCTCCGGCCGTCGCAAGCTCCCCTCCGACGACCATCCGGCTCGGCATCATCACCATCAGGTTCGTGGGGTTGCTGCGCACCTGGTGGAGCCACTCGCGAGCCCGGGGAACCACTCCAGCGCCAGATCCTCTTCACGGCCTCGCCGCCCTCGCGCGAGAACTCCAGCGAGTCGTCGGCGGGTTAGGTGATAATCCTATCATTAGTTGTTAATCGTTCTTTTGTTGTGTGTATGCCATGTGGGCCCTCGCTGGTTAATCACGTTTAGAAAATCTTAATCCAGTCGTTATGTTTTCCTCCGAGTCATTGTCGTGCGGGCGGAGTTGTCGATTAAGGATTGTGTAAACCGTTATCGTTTCCTTTGTTAGAAAGCGTAGTTCTCTGTGCGTGTATGTTAGGATTACGTTTTGCTAAGCCGAAGACGTATTCTTAGAATACGCCTTCGACGTCGCCTTCGACGGGCGGGCTGTCCTGGTCAACACTCTCGCTGGGCCCGCTGTCAGTGACTGTGGCTAGCTGCGCGTTGGTAGAAAAAGGAATAAATGCTTTAGTATCTCTGAAATGTATTTTCTGTTGCACTTTTAATTCAATTAAACTTCGAAAATTCATAACTAATTCAATTTTTCTCCAAATCGCATGAAACCAGTTCTGTTATTCTTCATTTTAAATGTATTATTTACTAAAATTGTTTTCACCCATGTCTCTATTAGCAAAAATCTGGTTATTGATTAAATGGTGTATTATGTATTTTCCAAATTAGAAAATTCATATCATTCTCAATATTTGTCCAAATCCAGTAAATCCAATTTTGTAAATTTTCATTGTTAGTGTACTAATTATCAGGATAGGTTTTAGATATGTTTCTGTTCATAAATTTTGTTAAATAATTAAATGATGCTTTATGTGTATTGTTATCTTAGAAAATTCCTAGAAAATTCATAACAAATTAAAATGAGTTGTTTTCTGTTTCTAGAAATTTGTTAGATCATGTTTTAGCTACTGTGTAAATTTTGGTATGTTTTGTTGTTGTTAAATGTTGTATTGTTGTCGGTGTTATTTTTGTTCTTATTCGTTGTTTTTGCTCGATCGATAGATTGCGGCGATTCAGTATTCTCGAGTGATCCTCGACTTATTGAGCAGCGGCCGCCAACAAGCAGTTTGATCATGATTAATCCTAGTATTTTAAAGTCTAGTATTTTGTTTCAACTGTATGTATGCATCGCTTAATTTGTGTTAAATTGATTAGTTAAATCCGTAGCTGCATATCTTGTAGGTGAAATATTGATCTCTACTACCTGAGCCTAGGTTATTTGCTGTGATTAGAGTTCGTTGGATGAACTCTTATCACTTAGTAGATTCTGAGTTCGGTTGCTTAGCCATGCTTAGCTTCCAGTAGATTTGGGCGATCATCGACTTAGTCGATGGTCTTGATCACATGAAATTATTATTGTTCTTATGTTTCAGCTTGGCATATGTTAATTACAAAACTAAAATAATGAAAACAAAAATGATTTAGACTTGGGCACAACGGTATGATTGGTGTGATCGTGGGTGTGGATGGAATGGTGCCCAGTCGATTAAGGACCGAGTTACTTGCGCCACCGTCTCGAGCATTTTGCGTGCTAACCACACTAGAGTATATGGGACCTCTCTTGACCTAGTACTTTGGCGTGTATTGACTCGGGTCGCGAGGAGGTCGCGGGAGGGATGGTGTTGGGAGCATGGTAGTTGTCGAAAAGCTTTACCCATAAAGGTAGTTGTCTTTTCGGCTTTACCATGTAGCGTATGGATTTCTATCCATACGAGGCTCGTAGTTAATACACAATATTGGAAAAAGTCTCGTAGGACTTAGGTGTCTTGGCATACCTTCGGAAGTGTGCTTGGCTTAAAGCGGTCGAAGTGTGGGTACATTGTTACACCTGCGAGGTTAAAACTATTCGAATAGCCTCGCCCTAGGTTATGGACACGCTCGGATCGCCCCAAGAACTAGACTACAACATTTAAATTAAAACTTGATGGGTGAGTGCGAATGCGGGATTCGTGCTATTGTTAATGGTGACTATTGGGATAGTCACTTCTAGGTTGTTTATCTTTACTCTTTTGTTATTATTATCCTTATTGTTATTTCAATTAAAAATAAATTGCAAACTTGCCTTCAAATGTATTACATTATTGCAAATAAATTTGGCTTTGTGAAAATGAAACATATGGCCTCCACGGATAAGCTGCATGTAGCATATGAATAGGACTGCTAGTTCACACGTCGGTCTTGCAGTACAAAAACAATTTTTGTACTCATTGCTTGCTTAATGTTTTGTTGCGAGAGGAAGAAGATGAGCCCCAAGGGCCTCATACGTGAGTTGTCTTCTTAACCGTGTGTGACGACTAGGCTTGGCGGTCGGTCGAGATGCCTTGTGGGTTGAAGGCACGCGATTGGCTTTGTTTATAGCCATCTTATGGCACTTTTGCTTCATTGTCTTTCTTGATTATTTATGTATCTTTTGTTGGTCGGCCTTGGCCTGTAATAATCTCTTTGTTACTTTACATTTAGTAGTGTGATGTTTGGGCTCTATGTTTGGAATGGAGTTGATGCATACTTTGTTGGTGAGGTGTGTATACTGCTTTCTAGGAAGTATACATATCTCGAGGTTCTGTTTATTTGATTTGTGATGCTAGGACCAGGTGGTTGGTTAAGCATTACAAGCCAAATAAATTGGGGTCCTCACAGCTGTTTTGGTCATCGTGTATCTCGGTTTGTCCTTGGTTGCATCCGTTGCAATTAGGGTTTGTCTACTATAGCCGAGATTAAGCCAACACCCCCATCCGACCACTTACTCGTGACACCAACCCCATCCGACCACCTACTCGAGCCAACACCCCTATCCGACCACCTCCTCGTGTTCGACTACCTAGTCGGATTCGACTATCTACTCGTTTCTGCCCCGACATCCTACTCAGAGTCTATCTGTTTCTGGTTGCTCTTGGACACCCACGCACTCATCATATCGTGTCCGACCCAACAAAGACCGAGAAGAAATCCCATAGCCGAAACAGACTTAGCCAAAGTTCAGAGAGAGAGAGAGTATCTTTTTATTACCTTTATACCCTTGTTCTCCGGAAAAAGTTTGTGACCTACATATATCCCCAGGCCCAGAAAAGGGTTTTGAAGAGTTGTGAGCCGATGTCACTTGCGCAAAAAAAAAGGAACCCTAGGTTGGGTTTCGTCAGTCAAAAAAAGAAGAAGAAGAAAGAATCAAAAATAAGAAGAAAAGAAAAAGAGAATTAAAAAAAAAGGAAGACCACCTCAGTTGGCTCACGACCACCCTCAGTTGGTCTACGACAATCCACGACCACCCACAAGAGATATCGGTTGCTTTGCAAACTTTGTCCCTTTGTGTTTGTATCTACCCTATCTTTTGGCTTGCTTGAGCTAGCACTAGGAGCGCGTTTGGGCCAGCAACTGTGACGAGTACTGTGGACCTTGATTTAACTTTGCTAATCTGATTTCATTATTGCTGCTCCTTGCTACTAAACATTGTCTGTCCGAGCTCCACGTACTTTTGACCCTCAGATTTGGATCCTCGCATTCGCCTCCGCCACAGTCATACATCCCACCTTTTCCGATCATACCACCTGCTGCAATTGGTAAGAAATTCATAAGAGCTTGGTAAGACGCTTGAGAGTGTGTGATTCCACCTTCCACCACCTAGTAGTTGATAGGGATAATATCTTTGTGTTGTCTTGTGTCTCCTACTAACCATGGCAGGTGAGTGATCGGATGCGCAAGAGTGTGTGGTGAGGGAAGAGTTCATCAGGGTGTTGGATGAGCACCGTCATGCTATTAATGACGACATCAAAAGGAAGTTTGCGGAGACAAATGCTACACTACAACAGCTCAATGCTAGTATTGCAACACTCAATGCACGTATTGATGGTTTAGCCAATCAACCGCAGAACAATGGTCGTGTGGATCCTCAAGGTACAGCCCACGACCATGAGATCGACAACGATAATGAGATGCACCACCACGATACCTTGGATGCACGACAACGGAACCGATTGAACTTCAACCGTCAAGGTATGAGAGGTAATAACTTTCCGCACCATAATGCATGAGAAAATGATGATCCATATGCTAAAGTCAAGTTCACTATACCATCTTTTGCGGGTACTTATGATGCTGAAGTATATCTAGATTGGGAGATGACGGTAGAACAGAAATTTAATGCTCATTTAGTTCCTGAAGTGCATAGAGTTAGGCAAGCCACAAGCGAATTTAAAAACTTTGCCATCATTTGGTGGAGCAGAGTATGCAATGATGGATTAGTGCCTACTACCTGGGATGCTATAAAGGTTGCTATGCGTAACAGATTTATTCCACCCTCTTTTAAACGGGACTTGCGTAAGAAATTGCAGCTCTTAAACCAAGGCAATAGATCCGTAGAAGAATATTATCAGGTGCTACAAATTAGTATGTTGCGTTGTGATATTATTGAGGATGAAGAGGCTGCTATGGCACGTTTTTATGGAGGACTAATACGTGAAATTCAGGACATAGTTGATTACAAAGAATATGATAGTGTTCCTAGATTGTTCCACCTTGCATGTTTGGCAGAAAAGGAATTGCAGGGGCGACAGCAGAGGCCAAGGAACAATTTTGGGAGCACGTCTACACCAAGATCAACATCGAGGCACGTTAAAGCAGTCCACCTTCAGCTACGATCTGCTGCCCCTCCTCGAGTAGGCGCGTTCAAGAACACCTCGCGCCGTCACATGCACCCGAGGTAAACAAATCTACTAGTGTGCAAGCCCGACCAAGAGTTCTTCTTGGTTGCTTCCACAGCCGTCTGTCGGGATTATTTGCCATCGTTGCAAGGGAATGGGCCATGTCATGAGGGTGCCCAAGTCGTGAGCATACCTCGCCACCAGAAGATGGAGGTTATGTAAGTGCTAGTGATATTGAGGATGAGTATGTGCTTGCGGCTAACATTGCGGTGGAGTAGGCGAGGCGGATAGTGATCGCGATGATGTAGAAGAACAAGTAGGCTGCTGTTGACACGGGGACTCATGTGAGCCTTGTTTGCAATGAGTGCTAAGCGCACAATTGGAGAAGCGAGCAAAATCAGTGGCACAACTTGTTTCAATCCATTCCTCGTGAAAGAGAGAGCTGCGAGTCATCATTGATGGAGGGAGTTGCAATAACCTTGCAAGCTCACGAGATGGTCGAGAAGCTTGGCTTGACCACACAACCACACCCACGTCCCTACTACATCCAATGGTTCAATTCGTGTGGTAAGTTAAAGGTAAACAAAGTTGTGAGAGTGCAATTTTCAGCTGGTAACTACAAAGATAGTACCGACTTTGATGTAGTACCTATGCAAGCATGCTCGTTGTTGCTCGGTAGGCCTTGGATATATGATAATGATGTTTTGCACCATGGTAGAGTTAATACCTACTCGTTCTCACATAGGGGTAAGAAGATTAAGTTGTTGCCTTTGACTCCTGCTGAAATTGTGAAAGATGAAGTAGAGCGTGCTAGAAATGAAAGAAACATCATTGAACATGATTCTGAAAATCAGCAAGTAGAGAAACGTGTTTTCCCACCTAAAGGGGAGAAAGTGGCACCTAGTTCCAAGGCCGAAGGAATTAAATTAAAAGGGTGTGTTATGCTTGCCACTAAATCTGAGCTTGCTGAAATTTATGATAATGAGCTGCCATGCTATACCTTGATATGCAAAGATGCTTTATTTTCACTTGAGGATATATCTAGCTTTTTGCCTCCTGCTGTTGCTAACCTTTTACAGGAGTATGTGGATGTTTTTCCAGCTGAGATACCCCCGGGGTTGCCACCTATTCGAGGGATAGAGCATCAAATTGATTTGATCCCGGGAGCGACTTTGCCAAACCGTGCGGCATATAGGACCAACCCAGAGGAGACTAAGGAAATTCAGCGACAAGTCCAAGATCTTTTGGACCGTGGGTATGTACGAGAAAGCCTTAGTCCTTATGTTGTTCCTGTTCTTTTGGTTCCTAAGAAAGATGGAACTTGCCGTATGTGTGTTGATTGTAGAGCCATTAATAATATTACCATAAGGTATCGTCATCCTATTCCTAGGCTAGACGACATGCTTGATGAGTTGAGTGGCTCTATTATTTTCACAAAGATTGACTTGCGAAGTGGTTACCATCGATTAGAATGGCCCGGGAGATGAATGGAAAGCGCTTTTAAAACTAAGTTCGGACTATATGAGTGGTTAGTGATGCCTTTTGGTCTAACTAATGCACCTAGTACTTTCATGCGATTAATGAGCGAGGTTTCGTCTTTTTATTGGAAAATTTGTGGTGGTTTATTTTGATGATATCTTGATTTATAGCAAGTCACATGAGCTACACTTGAACCATATCGTGCTGTTTTTAATGCCTTGAGAGATGCACGTTTGTTTGGTAACCTTGAGAAGTGCACCTTTTGCACCGATCGAGTTGCGTTTCTTGGTTATGTTGTGACTCCACGGGGCATTGAGGTGGATGAGGCAAAGACTACGACCATCCAAAGTGGCGGCGCCTACCAGCTGTGTCATAGGTGCGGAGCTTCCATGGACTTCTTTGGATTCTATCGGCGCTTTGTGCGGGATTTCAGCACCATTGCGCACCATTGAATGAATTGACAAAGAAAGGAGTGCCTTTCCAATGGGGACTGCGCAGAGAGGGCATTCCACTTATTGAAGAGAAGCTCACCCAAGCACCCCTCGCCAACTCCCGATTTTGGTAAGACTTTTGAGATTGAATGTGATGCTAGCGGGATTGGGATAGGTGGTGTATTGATTCAAGAAGGTAAACCAGTTGCATATTTGGTGAGAAACTAAATGGGCCTAGTCGAATTATTCTACCTATGACAAAGAAGCGTATGCTTTAGTTCGAGTGCTTCAAACTTGGCAACATTATCTATGGCCCAAAGAATTTGTTATACATTCGGATCATGAATCGCTAAAACATATTAGAAGCCAAGCCAACCTAAATAAATAACATGCTAAATGGGTAGAATTTATTGAGTCGTTTAGTATGTCATAAAGCATAAGAAAGGTAAGGACAATGTGATTCTTGATGCACTTTCTAGGCGTTATACCATGTTATCTCAACTTGACCATAAGATTTTTGGTTTAGAGGCCATTAAGGAGTTATATACTCACTGATTTGGACTTTCTGAAGTGCTTGAACATTGTATAGGAGGAGAACATGGAATAAATATGTGATAATTGATGGTTTGATCTATCATGCTAACAAGCTATGCATTAGGCTAGCTCTGTTGCGTCTCTTGTTGTTGCGGAGGCGCATGGAGGAGGTTTGATGGCACATTTTGGAGCAAAGAAGACAAAGATGTCTGGCCGCCCACTTCTTTTGGCCAAAGATGAGGCGCGATGTTGGCGCTACGTGGCTCATTGCACTACATGCCACAAAGCTAAGTCCGTCTCAATCCACATGGACTTTATATGCCTCTCCCTATTCCTAGCGCCCCTTGGGAGGATATTTCTATGGATTTTGTTTTAGGATTGCCCGAGAACAAAGAGGGGAGAGCGATATATTTGTAGTAGTGGATCGATTTTCTAAAATAGCACATTTTATACCTTGTCACAAGAGCGATGATGCTACAAACATAGCTGAATTATTTTTAGAAATCATTAGCTTACATGGAGTGCCCAATACTATTGTCTCGGATCGCGTCTGAAGTTTTGAGCCACTTTTGGAGATCACTTTGGAACAAATTGGGGACAAAGCTCATTGTTTCTACTACGTGTCATCCCCAAACCGATGGACAAGCGGAGGTTGTCAACGCACGTTATCCACCATGTTGCGGGCTGTTTTAAAGAAGAATTTGAAGATGTGGGAAGAGTGTTTACCGCACATTGAGTTTGCTTACAATAGGTGGTACACTCCACCACCAAGGTAAGTCCGTTTGGGTAGTGTATGGTTTTAACCCGTGCTCCTATTGATTTACTACCTTTGCCTACCTCTGAACACATTAATTTAGATGCTAAGAAGCGTCTGAATTTGTTCTTAAGTTGCATGAAACAACTAAAGAAAATATAGAGCGTATGTTGAAAAGTATAGGGTTCTTTGGAAGTAAAGGTAGGAAAGAAATAAAGTTTGCACCGGGTGATTTAGTTTGGGTGCATTTGAGGAAAGACAGGTTTCGAGTTAAGAAAATCAAAATTGATGCCTAGAGTGATGGACCATTTAAGATAATTAAGAAGATAAATGACAATGCCTATCAATTGGAGCTACTGTAGATTTTGGGGTTAGCCCACATTTAACATTCAGATTTGAAGTCATCGTGGGAGAAGCGGATGAGCTTGAGTCGAGGGCGACTCCAATTCAAGAGGGGAGGATGATGAGGACATCACTCCTTGGATACACGCACTACACAAAATCCTCTGAGATCCAGTTGCTAAACTACAAAGTCCTATGACAAGAGCTCGTGCACGTCACTTAAATTATGAGGTGAGCTCGTTTCTAAGTGCTAATAATTTATCTATGCAGAATGGTATACTACCTAATAATTGTGATCTGTTGTTACTTAGGAATAATGGATCCCCAAGGTCTACGACCAGGTCTACAAGCCCTACGACCAGTCCTGCCAGCGCTACGACCAAGTCTCAAGATCCTCGACTAATTTCGCCAGCGCTACGACCAGACCAGCCAGCGCTACAACCACATCTCAAGCTCCTCGACTAGTTTCGCGGCGCACGACGAACCGGCCGGCGCTCGACCACATCTCAAGCTCCTCGACAAGGTTCGCGGCGCTACGACCGGACGGCCGATTGCTACGACTAGGTCTCAAGTTCTACGACCAGTCTTTAGGTGCTGCGACACCGTTTTGGGCCTATTTGGGCTTTGTAAGCGTGTCGGGGTCAAAGCCTAGGTTGTGTACGCCTCTCCCTGTGGTCGCACAACCCTAGGTCAACACCCTCACGTTCCCCCTATATATATACAACAGCCGCACAGTTTAGGGTTGGGTTTTTCTTAGAATTATTCTGCCACTTTGCAGTTTCGCCGTTTATCGGTTTGAGGAACCCCACTTTGTGAACTTCATTCATATTCACAATACAATTCAGATTGCATCTATCCTGTTCTTGTGAGTTGCTTCGATTGCTTGCAGGAACCATAACCCTCGTGGTAAGGTTGATCGCGTATGAGCGTGGTCGATAACGACAGTCGTGCGGGTGTAGCGAATTGCGAGGTGACGATCTGCTGGTCGAAAGCCTCAAAGCGTCAACGTCCTCACGACGAAATCAATCGAACCTATCGGAAGATTGGGCCGCCGTAGACTCATCAATTACTGTTGTCTTAGAAAGCTTTTAAATATATTTTTTAGGTGGGGGATTGGTCCCGGAGGCAGCACCCTCTGCATATCCTCCGTTCTCACGCGGTTAAGGCAAGTACTCTGGTTGATAGAATAATTATGAATGGTTGATAGAGAGTGCTAGTATTTTGATACATATTAGCAATGCATGGTTGATAGTGTGATATGTATGATTAAGAATGGTGAATGCTGGAGATATGATTAATTGTTATTCATGAGTGATTGTTCATGTTTGCTAGTATTATGAATATGTGTGCTATTCATGGATGCTAGAGTGCTATGAATGTCAACGATGATGAATGCTAGAAGTATGAATAAGTGTATTCATGTATGACGTTGTTGTGAATACAAATTTATGGTGGTTTAAAGTTTTGCTCATGCGCATCATGCTATCATATTGGAGGCTTGGTCACGTGGTGGTGAGCATTTCGAGTCCCGTCATGTAGATGGCGGGCTTGAATCCCCACATTCATGGAATGTGGGCATTGAAAGAGGTCCCCATCATGAAAGCGATGGGCTTATGGTCCCCACACTTGTGCGGTGTGGGCTTGAGTCCCCTTTACTTGCGGAGTATTGGGCAATTGGTCCTGCGCTTGCGAGCACGGGCATGGGTATCACTACGGTTGCATACTTTCCATTCTGTAAAATGCAAAAGATAAAGAGAAAGAGAAAGTGCACTTGAGCATCTGCATAGCATGAGCATAAGACATGTTTATAATAGAGATTGTAGATGGATGTTGATGATTACAGATTGTTTATGTTATTATTGACATTTATTGTACTTCTTGAGTCTTGGGACTCACTCTTGCTGTTGTTGTGTTTTTAGGTACCCATTTACAAGAACGACATGCATGGGAGGGAGTAAGACTTAGAGCGTTTGCACGACGGCACAAACTACTCACATTTGAATCGATAGATTGATAATTTAGTAGAAGAGAAACTTGCTTAAAGATTTCTTTATGATTACTCCCTCTGCTTGGAATAATTTGTAATAGAGTTAATTAGAGGATCATGGATGTCCTTTTGTTTATGCTTGTAGTCGTTTGGCATGCTTTGGAAGATATAGTGATGATTAGCATAGTTTTCGTGGTCTCTTGATTATGCTGGATGTTGGATTACTTAACTATGCTACATTTAAAGGTTAGAACCTCCGGTTTAGTAACTAAACAAAGGAGGTTCTGTCGGATTTTAGAGAATTGTATCAATATTAAAATGGTTATAGTGTCAGTTTAGTAGCATTCCAGGCCTTTGTCAGGCTGGGGTGTTACAAATAGATCAATGAACAACATCTGTCCAGATCTGTCTAACAAGCCTGGACAGCAGCACGGTATCGGACATAACTTTTGATTGGCTAAACCAAAATTGGTGTTCTTTAACAATCTGAAAATCTAAGAACAAAACCTACCAAAGTCTATTTGGGCAAAAGTTCAGATTTTGCCTCTAACAAAATTTGGCCCACGGCTCAAATCTGTTGACAGAATTAATAGACAGAAATATCGGCTGAAATAAAATATCCATAACTTTTGTTCTACAACTCCAAATTGTATGTTCTTTATCAATCTAGCAAGATTATAAAATTCTCTACAATAACCTAGTTGAGTGAAAACCCTGAATCGTCCATTATCATATTCATATTTTAGGAGACAACTTGTTAGGTAGTTCTCGTCAGAATTCTGGACAACAGATACTAAATTTATCATAACTTTTGATTCGTACGTCGGAATCAGGTGTTCTTGGCGGCCACCGAAAGCTAAGAACATTATCTAAATATCTCTAGGAGATCAAAGCTTATAATTCAGCCTCTAAGAACCCGAAACATACCACACAACATACTGGACAGATTCGAATTTACCGCAGACAGACCTTGATCCAATCAAATTTAATCGGTTTCACTTCTACGACTAATCAAACAACAATAACCGGCAATCGTTACCCTTGGAGACACGCGTGCCCGCTGAAATCCCCGCTAGATGCTCATCTCCTCTTCTTCTCCTCTCTCCTCCACCTTTCTCCTTGGCCGAGCGGCAATGGGAGAGCACCACCAAGAGAACAGCGAGTGCAAGGAGGAGGCGTGTCTTATGCAACCTTTGAAGCGGCAGCGGAACACTGTAGCAATGCGTGCTACAGTGGTGGGCTAGGGTTTCTCTATCCTTTTATTAGTGGCCAGCCCCTCGTGGGCCTCCTAGGACAAAGCCCGAAGCCCAGGTTGTCAAAGAATTGCAGATTTTTCCCTCCTCTAAAGTCTAATTTCTCTTTTCACTGCTTCCTTCATTACAATAAGTTGAAGTATTACAGAAAAAACCCCTTTTTCGTTTACTCTCCTTCCTTAGAAACATTCAGGGTATTACATTAAAATGGCAGATTTCAAGTTCTTATTGTTTGCAAAAATTTTCTGTTACAGAAACATGTCTAAAAGCATTTTTAGATTAAACTCTATTTAATCTAGAATTTAACCTCACTAGAATCATTTAAAAAGGATTTAAATTGATTTAGTTACGAGTTTCTAAAGTTTAATGCAATTTTAGTAGATAAATAAAGGCTTACCAAGAAATAAACTAACTTAACAGAATAAACGTCGTGGACGAACGAGGCCCTTAGATGCGAAATCTAACGGCCCATGCGCGATGGGAATAGCGCACGCGCGCAATCCTAAAAGGAAGCCACCGTTGGATCTAGATCCAACGATCCACAAGAATTGGGCCGATCAGGGAACGCGAATGCTTAGGACGACCAGAGCCGTAGATCTAAAGATGAGCGGCTCAGAGCACCGTTCCCTTCGGGAGGCCCGAACAGCACACGCATCTCAACCACAGATCTAAAGATAGACGGCTTAGGAGTCTTGGGACGATTGGGGACCCGAAAGTCCCACAGATCTGGGCCGTAGATCTAAAAATCGACGATCCACGATCTCTGTAGTGCTACTCTTTCACGCACGAGGGATTTAAAAGCACCGCGAGGATTAAAGATGCGGGCCCACACACTAGTGAGACAGAGGGTCAATTAGGACAGCAATTAATTACTAACTTCAATGATTAGCGATGATTAGCAATTAATGCCCTCGGATTTGTCCTAACGACCTTGTTACTGTGGTCTAAGGCCCTGTTTGGTACAGCTTCTACTCTCAGATTCTCAATCGATTCTCGTGGAGCTATACCAAACACTCTGATTCTCAAACCCACTCAATTCTGATTCTCGCGTGAAGCTGTCTCAAAAATACACTAGCGAGGAGAAGCAGTCTTTCCTTGGATTCTCGTGAGAATCCAACTTGATAAAAGAAAAATACCCATTGAAGTTAAAGTTATTTACGCAATTGCCATCCACTTACCCCAATTCCTGCGCGAGACCCCACGCCGGCTTTCCATACGTCTTCGTTCTTTCTCCTCCTCTCTCACAACCGAGGCGACATCGGTGTCGGGGCCGAGCGCGCCGCATCCAACCCCGAGCGCGCCGCCTCTGGCCCCCTTGTGCACCCCGCCGGTCCTCCGTTGCGCCACCGCTGCACTGAGTCCACCGCTGGAGAAACGTCGACCGCCGACCGAGGAAACCCTAGAGGCCGCCGCCGCTCCCCACCTTCTTCGCCACCGCAGTTCCCAAGCACCACTGGCCGACTCCTTTGAAGGTAGAGCTCTAGATCTGGTCGTCCCCCTTGCCCTCCCTACTCCTCCCTTCGTCTCCTTCTTGTTCGTCGGCCGACATGAGTTTTCTCTGTGTATGCGAATGTACTTTGATCAAATCGTGATTGATGATTTTTGTCTTTGATCGTGATCTGTGAAGCTACAACCCACTCGTGGAACCAAGCATCTGTGAAGTAATGCATGTATGAACTGAATCATATGCGAAGTAATGGTTATGTCAACCAAATTTCTCAGTCGAATGTAGTTTCATGAAATCATGATTGATGATTTTTGTTTTGCATGTGTGAATGATTTGTCATGTACTGAGTAGTAGCCACAAATGAATCTGTGAATGGGATTTTTTTCTCAGTGAATCATGATTTCTGTCATGCATCTTTGTAGTGTAAATGCACATGTGAAGAAAACTTGACATCGATGAAGCGTGAGCGTGAATGTAATCAGCCGATATAATCCAGTTGGAGATGAATGGTTGGATGGCTTGTGTGTGCCTTGGATGATGGTAGTTCATTTGAATTGGAGCTGTGATCTACTTGCCCTTTCTATCCACTCTGTGTATGTACTTGTTGATTCCAGTTTCTCATGTCAAATTTTGATTTAATCAGTCAAATGTAATTAAGTGCAAAATGATTATTACTTGCTATTGTTGATATGATCAGTCTCATTTGAATTGGAGCTGAGAGCTACTTGCCCTTTCTGTCCACTCTGTGTAATATGCTCAATTTTTTAATGTCAGTATTGAACTTTAAGTGCAAAATGATTATTACTTGCTATTTTTGATATGATCAGTCAAATGTTATCTTCTTACATCAACATATCATGTAGATTCATATCTCAGACTAATGCACTTGCTTTTATTTTGTAGTTCTCAAAGGCTGTAGGGAAGATCAAAGATGCCATCTCATTACCGCCGATGCGGCGACATGGATGATGATAACGATGAAGCGGCACTTGCGATTCTTTGAAAGCAAATCTGGCACCACAGAGAATAAAGCAGATGATAACGGGCAAACCTCCAACTCAAGAGAAGAATCCTCTGATCCTTTTGGTTTAGATGAGGAGGAATCAAAGAGATTTTTGAGTCACAGCGAGAGGCCCTTCTGAAATGTCTAGAAATAGCTGCTCGGCGCTATAGGATACCATGGTGAGTTATCTGACAAAATGCCATGTGTTGCTAACCATATACTGCAGTTCGTTGTGCTAAATTCTCTCTTGCTTGTCAGGGCGCAGACTGCCATTGACATCTTTGCCAAGCATGCTTACGACAACGTGAACCGGTTCACGGCGTGAGAGGGCGCCATCAGAAGGCGTGGAATTCGATCAAAGAGCAAGCAGACGCGAAGCGGGGCAAGTCGATTAGCGGGAAGCTTGATGTGAACGCCTTTGAGTACCTCCAGGAGAAGTACTCCCACGAGAAGATCAGCATTCGGCACTCTGTAGGCGATGGGGGCGAACGGCGTGCCACACAGTGGCTCGGTTAAGTCGGCAAGCTTCTGCGTAAACCGTCTCTCCCTGGTGTAGTCTGATGATGCGCGATCGTTCACCTGGA
The DNA here is from genome assembly GCA_036346255.1 of Ampelocalamus luodianensis. Lineage (NCBI taxonomy): Eukaryota > Viridiplantae > Streptophyta > Magnoliopsida > Poales > Poaceae > Ampelocalamus > Ampelocalamus luodianensis. Next base: position 58,729,558 of record CM070622.1, on the reverse strand, counting down.
AAAACTGCAATGTGTGGGCGATTGATTCCACAACGACGGCGTTCATCTGAGGTGTTGGGGTCCATGGACTTCTATGTAGGGTGTGACCAACACGGATGATGCAATGCTTCGATGGCAAGCGTGCGATTTCTACTTTGATATTCCTGTATGAGTGTTTACCATCTCCATTTGTAACATCCCAAATTTTGGGCTTGTGTTTCAAATGTAAGAAAATGAGCAGAAATTAAAACTTTTTCTTACATCATGTATTTCCTGTTGTGCCAATCAATTCTTGTTCAAAGAATTATGGAATTACATTGTCACAAGTCTTGTTGATCCAAATCTTGCTATTCCAAAAACAATCTTGTCAAATCTTATGATCATCCTCTGAAAATATTTTCCTAAGTCTCTGTGATGGTATGTGACCCTCTGAAAAATCTCACAATTTTTAGAAATTGTTTGAAAATTTTTAGAGCGATCAAACCTGTTTGACTCTTAGTCAAACATTAAAGCAGAGCCTTGCAGAATTTTGGAGATTTATTCGCAGCATAAAAATCTCGAAAATTTTACACAAGGTTAATATCTGAGTTAGCAAGCTCCTGTAAAATTTTCATAATTTTTGGAGTTATTTTGCTACCTCAAATAAATCTTCGAGTCTGTTCTTTTTCAAAGTCAAACTTGGTTTCTTGTTGCTTGGGTTCGAGTCGGACTCGGGCTCGAGCCACTTGATTCGGTCGATCAACTAAGCGCACCGAGCCACTCTTTAAAAGCGCAATCGATCTCGTCCGTTAGATCTAAATCGCACGGCCGCGCGCGTGTATCGCCGGACCTTCCGGTTGCAAGTCTGAATGTCGGCCGATAGATCCCCATCCAGCCGTTGAGATTTCCGAAGCCCGGACCCTCGGTTGCATTTTTGAATCTGAGCCGTTGGATTAAGATCCAGCGCTCGCGTCCACTCGTTGTAAATAGAGTTTGCGGCGTGGGGCAATCTGACCGTTCGTTTCTAATCGTGGGCTCGCGGCCTCCCGTTGTGTTTTAAAGCCCGTGAGGCGTGGCACTATCTCGACCATTCGTGTCTCATCCAGCGGTGTAAATCGCCAGAGCTTTGCGCTTGGTCATCTTCAACCTCCGCAGTGCGAAAGCGATTGCAAGGCATGGTGAGGTCATTTCTTGCTCCCTAAAGCCACCTAGCCGCGTGTAGTGGTATGGGCGGTACATTGAACTAGGCCATGCCTAATACACGTCTTCACCTCTTTTCCTTGTCACGCGCCTTGTGTTTTGTGTTTCTTGCCGAGAGAGGAGTGGTGCAAACCTAACACTTTCATGACTTTATAAGCACCCTCAATGCCTCTGGTATGTCTTTAGACCACCACCAAGCTTCACTCACGGTGTGGGAGCTTAATACCTCGAAAATGGCAAACCGCCATTGTTGGCCGTGGAGCTCCATTGGTGTTCTTGGTGTTCAGTGGTCCTCCTTCATGTTTCTTTGCCCTAACCTTATCTATTTACTTCCTTGAACATTTCCCCTCACTTAATTTTGGATTTGATTCTCAGGAATTGTCCAATTTGGGGTTTGTTCAAATTCGGCCGATTTTGGTCATCTTCTTCCTCAGCTCAGGTGAGTGCTCCCTTTTCTAATTACTTGCTCATGTAGCCTCTGTGAACCTTAATAAAGCTATCTCGATGCTTTGGGATCACTCATTTGGCTCGGGGTCATTTTCAACCTTTCTTCTTCGTGTCCGTGAGCTTCCACCGTGATCAAGCATCTCCGGCCATCTTTGAAGCTTCTCGTCGCTAAGGTAGCTTCTTATTAGTCCTTAGAAGCTTTGGCACCCGCATCCTAGGCTTGCAGTGGAGCTCATCGCAATTTTCGTGTTTAGCAGTAAGCTCCCATTTTCGTTTTCCGCTAGCGGCGTTCTGATCCTTCGCGCGGTGAGAATGCTACCCTAGATTCTTTGTGCTATTGCGGATCCATTTTGGTCCTTGATGGCGCGCGCCATGCCAGGTGTCGCCGCGATTTGCCGTGAAGCCACTCGATTTTTCTTGGCGAGGAGCTCCGTTTCGTCGACTCATTAGGACACATTAATTACCAATCATTAGTATTATCGTGTCTTAATCGTTATTGTTGAACCAGCGACTTGTGGGCCCAACATCCTTTAATCGCTCTCGGATCAATCCCGCTTTGTTCAGACATCATTAATATCTAATCATTGCTTAATTAAAGGTTGGCATTTAATCGTTGTCGAATTAACCTGCAGTCGATTGTTGGTGGGCGAGGTTAGAATCAAATCTCGTGATCATTAGAGTCTAATTAATGTCAATCATTAGAATCATTAATTTGGTCTTAACCGCCAGCAGTCGGCCGACTTGTGGGCCCGGTGCTTGTGTGCGTGGGTTAAATCGTTGCGATCGTGACTCGTGAGTCAGCGACATGCGGTCCCAATCGTCGATACCTCTTTTGAAGCTGCGATCATTATCCACCGTTCATTTTTAGATCTGCGGCCTAGATCTTGTATGCGTTCGGACCCTCGGTTCCCCTCATCATCTGGACCGTCCATCTCGCGATCTGCGGTGAGATCATGTGTGCTGTCGGACCTTCCGGTTAGATGTGGGTTCTAAGCCGTTCATCTTTAGATCTGCGGTGCGTGGTTCACCGAGACAACCGCATCGTCGGTTGCATGCACTCGTTTGGGCCGTTGGATCTTGATCCAACGGTGGACCGATTAGGTTTGCGCGCGTGCGCTATTTCCAGCGTCGCGTGGTACATTGGATTTTAAATCTCGGCCCACGGGCGTCCACGTCGTTTTCTTTGTTTTGGGTTGTTCTCGTATTTGGTAAGTATTTATTTAACATTGAAAATGATGTAAAAACTTTAGAAACTCGAGAACTAATTCATTTTAGCTACTTTTTAGTTAATTCCAACTGTAATAAATTATGTTATCACTTTAGCTTATTATAAAAGCAGTTTAAGCATGTTCGATGTGAGAAAATTGTATAACTAGGAATAACTTGATTTCTGTCATTTTGAATATTCCAGAAAATGAATAAAACTTTAGAAAATGCATATCTTGCTCTGTGTATGTCCTAAATGAATGATTCCAACCTTGATAAATTTGTTATTAACCCAATGTTAATATAAAAATGATGGTAGGTCAAGATTATATGAAACCTTGATTAATGAGTAGTACCTATTTTTAGCATTTAGAAAATTCTGGAAGACTTATAAAATGCACAAGTAATTCTCTGTAAATGCAAAATATATTTGATAAATTCTAGAAAACCCCTCTGTTAGTATACTTCTCTGTAAAATTAGTTTTGAACATATTTATGCTCCTGGAAAGTGCATTATGCCAATTTTGCATCTTAGAAAAATCATAACTAAATCACTTTAACTCCAAATGACCTGAAATTTTATATGGGTTACCTCTATACCAGTAGGTAGCTACCATAAAAATTCCAGCTTCAAAATCTCCCTAGAAAATATTTTTGCTACAGTGCTAATTATGGCCGAAAATGTATTTTTATGCATTATCTTTTGCGCCACAAATCCAAATTAGGTTTTCAGTTTCTATGTCTAGGTATATTCGTATTCTACCTTATGTGTAAATTTCGTTGCATTTGGTTAAGTTTTGCTTGCTCTTTTGTTTATTTGTGGCTCGTCTTATTGGTTGTTCTTGGTTCTTTTGCCTTTCGCTTAGGATTAGACATTTGCGGTAATCCAGAAACGATCCTCCATAACCAATTGAGCAACAGCAAGAAGGCAAGCGGTTTGATCATGTTAATCCCGATATTTTAAGTATTTATGTTGATTACAAATTCTATGTATGCATTGCTACTTTGTTTTAATAGTTGGCCTAGTAGATGCATTTCCTTAGCAAATGATTATCCTCTACTACCATGAGCCTAGGTTACTTGCTGTGATTTAGAGTTCGTGGATGAGCTCTTGTCACTTAGTAGTTGCGAATTAATTGCTTAGCCATGCTTAGCCGGTAGAAATGGGCGGTTATCGACTTGTCGATAACCTTGATCACTAAAACTTATTATGATTTATGATTTCCACCTTGTGCCATGTCTACTTGTGAAAACTAAAACTAAAAGCAAAATGATTTAGACTTGGGCACAATGGTATGTTGGTGTGATTCTCGGGTGTGGTGGAATGGTGCCTAAGTCAACAAGGACCGAACATCTTGTTACACTAAACCAAGCATTTTAGCGTGCTAACCACACTAGAGGGTATGGGACCTCTCTTGACTTAGTACTTTGGCGTGTATTGGCTCGGTCGCGGGAGGTCGCGGGAGGGATGGTGTTGGGAGCATTGTAGTGTCAGAAAGACTTCACGGGATGGGATTTGTTGTCTTTCGGCTTGCAATGTAAGCATATGGTGTTTCTACCCATACGAGCGGCTCGTAGTTAATACACAATATTGGAAAGCGTCTCGTAGGACTTAGCCGTGCGGCATACATACGGAAGTGTGCTTTTGGCTTAAAGGCGATGCGAAGTGTGGGTACATTGGTACACCTGCGGGGTTAAAACTATTCGAATAGCCTCGTCCTAGGTTATGGACACGCTTAGGAGGTCTTTCAAGAGTTAGACTACAACCTTTTAAATTAAAACTTGATGGGTGAGTGCGAATCGGGATTAGTGCTATGTTGTGGTGACTATTGGGATAGTCACTTCCAGTGGTTACTTGTATGTATCGTACTTCATTGTTACTTTGATAACTAAGCAGATTTGCAAACTTGCTTTGAAAATGTATTACATTATTGCAAATAAAATTGGCTTCATGCAAAATGAGACATACAACCTCCACCTAAATGAGCTGCATGTAGTATATGAATAGGTGCGCTAATCCACACGTCGAGTCTTGCGGGTACAAAGACAATCTTTGTACTCATTTGCTATGCTTAATTGTTTTGTTGCGGAGGAGGAAGGTGAGCAGAAGGGCCTCACTTTTGTGAGTTTGTGTTGTGGTAGCTTGCGGGCGACTAGCTTAGCGGCCGATCGGTTGCCTTGTGGGTGTGTGGCTAACCGGTCGACTTTTGTTCTAGCCATCTTATGGCACATTTGCTTCATTGTCATTCTTGTATATTATTCTATTTGGCAGTCGGCTCTCTTTTGTAATAACTTTACTTTATGTCGTTGTTGAACTTAGTGATGTATGTGTATGGAATTGATGTATAATTTTGTGATGATGTGCATATGCTGCAATGCAGGAGCATATGTCCATCGAGGCTTAGAATGTTTAATTAGTAATGCTAGAACCATTTGGAGGTTAAGTGTTACTAGTTAAACATTAGAATCCTCACAAAGTTGGTATCGAGCCATCTTGTGTAGAAACCCTAGCTTGGTCGTCCTAGTATATTTTGAAAACTTACTTTCCAAATATCGATGCTTTCTGAAAATCTTAAGTAAGTTCTCAGATTTTACTTCTCATCTATCCTAGTTTGCTCATCTCACCTCATTCTAAAGCTGAATTTGAAAAGTGAGTTTTCCTCTCATCTTCTTTCAAAAGATAGTTGTTTATCGAGTAGATTGGTTTTGGGGACATCATGAGAGTTATAAAATAAAAGTATGACTGTCTTGAGAAGATTAGGAGCTCTTTGGGAGCTACAAATTTAACCATAAGTTGAATGGAGAAATGCGGACTGACAAGCAAGACAATTCTGGACAGCCGACATTTAGGTAGTAAAAGTCTTTGAAATGAGAGGTTAATTCCACTAAAAACTTGTAGGGTTAACGAGGTAAGAAGTGATATGAGTTAGCTTAGTGTCAAACCCTCCTTTAGTACGATTTTCACCTGTTCCTAGCTGTCTCGAACAGAAGTTAGTGCTCTTAAATTTGTCTTCTGAAAAATTGATTACTCGTTTTCCATACGAGTTAGTCATAACAGGAAGGTGGTTGTTATCTTTATGACCTTGCTGCAATTTTATGTTGATACTTGAGCCTTTAAAGAGTGTTTTGTTAAGAGGTTAGTAGTTTTCTTTGTCTCACATTCAGGAGTTGAGTTTTAACCTATTTTTGTGGAGCAGGATGACAAGAACCACCATAACAGCATCGGTGGTGGTTACGATGAGGAGCTTCCCCTCCTCAGACCATGGTGAGGTTCGGCTCAGTCGGCGGAATCGCATGGACGGACCGTATCTTGGAGGTCATTGCGAGGAACACCTCGCTCGGCTGCGCGCCGAGGATCCGGAGGTGGTGGCCACCGATCTCGTGGTGGGCTTGCGGAGTTTCTCCGTCTGCAGACCACCCACTTTCTCTCGATCGGAGGATCCACTCGACGCGGATGATTGGCTGCGTCTTGTTGAGCGAAAGCTCAATATCGCTCGATGCCGAGGAGGCGGAGGCGGGCACTCTTTGCATCCCATCGGCGAGGGTGCGGCACTATCTTGGTGGGAGAACTTTTCGCCATGCGGCCGCGAGACACGTGGTCGTGGGATGAGTTTCGATCTGCTTTCCGTCGGGCCCACATTCACGATGGCACGATGAAGCTCAAGAAGAAGGAGTTTCTTGCGCTTAGCGAGGGCGCAAATCCGTCTCGGAGTATCTTTACGAGTTTAACCACTTGGCTCGTTATGCTCGGGAGAGGTGGCCTCGATGAGGCTAAGCAGGAGAAGTTCATGGATGGGTTGTCAGGAGGCTGCGAGGACAAGCTATCTATAGTGGACTTTCTTGACTTCGGGCCTTGGTTGACAAGGCCATCGCCGCCGAGCACAAAGCGAAAGCGGCGCTGGTGAGTCCATAGCGCAAGTGGGAGGCACATCGGTGCGCACAGGTGGCCTCACTCGTCCCGTGTTGGGCCCACACGAGGGCTCGTGCTTTGGCTTCACCACCGCCAAGGCCGTCGGCACGATTGCTCGTCCCCGCGAGCCGTGTTTGACCACGTGCACTGCGACCCGGCGGCGAGGTTGCGCTCCGCAACCATTTGCGATATTACTGTTCGCTTTGCAACAAGAAGGGCCATTATGCTAGCGATTGCCCTCGGAGGATCTGAGCAGCCCTCGTCCTAATGGAGGCGCGGGAATGGTCACACACGACGTAAGGTGATCCGAAGACCCGGGTGTCGGGAGTGGTCGAGTCAACCACATCTCGGTGAGGAGGCACGAGGCGCCGAGCGTTGTGTTGGTGCGCTCCTTGTTAATTTACATCTGCTCTGATTTTATTTGACTCTGGAGCTTGCATTCTTTTATTTCGAGGTCTTTTCTTTGTTGATTGTGGACTTCACTATGTTCCTTTGGGATTCCTTCTTGATTCTCTCGGGTTCGGAATTGAGAGGCGACCAAGTATCAGGGATGTTTCTATCCACATCGAAGGAGTGGGATTCTTGGCGAATCTTATCCTACTCGACTCAAGACGCTTGGATGTGATTCTTGGCATGGATTGGTTGTCCCAACACTTGGGGCAAATCAATTGTGCCAGAAGATTGTCTACCTCACGACCCTTCAGTGAGCAGGTTGGGTTTTATTGCGATGCGAGAACCCCATCTTTATGTCCTTGAAGCGGCGGCATTGGAGATTCGCGACGTCCCCACGGTGTGTGACTTCGGATGTCTTTCACCAAGATTTGCCGGGATGCCTCTGTTCGAGATCCGAGTTTGTGATCGAGTTCTTTGCCGTATCGCCCTATTTCTAAGAGGCGTGTCGCATGCCTCCTAATGAGTTGGAGGAGTGAAGAAGCAAGCGGGTGAGCTGCAAGAGAAGGTTTTATCCGTCTAGCTCATCTCCTTGGGGTTGTCGATTATCTTTGTGAAGAAGAAGGACAAGACCTTGCGCATGTGTGTTGATTACCGTCAAGCTTAATGAGGTGGCGGTAAAGAACAAGTATCCTTTGCCCGTATTGATGATCTTTTCGATCAATTGGCCGAGACACGAGTCTTCTCAAGATTGACTTGAGATTGGGCTATCATCAAGTCGAGGATCGGGACCGAGGATATTCCTAAAGGCGGCCTTTGCTACTCGTTATGGTCTTTACGAGTACACCGTCATGTCTTTTGGTTTGACTAATGCTCTGCTTTATTCATGAATCTTATGAACTCGATATTCATGGAGTATTTGGATAGGTTTGTGGTGGTATTCATCGATGATATCCTTATCTACTCCAAGAGTGAAGAAGAGCATCTTGAGCATCTTGACTTGTGTTGGGCAAGGCTGCGAACACCAGTGTATGCCAAATTCAGCAAGTCACGAGTTAGGTTGAAGGAAGTGGCGTTCTTGGGCCATGTTCTTTCAGCGGGAGGTGTGGTGTGGATCCTAGCAAGGTCGGTGATGTGCTATCTTGGGTCAGCCAAGTCGGTCACCGATGTGCGGAGTTTCCTTGGTTTGGTGGCTACTATCGCGCTTCATCGAGAATTTCTCCAAGATTGCGAAGCCTATGACCGAATTGCTTAAGAAGGACAAGAAGTTTGAGTGGTCATTTGCTTGTGATGTGAGTTTCGGGAACTCAAGAAGCGGTTGACCTCAGCCAGTGCTTGTTCTCCCGATATTCACAAGAGTTTGATATCTATTGTGATGCTTCTCGTCGTGGTCTTGGTTGTGTTCTTATGCGGGAGGGCAAGGTTGTGGCCTATGCATCGCGATTAAAGCCTCATGAACTCAACTATCCTACTCATGACTTGGAGTTGGCTGCTGTGGTCCATGCACTCAAGATTTGGCGGCATTACGATTGGTAACCGTTGTGAGGTGTATTAGACCACAAGAGCTTGAAGTACTTGTTCACCCAACGGATCCGAACCTCGGGCAAAGAAGATGGTTGGAATTGATCAAGGACTATGACATGGGCATTCGGTACCATCGGGCAAGGCCAATGTCGTTGCGGATGCACTCGATCGGAAGGTGTATTGCAACATGTTGATGCTCAAGAGCGGCGGCTGCTCTCATTTTAAATTTCAGCGCCTTAATTTGGGTTTGACCGAGCACGGTTCTCTTGCTACATTGGTTGTGCAACCAACCTTGGTGGACCAAATCAAGCGCGCAATGAGCAGAGATGTTGGTGTGAGCCGGATCAAGCGAGAACATCAAGGATGGGATAGCCAAGTGCTTTTCGGAGGATGAGCATGGCGTTGTGTGGTTTGGGCGGCGTCTTGTGGTCCCTAAGGTCATGGAATTGCGGATTTGATTCTCGCGAAGCCCATGATTCTCCTTTGTCTATTCACCCGGGGCTACCAAGATGTATCGGGATCTTCGTCCGAGATACCGTGGACCCGAATGAAGCGCGAGATTGCCGTTCGTTCTTGCGAGTGCGGCGTGTCTTTGTCGTGTGAAGGCCGAGCATCGGCGTCCAGCAGTCTTCTTCGACCTTTGCGGTGCGAATGGAAGTAGGATTGATTGGCATGGACTTCATCACGGATTGCCCCGCTCGTCCAAAGGAATGATGTTATTTGGGTCGTGATCGATGAGGTTGACTAAAGTGGCACATTTCCTTCCGTCAAGACTCGGCCGTGTGGGGCCTTTGGCGAACTTTATGTCTCGAGGATTGTGAGTCTTCACGGTGTGCGAAGCGATTATTTCGATCGTGGTGCGCTTTTCACCTCGCGGTTTTGGCATAGTGCGCAAGAGGCTATGGGGACCGCCTTCATTTGATCTGACCTTTCATCCTCGGGTGATGGTCGACGCGGCGAAGTCAACCAAGTGTTGGAAGATATGCTCGTGCTTGTGTTCTTTCCTATGGGAAGAAGTGGGAGAAGTGCCTACCCTTTTTGAGTTCTCCTACAACAACAGTTTTGAGCGATCTTGGCATGGCACCATTTGAGGCTTTGTATGGGAGGAGATCACGAGAACCCGTTGAACTGGTCGAGTGGTGGCGGCAATTTTTCGGCTCATATTCGATCAATGAGGCCGAAAGTCAAGTTCGATTGATCGCGAGCATCTGCGCGCGACGCCCACCAGGCGAAGAGCTATGCGCATCGTCGTCGCCGTGAGTTGAGCTTTGAGCCCAATGACTTTGTGTATCTCAAAGTCTCACCCTTGAAGGGCCATCGGCGTTTTGGCATCAAGGGCAAGTTGGCTCCTCGATATGTTGGGCCTACCGTATCATCGAGAAAGTTGGAGCGATCGGCGTCTGATTGGAGCTACCGGCACTTGAGGGTGTGCATGATGTGTTCCATGTTTCACACCTAAAGAAGTGCCTCGTGTCCCGACCGAGAAGCTCCATTGGAGGTTCTCGATGTACGGAGAATTTGACCTACCATGAGCATCCTGCTCGTATTCTTGAGGAATCGAGCGGAGGGCGAGGAACCGTGTCATCAAGTTCCTTAAGGTTCGATGGTCAAACCATTACGAAGATGAAGCAACTTGGGGCGCGAAGGTCGCCTTCGTGCGATTTTCCTTCTTTCTTCTCAGAGTAAGCGAGAATCTGGGTCGAGATTCTTGTAAGGGGGAGAGTTGTAACATCCCAAATTTTGGGCTTGTGTTTCAAATGTAAGAAAATGAGCAGAAATTAAAACTTTTCTTACATCATGTATTTCTGTTGTGCCAATCAATTCTTGTTCAAAGAATTATGGAATTACATTGTCACAAGTCTTGTTGATCCAAATCTTGCTATTCCAAAAACAATCTTGTCAAATCTTATGATCATCCTCTGAAAATATTTTTCCTAAGTCTCTGTGATGGTATGTGACCCCTCTGAAAAATCTCACAATTTTTAGAAATTGTTTGAAAATTTTTAGAGGCAGTCAAACCTGTTTGACTCTTAGTCAAACATTAAAACAGAGCCTTGCAGAATTTTTGGAGATTTATTCGCAGCATAAAAATCTCTGAAAATTTTACACAAGGTTAATATCTGAGTTAGCAAGCTCCTGTAAAATTTTCATAATTTTGGAGTTATTTTGCTACCTCAAATAAATCTTCGAGTCTCTGTTTTTTCAAAGTCAAACTTGGTTCTTCGTTGCTTGGGTTCGAGTCGGACTCGGGCTCGAGCCACTTGATTCGTCGATCAACTAAACGCACCGAGCCACTCTTTAAAAGCAGCGCAATCGATCTCGTCCGTTAGATCTAAATCGCACGCCCGCGCGCGTGTATCGCCGGACCTTCCGGTTGCAAGTCCAATGTCACCGATAGATCCCCATCCAACCGCTGAGATTTCCGAGCCTTCGGACCCTCGGTTGCATTTTTGAATCTGAGCCGTTGGATTAAGATCCAACGCTCGCGCACTACTTCGTTGTAAATAGAGTTTGCGGCGTGGGGCAATCTGAGCCGTTCGTTTCTAATCGTGGGGCTCGCGGCCTCCGTTGTGTTTTAAAGCCCGTAGGCGTGGCACTATCTCGACCATTCGTGTCTCATCCAACGGTACGTAAATCGCCCGAGAGCTTTTTGCGTTGGTCATCTTCAACCTCCGCAGATGCGAAAAGCAGTGCAAGGCATGGTGAGGTCATTTCTTGCTCCTAAAGCCACCCTAGCCGACGTGTAGTGGTATGGGCGGTACATTGAACTAGGCCATGCCCTAATACACGTCTTCACCTCTTTTCCTTGTCGTGCGCCTTGTGTTTTGTGTTTTGCCGAGAGAGAGTGGTGCAAACCCTAACACTTTCATGACTTTATAAGCACCCTCAATGCCTCTGGTATGTCTTTAGACCACCACCAAGCTTCACTCACGGTGTGGGAGCTTAATACCTCGAAAATGGCAAACCGCCATTGTTGGCCGTGGAGCTCCATTGGTGTTCTTGGTGTTCAGTGGTCCTCCTTCATGTTTCTTTGCCCTAACCTTATCTATTTACTTCCTTGAACATTTCCCCTCACTTAATTTTGGATTTGATTCTCGTGAATTGTCCAATTTGGGGTTTGTTCAAATTCGGCCGATTTTGGTCATCTTCTTTCTCAGCTCGGTGAGTGTTCCTTTTCTAATTACTTGCTCATGTAGCCTCTGTGAACCTTAATAAAGCTATCACGATGCTTTGGGATCACTCATTTGGCTCGGGGTCATTTTCAACCTTTCTTCTTCGTGTCCGCGAGCTTCCACCGTGATCAAGCATCTCGGCCATCTTTGAAGCTTCGTCGCTAAGGTAGCTTCTTATTAGTCCTAGAAGCTTTGGCACCGCATCCTAGGCTTGCGGTGGAGCTCATCGCAATTTCGTGTTTAGCGAGAAGCTCCCATTTTCGTTTTTCCGGCCAGCCGCGTTCTAGTCCTTCGCGCGGTGAGAATGCTACCCCTAGATTCTTTGTGCTATTGCGGATCCATTTTGGTCCTTGATGGCGCCGCATGCGATGTCGCCGGCGATTTGCGTGGAAGCCACTCGGATTTTGCGCGAGGAGCTCCGTTTTCGTCGACTCATTAGGACACATTAATTACCAATCATTAGTATTATCGTGTCTTAATCGTTATTGTTGAACCAGCGACTTGTGGGCCCAACATCCTTTAATCGCTCTCGGATCAATCCCGCATCGTTCGACATCATTAATATCTAATCATTGCTTAATTAAAGGAGTTGGCATTTAATCGTTGTCGGAATTAACCTCTCGGTTGTTGGTGGGCGAGGTTAGAATCAAATCTCGGCGATCATTAGAGTCTAATTAATGTCAATCATTAGAATCATTAATTTGGTCTTAACCGCCTCGCTAGTCGCCGACTTGTGGGCGGTGCCGCATCGTGCGCGTGGGTTAAATCGTTGCGATCGTGACTCGTAGTCAGCGACATGCGGTCCCATCGTCGGTGCCTCTTTTTGAGCTGCGATCATTATCCACCGTTCATTTTTAGATCTGCGGCCTAGATCTTGTATGCGTTCGGACCCTCGGTTCCCTCATCATCTGGACCGTCCATCTCGCGATCTGCGGTGAGATCATGTGTGCAATCGGACCTTAGGTTAGATGTGGGTTCTAAGCCGTTCATCTTTAGATCTGCGGATGCGTGGTTCACCGAGGCAACCGCATCGTCGGTTGCATGCACTCGTTGGGCGTTGGATCTTGATCCAACGGTGGACCCCGATTAGGTTTGGCGCGCGCGCGCTATTTCCAGCGTCTGCGTGGGCATTGGATTTTAAATCTACGGCCCAAGGCCCACGTCGTTTTCTTTGTTTTGGGTTGTTCGTATTTGGTAAGTATTTATTTAACGATTAAAATGATGTAAAAACTTTAGAAACTCGTAACTAATTCATTTTAGCTACTTTTTAGTTAATTCCAACTGTAATAAATTATGTTATCACTTTAGCTTATTATAAAAACGGTTTAAGCATGTTCGATGTGAGTAAAATTGTATAACTAGGAATAACTTGATTTTGTCATTTTGAATATTCGGAAAATGAACAAAACTTTAGAAAATGCATATCTTGCTCTGTGTATGTCCTAAATGAATGATTCCAACCTTGATAAATTTGTTATTAACCCAATGTTAATATAAAAATGATGGTAGGTCCAAGATTATATGAAACCTTGATTAATGAGTAGTACCTATTTTTAGCATTTAGAAAATTACGGAAGACTTATAAAATGCACAAGTAATTCTCTGTAAATGCAAAATATATTTGATAAATTCTAGAAAACCCCTCTGTTAGTATACTTCTCTGTAAAATTAGTTTTGAACATATTTATGCTCTGAAAGTGCATTATGCCAATTTTGCATCTTAGAAAAATCATAACTAAATCACTTTAACTCCAAATGACCTGAAATTTTATATGGGTTACCTCTATACCAGTAGGTAGCTACCATAAAATTCCAGCTTCAAAATCTCCTAGAAAATATTTTTGCTACAGTGCTAATTATGGTAGAAAATGTATTTTTATGCATTATCTTTGCGCCACAAATCCAAATTAGGTTTTTCAGTTTCTATGTCTAGGTATATTCGTATTCTACCTTATGTGTAAATTTGGTCGCATTTGGTTAAGTTTTGCTTGCTCTTTTGTTTATTTGTGGCTCGTCTTATTGGTTGTTCTTGGTTCTTTTGCCTTTCGCTTAGGATTCGACATTTGCGGTAATCCGAGAACGATCCTCCATAACCAATTGAGCAACAGCAAGAAGGCAAGCGGTTTGATCATGTTAATCCCATATTTTAAGTATTTATGTTGATTACAAATTCTATGTATGCATTGCTACTTTGTTTTAATAGTTGGCCTAGTAGATGCATTTCCTTAGCAAATGATTATCCTCTACTACCATGAGCCTAGGTTACTTGTCTGTGATTTAGAGTTCGTGGATGAGCTCTTGTCACTTAGTAGTTGCGAATTAATTGCTTAGCCATGCTTAGCCGGTAGAAATGGGCGGTTATCGACTTGTCGATAACCTTGATCACACAAAACTTATTATGATTTATGATTTCCACCTTGTGCCATGTCTACTTGTGAAAACTAAAACTAAAAGCAAAATGATTTAGACTTGGGCACAATGGTATGTTGGTGTGATTCTCGGGTGTGGATGGAATGGTGCCTAAGTCAACAAGGACCGAACATCTTGTTACACTAAACCAAGCATTTTAGCGTGCTAACCACACTAGAGGGTATGGGACCTCTCTTGACTTAGTACTTTGGCGTGTATTGGCTCCGGTCGCAGGAGGTCGCGGGGAGGGATGGTGTTGGGAGCATTGTAGTGTCAGAAAGACTTCACCCGGGATGGGATTTGTTGTCTTTCGGCTTGCAATGTAAGCGTATGGTGTTTCTACCCATACGAGCTGGCTCGTAGTTAATACACAATATTGGAAGCGTCTCGTAGGACTTAGCCGTCTTGGCATACCTACGGAAGTGTGCTTTTGGCTTAAAGCGATGCAAGTGTGGGTACATTGGTACACCCTGCAGGTTAAAACTATTCGAATAGCCTCGTCCTAGGTTATGGACACGCTGGGGGAGGTCTTTCAAGAGTTAGACTACAACCTTTTAAATTAAAACTTGATGGGTGGTACGAATCGGGATTCGTGCTATGTTGTGGTGACTATTGGGATAGTCACTTCCAGTGGTTACTTGTATGTATCGTACTTCATTACTTTGATAACTAAACAGATTTGCAAACTTGCTTTGAAAATGTATTACATTATTGCAAATAAAATTGGCTTCATGCAAAATGAGACATACAACCTCCACCTAAATGAGCACATGTAGTATATGAATAGGTCACGCTAATCCACACGTCGGTCTTGCGGGTACAAAGACAATCTTTGTACTCGGTTGCTATGCTTAATTGTTTTGTTGCAGAGGAGGAAGGTGAGCAGAAGGGTCTCACTTTGTGAGTGTGTTGTGGTAGCTTAGCGGGCGACTAGCTTGGCGGCGGTCGGTTGCCTTGTGGGTGTGTGGCTAACCAGGCCGACTTTTGTTCTAGCCATCTTATGGCACATTTTGCTTCATTGTCATTCTTGTATATTATTCTATTTGGCCAGGCGGCTCTCTTTGTAATAACTTTACTTTATGTCGTTGTTGAACTTAGTGATGTATGTGTATGGAATTGATGTATAATTTTGTGATGATGTGCATATCTGCAGTGCTGGGAGCATATGTCCATCGAGGCTTAGAATGTTTAATTAGTAATGCTAGAACCATTTGGAGGTTAAGTGTTACTAGTTAAACATTCCGGGTCCTCACACCATTCTTATGATCTCATCTGGGTTGTGATCCCGTCACAGAATGTAGAACCTCCCATTTGGATGGATGCACCTCCATGATTCACTGCTTGTTTTTTTTTTTGATAAAAGGCTTGCACCCTATTTCCATTAAAGGAAACAAATTACATAATTCAACTGGTCCAAACAAATCAAAACCAGAGAGAGAAACGAAAAGATGAGTAGTCTCATTCACATGGTCTAAACAAATTTAGGGAAAAAATCTATAATTTGTGTACAAATACATAGGAGAAAGACACAAATATAATTGAATTATTACAACTAGGGGTAACATGGTCTATTTACCTCTAATCCTCCTTATATGGTTTTGGGAGCCAACCTACCAGCCAAACGCTTTTAACAGGTAGCTCCAGATTCTCAGAGAAGTGGATTCTCAGAGAATCAGGAGCAGAATCTGGAAAATGAGAATCTGAAGCTCTACCAAACAGGGTCTAAGGCCTACGGGCCCACTTGTCAGTGACTCAGAGAGTCATTCCGACAACCACTAAACGCTTTCATTAATTATCAAATGATTGATTATTAATGATGTCTTAACAGGGTTAATTAGCGCCAGCCGGGGGTTTTAGAGACTGGGCCCATTGGTCAGTGGCACAGTGGACCAGCTTAAGACAGATTAATTACTCCCAATGATTACCAATGATTAAGGCATTAAATGTGTCTTAACGACAACGGCACTAAGGAGGTTCTCTCATCCGACAAAAATCGAGCGGAGAGAGGGGTTCGTCGCCAGCGGCTTCGGCCACGGCGGCGCAACCTTAAGACTAAAATGGGTTCGCAATAGTCTTGCGATCCCGATGGTGGTGACCTCGCTGGCGGCGAAGGTCTAGAACGCCGGCTAGCCGAAAAACAAGATAGTGACACTAATCGGCCGAAAGCGAAAATGCACAAAAAGCTCCGCAGCAGCCCAAAGAAGCGTGTGCCAAGCATCTAGGGACTAAATAGAAGCTACCTCAACCGAGAATGGCTTCAAAAGATAGCCGGAGAGCTTTGACAGAGAAAGAACCCACCAGAGTTGAAGAAGATGATATGAACATGACAACCTGAGCAAAATGAACACCACCGGGTGATCATAATAGCTTCATTATAGCTCATAGAAGCTTCATGAGCAAATAATTGAGAAATGAAACACTCACCGGAGCTGAAGAAGAAAAGGGGTAGAATCGGCCGAAATGATCCAAACTTAAAATTGGTCAATTCCTGTGAATGATTCCCAAAATTAAGTTAGGGGAAATGAATATGGAGCTAAAGAGCTCAATGGGCACAAAGAGATTTGAAGAAGAACCACTGAAGCACCAAGATCCTCAATTGAGTTCCACGACCATTAATGGCGATTTTGGGGATTTCGGTGGTTTTGAGCTCCTCAAGGGTTGGGAAGCTAAATGGTGTGACAAGGGAGCTCAGAGAGAGTTTTGGAAAGCTTCATATAGATGGTGGAACTAGGGTTTGCTAAAATGAAGCTCTTGGGTGAGTTTGGTTCACGGAACAACCGTGGACCGAGAAGGAGACATTATGGGGTAGGAGTAGGTCATGGCTATGACCGAAAGCATGCCACATGCAATCACTGCCCCGACCAAGGAGAGTTGACGAGGGAGCAAGATTTGACAGAGCCACACCGCGCACTGTTCACGCACGGCATGAGGAGGAAGAAGATGACCAGAAATTTGGAGGGCCCACACGTCAGCGAGAGGGTCAACACGGCCTGGGTGGAAAAAGAGCTAGGGCTAAGTCATGTGAGTCAAGGGATCTGGACGGTTGGATTTTAAATGGACGGCTGAGATTTAAAGGGAGCTCCTGAGGTTTAAAAACAACGGAGGAGATTGTGAGCCCTTGAATCAGAAATGAATGGTCACGATTTAATGTGCCTTCCGAGTAACCCGAACAACACACTTAATCTGGATGCTCAAATCTTGATCCAACGGCCCAAAATGAGTGGGCGCTTCGCGAGTTCCGAACGGCCCAAGCAACCCGGGCTGTGCGATCGCGATCCAACGGCTGAGATTGACAGCGCGCGATATAAAGCGAGCCCGGTACAGTTAGTTGACTGAGCCAATTCAAGTGGTCCGAGCCCGAGTCTGACTCGAACCCGAGGAAAAGTGAAATCAGGTTTTTGGTTTTAAATTTGAGCTGGGACTTTGAGGAATTTTTAGGGATAGCAAATGAACTCCAATAATTCTGAAATTTTTACAGGAGTTTTCTAACTTAGATATTAACTTTGTGTAAAATTTTCTGAGGTTTTTATGTAGTGCATTTTTCTCCAAAAATTCTGCAAGTTTCTGGTTTAGGGTTTGACTAAAAGTCAAATAGATTTGACTGCCCTCTAAAAATATTTAAATTTTTTAAAAAAATTGTGAAATTTTTCAGAGGGGTCACATACCAACCCTGGAACTTAGGAAACATATTTCCAGGAGATGATCAAAAGATTTGACAAGATTGTTTTTGGAAGACAAGGTTTTGGATCAAAAGACTTGTGACTTTGTATTTCCATAATTCTTGTACAAGAATTGTTTAGAACATACAGAAAATACATGATGTAAGAAAAAGTTTTAAATTCTACTCATTTTCTTACATTTGAAACACAAGTCCAAAATTGGGATGTTACACCAACATACACCGCGAGAGAAGGTGGCAAGCTCACGCGCGAAGAGGATGTCGTGCGCGACGATGCGGACGGAGGCGGTGGCCTGGGCGTGGGCTGCGCGGTAGGCCTGGGCGTCGTAGCGGTCCTCCTTGTCGTGCGCGAAGACCACTGTCAACGAAGGGTGCTCGATCCGGTGTGAATTGAGTAGATCAGTGTGGATCGAGGCTGGCGGCGCCAGATGGAGCTCGATTTGACGTGGAGCGAGGCTGGCTGCGACCGGGAAGGCAACGAGGAGGGCTTCGATGGCTAGGATCTAAGGTCGGCAGCGGCAAATCTGGCTTGATTCGACCCACGGGCATGGGCGCGAGGGAGCCGGTCGGGGGTGGCACTGAGCGGCGTAGGAGAGAGAGTTGGCCGGAGGGACCCCATGGCGTCAAGAGGAAGCTCCGGCCGAAGCTTTTGCCAGGGAGAGAGAGAATGGGGACAAGCCGGCGCACGGGCAAGCCAAGCCTAGGCGGAGCAGGCTGAACCACGAGCGTGGGCACGAGGGAGCCAGCCATGGGCGGCATCGAGCGATGTTGGAGACAAAGCCGGCCGGAGGGACCCTATGGCGCCAAGAGGAAGCTCCGACCGGAGCTTTTGCCAGGGAGAGAGAGAATAGGGACAAGCTGACGCACGGGCAAGCCAGGCCCAGGCGGCGTAGGCCGAACCACGAGTGTGGGCACGAGGGAGCTGACCAGGGGTGGCACCGAGCGGCGTAGGGAAGAGAGTCGGCCAGAGGGACCCCATGGCGCCAAGAGGAAGCTCCGACTGAAGTTTTTGCCG
The DNA here is from genome assembly GCA_036346255.1 of Ampelocalamus luodianensis. Lineage (NCBI taxonomy): Eukaryota > Viridiplantae > Streptophyta > Magnoliopsida > Poales > Poaceae > Ampelocalamus > Ampelocalamus luodianensis. Next base: position 58,710,647 of record CM070622.1, on the reverse strand, counting down.
GAGAGAGAGAGAATAGGGAGAATGAGAGCAATGAGGAGAGAGACTGAGGAAGAAATAGGGGTAGAAGCTGAGTATCGCAATGTCGCAGCTGAGTTAGCGGCCGTCCTGGCGAAATCAGGAAACTTGGACGCCACATCAGTAATACCACCGTACAAAACAGCCAGAGGGGGTAGATTATCTGGTTTTACATCTTAGGGGGTTAAAGGACCGATTTTTTTAGTTCAGGGGGTTAGGTGTCTGTATGTCGATACTTAAGCGGGTAAAATGTACTTCTTCCAATAAATTATTATAAAGTTCGCTATTATTATTATTTTTATATCTTATGATGTAGGTACAAAGGCTCACCAAAATCCAATATGCCTTTGGAACCAACTCGGCACCGTACCTAAAGAATAATGAGTTCCAAAAATGCTATCCAAACCTTTGAACAGGATTTTCAAGGTCCAAGCAAAGCTCAAGATAGCCATGACTATAAAGTTGTAGATCTTATTAACAGCTACAATTATGATAACTCATCTGCATCGTTTGGAGCTCAAACTTGAAAGTGATGACATTCGTAAGATTTCTACGTGTAGCCCTGGACAAAGAAGTTTTCACCCTGGGACCAGACGGCCAGGTCGTACTGCCCTCGGGAGGCACCAAAATGGCCAAAACGACCCATTGTAAAGTCCTTTCAAACTTGATTTGTTTTTGAGGTACGTAGGAAATTGTTTTAAAGCACGATAGTTAGAGATAATTTTATGTCTAATATATATTAAATTATATTTAGAGACAATATCTTTAATAGATAGTTTTTAGCATACTTTTTAATATTTATATTTTATAATTTTTTTTTAAAACGAGTCTACATATCAAGTAGAATAGATTAATATATCATATATTGTTTCGCGTGCACGACAGTCTACTCAGAAAAAGATAATCTATATTCTCTCTCCTCTATATAGAATTTTATTGACGTAATATAGCTAAAAGACGATAATAAATATACTATTGAACATGCCATATAAATCGAGCCAACTAGCCCATAAAAAAAAAAGCTTAAACCCAGCTAAATCCGATTGCCAGCAGGTGCACGAATCTATAAACAAATGGATGGTAAATGATTTTTTGCTAAACAATTCAAGAAGAGAAGAAAAGAAAAAAGAAACTCGTTCATTCATCCGATCCATTTCGGAACCACGCCAGCCAATCTAAGCTCACCTCTTCTTTTAAGCTCGTCTCCTCTGTTACCTCCCCTCCCCTTCCTCGATCGGCGACCTTCCACCGGAGGAGGAGGCGAGCAGCGAGTTCCTCCATCGCCACCTAGTCCGTAAGTAGCATCGTCAGTCTCTCTCCCCTTGTCACCGTTGGACGGAGATCTCAATCTGAGATCCGGGTTATCTCATTTCTTGGTTGGTGGCCCTCCCACAATCTCATCCCCCAGCTCCCCCGTTTCGCTCATCGCTGCTGTCTCACACCATCAAATCCCCGTTACGATCGAGCCTGGCCCGCCCCAAATCCGAAGCCGCCGAACAATCAATCTTCCTTTGACAGCGCTGCTGAGCACGCCTCCTTCCACCAAAGCACGCCACCAAGAACTCTTCTCTCCCCCCCTTTACTGGATTCGCGTGCAGTAGGCCAGTAGGGGGAGATCCAACTGGACTGATTTCTTCTGTTGGTAAGCCGGCCCTGACTTTCTTGGGTTGATTTCACTTTGATCTAATTTGTTCTAGCCATTGCTGTAACTGTGAGCAAACAAATCCAAATCCAAATATTTCTTTTTGGTGGTGTTGGTACTCCATCCAATCAGTGTAAATGCGTCTATTTTGTTATTGAAATACTCACTGCAGTTACTGATTTATGCTGGTACTCCACTACTGTAATCCATCCATCCATATGGGTTCGGTTCTTCAGCGTGTGCGATATCCCAGTGTTGTTATGTGTTGTGACCCCATAGGATAGTACCCAAGGTGCATTCTCCACTGAGCTTAAGGAGCTTGGGGTGGATTGGGTATTGGTTGATTGTTTTGTCTGCATTTGTCACGATAGATGGTTCAAAATCTCGTTTGGGGATTGCAGGACAGGTGGCCATGGAGGCAGACTCCGGAAAGATCTTCATTGGTGGGATCTCATGGGAGACGAACGAGGACTGCCTCCGTGAGTACTTTGGCCGGTTCGGAGAGGTTGTGGAGGCTGTCATCATGCGGGACCGGAGCACTGGCCGTGCTCGTGGGTTTGGTTTCATTGTCTTCACAGATCCCAGTGTTGCCGAACGGGCCACCATGGACAAGCACATGATCGATGGACGCATGGTAATTGCGTCATATAATGTGGAATTCTGTGGTTTTGTGTGATTATTTTTGCCCAAGCTGATATATCTTTGTGTTATTCAGGTGGAAGCCAAGAAAGCTGTGCCCAGGGATGACCAGAGCATCGCAGGCAAAAACAATGGCAGCAGCATTGGCTCGCCAGGCCCAGGTCGCACTAGAAAGATTTTTGTTGGAGGTCTTGCTTCCACTGTTACTGAGGTCGAGTTCAGGAAGTATTTTGAGCAATTCGGTGTGATAACTGATGTGGTTGTGATGTATGATCACAACACACAGAGGCCAAGGGGCTTCGGTTTCATTACCTATGATTCTGAAGATGCCGTTGACAAGGCACTCCACAAGAACTTCCATGAGCTGAACGGTAAAATGGTTGAGGTCAAAAGGGCTGTTCCCAAAGAGAAATCCCCTGGATCAAGCGCACGCTCACCAGCAGGAGGGAGTGGCTATGCTATGAGCAGGGTTCATAGCTTCTTGAGTGGCTTCAACCAGGGTTACAATCCAAACCCAATAGGAGGTTATGGCATGAGGGTAAATGGAAGATTTGGTCTAGATGCTGGTGCCCGAAATGGGTTCTCTTGGTTTGGCCCTGATTATGGAATGGGCATGAATATTGAAGCTGGGATGAACCCGACTATAGGTACAAACTCAAGTTTCATCAATAGCTCGATCAATGGACGACAAATAGGTTCTTATTATAATGCCAGTTCAAACAGATTTACCGGCCCTATTGGATATGGTGGTCATCATGATGATTCAGGTTCAATACTGAGTTCAATGGCTCAAAATGTTTGGGGTAATGGAAATCTGAATTATCCAAGCAACCCTGCAAGCTCAAATTCTTATGCACCATTTGGAAGTGGGGGTCTAGGTGGTACTGCTGGTGACAATATGTCTTGGGGTGGTCCTATTTCTGCTCATGGAATGAGCAATAATTCAAGGTTTGGTTTAGTGACCCTTGGTCATGGAACAGGTGACAATAACATTGGACTGCCATCTGACAGCTATGGAAGGAACAATGCAACTGGTACCATTGGAGAACCATTTGCCTCATCAGCTGATGGATATGAAGTGAACAATGCAGATCCATATGGAAGTAGCTCCATCTATGGTGACACAGCCTGGAGGTTTTCATCCTCTGAGGTGGACTCCTCCTTTTGGTTATGATATTGGAAATATTGATCAAGAAACCAAATCGAAAATATCAGCAAGTTACATGGGCAATTATACTGTTAATAATAACCAGGCAGGCAGAGGTCAGTTTGTATTGCAACTGTCTGCTCAAATGTCTACTTATTTCTGTATGTTTTAGTAGTAGCTAAGATTTTTTTTTTTTTAAAAAAGAGGTAAAATTAGCTACAGGATGCAGAATTTGTGCAACTTTCACTAAGGCACACCACAAACTTGTGAATTATTTCAGGGACACCACGAAATCATGGTCATTTATAACTGGGCACCTCACTGATGTGGTGTCATCTAGCCAATTTTGCCATGCAACAAACCTAGTGTCGTGTATCCTACACAAGTTTGTTGGCTATTCAAGTACAAATGTCTGAATGTGCACTGTACGTACTTAAGCAGGTAGACACCGTGGTACGAAACTACGAATGTTAGGCTTTTATTTCCGTTCAGATTTTGTAGGTTATCTCTTTTCTCTTCAGTACATGATAATTTCTCCAGTACTCAGTATCAACCAGCTGTGCTATTTTCTTTTCTTGCTTCTATTGCATGATTTAAAGTGATTGCTGCTTCTGCCATTTCCTGGCTTCGATAATCAAATAATATCACAAGGAACATGCACATTTGAAGGAAAAAAAGTGTAGAAAACAAGCAAACTGCACATGTTACACAATGGAACTGTGTTTATAAAATTCTCTTAGGTTGGATGTTGGCATTGGAGATGGATACAATAGAAACACAATAGTATGACATCTTTTTGCAAATATACTGGCAGTCTGGCACAGTGACAAGGATACACATACATCATGTTTGTTGTATTTTATTATGTTTGAACCATCAACTAACAAAAATTGCCAAACTAGCAAAGCTTATTATGTTTAAAACATCATATATTCATATGGCAATTACATAGCCAAAACACTAAATTACACGTAAGAGTTTATGATTTTCAAAACATAACCAGGGTATGACTAAGTTTCCATTTCTTGAATCTTGTACTATGTGGAACCATGTCGGGAGAACGTTAATTATTGGCAATGATAGAACACTTCAACACCTGTCATAGCTATGTGTCGACAGTGCATGGCGACTGCTCTATGGGGATGTAAACCTAATACTCCTCCATTTGGGCTAGTTGGGTCAACCTTAAAGTAGCCCAAGGCAGGGTTAGGGCAGCACACAGGAGAGACGCCCCTAGCCTCACTCCTGCGACTGTGTTGCCGCCATTGCCGTGAGGCACCGACACTGACTCTTGCCTCTGCCGCCGTCGCTGCATCCACTACTCTTGCCTCATGGGTTCGTCTCTGCTCTTCCCTACCCTCTCCCTCTTCCCCCTTCCCTTCGCCATCCGCTGCCGCCATTTTCCTTCACCTCCGCGCCCGCCCTGACCTCCCAGGTGGCCGCCGTGCCTATGGCGGCTTTGATTACCTTGGCCCCCGATTTGGTGGAAATTGCAGCGGACCCGCAGGCAACCGCCTAGAAGCCAATTAATCGTCTCTAGGCGGCGATTTTTGGAACACTGATATTATTGTGGTTTGAAGTACTATCAAATTAGATATAGTCCATTGATGATGGGTTTATGATTTGTAACCAGTGATGAACTTCAGTCTAATATGTTAATTAGAGTGCATTCCATCATCTATACTTAATCCTATTTTGCTTAGTTTGCATTCACTGGAAATCAAGCTTCTGATAAGTTTTAGCATTATCCTGATTGCTGTCCCATCCCATGTCAAATGTTTCATTTGTAAATTGCAATCCCCTTGTATTTTTCTATCATGGTCATTCTCTATTCCTCCTGAAATAAGGTACTTGTGCATTGCTTGTAAATTCTACTTCTGCATTGGTCTGTTAGAAAACACAATGTTGATATAAACATCTACTGAGCTGGGATAACATTTCAGTTTTTACTGTTTGGGACAGCTAAATTTCCCAGTTATCTAACATATAACTGGTAAATTTTTTGTCATGCACACATTGCATTCTGGAATTATACCTCAATGATATGAATCCTTTTTTACCACAAAATTACAATTTTGTGAGGCTCAGTAATATGTAGTTGGGTCCTTGTAGTTAACTATGTACAATGTAGCAGTGGAGTTGAACATTAGGCTGAATATCAATGTATACTAAGTTCATTGCCCTAGAAAGAGTCAACAACTAGTGAAAGTTTGCAGGCTTCACTTGACAATTAGTAAATCTAATCATGACCACTGGTTATCCTTTCAATCAACAGTGTATGTGCCCCCCTTTGTGTTTTGTCAGTCTTTTACTGCTGTGCCAAAAAAACTCAGGAAAATGTGGTTGCTATGTTTTCAATAATTTGGTTCATCATTTGATCTTATTTGTCATATTGCATCAATATTGTGAAGCAGGAAATGCTGGATTGCTAGTTTCCGGATCTTGCCTGCAAAATTTTTTGTTCTTCACAATTTAGCTGTATAGTAACATGTCTTAGTAATATGAAGCATAGAACAACTGGGAAAATTTTGGAAATATAAGGAATCACATGTAACAATCTTGAAAAAAAAAGTGTTTACATATGATTGGTGCTGTCGTGTGGGGCTGGGCTTACAGCTGGCGCCACAAGGGCCCGGCCCAACTGGCGGTAGCTTAGGTGCCGCATGGGTCCAGTCCAACCAGTACCCTTTCTTTGCTTGCAAGTTAAGACAGTTTGAATTCGATCTTTAAGATCAGATTTGTTTAGAAAGATTAGATTGAGATCCTTCCGATCTCTTTAAAGATTAGATTGAGATCTTTACGATCTCTTTTGTAAGTCTCTATTTAAAGGAGAGGAGACGAAGGAATAAAGCAAGCAAGATTAGAACCTCTAATATCTCTTCATCCCGCTCTCCTCCCGGCCTCCAGGCGCACGCCGGTCCCCGCTGCCCGTGCGCGCCTTCCCTCTCTTCACCATGGCTCTCAGGCGCAAGCCTGGGTCGAAACCACCCACCTCTCACACCTGCCCCATATGTTCTATTCGCGAAGCACGAGATACCAACTGTCCTCCGCAACATGTTGGGTGACGGCGATGATGTGTCGCACAATTTGCGGAGATCCTAGCGCAGATGAAGCTCAACACCATTGAAGCCAAGCTGCAGAACTTGGAGGTGGCGCAACACCCGCAAATCACCATCACCCGTCTCGAGAGCGGCTAAGCCATCACTGCCATGGCCGACGCATCTCGGTGTGCTCCTAGGGCACCGCCACGGGCGGTTCCCAACGATCGTCCTCCTCGCTACTACAAGCTGGATTTTCCAACCTTTGACAGCAAAAGCGATCCACTACCATGGGTCAACCAGTGCGAGCAATTTTTTCGCGAGCAGCGAACCTTGGAGGAAGAAAAAGTATGGCTCGCCGCCTACCACCTCATTGATGGCGCCCAACAATGGTACTATTGGCTTTCTATCGATGGCGGGACACCAAATTGGAGATGCTTTACTGAGTTCGTCAATCTCCACATCAGCCCACGCCTGCGCAACAACCCCTTGGGAGAACTAGCATCATGTCGGCGCACAGACATAGTTGCCGACTACCAGGACCGGTTCCTTGCATTGCTCAATCGCGCCGACAACCTCTTCGAACTGCAGCATATTCAATTGTTCACCATGGGCCTTGGCCATCGGTTACGCATTGATGGCGAGCTGCAATGCCCCAACAACTTGGACATGGCCATGAATTTGGCAAGGGCTTACGAACTGCACCAGCAGTTTGCCCTCATCGCTCGACGCCCCATGAGCCACCCCACTGCCTTTCGGCCCTTGGCGGGGGCTGGTCCGATAGGCGCCACCCCTAGTTCGACCAGCGCCACCACCAGTCTGACTGGTGTGCCCTCCACCAGCGCACCCCCACGACAGATCACCTCCATGGGCGGCCGATTCATCGTCCACCTCACCGTCTCCACTGGCGCACCCCAACGACAGATCACCTCCACAGGCGACCGATTCATCTGCCGCCTCACCGTTTTGGGGATGGAAGAACGGAAATGCTTTGGCCTCTACTACAACTGTGATGAGAAGTTCTCCCGCTTTCACACATGCAAGAACCTGTTTCCCTTGGAGATTGACTACGCCGTTGATGACTTCGAGGCGACCGAGGATTCGGAGCCTCAAATTTCCTTACTCACCATCCCCGTTGTGTGTACCAGCAAGATGATACAGATTGAACTCCAGCTCGGCAACACAAGCTTCATCGCCCTACTTGACTCTGGGTCGACACACAACTTTGTGTCGCCCGAGGCAGCTGAACGGGCCGGCCTCCTTTGCGCCACACGCTGATCTTCGTGTCGCGGTGGCCAACGACGAGAGGGTGGCCTACGCAGGAGTCTATCACAATGCCATGATCACCATCGTCGACGAATCTTTCGTCATTGACTTATACGCAATTCCTTTGGGCGGATACGATATCGTGCTCGGCACACAATGGCTCACTACTTTGGGTCCCATCCTTTGGGATTTCGGGCTCCTCACCATGGCATTTTGGTGACACAACCACCATGTACAATGTAACGACGTCCAATACACGACACCCAACCTTACATTGCATGCGTGCGAAGGTCGGGAACTATTGGACGAGCTTATCCGGGAGTTCGACGACGTCTTCACCGAACCGTTGGGACTACCACCCGCGCGTACGTGACCACCGCATCCATCTCCTTCTGGGGACGGCGCCGGTGGCTGTTCGTCCCTACCGTTACCCGGTAGCATAGAAGGACGAGATCGAGCACCAATGCAACCTTATGGAGGGTTAAGGCTTCATTCGTCGCAGCATGTCCGCCTTCTCACCCGTCCTGTTGGTACAGAAACATGACAAGTCCTGGCGCTTTTGCATCGACTATAACGCCCTTAATGACAAGATGGTGAAAGACAAGTTCCCGATTCCTGTGGTGGACGAGCTCCTCGACGAACTTCGTGATGCTCAATACTTCACTAAGCTTTATCTTCGTTCGGGCTATCATCAAGTCCGGATCGAAAAGACGGTGTTCTGCACTCACGATGGCCTGTTCGAGGTTCTTGTCATGCCCTGACCAGGGGTGGAGCCCAATGGGAGGACCCGGTGTCACAGGACACCGGGTAAAAAAAAAAATTTAGCAGAGATTAGTCTATATATACTACGCATGCACCCCCTGGCTCAAAAGTTATGCATCCCGGTTCAGCCCAACCTCTGGCTGGATGATGCATTTTGCCAATGTTTGCCACATAAATTACTATTTAGTACATTGTTGCTTGAAAATTATATATGTTGTTATATGTATGAAGTAGTGAACTCTGGTCATTTTTGTTCTAGTTCCGCCCCTGGGTTTGACTAATGCTTTGGCCACGTTTCAAGCTTTGATGAATGACGTCCTACAACCCCTCGCCAATTTGTGCTCGTTTTCTTTGACGATATTTTGATCTACAGCACTTCGTGGTCTGCACACCTTCGGCATCATCGGGCCGTTCTTGACATTCTTTGTCGCTACCATCTCTTCCTCAAGTGTAGCAAATGCTCCTTCGGTGAGCCGACCGTGTCCTATCTCGGACACGTCATCTCGGCTGTTGGGGTCGCTATAGACCACAAGAAGGTGCAAGCAGTCATGGATTGGTCGACACGTTCATCGACACGGGTGTTGCATGGGTTCCTTGGCCTCGCTGGGTACTATCGCAAGTTTATCAAGGCCTACGGTTCCATCACGACGCCCCTCACAACCCTTCTCAAGGATGGCTTCGCCTAGTCACCAGCGGCGCAAATCGCTTTCGATGCCCTCAAGATGGCTCTCACAACCGCGCCCATCCTCCAACTTCCAGATTTCTCCGTCCGCTTCATTGTGGAGTGCGACGCCTCTAGAATGGGACTTGATGCCGTACTACACCAGGGTAGCGGCACGATTGCATTTTTCAGTTGGCCCTTTGCTACCCGTCATCATTCACAGTCCGCTTACGAGCGGGAGTTGATTGGTTTGGTTCAAGCTGTGCGGCACTGTCACCCTTATCTTTGGGGACGCCCATTTTTTAATGGCACGAATCACAACATTCTGAAGTTTTCGCTGGATCAACGCCTTGCAACCATCCTTCAACATCATTGGGTGAGGAAGTTGCTTGGGTTTGATTTCTCCGTCGAATATCGCCATGGGCGGCTCAATACCGTCACCGACGCGCTTTCCCGTCGTGACACTGACGTGGTTGCCTCCTATGCCATCTCGGTGCGCGACCGACCTCTTCGACGCGGTCGCCAAGAACCGCCTCAGGCCCCCTACCGCGTCTCGCGACGAAATCAGCCAGGGCAATCTCGGCACCCCTTGGACAGTGGTGGATGGGTTGGTGATGTTCAACCGACGCATCTACATTCCACTAGCATTTTCCCTTGGGTAGAACCTCGCCGCCGCCCATGATGTCGCCCATGAGGGTGTCCAGAAGACATTGCACAGACTATGCCGTGATTTCCACATGCCACAGGCCCAGTCGGTAATCCAGGATTATGTTCGCGCATGTGTCACCTGTCAACGCAACAAGACAGAGCAATTACATCCCGTAGGGCTTCTGCAATCCTTGCTGATTCCCTCTCGGGTTTGGGAAGATATCGCCATGGACTTGGGAAGATATCGCCATGGATTTCATCAAGGGCCTTCCTTGCGTAGGCGGCAAGTCTATCATCCTAACAATCGTCGACCACTTCTCCAAGTATGCCCATTTCATTTCGTTGGCGCATCCATACTCGATAGAATCGGTGGTGTGCGTGTTTTTCTCTGACATTGTTCGCCTCCATGGCGTACTTGCTTCCATTGTATCAGATCAGTATCCCGTCTTCACTTCGGTATTTTTGTGGGAACTATTTCAGGCCTCCGGTTCCAAGTTACACATGAGCTCCACTTTTCACCCTCAGTTCGATGGTCAATCGAAAGCTGTCAACAAAGTCATTGCCATGTACTTATGTTGCATGACAGGTGATCGGCCACGGCAGAGGGTTCGCTGGTTGCACTCGATGGAATATTGCTGGAATACTTTCTTCCGTATCCCGCTCGACACGCATAATGTGGCCGTCGATGTCACTCTTCGCGCTCGTGATGTCTTCCTTGCGGATGTCTAGCTACGTCTCCACCTGGCTTAGCAACATGATATGCTCCAATACAACGGCAAGCATTGCCCTCCGCTTTTGACATTGGGGATTGGGTATGGCTGCGCCTCCATCATCGGTCGACCGTCTCTTTAGGTGCTGTTCCCAAAGGCAAGCTTGCTCCCATGTACTACGGACCATACCATATCATCGCCATGATTGACTTTGTCGCTTAACACGTCTTTTGCTACCTACTAGTGCCCGTATTCATGATGTCTTCCATGTGGGTCTTCTCAAGCCGTACCATGGACAACCACCAGATCAGTTGCCGGGTCTTCTCGTTCTTCATGGCAAGGTGCTTTCGACACTGGCCAAGGCCCTTCGTATCCGTCTCTACCGTGGTGTTCGTTGAGTTCTGATTCAGTGGTAGGGACAACCGGCGTCGACAGCTTCTTGGGAGGACCTCACCAATTTTCAATACCTGATGCAACAATGGGTGTCCTGATCTTTCGATGGGAAGGATAACTCGATTTTGTGGAGACGACTCACGATTAGGCTACCAATCGTACACGACCAATATACCCGCAATCACTGAACCAACTCCGTGATTGTTATCGACCTTGCTAGCAGCACGATCGACCTGACCACGAAGGTCTATTCCTGCATGCAATCGAAGAACACGCAAGAACAAGATAATAAGCAATCTGAAATTGCAAATAGGATTGAAATACTCAATAAAGTGGGATTCTGAAGCGGTATTATGGTTGGTTTAATCAACACAAGCCAATACACAAAGTTGCAATGTGGCTAACTTTTAACTAAACAAAATTTAACGAGACTAGAGGGGTGGCGGCTCCTATATGAGGAGGTGTGGGTAGGGGGGGTGGGCGCACGCCCCTAGGGTTATAAGGCCCATGGGCCCAAGTAGAGGTGGCGCAACACCCTTTTGCCTCGAATTCAGAATCAGTGCCAGATTGTTTTGCCGATTGTGACGTGCTCATAAGGAATCTGGAGGTGGGTCCAGATCCGTTTGAAAGAGGACGAGATAAGCTTTCAATCAAATACTCGTGGACCTCAAATGGAGTCTGTATGTGAAAGTTATGCATGTTTGAAGTCGGGGCTGTCTTCGGAGGCCGAATTGGATTCCAGAACGTGTCCAACTTGAACTCTTGCTTAACAAAGTGACATGAAAACCTTCTTTGTACCATGATGTGGAGTAGTGGTCATATCCGGAGGGTTGATATCCTTATGTAACCTTTCTTTGCTTGCAAGTTAGGACAGTTTGAATTCGATCTTTATGATCAAATTTGTTTAGAAAGATTAGATTGAGATCCTTCCGATCTCTTTAAAGATTAGATTGAGATCTTTAAGATCTCTTTTGTAAGTCTCTGTATTTAAAGGAGAGGAGAAGGAATAAAGCAAGTAGAATTAGAACCTCTAATCTCTCTTAACACTGCTCTCTTCCCGGCCTTCAGGCGCACGCCGGCCTCCCTCTGCCCATGCACGCCTACCCTCTCTTCACCACGGCTCCCGGGCACAAGCCCGGGCCGAAACCACCCACCTCACACCTACCCCATACATTCTATTCCCGAAGCATGCTACAGGTGCATAAATATGTGATAAAATAGAACAATTGATATGGGTTCATCATTTCATTTTTAAACATGGATGCAGCAGGGCTGTGGGTGCATGACATTTGAGTGGTTTTTCTGTTTCTTTTTTCTGGTTTCATGCGGAACATTAGTTGAGTTTCTGTTCTCAAAATGCCAAATGGCTGTCTTTTAGCACTACGTCGGTTTGTTTTGATTGAACTCGCTAAAAAACGGATCATTATTCCAGCTACCAGTATTAGTTCCTAGAGTACAAACTTGAGACCAATTTGATGTAAGGGGTTCATCAGTGATGTTTTGAGCGATACCTTCTGGTTGTTTGTGATTCCTAGTTGGTGTCATGTACAACTACAAACCCAATGGAGCAACCTGTGCATGAATCAATTATTAAGTTTTCTGCCTAAGCATGTGATCAGAGTGGTTTTAATTGTGCAATGCATGCTAGCCATGATATGTAACATGTTTTCCGCCTTTTTTCTTCTGAACCTGTTTGTTTATATTCTAGTAAATAACTACCTTGACTGCGATTAATTAAATTATTCAATAGAGCCTCCATTATTTTTTAGTACTAGCCTCCATTATTTTTTAGTACTAGTCTCTGTAACATATGATTTCCTCGATCTCTTTTCAGGTATCACTTCCTAGGCAGAGTATTATTATATGCAGGTATAAGATGGGATAGATGAAACATCGATTAAGTCAGGTATTCAGGTGCATGACTGTGAATTGGTGATATGAATTAATATACAGGTTAGTTAAATGCTAGCTAACCAAAGGTGTGGTTTATCAGCATCAATATATTAGAGTGGATACAAAGGTTTTGTAAGGTTTTGAGATTTTAGTTTATTTTATATTTTTATTAGTTTTGTTCTTTTGGATGAGATGTGCAACTGTCATTGCGACACATATTACAAGGATTGCTCCAACAGAAGCTGGAATTGTGTCATACAGACAATTTTCTGTACCAAAGAAATGCCGTACTATCTTGCCTTTTGTGGCTGCTATTAGCACACCCGTTTTGTTTCACTTTTCTTTAACCATTGAATTTGTGTACTAGAGATTCAGTTGATTTATTAGTGAAACTGCTTTTCAGGATGCCACCTTAATCCCACGTCAGAGCATGTACATCCCTTAGCATCTAAAGTAGGTGTTAAGATGGACACATCATCTCTCTCGACAAGACTATTGTTAGCTACTTTTACTTTTAACCCTTTGTACCACCATCTATAGGTGTTAAAGTCATATGTTTAGCTAAAGCAGCATTCAACTATTCTGACTTCAGCACCAACTTGCTTCAGTGTCATGCAATCTAGGCTTAACATCCACTTCTCCATCCATTGACATCGGTGCTAAGAAATTTCTCTCACCTTTAACATTGCTTTAGCACCTAGGCTTGCACATGCTCTAAGAAAGCCAACATAGTTTGCTGCATATCTAGATGTTTTATCGTGGGGACGCTTTCTCGTAAGTCCGTTGTGTTTGAATGGACATTGTATTTGGTAATTGTAAGTGTGTACAGTTGGCTGCATCATTCATGTGCTCCCGCTCAGTTTTCGGGGCTCTTAGGTTTGACAAATTTGTCCTATCAAGTCTTTCCAAAATTTGGTAACCAAATTGGCTACAAATGTTTTGGCCAAAGATTGACAAGAAAATGAACTCAAAGCTAAAGGAGAAAGGAATCTTGCCAAAGTCTGGTAGCAAACCAAATGTTTGCCAAATTCGGTCGAAACGCAACCAATTGTTGAGGGAAGTATTGGCAACCATTGCAAGCAAACCAAACAATCCTTCTTAAGTGAAAACTTGAATCCTCGTGTGCATGTGTCAAACCTTCTTTGAAGTTTGAACTAGTGAAAGGGAGCAGATTCAGTGCACTGACTATTGGAATATTCATATTTTCTGCTACTATAAATGTAGTTTTCTGTTGCCTAGGCAGCACGAGCAGCTTAGTTATCCAAATTTGTTTCTGTTGCCATGCACAAGGCATAAATATGCATTCATTGGACTAAGGATGTAGATATTTGCCTTGAAATGTTTGATCTAAGTTCAACAAAGCTCCACTCGCGGTTCTATTGATTCATATAAGCAACATTACTCTTTTTGTCTAAAGTCTTAACCAAATTAAAAATAATAAATTGCATTAGACCTACGTACTCTCAAGTTGTAGACACCTACATGGCCGACGTTAAACATACATGTTTGCATTCTGTGTGTTCGTCGGGTGCAGGGTTCTGATTTTCAGCTGAAAATCGGCCGTATCGGGTTTACCCCCCCCCCTCTAAGTTCCTAAACCGGCGCCGAAATTTTCGGCCCAATAGAATGAGTTCGGCCCAAGTCCAACTGAGGAATCGCTCCTAGGCAGCTCGGCCGTCAGTCAAGCACATAGCCAAATCCTCTTCCCCCAATCTTCTTCTTCCCTGGTGGCAGTGGTGGCGGCGCATGGGAGCTCTCCCTCTCTCGCTCTTCTTCGACGGCACATGGGAGCTCCCATCTTCTTCTTCCCTTGCTAGCGGCGACGCCGGCAAGTTGGCGACCGATCCCAAGGTTCTTCTTCGGCTCCTCCCCGAGGCCCAAGCTCCTCCTCCGCACCTACGGCGCATGGAGTGCGGCGGAGACACAGCGGAGGGGAGCGGCGGCGGGCGCTGCGCTGGTACTCTCTTCCTCCTCCATTCCCATGCTCTCCCCTAGAACTTATCTCTCTGGATTGTTATCATCCCCGAATTATTGTGTGTGTGTTTGATTGATTCGAATTTGATCTTGTTGTTGAGTATTTTGAGTGTTTGCTTGTAATAATTGTTGAAGTGAGACGTCTATTTAGAAATTGGTGAAGACTTTCGACCAATTCGGCACATTTTTAGACGATTTTTGATTTTTTTTCTTCAAAATTCAGTTCAAAATTTTCGGCCAAAATCAATAAAAAAAAATCCAAAAATCGGTCAAATTGGATATATAGATACCCCCGGTAAAAAAAAACAAAACCGATTATCAAAACCCTGGTCGGGTGTGCATTTGATATTTTTGGTAAATTCGGTTCGGTTGAAATCTTGTTACTGCAAAGCAAATAAAAAAGTAGCAAATTATATTTCGGTATCGTTTTGGTAAATAGTTATTTAATTCTTCTTTGATATGGAACAAATTTACCAAATTGGCATTTATATAGTAAATTATGCACACAGTTTTAAACTCAAATATAGGCTACAATAATTTAAGATAAAATTGCATTGTAGATCTTTGAACTTACGAGGTTGTGCCACTCAGCTCCTTGAACTTGTATTTTACTTTCTCAACCCCTAAACTTGCGATGTTGTGTCATTTAGCTCCTTGAACATCTATTGAAGTGAAGTTCTCGGATGCGGTGCTGGCGACTTCGTCCCCTCCGAGTCTGGTGGACTCGTCGTCGCCCCGTTCCGGCTGTGTTCATCGTCCCTGTCACCTCACGTCGACAAAAACAGATTCTTCGGGCTTCGCGTCTTCGCCAGAGCTCCACTGTCGCAGCTTGCTGCCGCTGCCGCCACCTCCTTTATGTTGGCCGAGAGAGAGAGAGAGAGAGAGAGAGAGAGAGAGAGAGAGTACATTCCCTGTAACACCCTGGCATAACAAAAGCCTAAGATGTCACCTACGACTACTACCGCTACCAATTTAAACCAATAATCAAGTATTACCAATATCTAAACTTCAAGAATAAGCATCCAATAGCATGATAGACATAAATTTCAACAATATATTAGACCATAAATTGAATTTAATATGAACCAAATAATTACTAAAAGATATCATAAATAAGATTAGACTAGGGAACACAACAACTAGCAATATTACGAACCATAGGGAACTAAAGGAAAAC
The DNA here is from genome assembly GCA_036346255.1 of Ampelocalamus luodianensis. Taxonomy (NCBI): domain Eukaryota; kingdom Viridiplantae; phylum Streptophyta; class Magnoliopsida; order Poales; family Poaceae; genus Ampelocalamus; species Ampelocalamus luodianensis. Next base: position 58,694,682 of record CM070622.1, on the reverse strand, counting down.
CAAAAACTATCCAATTATTACAATGGAAGTTACTAAATTGTTTATGGCTGAAAGTGATGAATAGCTAGGTGGAGTGAAGAGCTACAATAGTGCAATTGTTCCATGTTCTACTTCCACCCAATGCATGTCGCCTTCAATGTTCACCTAAAACAACATATAAGCAAGAGTGAGTCCATGACTCAAGAAGTACAAAGTAGAATAATAAACGAGTCATCATCTTAATATTAATTTATTCTCAATTATCATTATATCAGTTTCTCATACTTATTCTCATCAGTTTCCATTCACGTGTCTCATCATCTCAAATCACTTTTCGCTTTTCATAAATGCAATGCAATACTCATGCTCATGTCTCAACCCATCTTTTGCTTATACCAGTATAGCAAAGTGTAACACCCGTCGGTGTTCATTTATGCCTACATTCTTTAGTGCAGGGACCAATTGCCCATCCTTTCTCATACGGGGACCTCATTACTCATATCTTACATATGGGGACCTCATTCCACTCCTGTGCGATCACATCTTTCCATCATGAATGCTCAACATGAATGCAATGATTATTATCTTTCTTCATTAGCAATTGATATAATGATCACTCTTCCATAAACATCATCATCATCAAGTTATCAAAAGCATGTGAGCAATGTGAAACGGGCATGATTCATATGAATCAACATGACAAATAATCACTTAACCAAATAATAATTTGAAACACTCAAATATCATTTTACCATGCATTTGTCTTTCTAGTTGTGACGACCGAGATGATTTGCAAGTGACAACAATCCCGAAGCTAGTCCTCCTACAATAAACACCCAAAATCTATACAAGCTACAACAATACAAAACAACACTTAATCGACTATGGTCCTACACGCTCTCCAATTCCACAACTTTCTCCCTATACTAGACATTCTCCCCTGTTGTCTCAGCACTAAAATTGTCATACCTTTCAACTCCCACATCGTATTATAGCAAACCATACTACTTCTGGAATCTCTACAAAATTTCCTACAATTTCTTAGTTGGTCAAATGTCCAGATTAAATCATCTAAATCCCCATTTTTAACCTCGAAGACAGATCTGTCATCTTCTAGACAACAGGCTTAATATTTTCATATCTTTTAATCTACACATGCAAATATATTGAGTTATGACTTTTTAGAAACTACAGGGAATTATCTACCATTTCCTAATTATGCCCAAAATTCCATTCTTCCATTGACTCAGTCAAATTAATGCTTTTCCCACGACTGCGTCCAGTAGGAACCAGGTTCTGGACTATAGTCTCCAAAAACATCATAACTTCTGTTCTATTTGTCCGAAAATCATGTTCTTGGACTCTCTAGAACCCTTAATAAATCACCTACCTTTTGCATGTAGACCAAAACCCCAAATTATTCTATCTTCTATTTTTAATCTACAAATTAATACGTGCTGCCAAATTAGACCAAAACCCCTAAATTATTCCATCTTCTATTTTTAATCTACGGATTAATACGTGCTGCCAAATTACTCCTGGAATCTTGACAGCAACCTTCCGGAGGCTGTATCTTTTCTCTCGCCACTTCTTTTTTAATGATCCAAGCCTTCTTGGAAAGCTAACGCGATAACCTAACTTTTCTCTAATTACACCAAACTCCAATTCCAAGCCTAAATACCCCTAATCTTCCCTGCAACGTTCTGCCTAGATCCTGACGAATTTGGACCGAAATTCATCTACTCTTCCCATTGACCTAATTTTCTACAAACTGATCCACGACTAAACTAAGGAATCCTAGAGGGTTTCAGATCGTTACCCTTAGAGATCATGATGTAGATCGCAAAATCCCGCGAGATCCTCCTCTCTTTCTTCCACTTTTCCTTCTTCCTCACCTCTCCTCTCCCTGCTATCCCTCTTCTCTTTGGCAGTAGCACTGGCAACAGGGGGGCAGCGGCTGTAGGGGGGATGGAGGCCCAAGGGGACAGCGCTAGGGTTGCTGTTGCCCCCTGTACCCTCATAAGGCGCCGGCCCACTTTGGGCCTTGGAGCCCATGGCCTAGGTTCTCTCCCTTTTTCAGAAAACCCCCACTAGCTCTTTTAATCTCTCTCTAATGCATTTCGGGGTATACATTCCTAGTGCTAGAGCAGGGGCACAATACTTCTCTCTCACGGTGATTTGTCATCTCGTTCTTTTTTATGAGCAAATGACCAAATAGACTTCGTGCAGAGTGAGTAGCTTCTGCTCTGACAGTGGGAATGTACTTCTCTCTATCTCATGGTCGACTCAAAGGAGGCAAGGACAAGGGTGGCAAGCTACAACGGTGGAGCTCTAGCAAAGACACGAGCACGGTGTCTGAAGAATCCGTTTTTGTTAGCGTTAGGTGATGGGACGATGAACACGACCGGAACGGGGCGGTGATGAGTCCAGCAAACTCGGAGGTGTAGAAGTCGCCAGTATCGCATCCGATGAACTTCGCTTCAACACAAGTTTTGGAAGCTAAGTGGCACAACCTCGCAAGTTCAAGGGGCTGAGAAAGTAAAATGCATGTTCAGGGAGCTAAGTGGCACAACCCCATAAGTTCAGGAGCTGAGAAAGTAAAATGCAAGTTTAGGGAGCTAAGTAGTACAACCTCGTAATTTCAGGGACCTATAGTGTAGTTTTCTCATAATTTAAAGATGATGCGGACATAACACATTATATGTTCAAAATGATCAAATTAGAATGTCTAGTAAATTGTGCAAATGCTTCATGTGTGCAAATTTAAATTCAAGGACAAGGTATTGAGCAAATGTTACCAACCAAGTTTGAGTTGTTCTTTGGCTCGAATTTAGAGTGTTTTTTTTTGCTTTATTATTAAGATATGTAGTTCCTCCTGCATATGTTTCATCGTCTAAATCAAATAGCATGGTAAAAATAGTTGGGTGGTAGTAAAAAATCAAAGGAAAACAACTAGCGAATTGTAGTACAAAACAATTTTAACTACCACAATTTTAACTGCCCCTAAACAATAAAATGTGTTGACACAAGGAGAACATTTTTGGAACATTCTTTTTTATTAAATGACCATTCTTTAACAATATTTTAAAAATGGAAAAAATCTATTTTTCAAGCTTGAACTTTAGCTTAAGTCTATTTTTCAACTCGTAACACCAAAATCGTGTAAAACAGGAGAACCTGGTCAAAGAACTCATCAAACTCTTCATAATGGAGACCCTCGATGTTTAGTTAGTCGATCATCACCTTTTGCTAACTTTCGCTTCTCTTTTCCACTCAATTCTCATTTAAAATAATCAAAGAAGATTGAAAGAACTACTAAGAACGCACAAAAAAGAGCAAAACAACATTATTACTAAATGTTCTAGTGTAAATTAACAAATTAGATAGAAAAGTAAATAAAACAATGGCTTACTCTTGCATTGGCACAAAATAAATCAAGTAAAAAAAATAGAGAAAAGCAGTTCTATATTTGGGATAGCCGCTTCCATTTTGGTTGGGACACGGGAGGTGTGGGTGTGTATATATATACCACTTAAATCGTATGATGATACCTTTTTATCAATTTGAGCATACTCCAATAATGATTATAAGATACCCTAAAGTGAATTACATAAAAAAATTCATTAAAGTCCACCTTTTATAGCTAAATTTGTGTATATACTTCTTTTATATATGAAAAAGGGTATATAGCAAAAATAAACGGATCCAATGAAAATTTTTCAATCAAGTCGCGTTGGAGTATCTTATAATTGGTATTTAAGTATACTAAAAATGATAAAGAAATATAATACATTTGTTTAAGTGGTATATTCGAAGTAGGAGTACGTACTCCCGGGAGTACGAAATGGGTGTCTATATATTTATGACAATGATATGTTACTCCTACTCTCACTTCTCATATACCACTGAAATCCTATGATGATACATTTTTATCTATTTGAGCATACCCTAATAATGATTATAAGATACCCTAGAGTGAGTTCCATGAATTTTTTTTTATGAAAGTCCACTTTTTATAACAAATTTTTGTATATACGTCTTTGATATATATTGATGAGGACATCAAACCTAAGGATGCAACCACTGCTTCGACCTGCACTGCATCCTCTACTTCAACAACATCTTCGCCAATAAGACTTTCGGCTAATGCAAGACCATATTACCCAATTGGATCGAGCTACGTCTACATGCCGTGGTGCTACGTCTACATGCCAAGGTACTATGTCTACAAGCCATGGTGCTAGTGCATGTGCCAAGCTGGATACGTTTTGGTCAGATCAGTTCGGAATCAGCCTGACAGCACCAACTTCAAACGGGCATAACTTTCACATACAGAGTCCGTTGGAGGTCCACAAGTACTTGATTGAAAGCTTATTTCGTCCTCTTTCCAACGGATCCGGCCCCACCTTCAAATTCCTCCTGGACTGATCGCAATCATCTAAAGAAGGATATCACCTGTTTGGGCCAATCTGGGTTTTGTAATCGAACTCAACTTGGCCCATATACCGGCGGCCCACCTAGAGGCATGGTTACTGTTTACATGAACAGTAACCCACGAGATTAGTCCCTCCCCGCTAGTTCCTTTAGATTTGTGGCTCCTCATTCCCTATTTAAGGAGGCCACGCCCCCTCTAGTTTTCTTGGATTTTATTTAGTTAAAAGTTAGCCTTGTTGCAACTTCGTGTATTGGTTTGTGTCGACTAGACCAACCATAATACCGCTTCAAAATCCCAACTCAATTCAATATTTCAATTCCTATTTGTAATTTCAGATTACTTTATCTTTTTCTTGCGTGCTTCTTCGGTGTATGCAAGAATCGACCTTCGTGGTCAGGTCATCCGGGTATTCGTGCACGGTTGATAACGATTTGTCAATCAGTTTAGCGATTGCATGGTTTCGAGCCATGCGTGTTCGTAGCCAGGATCGTGAGAGTTGAGCGACGCCTACCGAATTTATCGTTCTCATCGAAAGATCGGGCCAACAATTGGACCTTCGGGTTCATCAGGTGGTATCAGAGCTACAATTCATCGGTGAGAATTTTTTTCCTACATTCCAAAGCCACGAAAATAAAAAAAAATGGTTAGTTCTTATCGTCCAAACCAATTTGTGCCTTTCCAATTTTTCTTTTTAGTTTGCGTTGTTGAATTGTCGTTGCATCGTCGAGTCTTAGTGCTGGTTTTCTATCTAGATTGGTCTAGTTTAGATTTTTCTTGCAAATCGACTAGGGCGTGCTGTCATTTGGACTTTAAGGTTCTGCCGGTTGCAAGCAATCAAACTGTCAAGGTCTACGCCGCATCAACCGAAGGCAGTAGGATCATACACAGAGATTCTGCCGACCGCACGCAGTCAAAAATAGTAGTGCGTACATCGCGTAAGCAGTCAGCAGCAGATCCAAGTTCATCAGCAAACACTTTCATACGCACAAAAAAACTAGCAGATCCAATTTGCCGGCCGCAAGCAATCAACATCAGCAGCAGCGAGGGACAAGCGCTCCTCTGCCGCACTCATCGCGCGTCGAGGAAGACCGGCTCCGGCTGCCGCCGCGCCTCCGGCCGCGCGCTCCGTCTCCGCCACCGCACGGGCCGAAGCTTGGAGTCAAGCTGCCGCATCACCTGGAAGACCGCCGCGCCGCCGCTTGAAACCGGCCTGTCGCCTTCGCGCACCTCCGCCGGCTATGCTCGAGTTGCCGCGCGCGCCTCGCCGCGGCTCGCTGGGCCGCCGCCATCGCAGTCGTGCCGCAAGGCGCGTCGCCGTCTTGCCCGCACGCACCACGCTTCCGCCGGTCGGCCCGCACGCAGCCGCGCCCGTGGTCTCCGGCCTACACCGCCGCACCGCCGACGCGCCGTGGTCGCCTGAGCCGCAAAGAACAGTCGCCACCGCTCGGGGGAGCCGCAGCCGCCACTGGGGCTGTCGCCGCGCCCCGCACCGGCCTTGCCGCCGCTTTGGAACCGCACGCAAAGAAACGCCGCCGCCGCCCGGGGGAACTGTGAGGACCCCGATTTATTTGGCTTGTAATGCTCAACCATCCACTTGGTCCTAGCAGTACAATTCAAATAAACCAAGCCTCGAGATATGTATACTTCCCAGAAATGCAGTATCCACACCCGCTACAAAATTGTGCATCAATTCCATCCATTCACATAGAACCGAAGCACAACACAAGTTCAAAAGACATACATAATAATAAGTTATTACAAAAGAGGGGCCGACAGGCCAAATACCATACAGATAACCAAGTGAACAGCGGAAGCAAAGGTGTCATAAGATGGCGATAAACAAAAGCCAATTAGTGTGCCTTTAACCCACAAGGCAACCAACCGGACCGCCAAGCTAGTCGTCAAACCCGCAGCACATCTCACAAAAAGGGAAGCCCTTGCGGGAAATAACCAATCGTGTCCATAACCTAGGACGAGGCTATTCGAATAGTTTTAACCCTGCAGGGGTGTACCAATGTACCCACACGATAGACCGCCTTTCCACCAGCCACGGTTAGCATACTTCCTTTTGTATGCGGGCACGGCTAAGTCTAACAAGACGTTTTCCAATGGACAATGCTAATTAAGAGCCGCAACCCACGGGAGAAGGACACATTAGACAGCCTAACTGGTCTACTAATGCTCTCCCTCACACACCACACACACACACACACACACATTTTTAACACACCCACCGACCAGCTCATAATTAACACCTCCCAAAGTACTTAGTCAAGAGAGATCCCATATCCCTCTCGTGTGGTTAGGACGCAACAATTGCTTGGATCAATGGCACAAGTAACTCAGTCCTTAGGGACTTAGGCACCATTCCACTCACACCCAACAGATCACACCAACATACCATTGTGCCCAAGCCAAATTATAATTTTTGTTTTCAGTTTTCAATTTGCAAATTAGTAAAACACAAGGGCTGGACATAATGGAATAATAATAGCATTTGTGTGATAAAGATCACCGACTAAGTCGATGATCGCCCAATACTACCGATAACTAGGCATGGCTAAGCAATATTTATTCGTAATCTACTAAGTGACAAGAGATCATCCAACGAACTCTAATCACAGCAAATAACCTAGGCTCTGGTAGTAGAGGATAATTATTTACCTACAGATTATGCAACTAGAGGATTAACTAATCAATTTAACAACAAAATAGCAATGCATACATACAAGTTAAACAAAGTATTAGACTTTAAAAGTAATAGGATTTGATGGGAAATGATCAAACTGCTTGCCTGGCTGCTGTTGCTCACTATGCTGCAGAGGATCACTCTCAAGGATGGCACAATCGTCGGAACCTACCGAAAGAACCGATAAGAACAAAGAAAACGAAAAAGACTCTAAAACCAAAATGCTCCAAATGCTTTGAAAATTTTACAGCAGCAAGAGCAAGATTTAAAATGAATTTAGAAACAAGAACCTATTGATTTGGACTCTTAATGCAAAAGATATGATTAAAACAAGCCAATTCGGCTGAAATTGAAAATAAATGAGGTTATTGTTCATAAATAATTTTCTAGAGGTTTTCTGGACTTGAAAAATTTATGGTAGGTAGCTACTGACATTTTAAGGTTAACACAATTGGTCTCACTATATTTAGAGTGAAAATGATTTACTTATGATTTTTCAAGTCATGAAAGTGAACAAAACTAATTTGCATATGAAATCTTGTTGAAAACAGCAACATGCCTAAAATCAATTTTAATAGCAAGTTTATTATTAGAGGAAGCCAACAAAATTGGATTCACTCAAAAAGGACTTACAGAGAATTAGTTATGCACCTTTGAAATCTAGAACATTTAAAAACTTTGAAAATTTGGAGCTCTCGGGAGGTCTGAGGGTAATGACAGAACTGGGGAGGTCGGAACTGCTGATGCGAGATCCAACGGCCTCAGAGCACCGATCGCACAGCGCACGCAAAGGACCTCCTTGCGCACTGAGGAGGTCGTGGCCGTCAGATTTGGATCTGGCGGCCCAGAGCTCCAGGAGGAGGTCCTAAGGCCCACTCACAGGGAGGTGCGGACGGCTAAGATCTCCGAGGGAGGTCCTAGCGGTCCGGATCGAACGAGGAGGTCCTAAGCGATAAGCTTCACAGTGAGAGGTCTTGACGGTTAGGATCTCACCGAGGAGGTCCTAACGGTCAAGATCTATGCGGAGGGAGGTCTAGACGGCTAGGATCTCACCGAGGAGGTCCTAACGGTCAAGATCTCCACAGGGATCTTGCAAGGCAGGTGTTTAACAGAGAGAGGTCTGGGCGGTTCAGATCTCCCTGGGGAGGTCATAAACGGTCCAGATCTCAACGAGGAGGTCCTCCAAAGCAATGCTTTAACAGAGAGAGGTCTGGATGGTTAGGATCTCACCGAGGAGGTCCTAACGGTCCAGATCTGTACGGAGGGAGGTCTTGCGGTCTTTTTCACAAAGGACCAGAGGTATTTTGCAAAGAGGACCCCAAGGAGGTCTTTCTGCAAAGAGGACCCCAAGGAGGAGGGTGATCCTAAGGGCTAGGATTTAACCTACGGAGGTCTTTAACGGCCAGGATTTCAGATAGCAGGAGGTCCTGGCATTAAGACTGCTGCGGGAGAGATCTAACGGCTAAGATTAACTTGAAGAGCTCAAGAATGGCTAAGATCACCACGGGGAGGTCCTAGGACTGGAGCCTTTACAGAAAGGGATCGACGGTTTAGATCTAATCACGAAGAGGTCATTAAGGGCTAGGATTACACTAAAGAGGTCCCGGGACTTAAGTTTTCGCAGACAAGATCCTACGGTCAGGATCTAACACGAGGGTGGTCTTGGACGGCCACGATGAACCCGAGGAGGTCGGGGACTTTGTCGGAAGTACGACAACGGCACCGACCACCGTGGCTTTGCCCGTCGGCGTGCCGACGGCGACTGAAACGCGGCTGCGCCAAACCAAGACCTGAATGGGTTCGCCACACTATTGCGCACCCATTGGTGACCACCTCGACGGCAGCGGCGGCCCACAACGCCGGCGAGCCGGAGGAGGTCAGAGGAGTATCTACGGCGAAAATCGACAACACACGAAAAGACCACTACGAGCTAAACTATCTAGTGCTTGAGCTCGAGGGGGCTAATGTGATCTCACCTGGGCCCAGAGGAGGTCCAAGGGAGGTCGGTGGAGCCCTGGCGACGACGACCGCCGCCGGAGTGGAGGAAGATGACACGGGGAAAAGCTCCTGAGCGATATGAGAACTGAAGAAAGCTGCAATTAGCTCCGGAAGGACCCGCAGATGGAGCAAGAGCGGCAAGCGGAGGAGGGAAACATGCTTACCGGCGATAATGGCGTGAGGTGCGATTTTGGCGAAAATGGGAACCTCCCAATTCAACCGCCACCTGAGGGGACAAATCAAATTAAACGAGGGTTAATGATCAGTGAGGTGCGAGGGAGCAGCTGGTGCAAGAAGTCGGGCAAGAGAGCCACTGAAGGGTGGGTTGCACCACGGAGCTCGAGATGCGGCAATGGCGGGCAAGTGCTTCAGAGAGGTTTTGAGCTCAACCAAGCACAGAGAAGCAAGGCCAAGCTCAAGAATGTGGAAAGATGGCAGAAGGGAGCTTGTGGGCTACTTAAAGCCGAGAAGGGCAAATAACGGAGCAATGGGCAGGGAAATGGGGGGAAGCTTGGGTCAAAGCTGCAACCCTGGCCGAAGGGATGGGAGCAGGTGAAGAGCTGACCTAGGGGGTGCACTGGCACACAATAAATGCAAGGAGACGTTGGGGGAATGGACAGGGCTTGAGCTCCACCTCCACACACGCCATGGCTCTGGCACACGCACGGGCGCGGGGAGAAGATGACCAGTGACACGAGCGGCCCCACCAGTGAGTGACGGCAAAGCGGTTCGGTCAGAAATACGCGAGTGGGCTGAGCCGGACCATGAGTCACGGACCCAACACACGCGCTGTTGGATTTGATTTCCACGGTTGCGATGGGAATCCACTAGGGCGGTTGGATGCGGATCAGAAGGCTGAGAATGCCCGCGCATTGAAACGGGCTCGGGACGGCGCTAGGTGGTTGGACCATGTCCAGCGGCTCGAGCCAGGCTCGGGTGCGCGCCGGAGGAACAGTGAAGACCCGATGAGGTTTGGATTTTAGAGCTGAAACTTTGGGAATTTAATTGAGGTATCAAATCAACTCCAAAATTTATGAAATTTTAAATGGAGCTTCCTGACTTTAGGATTAACCTCCCATAAAATTTCCAAAGATTTTTGTGCACTGGAACTTTCTCAAGAAATTCCAGAAGGTTATTTCAGAGGTTTGACCAGGGTTTGACTTGCCTCTAAATTATTCAAATAATTTCCAAAAATTATGAAATAATTCAGAGGTGTCACAAAGCAACCCTAGAACCAAGGAAAATTATTTCCAAGGGTTTGACACAAGATTTCACCAAGGAGGTTTTTGACTTGAGATAATTGAGGATTTTAATTTTGGATTTCCCAAAATTCCTTTACAAGAATTTCAGAAAAGTTCAAGAGCATTAAGATGTAAAAAAAGTTTTAATTTCTACTCACTTTCTTACATTTGAAACCCAAGTTGAAAATGGGGATGTTACAGGAACCGCCTCCGCGTCGTGGTCGCCCGAGCCGCCTTGGACGGCCCGCTGCCGCCGCTGCCACTGGAGCGCGCCGCATGGCCGCACTCAGCCGTCGCCGTTCGGCCAGCTGCCGCGCCTTGCGCTGTCGCCGCCGCCGAGCCGCCTCTGCTGCCGACCACCGCCGTCGCCGCCAGAGCAGGAACTCGCCTGGGGAAGCCTGCTATGGTCTTTCTTTTGATGTTTCTAGGAGCTTCAAGTTGCTCTGTGAGGTATAAAAGAAAAGGGTAAGAGAGAGAAAAAAAGGAAAAGGAAGAAAAAGAAAAAAAGGAGAAGAAAAGAAAAACAGAAAAAAGAAGAATAAAAAAAGGGAAAAGAAAGAGAAGAAGGGCAAAAAAAAAGAGAGAAGAAGAAGAAGCAAAACATTTTTCAGAGCGGCCTCTTTTCTTCACATTTTTTTCCTTGTTCAGTTGGGCATATTTCATCCATTGATCGCTTGCGTTGATGGGTCTTGTACTAGCCCGCCGTTGTTGTTACTAGTCGTTCTTGTGAGTTGCTCTAGCTAGGCTTGGTTTAGACTAGGACCAGCACTTGTGACTAGTACTTCGAACTGCTTTTCAACTTGGCATACTGATTTGAATAATTGCTACTCCTTTGCTACATACTAGCCTTCCGAGCTCCACTTCCTACTTACTCAGTAGGTGCCGTTCCTCGCAATCGTTGGTTTGATCGCAAGTGAGAGTATCACGAACCAGCCACTGGTTGTACCACTTCTTTGCTGCATTGGTAAGAACTTGTAAGAACTAGGTATAAGCTTGAGTGTGAGTGACTTGTGAAACTCCAGAACCTAGTAGTTCATAGAGACATATACACTGTAATCTGTTCTTTGTGTTCTACTAACGATGGTAGGTTCAGGGTCACAAGGGGAGAATAGCAGGCCCAATGTTGAGGAAGATGCACCTCTCACGCCTCGCACGAAAGACATCATGCAGCACTTTTCACGCTTGTTGTTTCAACATTCGGAGCGCATTGAGAGAGTTCTAGATCGCACCAATAATGATCTTGCTGCGATTGCTACACGTGTGGAGCAGCTAGAGAGAGCTCCCCCTCCTGTTGTCGCCCCCGCTGCTATTGGCGTTGCACAACCGCGCCTTAATCCATCCGTTGCTCGCTCTCGCTCTTGGGCCGATGAGGTGGAAGAAGAAGAAATGAACAACTACACTGCTGATACGGAAACAGATGGAATCAATGTTCATAATGATCGCAACCATCGTCGGCTTCATCACAATTGTCAAGGTATGGGAAGACATCAACGTGAGGTACGTGACCAAAATGATGCAGTTGGTAAAATTAAATTTACTATACCATCTTTTGCTGAAAAATATGATCTCGATGGTTATCTCACATGGGAGCTTACAGTAGAACAAAAATTTGCTTGTCATGAATTCCCTGAAGATAAGAAAGTTAGGGCTGCTACTAGTGAGTTTTCTGATTTTGCATCTATTTGGTGGAGTGAATATGGTTGTACTCATCAGGACATACCTAGGACATGGAATGCTTTGAAGAGAGCAATGAGACATAGATTTGTACCTTCATATTATTCATCTGATTTGCTTAATAAATTACAACGCTTAAGACAAGGTAGTAGTTCTGTAGAGGATTATTATCAAGAATTGCAAACTGGTTTATTGCATTGTGGTTTAGATGAAACTGAAGATGCTAAGATGGCTAGATTTTTAGGTGGTTTAAACCAAGAAATTCAGGACATACTTGATTATAAAGAATACAATTCAATCACTCGTTTGTTCCACCTTGCTTGCAAAGCTGAAAGAGAAGTGCAGGGTCGATAATCTCGCTCTAGGAGCGATTTTGGAGGATCTTTTGCAGGTCGGACAAGTCAGCAGCAACACATGGCATCCTCCTCAAGTCGTGTGCCCCCTACTGCTCCTTCCACTCCTTCGCATGTCCCGGATGCAAGCAAATTAGCAAAGGTACAAGTTCCTACAAAAAGTGCTTCTTCCTTTGCTTCTACAGGGCGATCTAGAGATGTACAATGTCACCATTGCAAAGGATTTGGGCACCTGATGCGTGATTGCCCAAATCAGCAAGCACTTTTGATAAAGGACAATGGTGAGTATACTTCAGCTAGTGACATTGAGGAAGAACATGTTTTGGTTGCAACTAACAATGTAGGTGATGAAACTGAGGAAGAACATATAAGCCATGAGGCATCTGACATGTACCAAAGCTTAGTTGTCCAGCATGTGCTAAGTGCTCAAATGGAGCTTGCTAAAAAAAATCAATGTCACACCTTATTCCAATCAAAGTTCATCATCAAGGAACGATCCTGTAAAGTCATCATCGATGGCGGAAGTTGCAACAATCTTGCTAGCACAGACATGGTCAAGAAGCTTGGCTTAACCACAACTCAACACCCTCATCCTTACTACATTCAATGGTTGAATTCTTGTGGTAAGTTGAAGGTAACTAAACTTGTGCGCGTACAATTTTCTATTGGATCATATCATGATTATGTTGATTGCGATGTCGTACCTATGCAAGCATGCTCATTATTATTAGGTAGACCTTGGCAATATGATAGATATACTGAACATCATGGTAGATCTAATCATTATACTTTCACCTATAAAGAAAAGAAAATCAATTTGCTTCCAATGTCTCCTGCTGCTATATTAAAGGATGAATTAGAAAGATCTGCGAGAACAAGTAAGGAGAACACAAAGGATGATCGTAAGATTATAGCTCCAAGTGAAATTAAATTGAAAGCACCTGTTATGTTAGCTACAAAATCTGCTTGCATTGACTGTGAACAACATCAATCTGAATGCCCTAGTATGGGTTGCAAAGAATCTTTGTGTCCTTTAGAAGATATGCATGTTTCTTTGTTTCCTGTTGCTACTAACCTTTTGCAGGAAAGTGATGATGTGGAGACAACGATTGAGTCGAGAACGACTCCAATTCAAGAAAGGGAGGATGATGAGGACATCAAACCTAAGGATGCAACCACTGCTTCGACTGCCAGACTTGCATCCTCTACTTCAACAAAGATCTTCGCCAATAGGACTTTCGCTAATGCAAGACCATATTAACCAATTGGATCGAGTTCCATCTACATGCCATGGTGCTACATCTACATGCCATGGTACTATGTCTAGCTATGGTGCTACAGTCGAGCCGAATGGTGACAAAGACCAACTCAAACGGGCATAACTTTGCATACATAGTCCGTTGGAGGTCCACGAGTACTTTATTAAAAGGTCGTCCTCTTTCCATCGGATCCGCCCCACCTTCAAACTTCGACTGATCGCAATCATCTAAAGAAACATCATATCCGTTGGAGGTCCAATCTGGGCTTTGTAATTGAACTCAACTTGGCCCATATGTCGGCGGCCCACCTAGAGGTGTGGTTACTATTTATGTAAACAGTAACCCATGAGATTAGTCCCTCCCCGCTAGTTCCTTTAGATTTGTGGCTCCTCGTTGCCTATTTAAGGAGGCCACGCCCCTCTAGTTTTCTTGGATTTTGTTTAGTTAAAAGTTAGCCTTGTTGCATCTTCGTGTATTGGCTTGTGTCGACTAGACCAACCATAATACTGCTTCAAAATACCAACTCAATTCAATATTTCAATTCCTATTTGTAATTTCAGATTGCTTTATCTTTTTCTTGCGTGCTTCTTCGGTGTATGCAAGAATCGACCTTCGTGCTCAGGTCATCCGGGTATTCGTGCACGGTTGATAACGACTTGTCAATCAGTTCAGCGTTTGCGTGGTTTCGAGCCTTGCGTGTTCGTAACCAGGATCGTGAGAGTTGAGCGACCCCTACCGAATTTATCGTTCTCATCAAAAGATCGGGCCAACAATCGGACCTTCGGGTTCACCATATATGAAAAAGGTATACAGAATATATATATATATACTCATATGCGCCTAAGTTGTTCTACGCTTAGGCTAGCCCACTACGCACGGACTGAGTCGCTCCTATGGAGCGCCTAATAGGCCATTTTGGCCCACTAACCCACGATCCCCCCATGCGTGACGTCACACATCCAGTACACGCTATGACGAGGTCGTAAGTAATTGTGATAGCAATTTTACTACCACACATATCACCGCGTTTATATTTTTTATGCTTGTTTCATACGTGCATGACTGAATATGCTAGTAAACTACAAGTGGAGTCCAGTAAATCTTTTTGTAACAATGCAGTAAAGTCATGTGGAGACTGTAGTAAATCTTTTTTAGTGATGTAGTAAATTTTTTTAGTAAACGCACAAAGAGGTTTTTATTTGCGGGACATACCATTCTGTTACCCTTGTCGTCACCAGGCTATCGGTGAAACCGTTCGTGAATTGGAGCAAACAATCAAAAGTTATTGCTAAAATAAGAAAAGAAACATTCATAAACAAAACAAGGATCTGATTGTTTGCTAGGTGGATGTCTATGTAACACCCCAGCCTGACAAGGGCCTGGAATGCTACTAAACTAACACTAGAGAACCTCCTTTGTTTAGTTACTAAACTAGAGATCCCAACTTTTAAATGTAACATAGTTAAATAATCCAACATCCAGCGTAATCAAGAGACCACCAAAACTATGCTAATCAACACTATATCATCCATAGCATGCTAAACAACTACAAGCATAAATAAAAAGACATCCATTATCCTCTAATCAAATCTATTACAAGTTATTCCAAGCAGAGGGAGTAATCATAAAGAATTCTTTAAGCAAGTTTCTCATCTACTAAATTATCATTCTATCAATTCAAATGTGTGTAGTTCGTGCCATTGTGCAACCACTCTAAGTCTTACTCCCTCCCATGTATGCCGTTCTTGTAAAGTGGTACCTAAAAACACAACAACAGTAAGAGTGAGTCCAAAGACTCAGCAAGTACAATAAATGGCAATAATAACATAAACAACTGTAATCATCAACATCCATCTACAATCTCTATTATAAACATGTCATATGCTCATGCTATGCATGAAGCTCAAGTGCACTTTCTCTTTCTCTTTATCTTTTGCATTTTACCGGTAATGCAAAGTATGCAACCGTCGCTGCATACCCATGCCTGTGCTCGCAAGCGCAGGGACCAATTGCCCAATACTCCGTAAGTAAAGGGGACCTCAAGCACACACTCCACAAGTGTGGGGACCATAAGCCCATCATTTTCATGATGGGGACCTCTTTTCAATGCCCACATTCCACGAATGTGGGGACCTCAAGCCCGTCATCCACATGACGGGGACCTCGAATATGCATAGTCATATGATAGCATGATGCACATGAACAAAACTTTAAACCATCATAAATTTGTATTCACAACGTCATACATGAATAAACTTATTCATACTTCTAGCATTCATCATCGTTGACATTCATAGCATTCTAGCATCCATGAATAACACATATATTCATAATACTAGCAAACATGAACAATCACTCATGAATAACAATTAATCATAGACTTCATAACCTTCAAACATCCATGAATAACACGTAACTCATATCACTAGAAACCATGAACATTACCAATCATACCACCATAACAATCATGACAACACAAATTCTATAAGTATTTATCAAAGAATGCTATTCAATAATTCCAATTATATCCATCATTATACTTGCTTTAACCGCGAGAGAACGAGAGATGTGCAGAAGGTACTGCCCCCGGGATCAATCCATCACCTGAATATATTTATAAGGCGCACTAAGACAATCATACTGGACCAAAAGCATAAATAATAGCATAATCGAACTCGCTATACACTCAAGCGCATTTCCCAATTCCAACTCCTATAGATCGATATGTCCCCTCTGTGGACAGCCAACTTCTAAAATTCGTATCTTTTAGCACAGGAGTCCAAATGAGGTGTTCTTAGACTTCATTGAAAGGTTATCAATTTCCCTAACTAAACCTAGTTGGTGGACATCTCAAATTCTGTTTGTAAATGACTCTAATAGATCAATGAACAACATCTGTCCAGATCTGTCTAACACGTCTGGACAGCTGCACGGTAACGGGCATAACTTTTGATTGGCTGAACCAAAATTAGTGTTCTTTAACAATATGAAAAGCTAAGAACAAAACCTACCAAAGTCTAGTTGGGCAAAATTTTAGATTTTGCCTCTAACAAAATTTGGCCCACGGCTCAAATCTGTTGGCAGAATTAACAGACATAAATATTGGCTGAAATAAAATATCCATAACTTTTGTTCTACAACTCCAAATTGGACGTTCTTTATCAATCTCGAAAGATTATAAAATTATATACAATAACCTAGTTGGCATGACATTCATATTGTGCCTTTAACAAAAAGTGGCACACGGGTCAAAACTAATGATAGAAACTTACATACAATCTGGACAGCCACATTGAAATGTATATAACTTTTGTACCGTAACTCGGAATTAAGTGATCTTTACGCCCACTGAAAGCTAAGAACGAACCCCACATAACTCTAGGAGATGGGATCCTCTGATTCGGCTTCCAAGATCACAAAAACAGCCGCGCAAACTACTGGACAGAACGCGATCTATTAAACCGACGAAAATCGATCTACCAAACGACATCAACCGCAACTACCACGCATCAACCAATAAAGAACACGCGACGTTACCCTTGTAGAATCGTAGAAAGATGAAGAAATCTCCCCGCGAAGACAATCTCCTCTCCTTTCTTCACTTGATCGGCAGCAGCATAAAGACCGACGGCGAGGAAGGAGGCACCAACAGAGGGGGCCTGCTTGGGGAGGAGGGTGATGCATGAAGCACCGCGCATCTTGTAGCACGGCGGCCACTGTAGCACGGGTTGGTACTGTAGCAGTTTTAGGGTTTTCCCCCCTTTTGGGCCTTGGTGCTGTGGGCCAAAAGCCCATAGCCCATGTT
This sequence comes from Ampelocalamus luodianensis, assembly GCA_036346255.1. Classification (NCBI taxonomy): domain Eukaryota; kingdom Viridiplantae; phylum Streptophyta; class Magnoliopsida; order Poales; family Poaceae; genus Ampelocalamus; species Ampelocalamus luodianensis. The sequence continues at coordinate 58,677,249 of CM070622.1, read as the reverse complement.
TTGAAGAAATTTTAGAAAAAACCCTTTAACTATTTTTGTTTTCTCTCTAACACGTTTCGGAGTAATACACCCCCCTCTAAACTTCTCTTAAATCCATTTCCTAATTGGTTCTTCTCCCTAAATTATTTCTTCTCACTTAAATAAATTTGGGGTATTACATTCTACCCCCCTTAAACGGAATTCGACCCCGAATTCTAAACACACTTACGCCAATGTAATCACAGCTAAAACCTTATGATAATTTCACGTACCTGCTGTAAATAATATCTGATATCGCTGGCACAAGCGAGACTCTAATTCCCAAGAGGCCTCACACTCGGACTGTTGAGACCACAAGAAAATGACGTACAACGACGTCTGTCATAACACTCAACCCGGAAATTCCAAGTACACTCATTAGAAGAGAATCGAAGGTAAGATCCTACTCGATGGTCCACAACGTTAAAAAATATTCAAACTCTAGATCTCCTAGGTACTCACTTGGCACCAGAATATACCAAAAGTTGCGTTCACCGCGTAGGGACCCGAAACGGTCTTAGTGATATGCCAACTAGCGAAAACAACCCAATGAACCTTGGGCTAACCTCCTCATTGGTACCGAACCACACAACATGCACATAATACGCGGAACTTTTATTCCACCTCTCAATCGAACTCTTCACGGTAACAAGGATTACCTCCTTTAACTAGGAGCACACAACAGCACTCTCTCTAAACAACCTCTTTTACCGAAAAACCCATATGAAAATGAAGGATTCACATCGCAACCACAAAATGGAAACTTGACACCAAAGGGTCAAATTCAAAAGCAAAGATTCATCATGAAATCCCTTCCGCTTTCCAAGTAGGTAGTTTACAAATGAACACCACACAAGCCGAAAGAGAAACCACTTAAATACCCAAATCAAACACTTCCTTTATTCTTCCCGAACTGATAAGAACCGCACATCAATCATAAAGTCAAACTTTAATTTGAAAGACATCCGTCATCAACACATAGTTCAAACATGAATCAAGAGAGCGTTTCACTACTCGAGAAACATTTTTTTCTCAATTTCCTTTTAGAAATAAAATTTCTCTTGAATTATGGAATTTCATTTTATCCATATCACACTAACTTATTTCTCTTAAATTGACAACCTCAACGCCATGCTCAAACTGGATACATCATCTACAACTTTGTAGAGAGGCTCTCTTGACTCCGCAACATACTCTAGCCAACTCTTGTACCGACGGAATTACCTTGACAGATGACTCTCAATACATCTCAAAATAAATCTCACACAAAATCACATCACCTCCATCATTTAAGAATAAACAACTCGAATCCTCAGACACACATTCATATACTTCATCAAAGGTTCTTTCAATGATCATCCCACTCTTCGTAATCCACCCTTATTCGCTACCTCTACACACAATCATTGGGCGACCAACATTCTAGCATAAAAATGCAAAACCCAATTTTTTTAACCTCCAAGACCCTACAACAAACTTCTCATATAGAAGATAGGAAAACCTCATATTAAATCCCTAAAATTATCACAATCCAATCATACCCGCGCAATAACATCAATATGGAAACATTTTTCACCCAATTATCTTTATAAAGAGTCTAACTTCCAAAGAGTTACTCATCGACGCCAAATCATACTCGACGATAATCCATCAAGCTCGCTATCTCCATAATCGCTTAACGATTAGATTACTTCGCTAATCTTACTCTCATTACAACACACCATCATATTTCCTCTGCACAACCGTGCAAGGCACACAATCGCGACGTCCTAATACATTGATCAAGATTTCCATACTTTGGATAATTCTATGTTCCATTGAAATGAACAAAAGAACTTGGACCACGCCTCGATATATATTCTACTAGTTGTAACAATGCAATCAGTTTAACCTTCAAAGACAATCTTCTAATGAGATAAACTTCTCTCAAAGAAGTATATTACGAAATTATTTCATCCTCCAATGCTCATCGAATAACTTCTAACCCAAAGTTTCACAACTACAATTATTAAACACATCAAAAGACTCCGGTGAAACGAATAGGTTGACTCTTTCTCAAAAGAAAGAGCGAAAGGAATCAATTTTCATCAACTAGGAAAACATGTGCCACCCGTAGTGATCATCGGACCAAGGAAATAGTCACTTAGGCAAAGTACTTAAAACATAAGAGAAAGTCAACGATGAGGGCTCAAGCCCTACTAAAAGTGAATTCCAAACCACAAATGAGAAGAAGGTAATGCCCTTTGAAAATTGATAAACTCTTATGGAACAACTGCATAAGGTTTAAGCACACTCAAATAAATCATGAGTTGCGAAATGACTTAAATCTCAAATACTTATACTTCACTCCTTCCTTTAACAAGGAAAGTTATTTTCTATGATTACTACATCACTTTGCCACCTAAACAAGATAAGCTCTTAAAACCCAAATTACAGGAACCACTTAAGAACCAATAAAATCTTTCATCATAACACTTTGTTCAAACAACCTCAATCACCACATAACGCAAGAGGTCCACCTGATCACAAACGCAAAACTCGAAACACGTTCACTGAATCAAAATTACGAAAGACGATCAAATTACTTTATTTTCTAAAAGAATCATCACCACACACACAAGTCACAATCTCTAGCAGATAATCTTACTAACATCAAGAGTGATACACTCCGAACACGAATTTTTTTATCATCGACTATTCCATTAGAAGGCCCCAAAGTTTCACTATATTGTTTCATACTACATTTTCATCCCATCTTCAAAATGAGAGTATACCAAAACCATATAACCTCACTACATCAACCTCTTAAGTTTAGAAGGGGTCTACTACACAATTAAAAAGGTCCTACCAACACCCTTTCATCAAAGGAATGCTTTTATCTAATAGTTCTACCATGATGTAAACATTGTTCATCCATTAAATCCCATCAATTTATCTCTTAGTGATGCTCATCACCAGACATTAATAGACATTATTTGCACCTAGCAATTACTTATAATCACTAAGTATCCACAAAAAGGTTACTCCAAGATTAGTACCCACTAAGACAAAAATCTAACTCCTTTTGAACTTAACAATCCCAAAAGGTTAGATGAAACCATTGAGACACGTTAATCCAATTTACCAAAGAAGTTTACAGATGTATCACTCTTAGTCATTGACTCAATTTCATCAACGTTCTACACCTCTTATTAACTCTATTGATTACAACTAGGTATAACCATACTCTTAATCACAGCTCCTCAAGAACTACTACAAGACACTTTCAAATTAATCACTTTCCTTTCAAGGATCTTTGTTAGGATCGATCATGCACACACTGCCGATCTAACATGTTGACCCATATCATATCCATTAATTTCTTTGGTTATAACCTCTCACTTAACCAAGACAACACAACACTAAAAGGTTTAACATCTTCTTTTATAAAAGAAATCCATTAATCTTCAACACTCAAAATACCCAAGAGAGATACATTGAGTCAAAGCCCTCACGTACTAAAGGACTTGCAAAAGAAAGCTTTCATTAACCAAAAACATCACAGGAATAAGTGGGTCAAGTTTTTTTCCCAATAAGAAAGACAAACTCTAACACGAAGGTCAAACTTAACCAAATTTACAAGCCGCAAGAATAACCCATCGGTTGGGAAAGCAACGATTTCTTTACGGGGCAAATTAAGCCAATAGAAGAATAAATTCAAAGCAACCCCTCAACCGGGATGAACTAAAAGCCCAAGGAAAAACTAATCAATCACCACAAGATAAGAGTTGACCAAATCAAATTTCAAGGGAGAGAACAACTCTTCTAAAAATACTCGCTATCAACGCCTGTACTACGATCTCCGGTGTGGACACTTCGCTATTCCTATACCACGAACAGTGGTGTAACTCAGTATAGCCCAGATCACAACCACTACCTCCACCTCTCAACATGGGTTATCCCCACACATAATAATCACAATCAATTAATCAGCAATAAAACTCAATTCATATCAGCAATCAACACTATGATAAAGCGGAAACATAAATGCAATGCTATACCCATTCCCATTCTACTGTGCTTAGTGTGTCAAAATTAATATTTCATGAACCACGGACCTACACAACCGCTCGATACCAATCAGTAACACCCCAGCCTGACAAGGGCCTGGAATGCTACTAAACTAACACTATAACCATTTTAACATTGATACAATTCTCTAAAATCCGACAAAACCTCCTTTGTTTAGTTACTAAACTAGAGATCCCAACTTTTAAATGTAACATAGTTAAATAATCCAACATCTAGCATAATCAAGAGACCACCAAAACTATGCTAATCAACACTATATCATCCATAGCATGCTAAACAACTACAAGCATAAATAAAAAGACATCCATTATCCTCTAATCAACTCTATTACAAGTTATTCCAAGCAGAAGGAGTAATAATAAAGAATTCTTTAAGCAAGTTTCTCATCTACTAAATTATCATTCTATCAATTCAAATGTGTGTAGTTCGTGCCATTGTGCAACCACTCTAAGTCTTACTCCCTCGCATGCATGTCGTTCTTGTAAAGTGGTACCTAAAAACACAACAACAGCAAGAGTGAGTCCAAAGACTCAGCAAGTACAATAAATGGCAATAATAACATAAACAATCAGTAATCATCAACATCCATCTACAATCTCTATTATAAACATGTCATATGCTCATGCTATGCAAGAATCTCAAGTGCACTTTCTCTTTTCTTTATCTTTTGCATTTTACAGGTAATGCAAAGTATGCAACCGTCATTTGCATACCCATGCTCGTGCTCGCAAGCGCAGAGGACCAATTGCCCAATACCCGCAAGTAAATAGGACCTCAAGCCCACACTCCACAAGTGTGGGGACCATAAGCCCATCGTTTTCATGATGGGGACCTCTTTTCAATGCCCACATTCCACGAATGTGGGGACCTCAAGCCCGTCATCCACATGACGGGGACCTCGAATATGCATAGTCATATGATAGCATGATGCACATGAACAAAACTTTAAACCATCATAAATTTGTATTCACAACGTCATACATGAATAAACTTATTCATACTTCTAGCATTCATCATCGTTGACATTCATAGCATTCTAGCATCCATGAATAACACATATATTCATAATACTAGCAAACATGAACAATCACTCATGAATAACAATTAATCATAGACTTCATAACCTTCAAATATCCATGAATAACACGTAACTCATATCACTAGAAACCATGAACATTACCAATCATACCACCATAACAATCATGACAACACAAATTCTATAAGTATTTATCAAAGAATGCCATTCAATAATTCAAATTATATTCATCATTATACTTGCTTTAACCGCGAGAGAACGAGGGATGTGCAGAAGGTACTGCCCCTGGGATCAATCCATCACCTGAATATATTTATAAGGCGCACTAAGACAATCATACTGGACCAAAAGCATAAATAATAGCATAACCGAACTCGCTATACACTCAAGCTCATTTCCCCATTCCAACTCCTATAGATCGATATGTTCCCTCTGTGGACAGCCAACTTCTAAAATTCGTATCTTTTAGCACAGGAGTCCAAATGAGGTGTTCTTAGACTTCATTGAAAGGTTATCAATTTTCCTAACTAAATCTAGTTGGTGGACATCTCAAATTCTGTTTGTAAATGACTCTAATAGATCAATGAACAACATCTGTCCAGATCTGTCTAACACGTCTGGACAGCAGCACGGTAACGGCCATAACTTTTGATTGGCTGAACCAAAATTAGTGTTCTTTAACAATCTGAAAAGCTAAGAACAAAACCTACCAAAGTATAGTTGGGTAAAATTTCAGATTTTGCCTCTAACAAAATTTGGCCCACGGCTCAAATCTGTTGGCAGAATTAACAGACAGAAATATTGGCTGAAATAAAATATCCATAACTTTTGTTCTACAACTCCAAATTGGACGTTCTTTATCAATCTCGAAAGCTTATAAAATGCTCTACAATAACCTAGTTGGCATGACATTCATATTGTGCCTTTAACAAAAAGTGGCACACGGGTCAAAACTAATGATAGAAACTTACATACAATCTGGACAGCCACATTGAAATGTACATAACTTTTGTACCGTAACTCAGAATTAAGTGATCTTTACGCACACTGAAAGCTAAGAATGAACCCCACATAACTCTAGGAGATAGGATCCTCTGATTCGGCTTCTAAGATCACGAAAACAGCCGCGCAAACTACTGGACAGAACGCGATCTATTAAACCGACGAAAATCGATCTACCAAACGACATCAACCGCAACTACCACGCATCAACCAATGAAGAACACGCGACGTTACCCTTGTAGAATCGCAGAAAGATGAAGAAATCTCCCCGCGAAGACAATCTCCTCTCCTTTCTTCACTTGATCGGCAGCAGAGAGCACCGACGGCGAGGAAGGGAGGCACCAACGGAGGGGGGGCTGCTTGGGGAGGGAGGGTGATGCACTGTAGCACTGCGGTTACTGTAGCATGGGTTGGTACTGTAGCAGTTTTAGGGTTTTCCCCCCCTTTTGGGCCTTGGTGCTGTGGGCCAAAAGCCCATAGCCCAGGTTTTGAAGAAATTTCAGAAAAAACCCTTTAACTATTTTTGTTTTCTCTCTAACACGTTTCGGAGTAATACACCCCCCCTCTAAACTTCTGTTAAATCCATTTCCTAATTGGTTCTTCTCCCTAAATTATTTCTTCTCACTTAAATAAATTTGGGGTATTACAGTTGTGGGCTTTTAGCACACAGCCCAATTTTTCCGAATTACGCAAAAATCCCCATGAACTTCTGTTAAAACCACTCGCTCTATTCAATTCTCCTCCCTACAATCTTTCTTCTCACTTAAATAAATATTTGGGATATTACACAACATTTCAACATGAACAAAGTTTCTAGGATTAAACTTTACCATAGGTTCTACTAGTCGTAACACTAATCAGTTTTACTTCAATGACAAACATTCAATTTGAATCAAATTTTCTTCAAGAGTTACAGGTCAAAACCAATTCACCCTCTACTGCTCTTGAAATAGCTTGGTACCCAAAATTTCACCACTATATTTACTTGACCACCACCAAACAGTTGCCAGTTTATGCTTTATAATACTTTGCAACACAAATATGTTGATCCTTTCTCAAAAGGAAGAGGCAAACAAGGACAAATTTAGGCACACAGGAAAACGTTACTCCTCACAGTGAGCATGAGACCAAAAGAAATAATCTAATAGCGATGATCTTAGAAAAGAAAAGATGAGATCACAGTTGAGGGCACATGCCCCTCAAAAAGGGAATATCAAATCTCAACCAGTAAGAATAAGGTATTGCTAATGAAACTCGAGAACTCTTGTGCGAAAAAAGCAGAAAGTTTAGGGACGCTTCAATTAAACCGCAAGTTACAGGACTTGACTCCAATCCTCAAATACTCCTACTGCACTCTTTCCTTTAACACAGAAAACTATTCTTTGGCTACAACAACACTTTGCCAGCTCGAACAAGATAAGTTCTTAAGACCAAACCACATGAACCACTTAAGAGCCAATAAAATCTTTCGACACGTCATTTTGCTCGAAATAGTTTCAACTACCACAAAAATCATGAGGTCCAAATGATCACAACTGCAAAACTCGAAACATTTTTATTTACGGGATATCACAAAAGGCAATCAAATTATTCTCCTCTTAAAGGAATCAACATCACTCTCATAACCATATATTGTTAACCTTTCTAACCTTTCATGTTTTTTTCCTATAAGGTTGCAATACTCAACTTAGTCAAGAGAATAACTGATGCACAACCCACACTATCAAAGTAAACCATCTTTTAATAAGGGCATGCTGCCCGAGGTCATCCTCGCAAAACAAGCATATAGATCACCCTTAAATTCCAACATTCACCTATTAGCAATGCTTAACATCAATTTAGTGCACACCAATTCCAATCTAACGGTTATCATAGAAATTTGACGATTATTCAGTCATGAAAGAATTTATGGTCCTTTCTCTATTCGCATTCCCACTAGCAAATATAAGATTATCAAGCAGCCAGTTAAAGGAAATTTTCAGATTATTATCCACTAAGACAACAGTCAAATAAATCCTTATCTCTCCCTTCCTACACAGTTAAATTAATCCATTGAGATCAAGTAATCCAACAAGTTTAGCAACTAAACAATTTTAATGATCAACCTTCTCATCAAAGACATACTATTATCCTACCACTCCACCATCATGTAAACATAGATCACTAATTACATCCCATCAGTTCATCTCTTAGTGATGCTCAACACCGTACTTTGATACATAATAATTGCACCTAGCAATTACATAGGATCAGTACATATCCATGAAAGATAACTCCAAGATTAATATCCACTAAGGCAATAATCTAACACCTTCTTGAATAACCATCCCAAAGGGTTAGATTAATCTGTTGAGACCCGCAAATCTAATTTACCCAAGAAGCTTACCAAATTTATCAACCAAAGTGATTGAACTAGTTCATCAATGTTCCACACCTCTTAATAACTGTATCGATTCCAATTAGGAACAAATTTACTCTTAATCTAAACTCATCATGCAATCATTATAAGGTAGCCATAAGTTATCCACCCATGCTACCAAGAACATCCGTTAAAATTAATTATGCACCATACTACCGACCCAACTTGACATCTCGTACATTATCATTTAATTAAAATCTCTTAGTCAAGTATGACAAGCCATGACTAAAAGGTTTTAACACCTCCTTTCAGAAAAGAGAGGCACTAAACTTCATTACTTGGAATAATCCAAAAGAAATACATAAAGCCATAGTCCTCACTTTTTAACGAACTTGCAACAGAAAACTTTTTTTGTCCAAAATATCAAACGAATAAACGTGTCATATTTTCTAATAAGAAAAATAGAACAACCATGGAGATATCAATCTCGTCAATGGACAATGTTCATAAGTAGCAAAAGCAACTCAACAGTTGGAAGAGCCAATAAATTACTCTATAACACAAATAGAGACCAAGTGAAATCCCAACAACTGCCTTGTAACCAATATCCCAAGAAAATTCATCATCTGCAACTATACCGAGAATTGGCATAAATCAAGCTCAAGAAGAGAACAACTTTTCTAAAGGAATTCATCCTCAACACTTGTATCTAAGGTACTCAGGGTAATCACTTTACTAATCTCGTACCACGTACGGTGGTGTAACCAGGCAAACCCCAAGGCCACAATCACGACCTCAACCTCTCAAGCAACTATCATCACACGTAACCACCATATTAATCAAATCATAAGCATTCATAATCAATTCATAACAGTTCAACTCCAACATAATGAAACATAATATCAGAAGTGTGGATGCAATGAATTACCCAAATCCCACTTACTGTGCACAGTATGTCAATTTAATATTTTAATTACCACGGATCTAATGCCCGCTCTGATACTAACTGTAACACCTCAGCCCAAAGTAGAGCCTAGGATGCTACTAAACAATCTTACAGAACCAATTTACTTCAACTTACTAACGTAATTCAGCAAGACATATAATAACAAATAATTTAGTTATAATCAATAAGAACTAGCACAATATACAAATAGACATGCTAAATAGAATCACCATTCAATTAATAAATCCTAGACATGGTTCTCACTCTTTCTCAAGCAATGACCGCATCCGATGGTTAAAGGTGCACAATGAGGGTAGCTCTTTAGCAAATAAACTAAGTCATAAAAATCCATCAGATTTATGAGAGTGTAAGCCTAATCAAATCCTTCATATTATTCTATCAAATAGAATTTAAACAATCCAATAGCCAAGTTTTAGAGCATCAAATGAATCATCCACCACAAAACCTAGCTACCACTCTTACAAGTAAATCAGTCATCACGAAGGATGAACACAGTCCAAAACTAAATTAATAGCAATTACATGAAGTTTAGAGTAAATAAGCTAATTTATCTGCCATGGGTGATTATAAGTGAAGTGCACCAAACCACCCCTACCCATGCATGTCACTGCCTCGTGAAGTACCTAAAAGAAAACAACAGCAACAAGCGTGAGTCCACGACTCAGCAAAGTACAACAATGATAGAGGACAATCTTTACGAACAGCAAATGAAGATATCAAAACCTCATAGGAACATCAGCAAGGATACCATAAGTGAAACTCATACACATGTATGCGATGCATATGCCAAGAATGATCTTTCTTCCTTCTTTGCAATTACTGGTAATGGGAGTAGTACATCCGTCGATGCATACTCAAGCCTGTGCCCTCAAGCATAGGGACCTCAACCCACACTCCACGAGTGTGGGGACTCATGCCCGTCCAATACATGATGGGGATCTCATGCCCGTCCAATGCATGATAGGGACCTCACAAGAAACAATTCTTGGCTACCATGTAGTCCAAGATTCAGGAATGAATGCCATGATGCAAAATGAACATCATATTCTCAATCCAACATAAGAGGATAATATTCAGCGACAATAACATAGATGAATATTCCATAAGTAAACCATGGCAATTATTATGAATATGGTATCACAATTCAATCTACACTGCTTACACTTGCCTCAACCGTGAGACGAAAGATGACGACAAGAGGACTCTATCCCCAGTTCTCGCCCCCACCTGGCATTCGTAAGGTATACTAAGAGCACCATTCAAATGTGCATGGCAAGACAATAAAACAACAATAAATCATTATCCAACTAAAAATTGTGAATTAATACTTTCCCGGAAGCTATTGAGTTAATCTACATATCTCTAGGAGACACAAATTCATGATTCTACCCTAAACTACTTCAATTCTATGGATCAATGAGGGCTACAGAAAATCGATCTACCGACAACAGGGAACAAAACTGAAATCTAACCTCAAATCACATGGAAAAGAAGGGTCTCAAATTCTCCGTGTTTCATACACTAGTCCAGGAAAAGCTAGTGTGCACAGTCAAACAAAAATGGTAACAAATTCATATCATGCATTAAATTAACATAGAACAGAGTTTAATACAAAATGGTGCCTAAGGCCAAATAAAAGATACAGCGGAAAAGCATAAATAAGTGGTAGGCCGCACGATTTTCCACAAGCAATCGTCTGGGGGTGCGGCCTAGTCGTCACCGTTTGAATAGAAGTCTTCACCTAAATAAAGTTTATTCAGCAAGAGTGAGCACAAACAATCGTGCTCACAAGTTACACCCAAATAACATAATATAATGCATGCATGGTAATACAAGTGAGGCTGATAGGGTTTATTTGCATAAAGAAGCATTTTCAAGTTTTAAATATCATTACAAAGTTTCAAGGCAATTTTTAATCTATAGTTAAAATCAAACTTTTATTTTGATTCATTAATCTCAAGTGTAGGATAAACCTCCATACACAAATGGTGAAGGACAAACCCCCTTGCACCAAGCATTCTTCCCGAATTTCCCAATTGGATGAACATATCCAAAACATCCGAGTTTGAAATTATTTTAAAAACAAAACCAAGATCTAATCCAAGAAAGGCTTTGCTCAGCATGTCCATGACCGCGGATATGGCTATTCGAATAGATTATTACTCTGCAGAGTTGGTACAACTTTACCCATAAGAGACAGTTTGCTTAACATGTCGGCCAAAACACACTTCCGAAGGTGTGCGACCAAGCAACTATCACGAAGTCTTTACGCTACATTATTTTAACATAACTATGCCCGCTAAGGTTTCATCATCGTAGGCTTCACACCAAACGATAATCCCCTCTTGCACCATGTGAGTATTAATAATAAGTCTTCATGACACCCACATCTTTCTATGACACAGTTATAGTGAAATAATATAGTTTAGTTGGCCAAGTCTGTCCCATTCCAGACTTGTGGTGGTACGAGTTTGGCTTAACAATCCGTAGCTCGCAGACCGGTCCTTACATGACTGGGTGACTTCTAAAACTATCCCTAGGCCTCAAACATTCGCTGAATTGAGTCAGTGCATAAACTTGCATCCACCAACAATCCAATTCACCCAAGTCTAAACCAGTTTTATTTATTTTTCATGTCAAAATATTTTCAAAACATTCTATGGTAAAGACAATACCATAGTCTCAATTTTAAATCAACTTTGTATTTTAGCTAAATTCCTCAAAATCAACATTTTGGTGTAAGCATTGACTAAGCATAATTTTCCAATTTATTTTACTAAGGTGAAAAGGAAATGACAATACAAACATCAATATTGGCCATACAAAGGAGATAGATTAACTTGGAATTTTAAACAGGAATTTAAAATAACTGTATTGAATTATGCATGCAATAATAATTTAAAACTGAATTAAATAATTTGAAATAATAGGGTCAATATGGTAAAGGTTTAACCTGCCTTGTCGAGGGTCCTGGTAATCTAAATCTTCTGAAGGATCACGCTCTCCGGAGTTATCAAAATCTATACGCGAAAAACAATCCAAATTCAAAATAATTCAAATAAATTCAAATAAGAATCAAATAAACTCCAAATTATACCATTTTAGTTTAGCTAGCTAGATCCTGATTTTAGACAAATTTATAAATTTCAATGAGCTCAAACGGAGTTATACTGAAGGAAAATAATTAAATTTTATTTTTAGCTAGAAAATGAAACTTGGGATGTTACAAACCTACCCCCCTTAAAGGGAATCTTAACCCCAAGATTCAGACTGGTTAGCAAAGAGGTTGGGGTTCTCAACTTTCAATTCTTCTTCTTTCTCCTAGGTAGCTTCCACTTCCGAGTGATTGCTCCACTGAACATTGCAAAAACGAATGACTTTGCTTCTGGTAATGCGTTCTACGACATTAAGGATCTTGATTGGGTGCTCCACATAAGTGAGATCTTCCTAAAGGTCTATGCTTTCCAGCGGTGTCTGCTCAGTCAGAACTCCTTCACATTTCTTCAACTGGGAGACATGGAAGACATCATGAACTGCAGACAAAGATGCTGGTAACTCTAGCTGGTAAGCAACTTTGCCTCTTCTCCCAAAATCTTGTATGGTCCCACAAATCTTGGTGAAAGCTTTCCTTTGGTCTGGAATCTTCTAACTACTCTGAGTAGTGTTACTCCAAGATAAGAAAAATCTCTGGCTTCAAATGCCAAATCCCTTCGACAATTATTGGCATAACTCTTCTGTCGGGATTGAGCTATTCTTAATTTTTCTCTTATCGCTTTCACCTTGTCTTCAACATCCTTGATTAAGTCGGGTCCAAAGAACTGACGTTCACCGACTTGATCCCAAAGAAGTGGGGTTCTACACTTCTTGCCATACAGTGCCTCAAATGGTGACATCCGTAAAATGGCTTGGTAGCTGTTATTGTACGAAAACTCTGCATATGGAAGGTTGTGATCCCAACTCTTACCGTAATCCAAAGCACAAGCTTGCAACATATCTTCTAGAATCTGGTTCACTCATTCTGTCTGGCCATTTGTCTGAGGATGATAAGCTGTACTGAAATTGAGTCACGTTCCCAAGGCTTCATGTAGACTCTTCCAAAATCTTGATGTGAATTGGGAACCTCTATCATACACTATCTTCTTGGGTACTCCATGCAGACAAACGATCCTAGCCATGTATAGCTCCACTAGCTTGTTGCCTCCATACTTGGTCTTGACTGGAATGAAATGTGCTACTTTAGTCAGACGGTCAATCACAACCTAAACGGTATCATGTCCCGATTGGGTCCTAGGAAGCCCGATGATAAAGTTCATACCGACTTCTTCCCATTTCTATTCTGGAACAGGTAAAGGTTGCAACAGTCATACGGGTCTTTGATGTTCTGCCTTGACTCTTTGGCATACATCACAGTGTGCCACAAACTCAACAATTTCTCGCTTCATGTTGATCCACTAGTATTTTTCCTTCAAATCCTGGTACATCTTGGTACTCCCAGGATGAATAGAGTACATGGATTCATGGGCTTCTTGCAGAATCAATTGTTTTGTCTCCTGATGGTCAGGTACACGGATGTGGTTCCCATAACAAACTATTCCTTGCTCATCTTCAGAAAATCCTGATGCTTTGCCTCTTCTTATGTTCTTCTTGATTTCCTTGATGTCTTTGTCTTCTTTCTGCTTTTCCCTGATCTGGACTTGAATGGTCGGTTGAACTTCTAGAGCGTTCACACAGCCCTGACTGACAATTTCTAGGTTCAGATGCTTCAACTCTTCGTATAATTTTGGCTGACCTTCTTGCACTAGTATATTATTGCAATACCCTTTTCTACTCAGGGCATCTGCAACTACGTTTGCTTTTTTGGGATGATAATGGATTCCAAGGTCATAATCCTTTATCAATTCCAACCATCTTCTTTGCCTCAAATTGAGTTCTAGCTGTGTAAAGAGTTATTTTAAATTCTTGTGGTTCGTGAAAATCTCGCAGCGATTACCAATGAGGTAATGTCGTCAGATCTTTAGTGCATGCACAATTGCTGCTAATTCCAAGTCATGTGTCAGGTAATTCACTTCATGCGGTCTCAATTGTCGGGATGCATAAGCTACGACCTTGCCTTCTTGCATGAGCACACATCCAAGACTTTGACAAGAGGCATCACAGAGGACCTCGAAGTACTTATGGATGTCAGGCAAAACTAGGACTGGGGCAGAAACTAGTCTTTGCTTCAACTCTCAAAAGCTTTGTTCAAAAGTGTTTGTCCTTCGTCAAAAGTTGTGTCATTGGTGTAGCTATCTTGGAGAAACCTTCGATGAATCTACGGTAATATCCAGCTAATCCAAGAAAACTTCTCACTTCCGTGATGGATTAGGGTCGTTTCCAATCCATTACAGCTTTGACCTTGGCAGGGTCTACTGCAACTCCTCCAGCTGACACAATATGCCCGAGGAATGCCACTTGGCCTAGCCAAAATTCACTTTTGCTGAACTTGGCATACAGCTAATGTTCTCTAAGCTTTTCCAGCACTTTCATGAGGTGCTTCTCATGCTCTATATCATCCTTTGAATAGATGAGAATGACATCGATGAAAACTACCACAAAACAATTCACGTCTGTTTTTTGTCCGAGCAAAAAAGGGTGCTGCGCCACCTCCTCTTGGGCCCATGGGCCTTGTAACCCTAGGGGCGTGCGTCCACTTCCCTGGCCGCCACCCCTGGTCGTATTCCCATATAGGAGCCGCGTTCCTTGGCGAACTCGGATTTCGTTGAGTTTAGGTTTAGCCATTGTGCAAACTTCTGTTCTTCAGTTGTGTCAGACGACCACCTGTCAAGACAGCCTTCGGGATCTCACCTTTGATTTTCAATACCATCTACGCTACATTCTTATTCGCAATATCAGATTGCCTATATTTTATTCTTGCTAGTTCTTCGATCGCTCGCAGGAATCGAACCTCGTGTTCAGGTTGATCGCGCTTCTAGCACGGTCAATAACATCTCGGAGTTGGTTCAACGATTGCTAAGGCGCAAGCGTCGTCGTACGGTTGTAGTCGGATCGCGAGAGTCACCTCCACCAAAATCGATAGTTATCAATCTCATCGAAAGATCGGGTACCCCGCCTCCATCAAGTGGTATCAGAGCTCAAGGTTGCTCGGTGAGAATTTACTGTTTTTCGTAGTTAGGTTGCTTAATTCCGAAAGTCCAGAAAAAGCCAAAAAAAATTATAGGATTAGATCATCTATCTGTCCAAGACCAATTGTGTCATTGCATCTTTCTTTTCAGTGCATTGCATTGTTGAACTTTTGAGTGCATTGTCGTGTCTTTTGCTGGTCTTAGTGTCTAGTTCCTTTAGAGTTTCGAGTTCTGCTCACGTTTGGTCGCACCGTTGCGCTTGGGTTCAATATGCCGCTTACCTCCATCGTTGCCAGTCCTTACCGCGCCCGGCAGAGCCGCTGCTATCTTTGCCTTCACGCTGCCACGACCACCAGAGCCGTTGCCGCGACCACCAGCACTGCCACCATCCCTTGTCGTGTCCTACCATAGCCACCATCCTCCTGCCACGGCAAGCCACCATCCTCCTGCCACCGCCACACCAAGGGAAACCCTAACCAAGAACAAAAGTTTGTTTCGGTTTGTGATAGAAAAAAAGAGAGAAAAAAGAGAGGTTGTTTTCGTGCTGCCAAAAGTAAACATAAGTTTCATCTGACTTCGGCAACGCGATAAAAAAAATCAAAGTTTAGAAAGAGAGAGAGAGAGTTTGTACCCCTACTTTTTAGAAAAAGTTTGTGACCCATATACCTCCCTAGGCCTGGAAGAGGACTTTGAAGAGTTTTGAGTGAGGTGCACATTTGCAAAAAAAAAAAGGAGCAAAAAAAAACGAAAAAAAAAGTTTCTCAAAATTTGCTCAAAATTGACAGAGCCCTTTTGTAAGTGATTCTAAGGTTCCCCGTGAAGACGGCATCCTTTTTCGAGCTTCTGCCGCATCGTGTTTTCGTTTGTGTTCTAGGCTCGCGTCTCTAGTACGGTCTAGTCTAGGACCAGCACTAACCGGCGTTGAACGATTTTTCAGCTTGCTTTCTCTGATTTGATAGTTGCTAATCCATTGCTACCATACTTGAGCCTTCCCAGCTACACCTTTTCTACAACCGTACAGGCTGAACTTCACCTGGCAATCGCTCCATCCAATCTTCAGAGATACATTGACACCGCTGGTTGCCGATAACCCCTGTTTGCTTGGTAAGAATTGGTAAGAATTCGATAGAAGGCTTGAGTGTGAGCGACTTTTGAACCACCACATCCTAGTAGTTGTTAGGGACATATACTTGTGATTTGCTAACAATGGCAGGTTCTGCAGAGCATTCAGATGAGGATACATCTCATACTCCTCGTACAAAGGGAATCGTACAACATTTTCGGCCCCTCATGAACCTTTGTATGGAGGGTCTTGAGGAAGATGTCAGGGTCACAAATGAGCGACTTGCTCAACTTGAGGGTGCCCAAATTGAGACAAACGCCACGCTCGCCGCGATGGAGAGAGCGCAAGGCGTCACTAACACTTCTTTGGCAGGTATTATGGCGCGTCTTGACGAGATGGCCCATGCATCCACTGCTGTTCCCCCTGCTGCCCCGGTGGTAGAGAGACAAGATGAATTCGACTATGTGACTGATACCGAGGCCAATGACATGGGTAATAATAACAACGATCGAGCTCATCGACGGCCATGTTTTAACCGACAAGGTATGCGACGAGATGCCCCACGACGTGAGGTACGTGACCACGATGATTCTTTTGCTAAGGTTAAATTCACTATTCCCTCTTTTAATGGTAAATATGATCCTGATGGTTATCTTAATTGGGAACTAGTTGTTGATCAAAAATTTGCTTGCCATGAAGTTCCCGAGATTAGACGAGTTAGGCTGTCTGTAACACCCGGCTATCCGGAAGCCAAGATGTCACCTAAAACATCTAACATACATCCATAATGCGGAAGAACTTGAAACAAGTATATCAACTAAAGACAACATTAAGATAAACAGGACATGGTGAAGGTATCCTTCCTTCACCTTCTAAGTTATTTAACATCGAACATCAATAAAGAGGGTTCACACGCAGTAATAAATCAACTTCCAGGTGGAGAAGGTATCCTTCCTTCTCCAATTATAATTTAATTATTACAGTTCATCGATAACGAATGAAATATGAAACTATAATTTATTCTTGAACATGAATTTGATGTTGTGAACAAGTAGTGTGTGTCTACTCCTCCCAAGAGCCAACATCGAGGTTACCTAAAATAAACAAACAACGCAAGAGTGAGTCCATGACTCGCAAGTACAGATTATCAATAAGATAATCATTCAATATGAATAAGACAAACTCATCATCGAGTTCGATCACATCACAACTGAATACAAATGAAAACATGATATGAATGCTAAAAATCAAAGGAATGGACTGCACACATGCATATATCGGTATAGCCGGTGAAACACCCGTCGGTGTTCACTCAAGCCCGCATCTTAACAAAAATGCAGGATCCACTTCCGTATGAAGAACGTTTCATACGGGTGTCCAACATTGCCCATCTTGGAGTTAATGGGTCTTACATGCCCATTCGGAATTAATGGGTCTTTCAAATCCACTCCGTGGGACGGGACATGACAATGTCCAACACCGCCACATTGGAATGGTGGGACTTGCAATCCACTTTCGTGGATGAAACATGCATAATGAATGCATAGAATGAAATACGAATATTGAAAGACATGATAACAAAACATGGATTCAACACATATGAAAGAACATAGACAATCCATCTTCTCTCGTATCATACCAAATCACAAGATGACCATATAAACATTCATCAATCACAATCATTAAGGGTGGCAATGTACTTGCCTTCGCGATGCGACGCGTTAGTCGGCAAAGGTGATACTCATAAACCCGAGGCTTCACCTCCTAAACAAGTAAAATAATTTCAATAAGGACATAATATACCCAACACTACTAATCGACGATAAACATCGCTTCCTCGATGACTCTAGTCATTAAAACAAAGCTTAAACTGAAATCAACAATTTCGACATAACTTAATTCTCGACAGCAACACGGTAATTGACATATCTATTGGTCTCGAACTCGGAATGAGGTTGTAATACCCCAAATTTCAATTTAGCGAGAATCTTGTTCGGGAGAGCAAATTTAATTGAAAGTCGGGGTTTTTGGAAAATTGAGGACTTGGGCCTCGGCCAGGCCAAGGCCACCTTGGCCGGCCTTGTGTGGGCTAAGGAGGAGGAGGCGCCTAAAGCCCAGCCAAGCCGCCCTTTACCCCTCTCAAACCCTAGCCCCACCATCCCTTTTCTTTCCCTTTGGCGAAATTTCTTCCTCCCCTTCTTGGCCGCCCCTCCTCTCCCCTCATCTTCCTTTGGTGCTGATCCTCCCTCCATGGTGGCTGCCCTGCTGTGGTGCCTCCACATCTCGCCCACGGAGTGTTCCGTTGCCGGTCTTCGCGAGGAAACAAGAAGGGACAGCAGGTTGTTCAGCCAAAGGAGGTGAGAAGGAGGAGATCGTCTTCTCCGAGGGTCTTCCGCCTACTTCCTGGTTGCTGCAAAGGTATCGGATGCCGACCCTGCGTCTTTTGATTAGTGGTAGAGGCGATTTGATGCATATTTGGTTAAGAACGATTACTGCGAGCAGAATTCGTTTCTGACCAGAATGTTGCGTGGACTGTTTCGTGACTTTAGAGGCCGAATCAGGAGTTTGGGTCTCCTGGAGAGTTGTAGGTCTTGTTCTTAGCTTTCGGTGGCCGCCAAGATCACCTCATTCCGACTTTCGAGTCAAAAGTTATGATAGATTTACTATCTGCTGTCCAGAATCCTGACGAGAATTAGCAGTCTCTGTATAGGTTGATTTATGGCCTAGTTAGAGGGTGATTCAGAGGTCTTGCCCATAACAAATTTTGAAGGTGATATCACTAGCTTTCAGGATTGATAAAGAACACTTCATTTGGAGTTATAGATCAAAAGTTATGCACTTTTCATTGTGACTGTCCAGATTGTATGTCAGTCTGTCCAGATTGTATGTCAGTTTCTATCTTTAGTTTTGACCCGTGTGCCACTTTTTGTTAAAGGCAAAATTTGAATGTCGTGCCAACTAGGTTATTGTAGATAATTTCATAACCTTTTCATATTGTTAAAGAACGCTCAATTCGGAGTTGTAGATTAAAAGTTATGGTTGTTTTAGTATTGCTGTCCTGTTTGTTCAGACAGAAGTTGTGCTGCTGTTTTGTTTTCTTTATTAGAAAAGTTTATTGGCCGAATTGGGAAATCTCATCAACTTGAATGTTATAGATATGTTCGTTAAGATGAGGTAGGATCTGGACTCATCTCATTTCGAGTCCCATGTCATTAACTACTGTCATTTTCGTGCTGCTGTCCCGACACGTTTTTGGGTTGCAGCCTGTTTTTCAGATTAGGTGTTATGGCGATTCCTTGGGAGTTCAAGGGGGGTATTGTAGACTATTAATTCGGGTTGGATTCTATGTTATTCTTATTTCGGTTATTTAATTGTTTAGGCCACGAGACTACGGGTTTGGGAGCGCCATCGTTGCCTGCTAACGCGTCGCAACGTGGAAGGCAAGTACTTGTTGCTTTTGAGTGTTGTGATTGTGAATGTCTTCATGAATATAGTGTGACATATTGTGTTACCCGAGATGCTGAATTGGTTATGTTCTTTCATTATGTGGAGTATATACTGAGAGATGGTATTATCACTGCTCATGTTCATATCATGCATCCTTTTATTCATGTTATGTCCACGGAGTGGATTGTAAGTCCCACCATTCCAATGTGGGCAAATTTGGACATTGTCATGTCCCGCCCACGGAGTGGATTGAAAGACCCATCAATTCCAGTATGGGCACGTAAGACCCATCAATTCCGTATGGGCAGCTTTGGACACCTATATGAAACGTTCTTCATATAGGACTTGGATCCCCGCACTTTTGTTAAGGTGCGGGCTTAATGAACACCGACGGGTGTGTCACTCACTATACCATATATGCATGTGTGCAGTCCATCCTTGATTACATTCATTCATTTCATGTTTTCATAAGTGTTCACTCGATGCAAAGTTCGCATTCTTAAATGGTGATATCCTGTTCGTTTTTATGTTCTGTCTCTTTCACTGTACTTGCTGAGTCATGGACTCACTCTTGCGTTGTTTGTTTATTTTAGGTAATCATGATGTTGGCTCACTTGGGAGGGAGTAGACACGCACTACTCGTTCACATCATCCTATTCATGTTCAAGATTAAATTTAGTTCTATCTTACATTCGTTGATGATGAACTGTAATAATTAAGTTATAATTGGTGAAGGAAGGATACCTTCTCCACATTGATGTTGAATTATTACTACATGCGAACTTTCTTTATCAACGAACTAAAATAAATAGATTAGATGGTGAAGGAAGGATACCTTCATCATGTCTTGGTTGTTTTGATACAAGCATTAGTTGATTTTATTCAAATTCTTCCGCTTTTTGAATGTATGTTAGATGTTTTAGGTGACATCTTGGCTTCCGAATAGCCAGGGTGTTACAGAGGTGAGACCAATTTCCATGGATTCTTAACTGACATATCTACAATACTCTGGTTGGGCAAAAGTTCAGATTTTGCCTCTAATAAAATTTGGCCCACGGCTCAAATCTGTTGACTGAATTAATAGACAGAAATATCGGCTAAATTAAAATATCCATAACTTTTGTTGTACAACTCCAAATTGGACGTTCTTTAACAATCTGAAAAGGTTATGAAATTATCTACAATAACCTAGTTGGCACGACATTCATAAATTGTCTTTAACAAAAAGTGGCACACGGGTCAAAATTAAAGATAGAAACTGACAAACAAACTGGACAGACTGACATACAATCTGGACAGTCACATTGAAAAGTGCATAACTTTTGATCTATAAATCCAAATGAAGTGTTCTTTATCAATCCTGAAATCTAGTGATGTCACCTTCAAAATTTGTTATGGGCAAGACCTCTGAATCACCCTCTAACTAGGCCATAAATCAACCTATACAGAGACTGCTAATTCTCGTCAGGATTCTGGACAGCAGATAGTAAATCTATCATAACTTTTGACTCGTTCATCGGATTTTAGTGTTCTTGGCGGCCACCGAAAGCTAAGAACAAGACCTACAATACTCCAGGATATGAACATCTCTAATTCGGCCTCTAAAATACCGAAACAGACCGCGCAACATAGAACAGCAAGTCTGATTCTACACGCAGCACTAACAACAAATCAAAATACGGCATCTACTAAGAACGGAATGAGCAAAATAGCAGGGAATACGATTTTACTCGAAGATCAGTGAGGTGCTGAACCGTGTGTGGATCCCCAAAGGAAGACGACAACCCGGCTCTTCCTCCCAAGATTTGGCGGCGGCACCAATGGAGGAGGGAGGAGGTGGCTGCCCAAAACTCATGGATGCGCAGGTGAGGAGGGAGAGGCGGCTACCGGGAGGGAGGAGGCGCAAGGTGTGGGAGGGGGCTAGGGTTAGAGCCGCCCCCTTTTGCCATAAGGCCGGCCCCTTGGGCCCCCAATCGGCTGCCCCATGGGCCTTCAATCGCCCCTAGGGCCACTCTCGGCCGCCCTTGGGGCGGATGGCGGCTCCTCTCTGGGCCTGCTGGCGAAGGCCCGTGCCCAAGACCGAAGAACATTGAAAACCCCCTTTTATACTTTTGAATTCAAATTGACGAGGTTTCTTCCGATCAAAAACAGGTATTACATTCTACCCCTTAGCGGGATTCGACCCGAATCTAAACGCCGATCTACAAGAAAGTAAATCGCAATCGAACTAACGACGGTAACCACGCACGTCGCTAACCACACCGCAAATGCTCAACACAACTTCCCAAGTAGCCTCTCCTTGGACCGAAAATACCACAACACAACGACGTAACACGACGCCCGAACTAACACTCAACCCGGTACTTCGGTACACCCATCGGACAAGACTCGAAGGTAAAATCTCACTCGTTGGTCAACGGCGCAAACGAAATCTCAAACTCTGGATCTCCCAGGTACTCAACATACAAGACGTTACGTACTCCGCGCATAGACTTGAGACAGTCCTGGCGATATGCCAACTTGCGAAAACAACCCAATGACACCGAACCACACGACAAGCACAAAGAACACGGAACTCTTATTCCACCTCTCAATTGAACTCTTGTGATACCCTAAAATATATTCGAAAGGATTAGTCGGGAGAAATTAAATAAATCGGGAGAGAGTATTTGAATCGGGAGAAGGGTTCTTTTAGAAAATCATCAAATCAGGAAATGAGAGGGGGTTTTCCGCGTTTAGGGGGCAACTTGGGCTTGGGCCTAAGCCCATGTGGGGCTGGCCGGCCATAGGGGGGAGGCGCCATCCTCCCCAAACCCTAGCCGCCCACCCCTTTTCCCCTCCTCCCCACTTGTGGCCGCCACCTCCTTGTCCCCTCTCCACCTTGGCCGCCTTCCCTGCTCCTGCACCTTCCCCTTGGTGCTCTCCTTGCTGCAGGCCAAGGACACCGTTCCCGCTGCCGGTCTAGTGGAGGAAGAAGGAGGACGCCCGGTTTGTGGATCGCCAAGAAGAAGAAGGATGAGGGGAGAAAGGAGGAGGAAGATCATCTTCTCCAAGGTTCTCCCACCTACGTCCTGGTTTCTACAAGGGTAACGAGTGCCGATCCTCATCGTTTGATTAGTGGTAGATGTGTTTTGGTTCAATTTTGATTAGATCGATTTGCTGCGGGTAGAAATTCGATTCTGTCCAGATTGTTGCGTGGACTTTTCGTGATGTTAGAGGCCGAATCTGAGTTTCCCATCTCCTAGAGATATGTAGGTCTTGTTCTTAGCTTTCGGTGGCCGCCAAGATCACCTCATTCCGACTTTCGAGTCAAAAGTTATGATAGATTTACTATCTGCTGTCCAGAATCCTGACGAGAATTAGCAGTCTCTGTATAGGTTGATTTATGGCCTAGTTAGAGGGTGATTCAGAGGTCTTGCCCATAACAACTTTTGAAGGTGATATCACTAGCTTTCCGGATTGATAAAGAACACCTCATTTGGAGTTATAGATCAAAAGTTATGCACTTTTCATTGTGACTGTCCAGATTGTAGATCAGTCTGTCCAGATTGTATGTCAGTTTCTATCTTTAATTTTGACCCGTGTGCCACTTTTTGTTAAAGACAATATATGAATGTCGTGCCAACTAGGTTATTGTAGATAATTTTATAACCTTTTCAGATTGTTAAAGAACGTCCAATTTGGAGTTGTACAACAAAAGTTATGGATATTTTATTTTAGCCGATATTTCTGTCAATTAATTCAGTCAACAGATTTGAGCCGTGGGCCAAATTTTATTAGAGGCAAAATCTGAACTTTTGCCCAACTAGAGTATTGTAGATATGTCAGTTAAGAATCCATGGAAATTGGTCTAACCTCATTCCGAGTTCCAGACCAATAGTTATGTCAATTACCGTGCTGCTGTCCAGAATTAAGTTTGTAAGAAATTGTTGATTTCAGTTTAAGCTTTGTTTTAATGACTAGAGTCATCGGAAGCGATGTTTAACGTCGATTAGTAGTGTTGGGTATATTATGTACTTATTGAAATTATTTTACTTGTTTAGGAGGTGAAGCCTCGGGTTTATGAGTATCACCTTTGCCGACTAACGCGTGCATCGCGAAGGCAAGTACATTGCCACCCTTAATGATTGTGATTGATGAATGTTTATATGGTCATGTTGTGATTTGGTATGATACGAGAGAAGATGGATTGTCTATGTTCTTTCATATGTGTTGAATCCATGTTTTGTTATCATGTCTTTCAATATTCGTATTTCATTCTATGCATTCATTATGCATGTTTCATCCACGAAAGTGGATTGCAAGTCCCACCATTCCGGTGTGGGCGTGTTGGACATTGTCATGTCCCGCCCACGGAGTGGATTTGAAAGACCCATTAATTCCAGAATGGGCATGTAAGACCCATTAACTCCAAGATGGGCAATGTTGGACACCCGTATGAAACGTTCTTCATACGGAAGTGGATCCCGCATTTTTGTTAAGATGCGGGCTTGAGTGAACACCGACGGTGCTTCACCGGCTATACCCGTATATGCATGTGTGCAGTCCATTCCTTTGATTTTGAGCATTCATATCATGTATTCATATGTAGTTAGTTGTGATGTGATCGAACCTGATGATGAGTTTGTCTTATTCATATTGAATGATTATCTTATTGATATATGTACTTGCGAGTCGTGGACTCACTCTTGCGTTGTTTGTTTATTTTAGGTAACCCCGATGTTGGCTCTTGGGAGGAGTAGACACGCACTACTTGTTCACAACATCAAATTCATGTTCAAGACTAAATTTAGTTCTATCTTACATTCGTTAATGATGAACTGTAATAATTAAATTATAATTGGTGAAGGAAGGATACCTTCTCTACTTTGAGGTTGATTTATTACTGCATATGAACTTTCATTATCAATGAACTGAAATAAATAGATTAGATGGTGAAGGAAGGATACCTTCATCATGTCTTGGTTGTTTTGATACTATCATTAGTTGATTTTATTCGAATTCTTCCGCAATATGGATGTATGTTAGATGTTTTAGGTGACATCTTGGCTTCCAAATAGCCAGGGTGTTACAGTTGGTATCAGAGCGGGCTTTAGGTCCGTGGTTAATAGAAGAACATTAAAATGACACACGTGCACTGTGAGGTGGGGTTGGGAATCTATTGCTTCCGCATTTCTATTGTTATGTTTAATTCGTTGAGCAATTGTTGAGTTGCTTCGATTATCTTCCTTGTTGGTAATATATGATCTGCTATGATATTCAATATCTATGAACTAATTCTATGATTGTCATGAGATGATCTTGTATATTCATAATTGAGTATTTCGGTGAGGCATGATGTTATCAAATGATAAAAAGTGGAGGTCGTGGTTGTTACTCTGGGATTCACCAGGTTACACCACTGTTCGCAGAATGTGGTTAGAGGAGTAGTTACCCCGAGTACCATAGTTTCAGGTGTCAAGCGTGAGTTGCTTTAGAAAGTTGTTCTCTTTCTTGATTTCGGAATTTGGCAATTCTTGTCCTGTGGTGGTTGATGAACTTCTCCGGGATTTGTGGTCCATGATAGTTATGGTTTTCCATAGATCCCTCTTGGTTCTCTGAAACAAATATTGCTTTTCAACTGTTGAGTTGCTTTTACCACTTGTGGTCGTTGTCAATTGGCAAGATTGATGTTTTCATGGTTGCTCCTTCTTTCTCATTGAAAAAGAATGACTCATTTAGTCGTTTGATAGCTTGGTTAGTGAGAGTTTCTCTGTAAGTTTGTTTGCATGGAAAGCTTTGGCTTTATGCGTTTCTTTTGAATTACTTGAGCGTTGAAGTTTGAAGTCTCTCTTTGTTTGTAGTAAGGTGTTAGGATTCTTTTGTGATGTTCGCCATGCTTAAAATTAGAAGTTATAACTAAACGAATAAATTATTACCTTATGAGTTACCAAGTTGAGTTATTAGCATGGTGCAAATCAATTATTCTTAACTATCATCCATGAAAGTGAAATTGATTAATTTGAAATGTTCTTGTATTTCATACATGGTGTATGTTAAATAAAGATTGTCCATATCTGCTCGTAACCTATAGATCTTACATAAGAGCTAGATTTATCTATTTCATGGTATGCTAAAATTGTTGAAACTTCTATAAAGGACCGGATGGGTGCCGTGTATCGATTCGTGAAACCTTGTTTATAGAAAATTATGTTAGTGAATCTTTAATCATGTTTTGAAATGATTTCGAACAAAGGTGAAATGTAAATCTATGTTTACATATGGTTATGTGATTGCAAATGGAATTAGTCTTGTATGTACACACATGATTAATACCATCATCGATTGTTAATGAGCTGAAGAAGGTGCTAAGCAACACC
Source organism: Ampelocalamus luodianensis (assembly GCA_036346255.1). NCBI lineage: Eukaryota > Viridiplantae > Streptophyta > Magnoliopsida > Poales > Poaceae > Ampelocalamus > Ampelocalamus luodianensis. Next base: position 58,650,805 of record CM070622.1, on the reverse strand, counting down.
AATAGTTGAGTAGATTAATTTCGTAAGTAGTCTTTGCTTTCGTGCCTTATGATATGGATATTGCTTAGCATAATCTTGTTACAATAAATTTGTTTCAACCTTGTGGTTTGTGTTACCTTTGGGAAGTTTTAGGATGGAGTAATAAAGTTTGATGACTCTTGGTACTAGTGTATGTTGTCGATGTTATTAAATAGTCAAAATGTGAGAATGAGGTTAATTCTGAGTAATTTGATCACCCATGGTGATATTTTCTAAATGATCAAGTTTCAAGTTTTGTGTTCTTGATCTTTTGGGGGTTCAGGCTTTATGTGGTAAATGAAGCTTATCGAGTAACGATATGTTACAAAGTTGCAATGGTTCTTCAGTGATGCAAGTGCTTCGATTTTGAATACTTATTTGTTCTTATCTGTTAAGGTTCGATATTCTCTTCTTGCGAGGCTTATGCGTTCAACTGTGGACTCCACTTATGTTCTGTGAGTTCATTGCTTAATTGGTTTCTTATCTTGGTCCCATGTTCAGTGCGAGTGGTGGATGAGTTTTCTAGTTGGTGAAAATCGTTTCCATTTGTCTCTTCTTTTGAGAAAGAATCAACTCATTCTTTTCACGTGGGTCTTTTGAAGTGTTTTCTAATTGTTGTTGTGAAATTGATGTTAATACCCATAGTAATTTGATCGCCTTGGTGATATCGTTCAGATGAGAATATTTCAAGTTTAGCTTTCGTGATATTTTCTTTGAGCTATTGAATCAGCTGGTAGCTGAAATTATTTTAAATAAATTGAGGTATTGAATTGTCTTGTTGCTTCTTAAGAGATTCATGTGATTGAATCTTAACGGATTTTTGGTTTGAGTTGGCAACGTGAAGCGGCAATTAAAGAAAAAAATTATGTTGGTTCCCTTAAGAGAAGAATAATCTGCTTGTTTTTCGTGAAATCCCGTAATTGGAAAAGTTTCGAGTTTGGTGATTGATATTATTTGGATCTCATGTTTCTTGTGTAGTTGAACGGTTCTGAACAAATATGACGTATTGAAAAATTTCATTGGTTCTTAATTAGTCCTTGTGGTTTGGACTAAAGATCTTATCTTGTACGTTGTGGCAAAGCGATGTTAGTCAAGGAATTAATTTCAGTGTTAAAGGAAAGAGTGCAGTAGGAATATTTGAGAATTTGAGTCAAGTTTTGTAACTTGTAGTTATTCGAGTTGTTCATAAACTTTTTACTCTTTTCACTCAAGAGTTGTCGAGTTTCAATCGCAATGTCATTTTTTTCTTATTAGTGGTTATTTGCTATTCCCTTTTCGAGGATCGTGCCTCCATTGTGAACTCAACTTTTGTTTTTCCAGATCTTTATTACCAGATTATTTCTTTTGGTTTTGTGCTCACTGTGAGTAGTAACATTTTCCTGTGTGGTGAAATTTGTTCTTATTCGCCTCTTGCTTTTGAGAAAGGATCAACCGTTTGTGTCAGAAAGTTTTACAACTCGTAAGTTGTTGTTTGTTTGGTGGTGGTTAAGTGATTGTAGGGGTGAGTTTTGCTACCCACTATTGGAGTAGTAATAGAAGATGAGTTGGTTTTGACCTGAATCTCTTGGAGGGAAGTTGATTCAGTTGGAATGTTTGGTTTCGAGGTAAAATCGTATATTGTTCGACTAAGTAGGACCTATGGTATAGTGTAGTTCCAGAACCTTGGATCATGTTGAAATGTTGAGGATTATCAAATGTATGGAAATCGTAATCAATTTTATACTGATAACACTATTGAAAGTATCGCGATGTGGTATGAGTGATTCTGATGATGTCAATGAGTGAGTATATCGAATTGTGGGGATCATAGATATTTAATCCGATGATTTCACTATTTGTTATAAGAGGAATTCGTTGTAGAGGTCTCGGAGGTTAAATTTGGGCTTTCCGTTTTCATACTAAACTTTTGGTCACCTAAATATTGGTGTGTAGAGGAGATAGAAAACTGGAGTACTCTGAGTAGTGGAATGATTGTCGATAGAACCCTTTTGTTGTAGTTCATGAGCGGGTGTCTTGAAGATTCGATGTGATATTCTTGAAAGTTGGAGGTGATGAGATTGCATGGGTTTTGAGGGCTTTGGTGCCTTCTATCAAATTAATGTCATCGGTTGAAGGAGTGGTCCAGAGTGTTGATGGAATCAATAGAGTCTCTCCACAAAGGTGTGGATGATGTATTTCGGTTTAAGCCTAATTTGAGGATGTTAAATTAAGAGGTTTGAGCCCTGTGGTATGCGATGAATTCAATTCCAATGTCTGAGAGAAATTTTATTCCTAAAAGGAATTGAGAAAAGATGTTTCCTTGGTATTGAGCGTTTTCTTGTTACTCATTTGAGCTTTATGTTGTTGGTCGTGTGTTCTGCATTGTGAGTTGGTGTTGTGTTGGCATGTTTGCTTCTTTCCAATTCAGGCAAAACAAAAGAAGTTTTTGGTTTGAGCATTCAAGTGATCTCCCCTTTGGCTTTCGTGACGTTTATTCGCAATTTGCCACTTGGAAAGTGGAAAGGTTTTCTTGATGAAATTCGATTTGGATTTTACTCTTGATATTCATTGGTAACGTATAGTTGTGATGTGAATCTTTCTTATTCAGATGTGTTTTGCAGAAAAGAGTTTGCTTAAAAGAATTCGATTGTATGTTTCCGGTTAAAGGAGGTGATCCTTGTTTTCAGTGAAGAGTTCAATTGAGAGGCGGAATAAGAGTTCCGTGTTCTTTGTGCTTGTCGTGTGGTTCGGTATCTTTGGGAAGGTTAACCCAAAATACATTGGGGTTGTTTTCGCTAGTTGGCATATCACTAGGACTGTCTCGAGTCCATGCGCGGTTTTTTTTGTTGTGGTCTCAACAGTCCGAGTGTGAGGCCTCTTGGGAGTTGGGGTTTCGCATGCGTGAACGTTATCTGGATTTGTTCGCAACAAGTATCTGTTTACCGTTGTTAAATTCCAGTTACAGTTTTCCTTGTAGATCGGCAGGTAGAATTCGGGGTCGAATTCTGTTTAAGGGGGGTAGAATGTGATACCCTAAAATATATTCAAAAGGATTAGTCGGGAGAAATTAAATAAATCGGGAGAGTATTTGAATCGGAGAAGGGTTCTTTTAGAAAATCATCAAATCAGGAAATGAGAGGGGTTTTCCGCGTTTAGGGGCAACTTGGGCTTGGGCCTAAGCCCATGTGGGGCTGGCCGGCCATGGGGAGGCGCCATCCTCCCCAAACCCTAGCCGCCCCACCCCTTTTCCCCTCCTCCCCACTTGTGGCCGCCACCTCCTTGTCCCCTCTCCACCTTGGCCGCCTTCCCTGCTCCCTGCACCTTCCCTTGGTGCTCTCCCTTGCTGCAGGCCAAGGACACCGTTCCCGCTGCCGGTCTAGTGGAGGAAGAAGGAGGACGCCGGTTTGTGGATCGGCCAAGAAGAAGAAGGATGAGGGGAGAAAGGAGGAGGAAGATCATCTTCTCAAGGTTCTCCCACCTACGTCCTGGTTTCTACAAGGGTAACGAGTGCCGATCCTCATCGTTTGATTAGTGGTAGATGTGTTTTGGTTCAATTTTGATTAGATCGATTTGCTGCGGGTAGAAATTCGATTCTGTCCAGATTGTTGCGTGGACTTTTCGTGATGTTAGAGGCCGAATCTGAGTTTCCCATCTCCTAGAGATATGTAGGTATTGTTCTTAGCTTTCGGTGGCCGCCAAGATCACCTCATTCCGACTTTCGAGTCAAAAGTTATGATAGATTTACTATCTGCTGTCCAGAATCCTGACGAGAATTAGCAGTCTCTGTATAGGTTGATTTATGGCCTAGTTAGAGGGTGATTCAGAGGTCTTGCCCATAACAACTTTTGAAGGTGATATCACTAGCTTTCAGGATTGATAAAGAACACCTCATTTGGAGTTATAGATCAAAAGTTATGCACTTTTCATTGTGACTGTCCAGATTGTAGATCAGTCTGTCCAGATTGTATGTCAGTTTCTATCTTTAATTTTGACCCGTGTGCCACTTTTTGTTAAAGACAATATATGAATGTCGTGCCAACTAGGTTATTGTAGATAATTTTATAAACTTTTCAGATTGTTAAAGAACGTCCAATTTGGAGTTGTACAACAAAAGTTATGGATATTTTATTTTAGCCGATATTTCTGTCAATTAATTCAGTCAACAGATTTGAGCCGTGGGCCAAATTTTATTAGAGGCAAAATCTGAACTTTTGCCCAACTAGAGTATTGTAGATATGTCAGTTAAGAATCCATGGAAATTGGTCTCACCTCATTCCGAGTTCCAGACCAATAGTTATGTCAATTACCGTGCTGCTGTCCAGAATTAAGTTTGTAAGAAATTGTTGATTTCAGTTTAAGCTTTGTTTTAATGACTAGAGTCATCAGGGAAGCAGTGTTTAACGTCGATTAGTAGTGTTGGGTATATTATGTACTTATTGAAATTATTTTACTTGTTTAGGAGGTGAAGCCTCGGGTTTATGAGTATCACCTTTGCCGACTAACGCGCCGCATCGCGAAGGCAAGTACATTGCCACCCTTAATGATTGTGATTGATGAATGTTTATATGGTCATGTTGTGATTTGGTATGATACGAGAGAAGATGGATTGTCTATGTTCTTTCATATGTGTTGAATCCATGTTTTGTTATCATGTCTTTCAATATTCGTATTTCATTCTATGCATTCATTATGCATGTTTCATCCACGAAAGTGGATTGCAAGTCCCACCATTCCAGTGTGGGCAGTGTTGGACATTGTCATGTCCCGTCCACGGGAGTGGATTTGAAAGACCCATTAATTCCAGAATGGGCATGTAAGACCCATTAACTCCAAGATGGGCAATGTTGGACACCCGTATGAAACGTTCTTCATACGGAAGTGGATCCCGCATTTTTGTTAAGATGCGGGCTTGAGTGAACACCGACGGTGCTTCATCGGCTATACCGTATATGCATGTGTGCATCCATTCCTTTGATTTTGAGCATTCATATCATGTATTCATGTGTAGTCGGTTGTGATGTGATCGAACTCGATGATGAGTTTGTCTTATTCATATTGAATGATTATCTTATTGATATATGTACTTGCTGAGTCGTGGACTCACTCTTGCGTTGTTTGTTTATTTTAGGTAACCCCTGATGTTGGCTCTTGGGAGGGAGTAGACACGCACTACTTGTTCACAACATCAAATTCATGTTCAAGACTAAATTTAGTTCTATCTTACATTCGTTAATGATGAACTGTAATAATTAAATTATAATTGGTGAAGGAAGGATACCTTCTCTACTTTGAGGTTGATTTATTACTGCATATGAACTTTCATTATCAATGAACTGAAATAAATAGATTAGATGGTGAAGGAAGGATACCTTCATCATGTCTTGGTTGTTTTGATACTATCATTAGTTGATTTTATTCGAATTCTTCCGCAATATGGATGTATGTTAGATGTTTTAGGTGACATCTTGGCTTCCAAATAGCCAGGGTGTTACAACTCTTCACTGAAAACAAGGATCACCTCCTTTCACCAGAAACATACGACAAAACTCTCTTTAAGCAAACTCTTTTACCAACAAAACCCATCTGAAAACGAAAGATTCACATCGCAACTAAGCGTTACCATTTCGGTACTAAAGAGTCAAATCCGAAATCGAATTTCATCCGAAAACCTTTCCACGTTCCAAGTGGTCATTTGCGAATAAACATCACGAAAACTAAAGGAGGAATAATTTTAAATGCCCAAATCAAAAAACTTCCTTTATTCTTCCCGAACCGACAAGAACCACACATACCAAAATTGAGTCAAACTCAACTTATGAAAGACATTGGTCAACAAAGACAAAGCTCATGCGAGAATAAAGAAAATGCTTCACTAATCAAGAAGACATTTTTTCCTTAGTTTCACTTTTGGAATAAAACATCTCTCCAACCTTGGAATTTGAATTCATCGCATACCACACGGTCTCAACCATCTTCATTTAACATCCTCAAGTTAGGCTTAAACCAAATACATCTTCCACACCGTTGTAGAGAGACCCTATTGATTCCATCGAATACTCTAGACAACTCATTCAACTGATGACATTAATTTGATAGAAGGCACCAAAGCACCTAAAAAACCCATACAATCTCATCACCTCCAACTTTCAGAATAACACATCGAATCCTCAGTACACCGCTCATGAACTACATCGAAGGGTTCTATCGACAATCATTCCACTACTCGAGAATACTCCAGTTTTCTATCTCCTCTACACACAAATCTTTGGGCGACCAAAAGTTTAGCATGAAAATGGAAAGCCCAAATTTAACCTCTGAGACCTCTACAACGAATTCCTCTTATAACAAATAATGAAATCATCGGATTAAATCTCTAAGATTTCCTCCAATTTCGACATACTCACTCAATGACATCATCAGGAATCATTCATACAACATCACGATACTTTCAATAGAGTTACTCTATAAAATTGATTACGGTTTCCATACATTTGATAATCCCCAACATTCCAACATGAACCAAGGTTCGGAACTACACTATACCATAGGTCCTACTTAGTCGAACAATATACAATTTTACTTGAAACCATACATTCCATCCGAATCAACTTCCTCCAAGAGATTCAGTCAAAACCAACTCATCTTCTATTACTCCTCCAATAGTGGGTAGCAAAATCTCACCCCTACAATCAATTAACCACCACCAAACAAACAACAACATACGAGTTGTAAAACTTTCAAAGACAAAGCGGTTGATCCTTTCTCAAAAGAAAGAGGCGAACAAGAACAAATTTCACAACACAGAAAAAGTTACGCTCACAGTGAGCACGAGACCAAAAGAAATAACTGCAACGAAGATCCGGGAAAACGAAAATTGAGTTCACTGTGGAGTGCACGCATCCTCTAAAAGGGAATAGCAAATAACCACCAACAAGAAGAATGACATTGCGATTGAAACTCGACAACTCTTGAGTGAAAAGAGCAAAAGTTTATGAACAATTCAAATAACCACAAGTTACAAAACTTGACTCAATTCTCAAATATTCATAATGCTCTCTCCTTTAACCCAGTAATTAATTCTTTGACTAACATCACTTTGCCACAAAGAACAAGATAAGGTCTTTAGTCCAAACCACAAGGACTAATTAAGAACCAATAAAAATTCTTCCATACGTTATATTTATTGAGCAGTTCAACTACACAAGAAACATGAGATCCAAATAATCTCACCACCAAACTCAAACATTTCCAATTACAGATTTTGAAAAGTAAGTAGATTATTCTCCTCTTAAAGGAACCAACATAACTTCTTTGATTGCAACCTCGCGTTGCGGCTCAAACCAAAGAGCCTTTAGAGTAAACCACACAAATCTCTTAAGAAGCAAGGACAATCCAATACCTTAATTTATTTAAAATAATTTGATTACGGATGATTTAAGAGCTCAAAGAAAATATCACAAAGCTAAACTTGAAATATTCACATCCGAACGATATCACCAAGGGCGATCAAATTACTATGGGTATTAACATCAATTTCACAACAACAATTAGAAAACATTTCAAAAGACCCACGTGAAAAGAATGAGTTGATTCTTTCTCGAAAGAAGAGACAAATGAAAACGATTTTCACCAACTAGAAAACTCATCCACCACTGCACTTGAACATGGGACCAAGAGAAGAAACCAATTAAGCAATGAACTCACAGAACATAAGTGGAGTCCACGGTTGAACGCATAAGCCTCACAAGAAGAGAATATCGAACCTTAACAGATAAGAACAAATAAGTATTCAAAATCAAACACTTGCATCATCAAGAACCATTGCAACATTGTAACATATCGTTACTCGATAAACTTCATTTACCACATAAAGCCCGAACCCCAAAAGATCATGAATACAAATTCAAATTTGATCATTTAGGAAATATCACCATGGGTGATCAAATTACTACGAATTAACCTCATTCTCACATTTTTGACTATTTAATAACATCGACAACATACATAGTACCAAGAATCATCAAACTTTATTACTCCATCCTAAAACTTCCCAAAGGGAACACAAACCACAAGGTTGAAACAAATTTATCATAACAAGTTTATGCTAAGCAATAACAATATCACAAGGCACGCTAACAAAGACTACTTACGAAATTCATCTACTCAATTGTTGGTGTTGCTCAACACTTTCTTCACGCTCATTAACAAATGATGATTGTACTAACCACGCGTATACATACGGTACTAATTCTATTTGCAATCACATAACCATTTATAAACATAGATTCACATTTCACCTTTGTTGAAATCATTTCAAAACATGATTAAAGATTCACTAACATAATTTTCTATAAACAAGGTTTCATGAGTCGATACACCAAACACCCATCCGGTACTTTATACAAGTTTCAACAATTTTAGCATACTAGGAAATAGATAAATCTAGCTCTTATGTAAGATCTATAGGTTCGAATAGATATTGTGAGTCTTTATTTAACATACACCATGAATCAAATACAAGGACATATCAAATTAATCGGTTTCACTTCCATGGATGGTAGTTAAGAGTAATTGATTTGCACTATGCTAATAACCCAACTTGGTAACTCATATCATAACAATTTATTCGCTTAATCATAAATTCTCAATTTAAGCATGGCAAGACATCACAAAAGGATTCTAACACCTTACTACAAGAAAAGAGAGACTTCAAACCTCAACGCTCAAGTAATCCAAAGAAACAGATAAAGCCAAAGCTTTCCCAAGCAACCGAACTTACAATGGAAAACTCTTCACTAATCAAGTTATCAAATGAGTAAATGAGTCATTCTTTTCAATGAGAAAGAAGGAGCAACCAAGAAAACATCAATCTTGCCAATTGACAACGATCACAAGTAGTAGAAACAACTCAACGGTTGAAAGGCAATATTTGTTTCAGAGAACCAAGAGGATCTATGGAAAACCATAACTATCATGGACCACAAATCCGGAGAAGTTCATCAACCACCACAGGACAAGAATTGCCAAATTCAAATCAAGAAAGAGAACAACTTTCTAAAGCAACTCACGCTTAACACCAAACTATGGTACTGGGTAACTACTCCTCTAACCACGTTCGCGAACGGTGGTGTAACTCGTGAATCCCGAGTAACAACCACGACCTCCACTTCTTATCATTTGATAACATCACGCCTCACGAAATACTCAATTATGATTACACAGATCATCTCATGGCAATCATAGTATTAGTTCATAGATATTGAATATCATAGCAGATCATATATTACCAACAAGGATGATAGTACGAAGCAATTCAACAGTTGCTCAACCAAAATGAAACATAATAATGATATTGCGGAAGCAATGTACTTTTCAACCCCACCCATCGTGCACAAGTGTGTCATTTTAATGTTCGTCTATTAACCACGGACCTAAAGCCCGCTCTGATACCAACTGTAACACCCTGGCTATCCGGAAGCCAAGATGTCACCTAAAACATCTAACATACATCCATAATGCGGAAGAACTTGAAACAAGTATATCAACTAAAGACAGCATTAAGATAAACAGGACATGGTGAAGGTATCCTTCCTTCACCTTCTAAGTTATTTAATACTGAACATCAATAAAGAGGGTTCACACGCAGTAATAAATCAACTTCCAGGTGGAGAATGTATCCTTCCTTCTCCAATTATAATTTAATTATTACAGTTCATCGATAACGAATGAAATATGAAACTATAATTTAGTCTTGAACATGAATTTGATGTTGTGAACAAGTAGTGTGTGTCTACTCCCTCCCAAGAGCCAACATCAGGGGTTACCTAAAATAAACAAACAACGCAAGAGTGAGTCCATGACTCGGCAAGTACGATTATCAATAAGATAATCATTCAATATGAATAAGACAAACTCATCATCGTTCGATCACATCACAACCGACTACACATGAAAACATGATATGAATGCTCAAAATCAAAGGAATGGACTGCACACATGCATATATCAGTATAGCGGTGAAACACCCGTCGGTGTTCACTCAAGCCCGCATCTTAACAAAAATGCGGATCCACTTCCGTATGAAGAACGTTTCATACGGTGTCCAACATTGCCCATCTTGGAGTTAATGGGTCTTACATGCCCATTCTGGAATTAATGGGTCTTTCAAATCCACTCCGTGGACGGACATGACAATGTCCAACACTGCCCACATTGGAATGGTGGGACTTGCAATCCACTTTCGTGGATGAAACATGCATAATGAATGCATAGAATGAAATACGAATATTGAAAGACATGATAACAAAACATGGATTCAACACATATGAAAGAACATAGACAATCCATCTTCTCTCGTATCATACCAAATCACAGCATGACCATATAAACATTCATCAATCACAATCATTAAGGGTGGCAATGTACTTGCCTTACGCGATGCGACGCGTTAGTCGGCAAAGGTGATACTCATAAACCCGAGGCTTCACCTCCTAAACAAGTAAAATAATTTCAATAAGGACATAATATACCCAACACTACTAATCGACGATAAACACTGCTTCCCTGATGACTCTAGTCATTAAAACAAAGCTTAAACTGAAATCAACAATTTCTGACATAACTTAATTCTGGACAGCAGCACGGTAATTGACATATCTATTGGTCTGGAACTCGGAATGAGGTGAGACCAATTTCCATGGATTCTTAACTGACATATCTACAATACTCTGGTTGGGCAAAAGTTCAGATTTTGCCTCTAATAAAATTTGGCCCACGGCTCAAATCTGTTGACTGAATTAATAGACAGAAATATCGGCTAAATTAAAATATCCATAACTTTTGTTGTACAACTCCAAATTGGACGTTCTTTAACAATCTGAAAAGGTTATGAAATTATCTACAATAACCTAGTTGGCACGACATTCATAAATTGTATTTAACAAAAAGTGGCACACGGGTCAAAATTAAAGATAGAAACTGACAAACAAACTGGACAGACTGACATACAATCTGGACAGTCACATTGAAAAGTGCATAACTTTTGATCTATAAATCCAAATGAAGTGTTCTTTATCAATCCTGAAAGCTAGTGATGTCACCTTCAAAATTTGTTATGGGCAAGACCTCTGAATCACCCTCTAACTAGGCCATAAATCAACCTATACAGAGACTGCTAATTCTCGTCAGGATTCTGGACAGCAGATAGTAAATCTATCATAACTTTTGACTCGTTCATCGGATTTTAGTGTTCTTGGCGGCCACCGAAAGCTAAGAACAAGACCTACAATACTCCAGGAGATGAACATCTCTAATTCGGCCTCTAAAATACCGAAACAGACCGCGCAACATAGAACAGCAAGTCTGATTCTACACGCAGCACTAACAACAAATCAAAATACGGCATCTACCAAGAACGGAATGAGCAAAATAGTAGGGAAAACGATTTTACTCTCGAAGATCAGTGAGGTGCTGAACCGTGTGTGGATCCCCAAAGGAAGACGACAACCCGGCTCTTCCTCCCAAGATTTGGCCGGCGGCACCAATGGAGGAGGGAGGGAGGTGGCTGCCCAAAACTCATGGATGCGCAGGGTGAGGGAGGGAGAGGGGCGGCTGCCAGGAGGGAGGAGGCGCAAGGTGTGGGAGGGGGCTAGGGTTAGAGCCGCCCCTTTTGCCATAAGGCCGGCCCCCCTTTGGGCCCCCAATCGGCTGCCCCCATGGGCCTTCGACTGCCCCCTAGGGCCACTCGGCTGCCCCTTGGGGCCAGATGGCCGGCTCCCCTCTTGGGCCTGCTGGCCGAAGGCCCAGGCCCAAGACCCGGAAGAACAGCTGAAAACCCCCCTTTTTATACTTTTGAATTCAAATTCGAACAGGTTTCTTCCTGATCAAAAACAGGGTATTACAGCTGCTACTAGTGAATTTACTGATTTTGCTTCTATTTGGTGGAAAGAACATTGCCGTCAACATCCCAATAACATACCTAACACTTGGGAGGCTTTAAAATTGCTTATGCGGCATCGATTTGTTCCCTCATATTATGCTCGTGATTTGTTAAATAAATTACAACGCTTAAGACAAGGTACAAAGTTTGTGGAAGACTACTATCAAGAATTACAAATTGGTATGTTGCGTTGTGGTTTAGATGAGAATGAGGAGGCATCAATGGCTAGGTTTTTGGGAGGGTTGAATCGAGAAATTCAAGACATCCTTGATTATAAAGAATACAACTCCATTACTAGATTGTTTCATCTTGCTTGCAAAGTGAACGTGAAGTGCAGGGACGCGGGACGAGGACAACTCATCGCCGCCATCGATGCACCCGCCGCCACCCTTCAACAAGCCGCTACCGCTACTTCAAATCCAGCACCACGAAGTTTCGAAGCAACCAAATCAGCACCACAAGCGCCCGCAAAACCTCCTCTTCGATTGCTTGACGGGACGAACTAAGGATATTCAATGCCATCGGTGCAAAGGCTATGGACACATGATGTGGGATTGTCCAAACAAGCGCGTACTGATCATATGCGATGATGGCGGGTATTCCTCTGCTAGTGATTTTGATGATAAAACATATGCTATGCTTGTAACTGACCCTGCAGGACTTGATGATGAATCTGATCATGAGGAGGAACATGTTGACGCCGAAGGTGCCGACAAGTATTTAAGCATTATAGTGCAACGCGTACTAAGTGCACAAGTTTCTCGTGCCGAGCAAAATCAGCGCCATAATTTGTTTCAAATCAAGGGTGTTGTCAAGGAACGCTTGATTCGCATAATTATTGATGGTTGGAGTTGCAACAATTTGGCGAGTATGGATATGGTGGAGAAGCTTGCTTTTCCGACCAACCCTCATCCCCACCCAAACCATATTCAATGGTTCAACAACAGTGGTAAGTTGAAGGTAACACGAATGGTGAGAGTAAACTTTTCTATCGATTCATACCATGATTATGTTGATTGCGATGTTGTTCCTATGCAAGCTTGTTCATTGTTATTAGGACGACCTTGGCAATACGATACTGATTGTGTGCATCATGGTAGGAATAATCAATACTCTCACATGTTCAAGGGAAAGAAAATTGTGATGCATCCTATGACTCCTGAACAAATTGTTAAAGATGAATTTGCTAGAGCTAGTAGAGAGAAGAATCAGAAGAATGCTAGGAGCGAAAATCAGATTGTAGCAAAAGAACTTGAGCAACATAAAAAGAAAGAACCTAAATCTACTCATGTGAAGAATAAAGAAATTAAATTGAAAGGTGCTAGTTTTCTTGCTACCAAATCTGATATGACTGAATTGGATACTAGTAATTCTGTTTGCTATGCATTAGTTTGCAAAGAAGCTTTGTTTTCGTTTGAGGATACATCTTCTTCTTTGCCTCCTGTTATCACTAACATTTTGTAGGAGTACAATGATGTCTTTCCGAAGGACATACCGCCGGGGTTGCCACCGCTTCGAGGGATTGAGCGTCAAATTGATTTAATTCCCGACGCATCACTGCCCAACCGCGCACCATATAGCACCAATCCAGAAGAAACTAAAGAAATTCAGCGCCAAGTTCAAGAATTGCTTGCTAAAGGGTATGTACGTGAATCTCTTAGTCCTTGTGCTGTTCCGGTCATTTTAGTGCCTAAGAAAGATGGATCATGGCGCATGTGTGTAGATTGTAGAGCAATTAATAATATCACCATTAGGTATCGTCATCCTATTCCTAGGTTAGATGATATGCTTGATGAATTGAGTGGCTCTATTGTTTTCTCTAAGGTTGATTTGCGTAGTGGATATCACCAAATTCGCATGAAATTAGGCGATGAATGGAAAACAGCATTTAAAACTAAGTTCGGGTTATATGAGTGGTTAGTAATGCCTTTTGGATTAACTAATGCACCTAGCACCTTCATGAGACTAATGAACGAGGTTTTGCGTGCTTTCATTGGTAGATTTGTGGTGGTTTATTTTGATGACATATTGATATACAGCAAATCCTTAGAGGAACATCTTGACCATTTGCGTGCTGTTTTTAATGCCTTACGTGATGCACGTTTATTTGGTAACCTTGAGAAGTGCACCTTTTGCACCGATCGAGTCGCGTTTCTTGGCTATATTGTTACTCCACAGGGAATTGAAGTTGATCAAGCCAAGATTGAAGCAATACAGAGTTGGCTGACTCCTAACACGGTCACACAGGTACGAAGCTTTTTAGGACTTGCTAGATTCTACCGCCGCTTCGTGAAGGATTTTAGCACCATCGCTGCACCATTGAATGAGCTCACCAAGAAAGGCGTGCTATTTGTTTGGAGCGCCGCACAGGAGAACGCCTTCACCACGTTGAAAGATAAGTTAACACATGCACCACTACTCCAACTCCCTGACTTTAATAAGACTTTTGAACTAGAATGTGATGCGAGTGGAATTGGTTTAGGTGGTGTATTGTTACAAGAAGGTAAACCTATAGCATACTTCAGTGAGAAATTGAGTGGGCCTAGTTTGAACTATTCTACTTATGATAAGGAATTATATGCACTATTTCGAACTTTGAAAACTTGGCAACATTATTTATGGCCCAAAGAATTTGTTATACATTCTGATCACGAATCTTTAAAGCATATTCGAAGTCAAAGTAAATTGAACCGTAGACATGCAAAGTGGGTTGAATTTATTGAGTCTTTTCCTTATGTCATAAAACACAAGAAGGGAAAGGAGAACATTATAGCTGATGCTTTGTCTAGGAGATATACCATGCTTTCACAACTTGACTTCAAAATTTTTGGATTGGAGACTATTAAAGAGCAATATGTGCATGATGCTGATTTTACAAATATATTGTTGAATTGTAAAGAAGGGAAAACGTGGAACAAATTTGTTAATAATGATGGGTTTGTGTTTAGAGCTAACAAGCTATGTATTCCTGCTAGCTCCGTTCGTTTGTTGTTGTTACAGGAAGCGCATGGAGGCGGGGTGATGGGACACTTTGGCGTGAAGAAAACGGAGGATATACTTGCTGATCATTTCTTTTGGCCAAAGATGAGACGAGATGTCGAGCGCTACGTTGCTCGCTGCACTACATGTCAAAGAGCTAAGTCACGACTTAATCCTCATGGTTTATACATGCCTCTACCAGTTCCTAGTGTTCCGTGGGAAGATATTTCGATGGATTTTATTTTAGGATTGCCTAGAACAAAGAAGGGGAGCGATAGTATATTCGTGGTTGTTGATAGATTTTCTAAGATGGCTCACTTTATACCATGTAATAAGAGCAGTGATGTTGCCAATATTGTTGATTTATTTTTTCGTGAGGTTGTTCGATTGCATGGTGTGCCTAATACTATAGTTTCAGATCGTGATGCTAAATTCCTTAGCCATTTTTGGAGAACTTTATGGGCTAAATTGGGGACTAAGCTACTATTTTCTTCTACTTGTCATCCCCAAACTGATGGACAAACTGAAGTTGTGAATAGAACCTTATCTACAATGCTTAGGGTTGTGTTAAAAAAGAATTTAAAAATGTGGGAAGAATGCTTGCCTCATATTGAGTTTTCTTATAATCGTTCATTGCATTCTACTACAAAGATGTGCCCTTTTGAAGTTGTTTATGGTTTTGTTCCTCGTGCTCCTATTGATTTAATGCCTATTCTATATTCAGATAAATTGAACTTTGATGCTAAACAACGTGCTGAATTGATTTTAAAAATGCATGAGACAACTAAGGAGAATATAGAGCGCATGAATGCTAAATATAAACTTGCTGGTAGTCAGGGGAGAAAACATTTAACTTTTGAACCAGGAGATCTTGTTTGGTTGCACTTGAGAAAAGATAGGTTTCTTGAATTGAGAAACTCAAAATTGATACCTCGAGCTAATGGTCCTTTTAAAGTGTTAGAAAAGGTTAATGATAATGCATACAAACTTGACCTGCCTGCAGATTTTGGGGTTAGTTCCACATTTAACATTGCAGATTTGAAGCCATACTTGGGACCAGAGGATGAGCTTGAGTCGAGGACGACTCAAATGCAAGAAGAGGAGGATGATGAGGACATCCCTAACTTGGATACAACCGCGTCTACACACACTGCTGATCCACAACAAATGTTACAAGGACCAATTACTCGAGCTCGTACTCGCCAACTTAATCACCAGGTGAATTCGCTCATAGATTTATATATTACTGAGAATAGATCGCTACCTAATGCAAGTGATTTAATTGTGCTTAGGAATATGGGAAAGAACCAAGGAGAGGTATGTGGAGTCATGGACAAGCATAGGAGGCATAATGGAGGTCATCACATCACTTTGGGTCCGAGCCAAGCAAGAATTCGAGTTGGGCTCGTTCTGGATTCGAGTTCGGACTACTGCAACAGCACTAAGTTCAAACAGACGTAACTTCTTCATACGGACTCCGTTTGGGACGTTCTTGGACTTCATTGAAAGCTTATCAAGTCTACTTTTTAATGGATCCAACCTTAGCTTCAAATTCCAATCGAGCCGGCCACAATAAACAAAACAATTCACGTCTATTTTTTTGTCCGAGCCAAAAAGGGTGTTGCGCCACCTCCTCTTGGGCCCATGGGCCTTGTAACCCTAGGGGCATGCGTCCACTTCCCTTGCCGCCACCCCTGGTCGTATTCCCATATAGGAGCCGTCGTTCCCTTGGCCAGAACTCAGATTTCGTTGAGTTTAGGTTTAGCCATTGTGCAAACTTCTGTTCTTCAGTTGTGTCGGACGACCACCTATCAAGACAGCCTTCGGGATCCCACCTTTGATTTTCAATACCATCTACGCTACATTCTTATTCGCAATATCAGATTGCCTATATTTTATTCTTGCTAGTTCTTCGATTGCTCGCAGGAATCGAACCTCGTGTTCAGGTTGATCACGCTTCTAGCACGGTCAATAACATCTCGGAGTTGGTTCAACGATTGCTAAGGCGCAAGCGTCGTTGTACGGTTGTAGTCGGATCGCGAGAGTCACCTCCACCAAAATTGATAGTTATCAATCTCATCGAAAGATCGGGTACCCCGCCTCCATCACACAGTCTATCTGTCCTCGGTTCTTGGCTAGCCAATCCATTCCTAAGATCATATCTAATCCTTGGGAATGTAAGACTATTAAATCAGCTAGGAAAGTTACTCCAGATATCTTCAAGGTGAGGTTTGGGCATAGGGAACCAGTCCTCATTTCTGAGCCCAGGGACTGAATTAACATAGGGTGAACTAAGGGAGAGGTAGATAACCCATATTTTTCCACAAATTTGCTTGAAACAAACAAATGTGAAGCTCCTGAATCGAATAGAACTGATGTTGGTACTGAATCGACAAGAAACATACCAAGAACAACATCTAGTGCAGATTGAGCTTCTTTAGCGGTGATGTGGTTCACTCTGCCCTTCACAAACTGGTTCGGCTTCTTAGCAGCAGAGGTATTGCCAGCAGCTTGGACTCCTATCTTGGTTGCAGGTGGAAGATGCTTCTTAGGACACTTATTTGCAAAGTGCCCCTTCTCCTGGCAGTGATAGCAAGTAACTTCTGATGTGTCCTTCTGAAACTGGCCTCCTGCAGAGGAGTTGCGGAACTCCTGACGAGGTGTAGAGTTAGGCATCCTTGAAGAGGAGGAAGACTGAAATTTGCCGCACTGAGGTGGCTGAGTTGAAACAGTGCGGGGCTTCGGGAGACCTCCAGAATTGAATTTCTTAGCTGCCATCCTCCGCTTGCGGTTCTCTATCTCCTGATGTTTGCCCTCTTGGTGGATAGCTTTGTTCACCAATTACTAAAAGTCGGTGAAGTCCTGAGAGATCAGACGGACAGAGAGTTCATCATTCATTCCTTATAGGAATCGTTCTTGCTTGTCCTCATCCTTGGCCACATCTTCTGGTGTATAGCGAGCAAGCTGATTAAACTTGTGTAAATACTCGCTCACCGAGCGGTTGCCTTGGCGAAGCGAAATTCCTTCTTCTTTAAGGTCATCATGCCAGCAGGAATGTGAGCACGCCTGAAAGCTCACACAAACTCAGCCCAAGTGATGGACCGGTTATCGTCATTGGCTAGACTGTAGTTGTCCCACCATTTAGAAGCTAGTCCTGGAAGCTAATGAGAGGCAAACAGCACCCTCTCACGGTCTGTGCACTGAGCAATATACAGCTTCTTTCCAATGGCCTGAAGCCAATCATCGGCGTTCATAGGTTCTGGGCTGCTTGAGAAGGTTGGTGGATGCATCCTCATAAACTCAGATGTGCTGGTCCTTTGAGGTGGTGGGTGTGGTGGAGGAGCATGAGATGCTGCTATCGCTTGAGCATTCTGGTTGTTGTTGAGGGACTGGGCTAACAGGTCAATCAGATGTGACTGGTTAGCCCTCATTTGGTGCCCATCAGGGGCTTCGCTTGGAGGAGGTGGTGGCTCCTGAACTCGATTCTCTTGGTAGTCAGCATTCTCGTTTCCCTGTCCGCTGGCGCTGCCGCTTCTAGTACGAGTAGTCACCATCTGCTGGAAGTTCAAGGACATAGGAAAGAGAAAGAGAAAATAAGGGGGATATTTCCAAAACAACCCAACAACCAAATAAACTCAGGGCAAACAAAGCAAATTTTCAAAATAATCTCACTTTAATTATTTTATTAAATTATTGTCCATTCCAAACATAGAGTCCAAACATCACACTACAAGCGGAAGATAAACAAATAGTAACAATATTACAGACATAGCGACAGGCCACAAGATACACAAATAGACAACAACGACAAGTGAAGAAAAGTGCCATAAGATGGCTATAAACAAAGCCAATCGGTGTGCCTCCAACCCACAAGGCATCCCAGGACCGCCAAGACTAGTCGTCACCCACGAAGCGACAAAGACTCACAGTGAGGCCCACGAGGCTCACCTTCTTCCTCTGCAACAAAAACATTAAGCAAAGCACACGAGTACAAAGATTGTCTTTGTACCCGCAAGACGACGTGTGAACTAGCGGACTGTTCATATGCTACATGCGAGCTTGTTTGGTGGAGGTCATATGGTTCATTTGCATAAAGCCAATTTTCATTTGCAATAATGTCTGATTTAAAGGCAAGTTTGCAATTCATTTTTAATGTTGAAATCAAGTGATGGGATAATAATAGCAAAAGAGTAAGTAAAAACATCCTAGAAGTGACTATCCCAATAGTCACCACAACAATAGCACTAATCCCAGTTCGTACCACCCATCAAGTTTTAATTTAAATGTTGTAGTCTAACTCTTGGAAGACCTTGCCAAGCGTGTCCATAACCTAGGACGAGGCTATTCGAATAGTTTGAACCCTGCGGGGGTGTACCAATGTACCCACACTTGGACCGCCTTTAAGCCAAAACACACTTAGAAGGTATCTAGACATGACTAAGTCCTCTGAGACTGTTTCCAATATTGTGTATTAACTACTGAGCTCGTATGGATAGAAACCCATACGCTTACATGGTAAAGCCGAAAGACAACTACCCACTCGGGATAAAGCTTTTGGACAACTACCATGCTCCCACCTCCATCCCTCCTGCGACCTCCTGCGACCGGAGCCAATACGCCAAAGTACTAGGTCAAGAGAGGTCCCATATACTCTAGTGTGGTTATACGCCAAAATGCTTAGTTGGTGTAACAAGATGTTCGGTCCTTGTTGACTCGGGCACCATTCGATCACCCAACAGATCACACCAATCATACCGTTGTGCCCAAGTCTAAATCATTTTGGTTTTCAGTTTTAGTTTTGCAATTAAACATAGCAAAAATCTGAAACAATAAGTTATAGTAAATTTTGTGTGATCAAGGTTACCGACTAAAGTCGATAACACTTGATTCACCGATAGCTAAGCATATCTAAGCAATTTGACCCGGATCTACTAAGTGACAAGAGACCATCCGTGACCTCTAATCACGACAAATAACCTAGGCTCGAGTAGTAGAGATCAATATTTTGTCTACAGGATATGCAACTCAGATTTAACTAATCAATTTAACACAAATTAAGCAATGCATACATACATTGAAACAAAATATTAGACTTTAAAATCTGGGATAGGAATGATCAAGCTGCTTGCAGTCTTTGTTGCTCAATAAGGTGCGGAGGATCGTCCTCGGGGTTGCCGCAAATATCGAATCCTAACGATCGAACATAACGACAAATAAGAACGAATAACACGCAAAACTCAAACATACAACAACATCAAAACAAGCCAAAACTCACACAAAGCAGCCTAAGCATGAAATAACAAAATTTCAGAAACAGAGAACAATTCATTTTAAGTTATTAATAATTTTCTATGAATTTTCTAAGCTAAAAACACAACAAGCACTAGTTAATTACTTAACAGATTTTCATGAGCAGAAGCAGTGTGCAAAACCTATTCTAATAGTTAGTATCTGAAAATGAAATTTACTGAATTGGGTTCATTGAATTTGGACAATTATTGGAAGAGATATGCATTTTCTAATTTAGAAGATACCTAAGGCATCATTTTATTAATTAACAGATTCTTGCTACAGAGACATGGATGAAACTAATTTTTGTAAATAATACATTTAAAAGAAAATTAACAAAGACTGGTTTCATGCAATTTGGATAAAATTGAATTAGCTATGCATTTTACAAGTTTAAATGAATTATCGAGCCTTGAAAACATATTACGAAATACTAAAGCATTAAATCCTTTTTCTACACTTGACAAGAAGCCCGACCATCGACGGATGGCCCGCTGCAACACATGACAGACAAAGCACTCGCCTAAAGTGACGTCGAAGGCGTATTCAAAGAATCGTCTTCGGCTCACTAAGGTGCAAACCTAAAACACTCTCACAGAGAAATACACCTCCCATCGAGAAAACGCATTGAAACTACACACCTACCGGCATTCGGGCCCACATAACGAGAGACTCGAGAATTAAAGCGATTAGACTTGAATCCTAAAACAGGTTTAACACCGAGGGGCCACAAGTCGGTGACCTAATAGAACTAGGTTTAGCGATAACTAAGCCCGCCGCGGCTCGTCGGCACGCTGCGAGGACGGTGGCGCGGCCGCGCGCAGTGTTCTAGCAACCCGGTGAGTTTCAAGGCGAGTGAGTGGTACCTTAAGGTTCGCAAAGACCTCACGAACGGTGGCGGTGACGCGGAGCCCAATGGTCGCGGAGATGGGCTCACGACGGCGGAGGCGGAGAAGAAACTACGGCTCGCAGAAGGCGCTCTGAGACTTGGCAGCTACGAGAAGGTGCGCCACGGATCGCGAGACACCAGGAATGATAAGCCCACGAGCTCGATGATGGAGGAGGGCGGTGGCGCCGGAATTGACACGGCGGCGCTTTACCGAGCTTGAAGGAGAAGGCGTCGCAAAGCCTCGGTGAAGCGCCAAAAAGTGAAACAAGGTCAGTTAGACTCGAGAGTCGATTGCGATCCTAAAGGACCAAAGTTGAAACTAGAAACTCACGAACGCAGATGAGCTTGCGGGCCGAGATCACCGGAGGCGAAGACTTACGAACACACCCGGCGATACATCGACACCGAGGGCTCGGGATGGGAAAAATGGAGGCGGCGTCGGCGTGGATCACGCGTGTGGTGTGGTCGCGGGCTCGGCGGCGCTAACACGGCGGCGTTGCTCTCGGGTTCTTCTCGGCGGAAAGGAAATTTGGGCGGAGAAAACACGAGAATGGACGCGAAGAAGGTAGTGGATGGGCTCGAGGGTAGATGAGATCCCGCGATACTTCATGGTGACACGAGGACAAAAGGTGGCGGCGGCGAGGACGTGGCAAACATGCACGCCACGGCCGCGAGCTCCGGTGAGGTCGCGGAGAAGGCGAGGTTGATCTGGCAGTGGGACCCACATGTCGCCGGCGAGAGCAAGCGGTGCGAGTCGGAGGTTTGATTTGATCAGATCGCACCGGCCGTTGGATCTAAAACGACGGTGAGATTGATGTATGCATTCGGACGGTCGGTTGCGCACGCGCGTGGATCGCTCGATTTGCATCGGACGGTCACGATCGATTGGGCTCGCGTGCAGCTAGTTGGCGCGACCGAGTCAAGTGGCGCGGTCGGACTCGAGTCCGAGTTGGGTCCGAGCCGAGGAACGATAATTCCATATTTGATTTAAAAGACAGAGAAGGTCTTGGGAATTTTTAGGAGTAGCTCCAGAGCTCCAAAAATTTCAGAAATTTTTATGGTAGCTACTAGGGACAGAGGACAACCTTGTATAATTTTTCCAGAACTTTTATGCACTGCATTGTTCTAGAGAAAATTCACAAGCTGCTGCAGAGAGGTTTGACCAGATTTCTAAACTGGTTTGACTTGGGCATTTGAAATAGCAAACAAAATCTAAAAATTGTGAAACAATTCAGGAGGTAGATAGGATGATCAAGATGATAGGAAAAATAATTTCAGAGGATGATCACAAGTTTGAAGGCTAAGGATTTCTTGACAACAATCTCCATTAACAAGAATTTAATTCTAGAAAAGGGAAATTGCTAGGGAAAAATGTAGAAATTTTCAAATGATTTGAAGAGACAACAAAAGTTTTTATTTCTCCTCAAAATTTCACATTTGAAATACAAACCCTAAGTTAGGGCTGTTACAAATCTCCCCCTTACAGAATCTCGCCCAGATTCGATCATCTGGAGAAGAAGGATGGGTAATCTGCTGGAGGCGATCTTCGCGTTCCCAAGTGGCTTCATCCTCGGAGTGGTTCGACCAGCGAACTTTGAGGAACTTAATCACACGGTTCCTCGTTCTGCGTTCACTTCTTCGAGGATCTGACGGACGCTCACGATAAGACAGATCTTCCTGCACATCGATATTTTCCAATGGTGTTTCCTCAACTGGAACACGAAGGCATTTCTTCAATTGTGACACATGGAAAACATCGTGCACTCCTTCAAGTGTAGCCGGCAACTCCAACTTGTATGCAACGGCTCCACTTTCTTGATGATGCGATATGGCGACATATCGAGCTAGCTTGCCCTTGACACTAAGCGGCGGTGTCCCTTCAAAGCGAGACTTGAGATACACAAAGTCATTGGTGGAAACTCAGCTCACGGCGCGCCGACCGCATAGCTCTTCTCGGAGATCGAGCTACGTGCAAGTGCTCACGAATCAACTGCACTTGACTTTCAGCCTCATTGATGGAATCTGGACCAAAGAACTGCCTTTCACCAGTTTCTGACCAGTTCAACGGTGTTCTGCAGCGCCGACCGTACAAAGCCTCAAATGGTGCTATACCGAGACTAGCCTGGAAGCTGTTGTTGTAAGAGAACTCAGCAAGTGGTAGGCACTTCTCCCAATTCTTCCCATAGGAAAGAACACAAGCACGGAGCATATCTTCAAGCACCTGATTGACGCGCTCCGTCTGACCATCGGTCTGAGGATGATAGGCCGTGCTGAAAGTAAGACGAGTTCCCATGGCCTCCTGCAGACTATGCCAAAACCGAGAGGTAAACAACGCCCCACGGTCAGACACAATCGTCTTGGGTACACCATGCAAACTCACAATCCTTGATACATAGAGCTCGGCTAGAGGTTCCACACGGAGCTGACTCTTGACCGAAGGAAATGCGCCACTTTAGTTAGCTTTGTCAATGACAACCCAAATGGCGTCGTTTCCCTTGGATGAGCAGGGCAAACCGTTGATGAAATCCATGCCTCTGAATCCCACTTCCACTCTGGTATAGGCAAGGGTGAAGAAGACCATTGGGCCGATGCTCGGCCTGACGCGACAACATACGTCACATCGGCAACGAACACAGCAATCTCGCGCTTCATGCGAGTCCACGAGAATCTCGACGCAGATCTTGATACATTTTGGTGGCCGGGATGGATGGACAAAGGCGAATCATGGGCCTCTGAAGAATCAAATCCGCAGTCGGGACCTTTGGGACCACAAGGCGCGCCCAAACCACACAACACCGTGCTCATCTTACGTAAAGCATTTAGTTGAACCATCCACGATGTTCGCTTGATTTTGCCCATACCAACATCCGATTCTTTGTCTTGACTTGATTTGATCCACCAAGGTTGGTTGCACTGTCAGGCGATGGGAACCGTGCTCAACCAAACCCAAGTTGAGGCGCTGAAATTCGCAAGAAGTGCGGTTCTTTGCTCTTGGATCATCGAGTATTGCAATACACCTTTCGCTAAGTGCATCGGCAACCACATTGGCCTTGCCGGAGATGATCTTTGAATACCCATATCATAATCTTTGATCAATTCTAGCCATCTCCTCCTCGCTGAGGTTGAGATCTGGTGAGTGAATAAGTATTTCAAACTCTTGTGATCGGAATACACCTCCAATGGTTTCGATCAAATAATGCCGCCAAATCTTGAGTGCATGAACTACTGCGCAGCAAGCTCTAAATCATGGGTGGGATAGTTGAGCTCATGAGGCCTCATTTGCCTAGATGCATAGGCAAGCGCCTTGCCTTCTTGCATAAGAACACACCGAGTCCCCGACGAGAGGCATCGCAATAAATATCGAAGTTCTTGTGGATATCGGGAAGAGTAAGGACTGAGTGAAGTCAATGTTGTTTGAGCTCCTGAAAGCTCTCATCACAAGCAGAGGACCACACAAACTTCTTGTCCTTCTTGAGCAATTCGGTCATTGGCTTTGCGATCTTGGAGAAGTTCTCGATAAAGCGCGGTAGTAGCCCGCTAGACCAAGAAAACTCCGCACAGTGGTGACTTGGTGGCCCCAAGATAGAACATCATCGACTTTTTGGGATCTCTGACTATTCCTCCATTGAAAGAACATGGCCCAAAATGCCACTTCCTTCAACGGAACTCACATTTCTTGAACTTTGCATCTGGTGATGCTCCATAACTTGCCCAAAATAATCTTGGATGCTCGGCATGCTCTGCTTGATCTTGGAATAGATAAGAATATCATCAATAAAGACCACCACAAATTTGTCCAAATACTCCATGAATACTGAATTCATAAGGTTCATGAACAAAGTGGAGCATTGGTTAGACCGAAAGACATGACGGTGTACTCGTATAGGCCATAACGAGTAGTGAAAGCCGTCTTCGGAATATCCTCAGCCCCGATCCGGACTTGATGATAGCCCGATCTCAGATCAATCTTGGAGAACACCTGGGCTCCAGACAACTGGTCAAAAAGATCATCAATGCGGGGCAGAGGATATTTGTTCTTCACCGTCACTTCATTGAGAGGACGGTAATCAACACACATGCGCAAAGTCTTGTCCTTCTTCTTCACAAAGATCACCGGACAACCCCAAGGAGATGGCGGGGCGGATGAAACCCTTTGCTTGGAGCTCACCAAGCTGCTTCTTCAATTCTTCTAGCTCATTGGGAGGCATTCGATCGGCGCCTTGAAATCGGGCGATGCGGCAGCAACTCGATGACAAACTCCAGATCTCGAACCGGAGGCATCCCAGGTAAATCTTCGGGAAAGACATCCCCAAAGTCAGATACTATGGGAACATCCTGAATCTGCAAGGCTGGCTTCGCTTCTATTGCACATAGATGCGGCCCAAGCCGCGAATGAAAATCCGACCCGCCGAAAAGCTGGTAAGATAGACAGTCTTCCCGCACAATCAATCGCCCCAAGTCTTTGGGACAACCAATCCATGCCAAGAATCACATCCGGACTTGCTTTGAGCAGAGAGAATAAGATTTGCTAAAAATCCCACTCCCTTGACTATGATAGGAACATCCGGCATTGTAAATCAGCTCTCATTTCCGACCCGGAGCGGATGAGCAAAGGAACTTCTAAAGGAACACAATGAAGACCACTAGCAGCAGCAAATGATCTTGAAATAAAGAATGCGATGCTCGAGAATCAAATAATCTGCTGCGGGACGAGAATTAACAAGAAGTGTACCCATCACAACATCCGCGCCTCCGAGCCTCCTCGGTGAAAGGTGGTTCACTCGGCATTGCCGCACCTCGGGCTTCGATCATCTTACAGTCGTGGGTGACCACTCCCGCTGCGCGTCCTCCATTAGGACGAGGGCTCTTTGCTGCAACACTCGAGGCGAGCATTCGCATAATGGCCCTTGTTGTGGCGGCGAAAACAAGTGACCTCGGCGCCGGATTGCGGAGGCCGCTCGCTGCTGGATCGCAGCGCACGTGGCTCAAACACGGCTGTGGTGGGCGAGGAGCTGGTGCGGATGGCCTCGGCGCCGGTGGAGCAAAAAGAACGAGCCACGAGTCGCCCACCGAGGACGAACGAGGTGGTGTGAGTAGGCGATGCGCCTCCCATTTGCGCTATGGACTGCGCGCCGCCGCCTTATGCTCAGCAACAATGGCCTTATCTACCAAGGCACGAAAGTGCGAGAAGTCCACAATAGATAGCTTGTCTGCGGCTCCTCGGACAAGCCATCCATAAACTTCTCCTGCTAGCCTCATCGAGGCCACCTCTCCCGAGCATAACGAGCGGATGATTGAACTCGTCATGGTGCTCCGTCACGCATTTGCGCCCTTGCGAGCACGAGAAACTCCTTCTTCTTGACTTCATCGGCCATCGGGGATGTGGGCGACGAAAGTCGATCGAACTCTTCCCACGCGACCACATGGCCCGCGGCTGCATGGCGAGATAGTTCTCCCACCATGAGTCTTTGCGCGCCTCAAGGTGGTGGGGCGCGAAGAGTGCCTTATCCTGCGCTGGCATCGAGCTATGTTGAGCTTCGCTCAACCATGCGCAGCCAATCATCCGCATCGAGGGTCCTCGGAGCGGGAGAAAGTCGGCGGTGCACAGACGGAGGAACTCGCAAGTCCCCGCGAGTCGGTGGCCGCCACCACCGGCAGGAGTGGAGGTATTCCTAGCAATAACCTCCAAGATGCGCGTGGTCCATGCGGTTTCGCTCGATCGGCGAGAACCTCGACCATGGTCGGAGGAGGAAGCTCCTCATCATGACCGGTGGGTGATTCAGACCACTACGGGTTCCATGACCATCTGTTCCACTAAAACAAGTTAGCAACAATTTAAAAGCAAGAAAGCCGAAATTTCTGAAAGCAGTCAGAAACAAACACAACGCAGATAAAGTTCGACCAAGAAAATCGGACATATAACTACTCACTTTACATCTTACCTATTATTCCACGATTTTCCATAGTTCTCCCAAAACTAATTCCACCACTAAGTAACTACCTTTTGAAAAGGGAAGAGAGAAACCAAGTTCTCAAAACTCAAATTAGAGTAAGGTGAGTAGAAAGCTAAGATAGGTAAGAATAAAATCGAGAATGCCTAGGTTTTCATAAACCTTTTATAATTTGAAAATAAGACTTTCAAAATATCCTAAGGACGACTATGCTTGGGTTGCTACGGTCGAATGGCTCGATACCAACTTTGTGAGGACCCCAATTTATTTGGTTTGTAATGTAACCAACCACCGGTCCTAGCATCACAAATCAAATAAGCGATCCTCGAGATATGTATACTTCGAAGCATGTATACACACCTCACAACAAAAGTATGCATCAACTCCATTCCAAACATAGAGTCCAAACATCACACTACAAACGGAAGATAAACAAATAGTAACAATATTACGGACATAGGCGATTGTGCCACAAGATACACAAATAGACAACAACGGCAATGAAGCAAAGTGCCATAAGATGGCTATAAACAAAGCCAATCGGTGTGCCTCCAACCCACAAGGCATCGGACAGGACCGCCAAGACTAGTCGTCACCCACGGCGGCACAAAGACTCACGTAAGTGAGGCCCCGAGGCTCACCTTCTTCCTCTGCAACAAAAACATTAAGCAAAGCACCGAGTACAAAGATTGTCTTTGTACCCGCAAGACCGACGTGTGAACTAGCGCACTGTTCATATGCTACATGCGAGCTTGTTTGGTGGAAGTCATATGGTTCATTTGCATAAAGCCAATTTTCATTTGCAATAATGTAATACGCTTTAAAGGCAAGTTTGCAATTCATTTTTAATGTTGAAATACAGATAAGGATAATAATAGCAAAAGAGTAAGTAAAAACATCCTAGAAGTGACTATCCCAATAGTCACCACAACAATAGCACGAATCCCAGCATTCGCACCACCCATCAAGTTTTAATTTAAATGTTGTAGTCTAACTCTTGGAAGACCTTGCCAAGCGTGTCCATAACCTAGGACGAGGCTATTCGAATAGTTTGAACCTGCGGGTGTACCAATGTACCCACACTTGAGACCGCCTTTAAGCCAAAACACACTTAGAAGGTATGCTTCAGCCTGACTAAGTCCTACGAGATCGTTTCCAATATTGTGTATTAACTACGAGCAGCTCGTATGGATAGAAACCCATACGCTTACATGGTAAAGCCAAAAGACAACTACCCACTCAGGATAAAGCTTTTGGACAACTACCATGCTCCCACCTCCATCCCTCCTGCGACCTCCTGCGACCGGAGCCAATACACGCCAAAGTACTAGGTCAAGAGAGGTCCCATATACTCTAGTGTGGTTAGCACATAAAATGCTTGGTTGATGTAACAAGATGTTC
This sequence comes from Ampelocalamus luodianensis, assembly GCA_036346255.1. Taxonomy (NCBI): domain Eukaryota; kingdom Viridiplantae; phylum Streptophyta; class Magnoliopsida; order Poales; family Poaceae; genus Ampelocalamus; species Ampelocalamus luodianensis. Next base: position 58,622,361 of record CM070622.1, on the reverse strand, counting down.
GGTCCTTGTTGACTCGGGCACCATTCGATCACACCCAACAGATCACACCAATCATACGTTGTGCCCAAGTCTAAATCATTTTGGTTTTCGCTTTAGTTTTGCAATTAAACATAGCAAAAATGTCAAACAATAAGTTATAGTAAATTTTGTGTGATCAAGGTTACCGACTAAAGTCGATAACCGCCTTGATTCTACCGATAGCTAAGCATATCTAAGCAATTTGACCGGATCTACTAAGTGACAAGAGACCATCCAATGCCTCTAATCACAAACAAATAACCTAGGCTCGGTAGTAGAGATCAATATTTTGTCTACAGGATATGCGACTCGGATTTAACTAATCAATTTAACACAAATTAAGCAATGCATACATACAGTTTGAAACAAAATATTAGACTTTAAAATATGGGATAGGAATGATCAAACCGCTTGCCCGGTGCTTTGTTGCTCAATAGGTGCGGAGGATCGTCCTCGGGGTTGCCGCAAATATCGAATCCTAACGATCGAACATAACAAACAAATAAGAACGAATAACAAGCCAAAACTCAAACATACAACAACATCAAAACAAGCCAAAACTCACAAAGAGCCTAAGCATGAAATAACAAAATTTGAAACAGAGAACAATTCATTTTAAGTTATTAATAATTTTCTATGAATTTTCTAAGCTAAAAACACAACAAGCACTAGTTAATTACTTAACAGATTTTCATGAATGTAAGCAGTGTGCAAAACCTATTCTAATAGTTAGTATACTGAAAATGAAATTTTACTGAATTGGGTTCATTGAATTTGGACAATTATTGGAAGAGATATGCATTTTCTAATTTAGAAGATACCTAAGGCATCATTTTATTAATTAACAGATTCTTGCTACAGAGACATGGATGAAACTAATTTTTGTAAATAATACATTTAAAAGAAAATTAATAAAGACTGGTTTCATGCAATTTGGATAAAAATTGAATTAGCTATGCATTTTACAAGTTTAAATGAATTATCGAGCAACAGAAAACATATTACGAAATACTAAAGCATTAAATCCTTTTTCTACAACAAGAAGCTGACCATCGGCGGGCCCGCACGATCACGATCAGACGGCACACTCGCTAAAGTGACGTCGAAGGCGTATTCAAAGAATCGTCTTGGCTCACTAAGGTGCAAACCTAAAACACTCTCACAGAGAAATACACCTCCCATCGAGAAAACGCATTATGAAACTACACACACCTAAGCGACATTAGGGCCCACATATGAGACTCGAGAGAATTAAAACGATTAGACTTGAATCCTAAAACAGGTTTAACACGAGAGGGCCCACAAGTCGGTGACCTAACAGAACCAGGTTTAGCGATAACTAAGCTTCGACGGCGGCTCGTCGGCACGCACGGGGACGGTGGCGCGGCCGCGCAGGTGTTCTAGCAACCCAGTGAGTTTCAAGACGAGTGAGTGGTACCTTAAGGTTCGCAAAGACCTCACGAACCAGGTGACGGTGACGCGGAGCCCAATGGTCGCCGGAGATGGGCTCACGACGGCCGGAGGCGGAGAAGAAACTACGGCTCTCGCAGAAGGCGCTCTGCTTCCGGCGGCTACGAGAAGGTGCGCCACGGATCGCGGAGACACCAGGAATGATAAGCCCACGAGCTCGATGATGGAGGAGGGCGGTGGCGCCGGAATTGACACGGCGCGCGCCATCGAGCTTGAAGGAGAAGGCGCCGCAAAGCCTCGGTGAAGCGCCAAAGAGTGAAACAAGGTCACAGTTAGACTCAGAGGTCGATTGCGATCCTAAAGGACCAAAAGTTGAAACTAGAAACTCACGTAACGCAGATGAGCTTGCGGGCCGAGATCACCGGAGGCGAAGACGAGCGAACACACCCCGGCGATACAATGGACACGAGGGCTCGGGATGGAAAAATGGAGCGGCGTCGGCGTGGATCACGCCGGTGTGGTCGCGGGCTCGGCGGCGCTAACACAGCGGCGTTGCTCTCGGGTTCTTCTCGGTAGGAAAGGAAATTTGGGCGGAGAAAACACGAGAATGGACGCGAAGGTAGTGGATGGGCTCAGAGGGTAGATGAGATCCCGCGATACTTCATGGTGACACGAGGACAAAAGGTGGCGGCGACGAGGGCGTGGCAAACATGCACGCACGCCGCGAGCTCGGTGAGTCGCGGAGAAGACGAGGTTGATCTTGACAGGTGGGACCCACATGTCGGCAGCGAGGAGCAAGCGGTGCGAGTCGGAGGTTTGATTTGATCAGATCGCACCGACCGTTGGATCTAAAACGGACGGTGAGATTGATGTATGCATTCGACAGTCGGTTGCGCGCAAGCGTGGATCGTCGATTTGCATCGGACGATCACGATCGATTGGGCTCGCGCGTGCAGCTAGTTGACGCGCCGAAGTCAAGTGGCGCGGTCGGACTCGAGTCCGAGTTGGGTCGAGCAGGAGGAACAATAATTCCATATTTGATTTAAAAGACAGAGAAGGTCTTGGGAATTTTAGAGGTAGCTCCAGAGCTCCAAAATTTCGAAATTTTATGGTAGCTACTAGGGACAGAGGACAACCTTGTATAATTTTTCCAGAACTTTTATGCACTGCATTGTTCTAGAGAAAATTCACAAGCTGCTGCACAGAGGTTTGACCAGATTTCTAAACTGGTTTGACTTGGGCATTTGAAATAGCAAACAAAATCTAAAAATTGTGAAACAATTCAGGAGGTAGATAGGATGATCAAGATGATAGGAAAAATAATTTCAGAGGATGATCACAAGTTTGAAGGCTAAGGATTTGCTGACAACAATCTCCATTAACAAGAATTTAATTCTAGAAAAGGAAATTGCTAGGAAAAATGTAGAAATTTTCAAATGATTTGAAGAGACAACAAAAGTTTTTTTTATTTCTCCTCAAAATTTCACATTTGAAATACAAACCCTAAGTTAGGGCTGTTACATCGCATCTAATGGAAGTACTAAAGGCATAATCTATGGGGTTTCTTGGGTGTAATATGGGGAGTTGTTAGTGCTAGCTTTGCTTGCCTTGTAGAGAGCCAGCTCCTCCTCTGTAGCCTTCAGCCTCTCTTCTGTGGCCTCCAATCTCTCCTAGACAATATGTAGCTCATCCAAGGTGTTCCCATAGGCATAATCCATCGCCTTAGCCAGGTCCACCTCGTGTGTTATCTCGGGGGAGTCTTCATCTCTAGCTGAGTGGAAAGCACTGCCCAACCGGGTCGGGATATGCATCGGGTAATAATGAAACCCAGTGCAATGGAGGCGATGGTCGTACACGTAGTGGAGCCTGCAGACTGCCTCCTTGGCTGCATCTTGGATGCCATCGGAGAAAGTGTCCTAATGCATTGGGGCGTTAAAGATGTGAAACACCATGTCATGCTCCAGGATGGAGTAGAGGATCACCTCCACTCTCCAGCGGTCTTGCCTTCCCACCTTATACTTGTAACCTTGGTATGTAGGCCTCTGATTGAAGTCCAGGTGTTGCATCATCTTCCACAGAACGGCAGCCCACTGCCCGGCAAAAACTGCATGGGAAATGGTGTTGAGTTTTTTGGCCATCTACAATTTTTTGAAACATAGATGTAGGGACCCCAAAATTCAGTCTGTTTCAAGTCAAGTGATTGCATAGAAGGCACAATCCTTAACCGAAAACGAAAAACAATTTCAAGCCCCAGATATGCATCTCATTTTAGCTCCTAAGGATCAGTAGCTAACATGTACATATCAACACAACAAGGATCACAACCATAGTCAAAATGCAAAAATATTAGAAACATTATTATTTTAATCTCAGCAAATAGGACCTAATGGCCCGATTTTCACATAAGGGCCAATTGGCCAAAACTGATCAGAAGACAATAAATTGCTGCGGAAGAAAACATGGAAATAAAAGTAAAGTACCAGGTTGGCATGCCCAAAACCCACAAGCAACCAACTGGAGTTAAAGCCGTTGCGTCTACTGCTATCACCCAAAACTGGAGCGATAGTTAAAACTAATTTGTACGACGTTCTCTCCTGCAACAAGTGGTGAAAGCACCTGAGTACAAAAGTTACTCGCAAGACTTACACGAAACTACTAAAAGAAAGTGTTTAGTAGAACCTATCCAAAGATTAGAATTTGTACATGCATAAGGCTGACAACAGAAAGGTTGTAATGGCATTAGTTTTTGCATAAAGCAGTACATCTTAATCCTACACTTGCTAAGTTTTGATAAGGTAGTTTTATAAACAAGTTTGGACTAAAACAGTAAGTAAAAGAGGATTTAATCACAAACAAGAACAAAATCAAAGTGGTTGACCAGTTTGACTAATTAACATGCATGAATACCCTTCATGTCGAATCCAGTACCCATGACAAAATTTTAATACAGAGTCTATACAATGATAATCCATCAAATCAAGTGTTGTCCGTAACTGTGGACACGGCTATTCGAATAGTTTTAACCCTGCAGGGTGTACATCTTTACCCACACGACTTGGTCAGCCTGTAAGCCCCCGGGAAAATAGCACACTACCTTAGATATGCCGGCCAAGTAAACCAAGACTTGATATTTTTTAGCAAGTTGACATTATTGAGTTGAATCACCCATGTGCGACTTGATCCCGCTTAGTACAAGTTTCTGATAGAACTTGCTAACCGGGGCACACATGTTATGTCGGGAATGCCGATTCAATGAACAGGAAATAAAAATTGTGCTCCCTTGCACATATATAATTAAAATCGGAGCCCTACGAACACATGAATCCATAAATGTCCTCACACCACCAGTTCTTCAACTCAATAACATCAGCCCCTTACTTAACCAAGCAGCAACCATACACCGCTTGTGGAAGTACGTAAGGTACTCAAATGAACGGGTCAAAGTTCAATCCTTACTGATCTGGACAAGACCACCACATTACCCAATCTCATGCACGAAGGCACCATCACTATCAAGCACTTGTCCAGATCCAAAACAAGTTTTTACCAAACAAACTTGACTTAACTTTCAGTTTTAACCAAACTGAATAAAGAAACCAAAATTGCAAATTAAAAAGTGTTTCCCAGGTCTGACAAGATAAGCTTGTCAAACCACTAACATTCTATAGACTTGCAAGGCTAAACAATTATCTAAAAACCAAACACAAGCACCAGATTTCTATCTTAAGCATAAGTGTATGGATTTGATTCAGGATAAGCCACAAAGGTTGGGGCATATAACTAACTCACAAAGTACTAATACTTCAGAATAGCATGCACACAGTTATCACTGTAATTCAAACACTAAAGTATCAAAACTGGGATCAACATGGTGCAAGAGGATGCTTGCCTTAGTAGTAAACCACTTGTTCAGGTCGTTGGAAATAAATCACTTGTTCACTCTCAATTGCGTATTCGCTCACGTCTGGCACTTCGGAATTTAAAAAAAGCAATACCAAATAAACATCGAAACACCAAGAAAATCCATAGTGCTAAAAAATGCATGAGATTTACATATTAGTGAGATTATGATTTAAATATACTTAGGTGAAGATTTTAGTGTAATTGGAGTTCGTATGAATTTCTTATGGATTTTTTAAGTTAATTCAATCTAGTGTAAAAGTAATCCTTTTCTGAAATTAATCCTAAATTCGAGATTTTCTGTATCAGTAATATGTTTCACACCTAAGTCATGTGAATGTACATTAGAAAAGGAAACCAGCACAATTTGTTTCACACAATTTTATTTTAAAATGAATTAGTTATGAGTTTGTGAAATTTAACCAAACCTCAAGTTGTAAACAATTTATTTTGGATGATCAACAGAGAGCATGATCCTATGGCTTTATTCAAACTGCACACTAATGATTTATTAACCTTTATGGACTTTCACAGTTTGTGTTATCTATTTCACTGTTAAAAGCATTCCAAGTATTTCTCATACTCATCTCTTCTCCTTTGTCTAACAGCCCAACAAAAAGAGTTGGTCTTTGCAATTTAGTTCATAACAGTTTAGTGCTCACTGACCTTTTCTAATCAACCTCTAATTTGCTAAACTAACCCTCTAGATCTAACCACTTGATGACATGAACCTAGAATCACACACAAATACTGAGAGCTACTGGACCATACTCACTATTCGCTTCCTTATTACTTCCAGCTAGAAAGCAATTGCCATCTCCAAAGCTTGACTGTGTTCTTCCAAGCACAAAGTCAAGGACAACTGACTTCATAAATACCTGAACTAATCACCTATTTAACTTAAACATATAAGTGCAAAATGACTTGCATGCAGCCGAAACCCTAAAAATTGGATTCAGCTAGGCCACGAACTACTAATTGGATTTAAGAGAAAATTCTAGCTGCTGCATTAACAATGCCAAAAGCCCATTGACAACACTAAGTATCTTCAGGTTACTGTTCATGTAGTCTACAACAACTAACACTTTCTGAACTAAAGAGCCATTAGTTGCCTTCCTTTAAAATTCCACTTTCAAAGATGTGAATTCACTTAAGTGACCTAATTGTCATACAAAACATTATCTAACAGAAAAAATGATAGGTCTAGTCAATGAGTTTACTAACAATCCAAATTCTCATAAGGACCTTTTTCTCTAATCATATAGAGGAATTTTCTTTGTATGAGAGCTTATTATCTAAACTCATTACTGATTCCAATACTTATTTGTCAATAATAAATGAGTGATTTAAAAGTTAAACAAAAGACTTATTAGCATATGTGTTCAGTTGTTTTTGTGAGACAGAGAGGAGCTCATAGGGAGCACAGAGGGTAGAACAGGAAGGCCCGCACAGGGGAGCTCGGGCGTGGCTCGTCGCCGGCGAAGGAGGAACAGCGAGGCGAAGCCAACCCTAAAAATGGGTTGATGGAGGACTACTGATGCTAAGGGAGGCGGCACTAGGGTTCAGGCGGCACTAGAGCAGCGCGGCGAGGGCACGAGGTGGCCGGTCGTGGAGGTGACACGGTGCGGCGGCACCGGAGAGAGAAGGGGTGGAAAATGAGGGGAGCATCAGCACTATAAGGGTGCAAGGAACTCACCGGGGTGGTTGGCCATGACCGAGGAGCTTCGCGGTGGGCCGGCGACGGTGACGATGGCCAGCACGGTCGGTTCCTCGAGGCGACCATCCTAGAGAAGAATAGAGTACAAGTGAATGATTGGGAATGGTAGAAGAGGTCTAGGAAATACTCATAGAGGGAGGAATCGGAGGAAGAGTCGCCAGAGAAGAGGTGGCGTCAGAGAAGGCAGTGGAGACCGGAGTCGGAGAAGACAACGGAAGCACAACTGCTCCGGTGCGGTATTCCCCAAATTAACTGAGGATATTTCCTACTGGCGACGAGTGGCGCACCGTGACGCAGTCGCACGAGGTCGAAGCTCGCTGGAGCGACCGGGATAGTGGCGAGCGGTTCGGCGGTGCAACTGGAGTTCAGATTTTTGGAGCTTGGACTGGGTTGTGGTGAAGAGGGTGGGAAGAGGAATGACCAGCAGGGGTAGGAGGAGCCACGGTGTGCTCTTATAGGCATGGAGGGGGCGGAGAGCACAATGGAGCTGGCGAAACTCTCGGCGAAACCTTGGCGATGGACTCGCAATGGCAGGAGTGGTGGACAAGACGCAAGTAGGTGGCACAGTGATGGAGGCGATGTGGTGTGACGACGAGCCGCAGAGCTCCTTGCATGGTAGTAACGTGGCAGCACGCTCTTAGAGCTGTCGTTGACGTTGAGGGAGAGAGAGAGACGGCAAGGGCTTTGGCTCTCCTGGAGAAGAAGGGGGAAGGGGCTGGCAAGGGAGGCCCACTGGTCAGAGACAGGAAGGCGGTGCGAGCCCGAGTGTGACTCGGTTGATTTCAAGTAGGTTTGGTTGAGTCGAGTCACAAGGTTCAAGTCCGATCGATGTGAATGGTCCGATCAAGATTTAACGGTCCCAATGGAGTGGCTATTCAGACGGTCCGAACGTTCAAATCCATGTGGACGGTCCGATTGAAAATGGATGGCCCAAATCACGTGGGGCGTCCGAACGGCCCAATCCATAAGGACGGTCCGATTGAAATCTAACGGTCCACTCGTGTCCTCGAACGGCACACGATTGGATTGGGTCCAGTTCGGCAAAATGGTTCGGTCCAGTTAGGCCAAAAGGCTCGGTCGCTACAGTGCACAAGGGTTTGGATGAGGTCTGAGAAGTTGACTAATTTAGAGTTTAAACTCCTCTAATTTGACTGAGGCTTAAAAATAAGAAATAAATTTATAAAATCCTAAATTTTTGCACAGGGGTTCCAGGGACAAGCTAGAACTCATAAATTTTTTCTAAAACTACTGTTCATGATTTATTTACTGATTTTAAATTCATTTATAGACGATGTTTATTAATTGATCATTGATTTTTCTCCAGATCAAGTTGAGCTCTAAAAATTTAGTAAAAATCATATTAATTTAGGATAATTATTCTAGTATTTGATTAAATTATTTTTAACAGATGTTTACAAGCATTAACTTCAGTTTCCTTTTGGGAGTTCCATTTTAAGTTTTAAATTTGCTATGAATTTGAGGTTTTTAATTGTACAATTTATGCACATGCTCCAAAATGAAATGAAAAGTTTATGAGATGCATCTAAATCCCATTTAATAAAAATAGGGCTATGACAAGAGATGAGTTAGTAATCATTTTTAAATAGAAGGGTTCAAGAAAGACACAAGAAAGACTCAACGTATTTTTAGATTTTCAGAAATAAGTCCTTTAGAGTTCTAAGGCCACGACCTACAGTCGATATGGCTCTGATACTACTTTTGTTGAACCCGAGAACGAAGGATCCATAATTCTTTGTGTTTCATACACCAGTCTAGGAAAAGCTAGTGTGCACAGTCAAACAAAAATGGTAACAAATTCATATCACGCATTAAATTAACATAGATCAGAGTTTAATACAAAATAGGGTGTGAGGCCAAATAAAAGATACAGCGGAAAAGCATAAATAAGTGGTAGGCCACACGATCTGCTACAGGCAATCATTTGGGGGCGCGGCCTAGTCCTCCAAGTCCTCACCGTCTGAATAGAAGTCTTCACCTGAATAAAGTTTATTCAACAAGAGTGAGCACAAACCACCATGCTTGCAAGTTACACCCAAATAACAGAATATAATGCATGCATGGTAATACAAGTGAGGTTGATAGGGTTTATTTGCATAAAGCAGCATGTTTGAGATTTAAATATCATTACTAAGTTTCAAGGCAATTTTTAATCTATAGTTAAAATCAAACTTTTATTTTAATTCATCAATCTCAAGTGTAGGATAAACCTCCATACACAAATGGTGAAGGACAAAACCCCTTGCACCAAGCATTCTTCCTAAATTTCCCAAATGGATGAACATATCCAAAACATCCGAGTTTGAAATTATTTTAAAAATAAAATCAAGATCTAATCCACGAAAGGCTTTGCTCAGCATGTCCATGACCGCGGACGTGACTATTCGAATAGATTATTACTTTGTAGAGTTGGTACAGCTTTACCCACAAGAGACAGTTTGCTTAACATGTCAGCCAAAACACGCTTTCGAAAGCGTGCGACTAAGCAACTATCACGAAGCCTTTATGTTACATTATTTTAACATAACTATGCCCGCTAAGGTTTCATCATCGTAGGTTTCGCACCAAACGATAATCCCCTCTTGCGCCATGTGAGTATTAACAATAAGTCTTCACGACACCCACATCTTTCTATGACATAGATATTGTGAAATAATATATTTTAGTTTGCTAAGTCTGTTCCATTCCAGATTTGTGGTGGTACGAGTTTGGCTTAACAATCCGCAGCTCGCAGAACGGTCCTTACATGACTGGGTGACTTCCAAAACTATCCATGGGTCTGAAATATTCACTGAATTGAGCTCGTGCATAAACTTGCACCCACCAACGGTCCAATTCACCCAAGTCTAAACTAGTTTTATTTATTTTTCATGTCAAAATATTTTCAAAACATTCTATGGTAAAGAAAATACCATAGTCTCAATTTTAAATCAACTTTGTATTTTGGTTAAATTCCCCAAAATCAACATTTTGGTCTAAGCATTGACTAAGCATAATTTTCCAATTTATTTCACTAAGGTGACAAGGAAATGACAATTCAAACATCAATATTGGCCATACAAAGGAGATAGATTAATTAGGAATTTAAAATAGGAAATTAAAATAATTGTATTGAATTATGCATGCAATAATAATTTAAAACTGAATTAAATAATTTTAAATAATAGTGTCAATATGGTCAAAGTTATAACTTGCCTTGCCGAGGGTCCTGGTAATCTAAATCTTCTGAAGGATCACACTTTCCGGAGTCGTCAAAATCTATACGCGAAAAACAATCCAAATTCAAATAAATTCAAATAAGAATCAAATGAACTCCAAATTATATAATTTTACTTTAGCTAGCTAGATCTTGATTTTGGACAAATTTAGAAATTTGAATGAGCTCAAACGGAGTTAGGATGCAAAAGATATGGAATTTAGAAGTTTGAAACTAAAGAAAACCCTAAAAGAATTTAACTGATTAATTCGAATTAGTTCTCTACTGAAAACTCGGATTATGACGCATGGTGATGTCAGCCCTGAGGATTTCGGAAAATAAAGGAAATAAAGAAAACCCTGATATGTGGGGCCATATGTCATTGACATGGCGCACGGTGGAATGGGTTCAGCCAAAAAAGATTTGGAGTTTTAATCTAGCAGGCACGAGGGTGTGTACTTGGCAGCTGATGTGGCGCCACGCAAGCGACACACACGCACGCACACTAATGTGGCCGCTGAGGTGGACGCTGACTCGGCTGCCACGTCACTTTGACGATGCGAGGCTCAGTTGCGCACGACAACGGCGAACTACGGTTCACCGGCGAGAATGAATGATCGCATTAGATAGAGGGGATAATGCACACATACTGGTACCGGTTTGGACACGAAAGGTCGTCGGAGTTGGCCAGCGAAGAGCTTTTGGCAACGGAGATGTTCAGGCATTGTCGGACGAGAGTGTCGACGATGCTCTGGAGCAATGAAGGGGTCCCCGAGGAAGCTCTTGCGACGAGGATGCCGAAGGTGAACTCCACAGAGGCAAGGCGTCGACGGCGGCGGCAAAATCAAAGAAAAACCGGCGGCAGTAGCAAACCCTAAAACTTGAGGCACCTGAGGCTGCCTTTTATAGGGGCTGGGGTGCACCAAGTGTAACATCCCAATTTTAGGCTTGTGTTTCAAATGTAAGAAAATGAGTAGAAATTAAAACTTTTTCTTACATCTTGTATTTCCTGTTTGTACTGAACAACTATTGTACAAGAAGTGATGGAAATACAAAGTCACAAGTCTTTTGATCCAAATCTTGATCCTTCAAAAACATTCTTTTTTCATCTTGTGATAATCTCTTGGAAATATTTTTCCTAAATTCTTGGGTTGGTATGTGACCCTCTGAAAAATTTCACAATTTTTAGAAATTGTTTGAATACTTTTGGAGGTTAGTCAAACCTACTCAAATTCTGGTCAAACTGTGGGCCAGCAGCTTGTGGAATTTTTTGGAGGAAAAAGTATAGCACAAAAACCTCTGCAAGATTTATACAAGGTCATTAACTCAGCTAGCAAGCTCCTGTAAAAATTCTATAATTTTTGGAGTGAGTTTGCTATCTCAAACAAATCCTCAAACTCCAAATCTGTTTGAAACTCAATTTAGGTCTGAGTCAAACTCGGGCTCGAGTCAGACCCGAGTCCGACCCAGACAATCGACTCGGTCGAGCCAAGTGCGCAGCGCCGCACCCGAGCTCGATCTCGTGCGCGCTCGTGCTAGCCGTTGGATTTCAATCCAACGCCCACGACCTCCCCACTGATCTGTGGAGCTCTTGAGCGCCCTCAGCGCTTCGGGGTGGTCCAAGCCGTGGGATATCCATCGTGTGGCTCACGACCTCCCTGGGCCTCCTCGCCCGCGTAAGACCTCCCCACCTCGGGTGATCTGGGACGTCCAGGACCACCCCATGCAAATCGGGATCGTCCAGGACCTCTCCCTCAGCCCTGTTCTTCTCCCTCACGACCTCCCTGAGGTCTGGTCATCTCGGTTGTCACGCGCCTGTGTGTGTGTCAGGACCAGAGCAGTTGGGAGCAGTGAGATGTCACCTTTTTGTCCTTGTCAACGGCTCCTTTTGCTGCCATGCATTCAATGCCTTGCAGCTTTAACCCTAAAGTCTTCACCTGCTCTGCCACTAGTCCTGTCGTGCGTGCCTTTGGCAGGGGCATGGTTTCTTGCTCACAGTAGGTTGCCCTAGCCCTTGTCCAAGCTCCCTGGCTATGTATAGCCTGAGACCTCCTTTCTCCTTTTCTTCTCCGTTCTTGTGGTGCTTGAGCTCCCTCAGTTGAGCTGGTTCCCAAACTCAAACACCTAAGAACACACCCCCCGGAAACCTCCATTGTCGGGTTTTGGAGCTCCCCAAGACTGCCTTCGAGCTCCAGGGGTTCAATATTGCTATTTTGGCTGTCACTTTGTCATCTTGGTCTCCTCAAGCCTCCCTAACTTGTTGTGTTTAACCTTCACAGAGGTTGACAATTTGGGGAGCTGCTTGTCGGGGTCGAGATCATCTTCTTCTCCATCGCCGGCAAACACGTCACCGCCGGACTTCGTCGACCTTCTCCAAGTTCCTCCGACCTCCCTGGTCCCCTCTCTGCCCTCAGGTGCCCATCCCTTAGCCTTGTTATTTTCTAGAGCTCGTGTAGTTTCGTAGTAAGCCTTCCTAGCCCATCTCCCGCTCGCCAGCGTTCAAGGTCGTCGCCGCCGACGAGGTTGCCACCTTTAGCTCTGTGATGATATTGCGGTTCCATTCCAGTATTTAGTTGGCGCCGGCGTGGTCCCTGTCGCCGGAGGCAGGCCGTTAACCGCGCTCAGGATGTTGCCGGTGCAAACTTCCGTTTTCGTCATCTTTTTAAGACATCATTAATGCCCAGTTGTTGCTAATCATTGGGTGCATTAATCGTGCCTTAACCTGTGTCGTTGTGTCTCTAGCATGTGGGCCATAGGCTTAGAGTTAAAATCCAGTAGTCATTAGTGCCCTTTTAAGTTCTGTTAATTCCAATCATTAGCAGCATTAATTGGTCTGTAGCCGCCACCTTTTAGTCGCTGTCCTAAGGAACCGCACTGAGAGGAGCACCTTAGACCTTCTAGAGCAGATCGGCCGTTCTAGGACCTCGTAGGCCAAATCCCAGCCGTCGGGTCACTTCCCGTATTTCGCTAGGACCTCCCTCCTCAGGACCTCCCTCCCGCGTTAATCATGGCCGTCTAAGACCACCCAGGCTAGATCTGAGCCGTAGAGCCGTTTCCGACTAAAATCGCTAAGTCGCTGGACCTCTTGGATCAATCCTAACCGTAAAAGACCTCCCCAAGTTTAGATCTGACCGTTGGAGTTGTTTCTGAAAAATCCCTAGTCCCCGGACCTCCTCGGTTGCATCTCAACCATTGAGGACCTCCCTAGGGCTAGATCTGGACCTTTAGATCTTTCCCGTGAAAACCCTTAAGTGTAAGACCTCCCCCTCGTTTAATCTCGGCCGTTAAGACCACCCTCGGGGTCGTCTTTGCAAAAAGACCTTCCTTGGTCATTTTTGCAAAGACCACCTCAGGACCACCCTCGAGGTCCTCTTTGCAAAAGACCACCCCTGGTCTTTTACAAAGACAACCCTGCTCAGGACCTCTTAGGCTCAATCCCAGCCGTTCACGACCTCCCCGAGTAGATCTTGGCCATCCAAGACCTCCTCGGTTAAATCCCAGCCGTCCAGACCTCCCCCACCTCGATCTTGAACGTTGAGGACCTTCCCAGTAGATCCTTAGCCTTCGGACCTCCCCGCTGTTCTGGACTGTTAGATCTTCGTCTAACGGGCTAGACCTCCCTCCGTAGATTTAGCCGTAGGACCTCCCTCTGGAGATCTAGACCGTTGGGACCTCCCCCGAGAGATCCTGACCGTCCCGACCTCCTTCCTTGGATGTAAAGCCTTAGGACCTCCCCTAGTGCTCGGGACCGCGGATCTCGATCCGCGGTCCACGACCTCTGTTAGGCGCGAGGACCTCCTTTGCGTGCGTTGTGCATGCACTGGTCGTGGCCGTTGGATCAGATCTCAACGGTCCAGACCTCCCCAATGCGGGAGGAGGTCTTCCCGTGCGCTATGCTTCGAGGTCTGTGGCCCTGCGATGCAAGATCAACGGCCCACGACCTCTCCCTTTTCCTTCAGTTCTTTTGGACCTCCCGAGAGCTCAAATTTTCTAAGTCTTTTAAGGTTTCAAATTTCAAAAGTGCATAAATTTGTCATTTCAATTCCTTTTTGAATGATTCCAGTTGTTGTAGCTCTGTTGTAGTATGAACTTTAATCTGAGAATGAATTTAGGCACTGTTATATAGTAGAAAATGACTTTAACTACATGATCTTGTTAATATGAAATGGTTGTTTAGAAATTCATTGAAAATGTGTAAATTGCATAACTTCTTCTCTGTAAATCCTTACTGAGCAACTCAACTTGGTAAAATTGGTCTGTAGACATGCTTTAATATGAACTAGGCCTTGTCTTTATTTATGTTCCTGAGAAATGATATATGCTAGTTTTAGAACTTAGAAAAATCATAACTAATTCATTATAACTCCAATTTGTGCAAACTCAGTTTTGCTGTTGTTAGGATAACCATATCTACCTACCATAAAAATTTCAAGTTCCAGATCATTCTAGAAATTTTTGCCATGAACAGTAACTCTAATTAATTTAATTAGGATTTTTCTGGCTGAGAGAATTTAATTTGGCCATAACTTTTTCATACTAAGTCCAAATGAAGTGATTCTTGTTTCTAAAATTGTCTAAAATCAACCTCTAGCTGCTGTAGAAATTTCATTGGATTTGGATGTTCTTTGCTATTGAGTTCCTTTTAGTGTTCTTCGTTCTTATTGGTTTTATCGCCTTTTCGCGTTAGGTTCCGAAGAAAACTTTGAACCTGAGCACTCCCCTCTGCAGCAAGAACAAATCCAGCAAGGCAAGCAGTTTGATCATGATAATCCCAGTATTTTAAGAATTTATGTTGTTTACAAATTCTATGTATGCATTGCTAGTTTGTGTTAAACTATTGTCGTTAGTTGACCTAGTAGATGCATTTCCTTAGGCAAATGATTATCCTCTACTACCGTGAGCCTAGGTTATTGCTGTGATTTAGAGTTCGTGGATGAGCTCTTGTCACTTAGTAGTTTGCGAATTAATTGCTTAACCATGCTTAGTTTCCGGTAGAAATGGGCGGTTATCGACTTGTCGATAACCTTGATCACATAAAACTTATTGTCATTTATGATTTCAACCTTGTGCCATGTCTATTTATGAAAACTAAAACTGAAAACAAAATGATTTGGACTTGGGCACAATGGTATGTTGGTGTGCTTCTGGGTGTGACTGGAATGGTGCCCGGGTCAACAAGGACCGAACATCTTGTTACACTAAACCAAGCATTTGAGCGTGCTAACCACACTAGAGGGTATGGGACCTCTCTTGACTTAGTACTTTGGCGTGTATTAACTTCGGGTCGCAGGGAGTCGTAGGAGGGATGGTGCTGGGAGCATTGTAGTGTCCGAAAGGCTTCCCCCGTGATGGCTGGTTGTCTTTCGGCTTGCAATGTAAGCGTATGGGTTTCTACCCATACGAGCGGCTCGTAGTCAATGCACAATATTGGAAAGCATCTCGTAGGACTTAGCCGTGCCGGCATACCTTCGGAAGTGTGCTTTGTGGCTTAAAGGCGGTCTGAAGTGTGGGTACATTGGTACACCCCTGCAGGGTTAAAACTATTCGAATAGCCTCGTCTTAGGTTATGGACACGCTTGGCAAGGTCTTTCAAGAGTTAGACTACAACATTTTAATTAAAACTTGATGGGTGTTACGAATCGGAGATTCGTGCTATTGTTGTGGTGGCTATTGGGATAGTCACTTTCAGGTGGTTACTTGTATGTATCTTTATTACGCTTTTATGTTGACAACAAAATAGTTTTGCAAACTTGCTTTTAAATGTATTACATTATTGCAAATAAAGTTGGCTTTATGCAAAATGAGACATACAACCTCCACCTAAATAAGCTTGCATGTAGTTTATGAATAGGTCTGCTATTCCACACGTCGATCTTGAGTACCTTTGTGTACTCAGTTATCTTGCTTAAATGTATTTGTTGCAGAGGAAGAAGGTGAGCTCGAGGGGCCTCACTTTTGTGAGCTTTGTTGTGGTAGCTTGCGGGGCGACTAGCTTGGCGGCCCGGTCGGTTGCCTTGTGGGTTATGTTGGCTAACCGGTCGACTTTTGTTCTAGCCATCTTATGGCACCTTTTGCTTCCGTTGTCCTTCTTGTATATTGTTCTATTTGGTCGGTCGGCTCTTTTGTAATAACTTTACTTTATTTATGTCGTTGTTGAACTTAGTAATATATGTTGTATGGAAATGATGTGTAATTTTGTGATGATGTGCATATGCTGCAATTCTGGGAAGCATATGTCCATCGAGGCTTAGAATATTTAATTAACGCTAGGACCATTTGGAGGTTAAGTGTTACTAGTTAAATATTCCGGGTCCTCACACCAAGGCGGCGACATAAGGTTGCGAGTTTGGCGGCGAGTGGGGTGATCGTGGGCGTACCGGACGCGACGGTGGGGGCAATCGTGGGGGTTGAGGCGGTTGTTGCAGAGCTGTTAGATGCACGCACGCAGGAATCTAGGGAGGATAAGAGTGGCGTGAGTCAAAACTTCGAGAAGCGATATTGTCGGGCATCTCCACGGAGAAGACGACTGGAGGTAGAAGATGACCTGACAAGGCGGGCCCACACGTCAGCGAAAGCAAGTAATGATTGGACTTGGGCTAAGAAACGAAGGGTGTCGCTTGGGTCGTTGGATTACGATCGGATGGTTCACATGGCTTGAACGTTTGGACCGCCGAACGTCAAATCTAGATCGGGCTGCCCAATATTGATCGGACGATCCACAGAGCTGGGAACGTTCGGACCGCCGAACATCCAATCTAGATCGGGACGTCCGCTTTTGATCGGACGGTCGACAGATGATGAGAGCGGGTGCGCGCGAGAGATGGTTGTGCGGGCCGCGCGGGAGAGAGAGGTGGGCTGGGCTGAGGTAGAAATGGGCAGATGGGTTGAGATTTAGCCCAAGGCTTTAGCTGAGGTTTTAAATAGGTTTTCTAATTTAGAAATTAGATTAATTAGTTTAGCCTTTTAGAAAATAGCAAATTAAGTCCAAAAATAATGGAAAAATTCACGAAAATTCCCAAAGTCTTTTAGGACTTAACTACATTATTTCCAACTTAATTTTGTTACTAAATTTCAAAAATAAATCATTTTGCTTTCAAATTAATTAGAGAAAAGCTTTTAAAATTCTAGAAAATTTAGAAAAACTCAAGGAAAATAATTAGATTTTATTTTTAGCCAGAAAATGAAACTTGGGATGTTACAGTTTGCCTCCCCCACTCTCTTAGGTGGTTTCCCACTTGTGCCAAAAAGCTATAGCCGAAGGCCCGAGTTCTAATACTCCTTCCAAACTCTGAAATTTTTTTCCTAATTCTACTTAATTTCGGTACTAATCACTTATTTGTTTTATTTTTAAACGGGATATTACATTATTTGCATCATTGACATGTTGTTGGTTAGCAAGGAACTTATCAACTGAGATGTCCTCCATGGGCACCTCACATCCTATTCCCATTGACTGCATCATGGGAATCGGCAACTCGGGAGTTGGTGTAGTCTGAATTTTCAAAGGACTTGCAGTAGTGACCAATACATTCTGATGGTGAATAGGAGGGACATCATTCTTTAATGCGGAAGACTTGGCTGCCGAAGTTCTTCTCTTACGCCTCGTGTTCTCCTCCAGATGGGAGTGTCTAAATCCATCTTTGGGGACATTGATCCGAGGGCTGCGCCTTAAGCCTAAGTCGACAACCGGAGTTGGGAATTTTGTTACCCCTCTTTTCCTTTGGTGGCAGAGGGGGCAAGGCAGAGGCCGTTGAGTATTTGCTTACTGAACTCTTGGACAACTCTACTGAGCCTACCCCCAGGTTGTCAGAAACCCAAGTGGATCGTTGTGCCAAAAACTGGAGGAGCAGAATTGAAGGATTCCGCTTGTAGGGGACAATAGCTTTTGACTGATCCTCATGATACTCTGATGATGAAGTCTGCTGTCGTTCTGCAGAAAATGACTTTCTTGCCACTTTTTTCGGGGGGGTGGAGGAGGGGGGTTCCATCGCTAGTGAAATCACATGAGTATCGAGGAGATGTAATCTCTTCCTCTTCGAGCTGGGCAGGTCAAGGTCATTGATTGCTGCTAGGGGTGGCCTAGCAATGTTCTCTTTCAAAGACCTGTGTATGATAGAAATTTTTGACATCCCCTGCAAATACTTGTGACACAGATCTTCTACAACAATAGCTGCTGAAGGTGCAGGTCCAAACTCTATATTTACATGTCCACTTGCTGCCTCTGAAGATAGGGGCAAAACAACTTCCTTGTCTGCTTCATGGCCAGGCGCAAAGTTCACTGAAGAAACAGATGACTTTGATTCCAAAGAGGAGTGAGAAAACTGGAGCTGCTCCTGTTGCAAAAGAACTAGAGGTTGAATATGTGCAACATTTTCATCTCAATTAGAAGCATGCACATTGTTCGCTTGTACCACCTAATTCTCCCAATTTGGGTTTGGCACAACCGGTGGAGGATTAAACACTGGAGGCTGCCCAAAATCCTGAATTGGATCCGGTATATTCTGCAAGTTTACAAGTAATAGAATATCCTCTTCTTCAGGTAGCATGTCTGGCAAATCAGAGTTTAGGACGTACACATGTACCGTCCAAGACTGGCCTTGTCCTCCCTGGGTTCCTTTCTTAATCACTAATGGACAGGTAACCACATCAATGTCTTGGATTAGAACTTTCACAAGAACTCTACCCTTGAGACGATCAATGTCATGCCAATGAATGAATTGCCCAAAAGTGGACATCGAATGCGCCACATGATGAATATGTAAGTAATCCAAAGGAAAACCTAACAGCATGACCCATCCAATTCTTGTGAAGGTGGAGGTTCTCCAGTTGATTGCTTCATCATGTTTTTGAAATCTCAAGGTATATTCATCATCTAACTGAAAGGGCTGTCTAAACAGAATAGTATCCCACCTCAAAGTAGAGCTAAACTGAGCCAACTGCGATACGGGATAACAACATTCTCTATCAATGGAGCAGTGGGAACGGCGGGAAGAGGTGGCGGCCTATTTATTTCCACATGGTGCAAGATGAGCGTGTGTGCTGTGAAGTTTAAGTTGATTATCTTTAAAGGATTGAGGTGATGTGATTTAGAGGTGAAATCTGAAGTGAGGCGTGTTAGAAATTGTTTGACAAAGTAATTCATTTTGTAGAGGAATGAACTAGAGTATCTTTCTATGGATTAGTAGAGCCCTTCTAAATGAGTGTGGTTGTTGGTTTCGGATTGAGCAACGCTTTGAGTTTGTCCGGTTAAGAGGAAGGAGTTCGTGTGATAATTTAGAATTCCAGGATTTAAAAGAAAGTTTATTCCTAAAATGAAGATCGAGGAAAAATGGTGGTTTTCAAGTAGTGAAAAAAAAAACTCTTTTGGATCTTATTTGAGCTTTGTGTTTATGACGGATGCCAATTGCAAATTGAGTTGCTTTATGTTAGTGTGTAGTCTTATTTAGTTAAGAAAAAAAAAAGAGGGAATGGTTGATTTGGCATTCGAGTGATTTCAGCTTTAGCTTACGTGGTGTTTATTTGCAAACTGCCTACTTGGGAAGTGAAAAAGTTTTCGTGGTGAATCTTTGAATTTAGATTTCATTCTTTTGGAGGGGAGTTGGTAATACGTGATTACGATGGAAATCCTTCGTTTTTTCAGTTTGGTTCCTTTTGTAAGAGGGTTTGTTTAAGGTGAGTTCTTTGTGTGTCCATTGTTAAAGGAGACGCTCCTTGCAAAATGTAATTATTAATTGAGAGTTGAAACAAGAGTACATTGGGCCGTTCTTGATAATGGTACAAATAGGAAAGTGGCATGTCGCTAGGATCTTTCCGGGTCTATGCGTGGGGTACACAATGTCTTGTATGTTCTGGTGATGAGTAAGGACCTGAGAGGTCCCAAGCTTCAGATTTTGATAGAGTAGTTGGCCATCGAGCAAGACCATACCATCGAGTCGCGTCCGGTGCATATTCTGGAGAGGTCGAAGCGATTGCTGAGGCACAAGACGTTGGTATACGTCAAGGTGATGTGGATGCATCGGTTTGATAGAGAGAGGCGACTTGTGAGTTGGAATCTGACATGCTCGAGCAATATCTGGAGTTGTTCACGTCGGGTATGTGTTGAATGTTGTTTAATTTCAGCTTGTGGTTGTTCTTCGAGTAGAACGGATGGTAGAATTCGGGGTTGAATTCTGTTAAGGGGGTAGAATATAATATCCTAAAAATAACCCTCTTAAAGACCGGTGCATAATTAAATAAAAGAGGATACGTGAAAACAGGATGTTTTGAAATTTTAGAGAGGAGTTGTTTACCTGGAACGGGTGGGTACGAGATGAGAAAGGGACGTGGGGGTCAAGAAACCCTAGCAACGTATTTGTTTTCCCGTGCGCTGCCACCAATGCAGCCGCCTCGTCCTGCGATCGCCCGGTGCGTGGAGGCCATCGCCACCTGCCCGCAACGGCGCCTGCCTGCGTGCATGCCCGCCCGCGCTGAGCCGCCTGCCCGCTTGCTCGCTAGGTTGCCGTTCGGCCGCAGCGCGGCGCCTGCCCGCGCGAACGCCCACACGTCGCTGCTGCCCGCACCCAGCCAACGCTGTTCCTGTTCGCCAGCGCAAGGCCTGCCCGCATCGCTGCTACCAGTGCGCGTGAATGCTCGGCCGAACCGCTTCCCATCTGCTGCCGCTGCTAGCTGCTGCATGCGTGTGTGCGTGTGTCCTTTGCTGCTAGCTAGCCGTGCATGCATGCATCCATCTGCCTCTTTTGCTTGGTTACATGTAGGTTGGAATAGTAGAGAAAGATAGGGAGAACCAGAAAGAGGAAGAACAAGGGAAGAAAAAAAAGTGAGGAATGGGTCGTGTTGTTGGCGTTCTTCACTAGGGCAACGATCAAGTTTTCCCGTCTGATGTTTATTTTATCTAAAGATTACAATCGAGCTCAGAGACGATAATAGCAATTTCTAGTCAATGGATCGAATAGTAGATTGGTGTAATATGTTGTACTATTGCGTAATTTGAGGATGTCATCTACTAGATAATTGTAGAGAGTTTTGATAGCTTTCCGTAGAATATTTAATCATGTCAATCGGATTATTAAATTTCGATTTGTAAGCCTACTGTCTAGAGAGTTGTCGTCTTTTGGCAGCATCTTGGTAAGTTGTACATTAAAATTAGTAAATGGACTAATTAGGATTTTTCCTACATGACAAGTGTAGATAACTGTCTAAGAATTCTAGAGTCCAAGAACACGAATTTGGGTTGGGTAGAACAAAAGTTATGAAAGTAGTAAACCTGTTGTCCAGAAAATGACATAGCTATCTTTTGAGTTAAAAAGGGAGACTGGCGGATTTGGGAAACGCAATGTCGTTTAAATGTTGTTCTTGTATTGCTAAAGCTTGATATTGAGATTGGGTGAATACTGTAGGAGTGGCGTCGGGTGTGTTGTCTTCTTGAAATCAAAACCGCTCCTCGCTACTGAAAGAGCCAAGTGCATAATAGACAGTGATTAATGGTTGATCGTTGTATTTCTTTATCGCTCATTACCATTATTGTTTGTACTTATATTTTATTTTGATTACAAGCAATGTTAATAGTCATGAATTATTTCGTATTATTAGATATGAGAATGATGGTCGATGATGATATCGATGAAACTAATGGATAATTGTGCATTTTACTTGGGAGGGATTAGCGCACATGGAATAATTACATTCTCTCAAACTTGATTCATTTGTCACGAGAAACATTTATTTCATTATGATGAAATAACTTTTAGGATATGATGGATATTGATCAATCCTAGATAATTAATTAGGACTTGTTTATTCATTCCATAGAGTTTATTCGATTGATTATGCGCCAATTTTGGATTATTATCTTGCTATGCTTCCAGAGTTTGAATATTTATGATTGACAAACCTTTAACCATACTTTATTGTGACTTGTGGACAGGTTTTAATAAGAAATTGTTTGCTGTAATTTTATTGTAAATTGATGTAAATTAAATTATTATGGTAGTTTAGTAGCATTCTAGGCTTAGTGTTAGGCTGGGGTGTTATATTACCCACAAGATATGATCAACTCATAATGTTAACCATGACATGGTTCCTTAGGTGTTCAATAGAGACAACCATAATAAGGCTTTTACAATAACTCGCCATAATACTACACCATCCAATAGATCAATCTTCGAGCGTCTGAATGACATTAACTCCAAAGAAACCACCATCGGGAGAGTAGACGTATTGTGAGACCCCGGTTTATTAAACTTGTAATACTTAACCTTCCACTGGTCCTAGTATCACAAATAAAATAATCCGTGTCTCGATGGACATGTGCCTCCCAGAACAAGCAGGACACATACATCAAGTCACAGATGCATCATTTCCATACAATGAATATAACAAGTCTAGCAAAGACATACATAATATAAGTTATTACAACACGGCCGACCAGGCCAAATGACATAAGTACCAAATAAGTAACAATGAGCGAAAGTTGCCATAAGATGGCTTAAACCAAAAGACGACCGGTTAGCCACATAACACCACGGGGCAACCGACCGGCCGCCAAGCTAATCGCCCCGTAAACTGCCACAGCACAACTCACAAAAGTGAGGTCCATCGGACTCACTATCATCCTCTGCACAACACAAGCAATGCAGGTGAGTACAAAAATGTACTCGCAAGACTTACGAGTAGCAAGCCTATACATAGCTACATGAAAGTTGTATTCAAAGGAATGTGGTTATATGGTTCTTTGGACGCATAAAGCAAGTTTCATTTGCAATATTGTAATAGGTTGAACAGCAGTTTGTAAATTCTGTTTTTAAGCATTTAAATAACAGCGAGTAAACATAAGTAACAAGTATCCACCTAGAAGTGACTTTCCCCAAAGCCACCACAACATAGCATGAATCCCTGATTCATACCACCCAACAAGTTTTAATTGTAAAATGTTGTAGTCTAACTCTTGAAAAGCTTATCCAAGCGTGTCCATAACCTAGGACGAGGCTATTCGAATAGTTTTAATCCTGCAGGGTATACCAATGTACCCACACTTGGACCGCCTTTTGCCAAGCTATTAAGCACACTTCCTTTGGTATGCAAGCACGGCTAAGTCCTACTGAACCCTTTCCAATGGAATATGCTAATCAAGAGACGCACGTATGGGGTTAATCCTTAGTGATCTGCCGACGAAATATGGATCACAAGGACCCATACGTGGAGCAAGATACACCGCCTCGCGGGTGTTCCCCTCCCTACAAGCGTGTCCATGTTGCATATAATCAAATATGCAACCCTCCACGCGACTCATTAATTAACACACCCAAAGTACTCAGCTAAGAGAGGTCCCATATCCTCTAGTGTGGTTAGCACGCCTTTGCAATGCTCGGATAATGAGATACTCACAAGTAGTTTGGTCCTTAATTGACCGGGCACCATTCCATTCACACCCAAAAGATCACACCATCTTACCATTGTGCCCAAGTCTAAATTGTTTTCATTTTCAGTTTTAGTTTT
The DNA here is from genome assembly GCA_036346255.1 of Ampelocalamus luodianensis. Lineage (NCBI taxonomy): Eukaryota > Viridiplantae > Streptophyta > Magnoliopsida > Poales > Poaceae > Ampelocalamus > Ampelocalamus luodianensis. The sequence continues at coordinate 58,598,608 of CM070622.1, read as the reverse complement.
GCAATTTAGACAAAACACAAGGCTGAAATATACATATTATAACGATTTGTGTGATCAAGGTTATCGACGAGTCGATAATCGCCATTTCTACCGACAACTAAGCATGGCTAAGCATAATGACACGTAAACTACTAAGTGACAAGGGTCCATCCAATGAACCCAAAATCACGACAAGTAACCTAGGCTTGATAGTAGAGGAATAAACATTTCCTCACGATAATGCATCTAGTAGGCCAACTATCGACAATAGTTTAAAACAACATAGCAATGCATACATAGAATTTGCAAACAATATATTAGACTTTGAAAATAGTAGGAACAATATGATCAAATGAATGCTACATCCGCTTTTCGGTGAAGTCGAGTCCGATGGTCTGCTGTGGCTCAATATCGATATTAAAATTATCTTGGAACCTAACGCGAAAAGGCGATAAGCAAATAAGAACGAAGAACACCAAATAAATTCCAACAAAGAAACACAACCAAATCTAATAAAATTTACACTACAACTAGGAAAGATTTTATCTGATGTGAGAAAAAGAATTATGCAATTTGAACTAAGCATGCAAAAGATATGAGCAAAGTACTCCTTCTCAGCCTTATTACAATCTAATTAATAATTAACACTGTTCATGGTGAATTTTTCCGAATGATCTAAGGTCCTGAAATTTTTATAGTAGGTAGATTATGACATCCTAATAACAGCAAAGTTGGATTTACTAAATTTGGAGTTATACACATTTACTTATGATTTTTCTAAGTTGTAAATCTAATGCAAGCCATTTTACAGAATTATGAACATGCTCAAATCCTATTTTATATGAAAGTATACTAATGATTTAATTTAACAAAATTGATTTTGCACAAATTGGATTTATACAGAAAAAGATATGCATTTTTCAATGTTAAATCTATTTCTGGAATATTCAAAGTGACAGAAATCAAGTTATTCCTAGTTACACGATTTTCTGCTACTGGAACATGCTTAAATCCATTTTTATAATAAACTAAAGTGATAACAAAATTTATTACAGTTGGAAATATCTAAAAAGCAGTTAAAATGAATTAGTTATGAGTTTCTAAAGTTTTTACATCATTTTCAGTTGTTAAACAAATACTTACCGAAATACAGAACAACCCAAATAAAAGAAAACGACGTGGACAACTCTCAACCCTTGATCTAAAATCCTACGGCTCACGCTACAAAACAGCAGCACGCTGCGCCAACTCAGCAGAGCCACCGTTGGATCAAGATCCAACGGCGCGCACGAGTGTATGCATTCGGACGGTGCGGTTGCAAACACAATCTCAGCCGTTGATCGCAAGATCGACGGTCGAGAATGATCAAGGCAACCGGAGGGTCCGAACGCACACAAAAATCAGGGCCGCAGATCTAAAAATGAACGGTAGATATTGATCGCAGTTCAAAGGGAGATGCTGACATGTGGGACCGCATGTCGGTGACTTCGAGTCACCCACGCTACCGGTTTAACCCACGTGCACTGCTGCATCGGGCCCACTTGTCGGCGGCCCGAGAGGCGGTTAGGACAGGATTAATGCTTTTAATGATTAACATTAAATAAACACTAATGAATCCTAAGATTTGATTTTAACCCCTCGGGCCCACAAGTCAGCGACCCAGAGGAGATTTCCGACAGGGATTAAATGCCGACACACTAATTAAGCAATGATTAAACTTAATGATGTCGGAACAGTGCGGGATTGAACCAGAGAGCGATTTAAGGATATTGGGCCCACCGGTCAGTGGCTCAACGACAAAGATTAAGACATAATTAAGAACTAATGATTAGCAATTAATGTGTCCTAATCAAATGACGAAAACGGGAGCTGCTGCGCCGGCAAAACCCGAGTGACTTGCACGGCTAATCGCCGGCGACACTGGCCGCGGCGGCGCCGAACAAGAGCAAAAATGGATTCGCAATAGCACAACGAATCTAATGGTAGCATTTTCGCCGGCGGTGGGGGACTAGAACGCCGGCTAGCCGGAAAACGAAAATGGAAGCTTACTGCTAAACACGAAAATCGCGATGAGCTCCACTGCAAGCCTAGGATGCGGGTGCCAAAGCTTCTAAGGACTAATAAGAAGCTACCTTAGTGACAAGAAGCTTCAAAGATGGCCGGAGATGCTTGATCACAGAAGAATCTCGCCGGACTTGGAGAAGAAGGTTTGAAAATGACACCCTGAGCCAAATGAGTGATACCAAAGCATCAATATAGCTTCATAATGATTCACAGAAGCTACATGAGCAAGTAATTGGAAAATGGAGCACTCACGTGAGCTGAGGAAGAAGATGACCAATTTCGGCCGAATTTGAACAAATCCCAAATTGGACAATTCCTGAGAATCAAATCCAAAATTAAGTGAGGGGTAATGCTCAAGATGATAAAGAGATAAGGTTAGGGCAAAGAAACATGAAGGATGACCACTGGAACACCAAGAACACCAATGGAGCTCCACGGGTCAACAATGGCGGTTTGCCATTTTTGAGGTGTTAAGCTCCAATATTGAGAATGAAGCTTGATGGTGGTCTAAAGAAATACCAGGAAGCATTGAGAGTGTTTATAAAGCCATGAAAGCATTAGGGTTTGCACCACTCCTCTTACGGGCGGCAAAACACAGAACACAATGCGCGGCCGACAAGGAAAAGGTAAAAGCTGGTGCACTAGGGCATGGCATGGCCGAAAGTGTCTCCCACGGCCCTCACTGTTGACTAGGGCGGCCGTAGGAAGCATGAGATGACACAGCCATAACCCCTACTGTGCTCGCACGGCTCAAGGTTGAAGAAGACCAGGGAAAGATGCTCGGGCAATTTTGAGCCCTACGATCTAAATCGGACGGCTACGAAAGTGCCACGCCTCCCAGGTTCAAAACACAACGGGGAGATTGCGAGCCTTAGGATTAGAAATGAACGGCCTCGATTGCTCCACGTCGCAAACTCATTTTACAACGAAGGAACACGCGAGCGTTGGATCTTAATCCAACGGCTCAGATTTAAGAATGCAACCGGAGGGTCCGAAGGTTTCGGGCAATCACAACGGTTGGATGGGAATCTAACGGTCGACAATCAAACTTGCAACCGGAAGGTCCGAAGTCTTACACGCACGCGGACCGTGCGATTTAGATCCAACTGTCGAGATTCCACGCGCGTTTCAAAGGGTGGCTCGGTGCAGTTAGTTGACTGGACCGAATCAATTGGCTCGAGCCCGAGTCTGACTCGAACCCGACGCACAGTAAAACCAGGTTTGACTTTGAAATAAGAACAGAGACTTTGAATGATTTATTTGAGGTAGCAAATTAACTCCAAAAATTATGAAATTTTTACAGGAGCTTGCTAACTCAGATATAAACCTTGTGTAAAATTTTCAGAGGTTTTTATACTGTGAATAAATCTCCAAAAATTCTGAAAGGCTCTGTTTTAATGTTTGACTGAGAGTCAAACAGGTTTGACTGCCTCTAAAAATATTCAAACAATTTCTAAAAATTGTGAAATTTTTCAGAGGGGTCACATACCATTACAGAGACTTAAGAAAAATATTTCCAGAGGATGATCACAAGATTTGACAAGATTGTTTTTGAAAAATCAAGATTTGGATCAACTAGACTTGTGACAATGTATTTCCATAATTCCTTGTACAAGAATTGTTTGGCACAACAGGAAATACATGATGTAAGAAAAGTTTTAATTTCTACTGATTTTCTTACATTTGAAACACAAGCCTAAAGTTGGGATGTTACAAAACCTCCCCTTACAAGAATCTCACTTAGAGATTCTGTTTACTCGGAGAAGAAGGATGGGTAATCAGACGAAGACGATCTTCGCGCCCCAAGTTGCCTCATCTTCGTAATGGTTGGACCATCAACCTTAAGGAACTTGATGACACGGTTCCTTGTCCTTCGCTCGATTCTTCGAGAATACGAACAGGATGCTCATGATAGGTCAAATTTTCTTGCACATCGAGATTTTCCAATGGAGTTTCCTCAACGGAACACTGAGGCACTTCTTTAAGTGTGACACATGAAACACGTCGTGCACACTCTCAAGTGAAGCCGCAACTCAATTTGTATGCAACGGCTCCAATCCTCTCGATGATGCGATAAGGCCCAACATAACGAGGAGCTAGTTTGCCCTTGATGCCAAAACGCGATGGCCTTTCAAGGGTGAGACCTGAGATAAACAAAGTCATTGGGCTCAAAGCTCAACTCCGACGACGACGATCCGCATAGCTCTTTTGCTCGTGATCGCCACGCGCAAATGCTCACGAATCAATCGAACTTGGCTCGGCCTCATTGATGGAATCGCCCAAAATCGACGCTCACCGCTTTTCGACCGGTTCAATGGGGTTCTACACCTCCTCCCATACAAAGCCTCAAGCGGTGCCATGCCAAGACTAGCTTGGAAGCGTTGTTGTAGGAGAACTCGCATACGGCAAGCACTTCTCCCACTTCTTCCCATAGGAAAGAACACATGCACGGAGCATATCTTCCAACACTTGGTTGACTCTCTCCGTCTCGACCATCGCTTGAGGATGATAAGCGAATCGAACGAAGACGTGTACCCATCGCTTTTGCGATTATGCCAAAAGCGAGAGGTAAAAGAGAACCACGATCGGACACAATCGTTCGTGGCACACCATGCAAACATACAATGCGAGACACATAGAGATCCGCCAATGACTAACACCGAGATTGGCGCGATCGCGTAAAATGTGCTACCTTCACAATCGATCAATGACAACCCGTATAGCATCCTTCCCGAAGAAGCAGGCGCACCGGTGATGAAATCCATACCAACGGAATCCCACTTCCACTCGTGCATCGCAAAGGCCAGAAGGCCTGCCGGACGCGGTGTTCACCTTGACACGACAAAGACACGCCGCACTCGCCACGAACCCGCAATCTCGCGCTTCATGTGAGTCCACCGAATCTCTCCGAAGGTCTTGATACATCTTGGTAGCTCCGGGATGGATAGACAAAGGGAGTCATGGGCCTCGCGAGAATCAAATCCCGCAATTCCATGACCTTCGGAACCACAAGACGCCGCCCAAACCACACAACACCGTGCTCATCCTCGTAAAAGCACTTAGCTATCCCATTCTTGATGTTCGCTTGATTTGGATCACACCAACATTCTGCTCATGGGCAACCTTGATTTGCTCCACCAAAGTCGGTTGCACAACCAAGGTAGCAAGAGAACCATGCTCAATCAATCCCAAATTAAGCCGCTGAAATTCTTCGAGAAGGGTAGGTTGTTGCTCTTGAAGTGACAAGGTATTGCAATACACCTTGCGATCGAGTGCATCGGCAACAACATTGGCCTTGCCCGGTGATACCGAATGCCCATATCATAATCCTTGATCAATTCCAACCATCTCTCTCGCTCGAGGTTCAGATCCGTTGGCGAACAAATATTTCAAGCTCTTGTGATCGAATACACCTCACGCCGTTACCAATGAGGTAATGCGCCAAATCTTGAGTGCATGAACCATCGCAGCTAACTCCAAATCATGGGTAGGATAGTTGAGTTCATGAGGCCTCAATCGCCTCGATGCATAGGCCACTACCTTGCCTTCTTGCATAAGAACACAACCGAGTCCCCGCCGAGAGGTATCACAATAAATATCAAAGCTCTTATGCACATCGGGAGGACAAGCATCGGTGCGACGTCAATCGCCTTTTGAGTTCTTGAAAACTCAAATCGCAGCGCACGACCACACAATTTCTTTTCTTTCTTGAGCAATTCGGTCATGGGCTTAGCAATTTTGGAGAAGTTCTCGATAAAGCGCGTAGTAGCCCGCTAAACCAAGGAAACTCCTCACATCGGTGGATCGACTTGGCCGCCCCAAGATAGAACATCGCCGACCTTGCTAGGATCCATCTACACCACTGTTTGAAAGAACATGGCCCAAGAATGCCACTTCCTTCAACCAAAACTCGCACTTGCCGAACTTGGCATACTGGTGATGCTCACGCAGCCTTTCCCAATACAATTTGCGGATGCTCAAAGATGCTCCTCTTCACTCTTGGAGTAGATAAGAATGTCATCAATGAAAACGACAACAAACTTATCCAAATACTCCATGAACACCGAGTTCATAAGATTCATGAACAAAGTGGAGCATTGGTCAAACCGAAAGACATGACGGTACTCGTAAAGGCCATAACGAGTAGTGAATGTCGTCTTTGGAATATCTCATACGATTCGACTTGATGGTACCCAATCTCAAGTCAATCTTGAGAACACATAAGCTCCATCAACCGTCAAAGAGATCATCAATACGAGGCAAAGGATATTTGTTTTTCACCGTCACTTCATTCAATGGACGGTAATCAACACACATACGCAGGTCTTGTCCTTCTTCTTTACAAAAATGACCTGGACAACCCCAAGGAGATGAGCTAGGACGGATGAAGCCTTTGCTTGAAGCTCACCCAACCGCTTCTTCACTCTTCCAACTCATTAGGAGGCATTCGATGCGGCGCCTTGGAAATCGGAGCGATGCAGAGCAACAACTCAATAACAAACTCCAAGTCTCGAATCGAGGCATACTGTGCAAATCTTCGTGGAAGACATCCACAAAGTCGCGGCGTGGGCACATCCGAATCTCCATAGCCGCTTAGCTTCAAGGGCACAAAGGTGTGGCCCCTGCGGTGCGGTGAAATCCCAACTTGCTCGCTTTGAGGGACTAGAGAGAAAACCATCTTCCGGTACAATTGATTTGCCCCAAGTGTTGGGACAACCAATCCGTACCAAGAATCACATCCATGCGCCGAGTCAAGTAAGATGAGATTCGCCAAGAATTCCACTCCTTCAATATTAATAGGAACGCCCGACATTCTTGATCGACTCTCATTTCCGCTCCCGAGAGCGAATAAGCAAGGGAATCCCAAAGGAACAAAGTGGAGGTCACAAACAAAGAAAAAGATCTCGAAATAAAGGAATGCGATGCTCCGAGTCAAACAAGACTGCAGCAGACGATAACTAACAAGGAACGTACCCAACACAACGCCGGTGCCTCCCGAGCCTCCTCACCGAGATGTGGTTGACTCGACCACTCCCGACACTCTGGTCTTCGGATCACCCGTCGCGTGTGACCATTCCGCGTCCTCCATTAGGACGCAGGGGTCGCTCGATCCTCGAGGGCAATCGCGGCATAGTGGCCCTTCTTGTTGCAGCGGCAGTAACGCCGCACTGGGTTGCGGCGCAACTCGCCGCTAAGTCGCAGTGCACGTGGTCGAAACACGGCTGCGGGGACGAGCAATCGCGCCGACGCCTTGGCGGTGGTGAAGCGAGCACGAGCCCTCGGTGCGGGCCCAACACGGGACGAGTGAGGCCGCTGCGCGATCGATGGGCCTCCCACTTGCGTTTGCGGGACTCACTCAGCCGCTTCGCCTTGTGCTCGGCGACGATGGCCTTGTCAACCAAGGCCCGAAGTCAACAAAGTCCACAATAGATAGCTTGTCCTGCAGCTCCTGACAAGCCATCCATGAACTTCTCTGCTTAGCCTCATCGAGGCCACCTCACCCGAGCATAACGAGCCAAGTGATTAAACTTGTAAAGGTACTCGACATGACTTGCGCCCGCTAAGCGCAAGGAACTCCTTCTTCTTGAGCTTCATCGAGGCCATCGTGAATGTGGGCCCGACGAAAGCGATCGAAACTCATCCCACGAGACAACGTGGCTGCGGCCGCATGGCGAGAAAGTTCTCCCACCAAGATAGTGCCGCACCCTCAAGGCGATGGGATGCAAAGAGTGCCCGCTCCCGCTCCGGCATCGAGTGATATTGAGCTCGCTCAACAAGACGCAGACCAATCATCCGCGCCCAAAGGGTCCTCGGATCGAGAAAGTAGCGCGTCGCACGGAGAAACTCGCAAGCCCACCACGAGATCGGTGGCCACCACCTCCAGATCTCGGCGGCGGCGGGAGCGGAGGTGTTCCTCGCAATGACCTCCAAGATCCGGTGCGGTCCATGCGATTCCGCTCGTCGAGCCGAACCTCACCATGGTCGGAGGAGGAAGCTCCTCATCGGAACAAATGTAACGATTGTTAGTGTGGTTCTTGTCATCCTGCTCCACAAAAATAGGTTAAACACAACTCCGAACAGAGACAAAGAAAACAACTAACCCTAAACAAACTCAAAAGCTCAAGTAACCACATAAAATTGCAAAGAAGATCATAAAGACAACAACCATCCTCCTATTATGACTAACTCGTATGGAAGAACGAGTAATCAATTTTCGTGAAGGTAAATTTGAACATTAGCCTCTGTTAAAAACAAAGAAGGAAACAGGTGAGATATTTATTAAAGAAAGGTTAGACACTAAGCTAACTCATATCACTTCTTACCCTTTTATTCCCACAAATTTTGGTGGATCTAACCTCTCATTTTCAGCACTTTTACTACCTAAATGCTAGCTGTCCAGAATTGTCTTGCTTGCTGTCAGATTTTCCCATTCAACTTTTGGCGAAATTTGTAGCTCAAGAGCCCCTAATCTTCTCAAACAGCCAACACTTTCAATTTATAACTCCCATGGTTTACCCAAAACCAATCTACTCGATAAACAACTATCTTTTGAAAGAAGATGAGAGGAAAACTCAGCTTTCAAATTCAGTTCAGAATAAGGTGAGGCAAGCAAGCTAAGATAGATGAGAAGTAAAATTTGAGAACTTACTTAAGACCTTCAGGAAAGCACTGATATTTGGAAAGTAAGTTTTCAAAATATACTAGGGACGACCAAGCTAGGGGTTTCTACGGTCAGTATGGCTCTGATACCAAGCTCTGTGAGACCCCGGTTTATTAAACTTGTAATACTTAACCTTCCACTGGTCCTAGTATCACAAATAAAATAATCCGTGTCTCGATGGACATGTGCCTCCCAGAACAAGCAGCACACATACATCAAGTCACAGCACGCATCATTTCCATACAACAGAATATAACAAGTCTAGCAAAAGACATACATAATATAAGTTATTACAACACACCGTAGGCCAAATGACATAAGTACCAAATAAGTAACAGTGAAGCGAAAGTTGCCATAAGATGGCTTAAACCAAAAGACGACCGGTTAGCCACATAACACCACAGGGCAACCGACAGGCCGCCAAGCTAATCGCCCAGAATCGCCACAAAGACAACTCACAAAAGTGAGGTCCATCGGACTCACTATCATCCTCTGCACAACACAAGCAATGCAGTGAGTACAAAAATGTACTCGCAAGACTTACGAGTAGCAAGCCTATACATAGCTACATGAAAGTGTATTCAAAGGAATGTGGTTATATGGTTCTTTGGACGCATAAAGCAAGTTTCATTTGCAATATTGTAATAGGTTGAACAAAGAGTTTGTAAATTCTGTTTTTAAGCATTTAAATAACAATGAGTAAACATAAGTAACAAGTATCCACCTAGAAGTGACTTTCCCAAAGCCACCACAACATAGCATGAATCACGATTCATACCACCCAACAAGTTTTAATTGTAAAAAGTTGTAGTCTAACTCTTGAAAAGCTTATCCAAGCGTGTCCATAACCTAGGACGAGGCTATTCGAATAGTTTTAATCCTGCAGGGGTGTACCAATGTACCCACACTTGCATCGCCTTTTGCCAAGCTATTAAGCACACTTCCTTTGGTATGCAAGACGGCTAAGTCCTACTGAACCCTTTCCAATGGAATATGCTAATCAAGAGACGCACGTATGGGGTTAATCCTTAGTGATCTGCCGACGAAATATGGATCACAAGGACCCATACGTGGAGCAAGATACACCGCCTCGGCGGGTGTTCCTCCCTACAACGTGTCCATGTTGCATATAATCAAATATGCAACCTCCACGCGACTCATTAATTAACACACCAAAGTACTCGGCTAAGAGAGGTCCCATATCCTCTAGTGTGGTTAGCACGCACCGTAATGCTCGGATAATGATACTCACAAGTAGTTCGGTCCTTAATTGACCGGGCACCATTCCATTCACACCCAAAAGATCACACCATCTTACCATTGTGCCCAAGTCTAAATTGTTTTCATTTTCAGTTTTAGTTTTGCAATTTAGACAAAGCACAAGGTGAAATATACATATTATAACAGTTTGTGTGATCAAGGTTATCGACGAGTCGATAATCGCCATTTCTACCGACAACTAAGCATGGCTAAGCATAATGACACGTAAACTACTAAGTGACAAGGGTCCATCCAATAACCCAAAATCACAAGCAAGTAACCTAGGCTTCAGAGTAGAGGAATAAACATTTCCTACCGATAATGCATCTAGTAGGCCAACTATCGACAATAGTTTAAAACAACATAGCAATGCATACATAGAATTTGCAAACAATATATTAGACTTTGAAAATAGTAGGAACAATATGATCAAATGAATGCTACATCCGCTTGCTCGGTCAAGTGCGAGTCCGATGGTCTTTGTGGCTCAATATCGATTAAAATTATCTTGGAACCTAACGCTAAAAGGCGATAAGCAAATAAGAACGAAGAACACCAAATAAATTCCAACAAAGAAAACACAACCAAATCTAATAAAATTTACACTACAAACTAGGAAAGATTTTATACAAAGGATGTGAACAAGAATTATGCAATTTGAACTAAGCATGCAAAAGATATGAGCAAAGTACTCCTTCTCACTTTATTACAATCTAATTAATAATTAACACTGCTCATGGCGAATTTTTCCAGAATGATCTAAGGTCCAAATTTTTATAGTAGGTAGATTATGACATCCTAATAACAACAAAGTTGGATTTACTAAATTTGGAGTTATACACATTTACTTATGATTTTTCTAAGTTGTAAATCTAATGCAAGCCATTTTACTGAATTATGAACATGCTCAAATCCTATTTTATATGAAAGTATACTAATGATTTAATTTAACAAAATTGATTTTGCACAAATTGGATTTATACAGAAAAGATATGCATTTTTCAATGTTAAATCTATTTCGAATATTCAAAGTGACGTAAATCAAGTTATTCCTAGTTACACGATTTTTTCACATCGAACATGCTTAAATCCATTTTTATAATAAACTAAAGTGATAACAAAATTTATTACGCTTGGAAATATCTAAAAGCGATTAAAATGAATTAGTTATGAGTTTCTAAAGTTTTACATCATTTTCATTGTTAAACAAATACTTACCAAATACGTAACAACCCAAATAAAAGAAAACGACGTGGACAACTCTCAATCCTTGATCTAAAATCCCACGGCTCACGCGCAAAAAACAAAGACGACGCGCCAACTCGAAACGGAGCCCACCGTTGGATCAAGATCCAACGGCGCGCACGAGTGTATGCATTCGGACGGTGCGGTTGCAAACACAATCTCAGCCGTTGATCGCAAGATCGACGGTCGAGAATGATCAAGGCAACCGGAGGGTCCGAACGCACACAAAGATCAGGTCCGCAGATCTAAAAATGAACAGAGATATTGATCGCAGTTCAAAGGAGATGTCGACATGTGGGACCGCATGTCGCTGACTTCGAGTCACCCGCTACCGGTTTAACCCACGCGCACAAGGCACCGCCCACTTGTCGATCGAGAGGCGGTTAGGACAGGATTAATGCTTCTAATGATTAACATTAAATAAACACTAATGACTCCTGAGATTTGATTTTAACCCCTCGGGCCCACAAGTCAGCGACCCAGAGGAGATTTCTGACAGGGATTAAATGCCGACACACTAATTAAGCAATGATTAAACTTAATGATGTCGGAACAGTGCGGGATTGAACCAGAGAGCGATTTAAGGATATTGGGTCCACCGGTCAGTGGCTCAACGACAAAGATTAAGACATAATTAAGAACTAATGATTAGCAATTAATGTGTCCTAATCAAATGACGAAAACGGGAGCTGCTGCGCCAGCAAAACCCGAGTGACTTGCACGGCTAATCGCCGGCGACACTGGCCGCGGCGGCGCCGAACAAGAGCAAAAATGGATTCGCAAGAGCACAACGAATCTAATGGTAGCATTTTCACGGCGCTGGGGACTAGAAAGCCGGCTAGCCGGAAACGAAAATGGAAGCTATCGCTAAACACGAAAATCGCGATGAGCTCCACCGCAAGCCTAGGATGCGGTGCCAAAGCTTCTAAAGACTAATAAGAAGCTACCTTAGTGACAAGAAGCTTCAAAGATGGCCGAGATGCTTGATCACGTAAGAATCTCACGACTTGGAGAAGAAGGTTTGAAAATGACACCGAGCCAAATGAGTGATACCAAAGCATCAATATAGCTTCATAATGATTCACAGAAGCTACATGAGCAAGTAATTGGAAAATGGAGCACTCACGTGAGCTGAGGAAGAAGATGACCAATTTCGGCCGAATTTGAACAAATCCCAAATTGGACAATTCCTGAGAATCAAATCCAAAATTAAGTGAGGGGTAATGCTCAAGATGATAAAGAGATAAGGTTAGGGCAAAGAAACATGAAGGAGGACCACTGGAACACCAAGAACACCAATGGAGCTCCACGGGTCAACAATGGCGGTTTGCCATTTTTGAGGTGTTAAGCTCCAATATTGAGAATGAAGCTTGATGGTGGTCTAAAGAAATACCAGGAAGCATTGAGAGTGTTTATAAAGCCATGAAAGCATTAGGGTTTGCACCACTCCTCTTACGGCGGCAAAACACGTAACACAATGCGCCGACAAGGAAAAGGTAAAAGTGGTGCACTAGGGCATGGCATGGCGAAAGTGTCTCCCACGGCCCTCATCGTTGACTAGGCGGCCGAGGAAGCATGAGATGACACACCATAACCCCTACTGTGCTCGCACGGCTCAAGGTTGAAGAAGACCAGGGAAAGATGCTCGGGCAATTTTGAGCCCTACGATCTAAATCGGACGGCTACGAAAGCGCCACGCCTCCCAGGTTCAAAACACAACGGGGAGATTGCGAGCCTTAGGATTAGAAATGAACGGCCTCGATTGCTCCACGTCGCAAACTCATTTTACAACGAAGGAACACGCGAGCGTTGGATCTTAATCCAACGGCTCAGATTTAAGAATGCAACCGGAGGGTCCGAAGGTTTCGGGCAATCACAACGGTTGGATGAGAATCTAACGGTCGACAATCAAACTTGCAACCGGAAGGTCCGAAGTCTTACACGCGCGCGGACCGTGCGATTTAGATCCAACGGTCGAGATTCCACGCGCGTTTCAAAGGGTGGCTCGGTGTAGTTAGTTGACTGGACCGAATCAATTGGCTCGAGCCCGAGTCTGACTCGAACCCGACGCACAAGAAACCAGTTTGACTTTGAAATAAGAACAGAGACTTTGAATGATTTATTTGAGGTAGCAAATTAACTCCAAAAATTATGAAATTTTATAGGAGCTTGCTAACTCAGATATAAACCTTGTGTAAAATTTTCAGAGGTTTTTATACGTGAATAAATCTCCAAAAATTCTGAAAGGCTCTGCTTTAATGTTTGACTGAGAGTCAAACAGTTTGATCGCTCTAAAAATATTCAAACAATTTCTAAAAATTGTGAAATTTTTCAGAGGGGTCACATACCATTACAGAGACTTAAGAAAAATATTTCCAGAGGATGATCACAAGATTTGACAAGATTGTTTTTGAAAAATCAAGATTTGGATCAACTAGACTTGTGACAATGTATTTCCATAATTCCTTGTACAAGAATTGTTTGGCACAACAGGAAATACATGATGTAAGAAAAGTTTTAATTTCTACTGATTTTCTTACATTTGAAACACAAGCCTAAAGTTGGGATGTTACACGTATGCCGACTTAGTACCACCACAACACAAGGGTGCATACAGAGAGATCGGCCCTCCTATTGCCTAGGTCCAACAGCCCGACCCAGACTGCCCACAATTTGGAAATAGCATGGTGACTAGGTAAATTATTCAGTCAGATCTATCCCATACTATACTTGTTGCACGGCTTAGTAGTTTAGAATGCGACATATGATTCGGTCCTTAATCGACTCAGGCGAGACAATCCGCCAATCCACTGCGTGCACATAGCACCGATCTCAACCAACCACTCGCCCCCAAGTCTCAACCATTTATAAATACATTTTCCTGTTACCAGTGGTAACCCATGTTAACACACTATGGTTAAAAGTATCTAAGTTCTCGTTATGGCAATGTTTTTGTCCTATTCATGTTTAGTTACTAAGCAGCGTCTAAGCACAACCAATAGTCATGTCCCTTAAATCAATAGGAGTTTTACTCATGTAATAATTATCCTCAGGGCTCGTTTGGATAGGAAGGGATTAGAACCAATCCCTTCGGATTGGAAGGAATTTTTTTTAGTTCAAATTCCGAGTCAATCCGAAGAAATTGAGTCGGATCACAATGTATCTAAACAAGCCCTTAGGGTGACAAGGTATAAAGGTATCAACATTCAAGGAGATGATTCATAACAATAATCAAATTTGGTATAGCTAGGCATCAACATTTAACATACCATTTCATAAATAATAATAAGTATACAAGTAATAATTTGAATTGAAATACTTTGCATTTAAAAAGTACATTCGACATAATCAATGATAAGAACTTGCCTTGCTCACATGTGGATTGATCTTGACTTGATGTAGTGATGAGGTCTTTGGTAACGTTTGAATCTATTTAACGCAAAAATGATGACTTCAAATAAATACTTGGAATAAAGAAATTCAAATTAAATTCAAATGAACTCCAAAAATTATGATTTTGGTACTGTTGGAAAGATCTTGAATTTAGATGAATTGAGAAACACAAATCAATTGATTCGGATGTAAATCCTGATAGGTAGGAGAACGAAATCTCAAAAGTTTGATCCAAGAGGAAATTCCAGAAAATATGAAAATCCTAATAGTACCATTGGGATTTTTTTTTAAAAAAGTGTTTTCATTGATGAAATTCCATGTGACTGACAAGTGTTATGGTGGTTTCGATGGGATCCGCAAAATTGACAAGAACGACTGCATGGGAGGTTTGATGCGATGGGTTGCATCAAGTGGCTTGAGGTCAGTACAAATGTCATGGTGATTTCGATGGGATCCGAATGGGAGATACTTGCCAGTATTAAGAGAGTCATTGTTGACCTTAGAGAAACCATAGCGCAAGAAGAAACGATTTAGATCAAAAGAAGATGGAGTTCATGAAGAGACAAATTTGGAAGATCCAATTCGTCATCTACTTTGAGAAGCGTATATAAGTGTAAACCTGTTTGTATGTGAACTTAACAGGTGTCCGATAAGATTTTCTGTCTAGACCTAACCTCCACTATAAAAGGAAGATGTGCAGGATTTGCACCTTAAGAATCCTTCTAAGGAAAAGAAACCTTAATTTGTGATTTGGTGAAGTAAAAATAAAGGAGGATGGGGTTTGAGGAAGATGGAATGATTGATGATTGGGTACTCAAATGTTAAACTTTTGTCCTCCATAGTAGAGTGAAGGTAAACCAACAATCTTTTCAATCAATCCAAGCAAAGTTTGCTTCAAGATAAGTACTATCTTGTTTTTGCTATCTTTGATGCCTTTGAGTTTTTGTATATTTCTTTGATTTTTCTTAGGTCTTTTGTTGTAATCTAGTTTACTAAGATATGTAGGATTTGATCTAGGGTCATCTTAACCATCATCCACCCACGAGCAAGTTTTTAGATCAAAGTTTGAATTTTCTCAATTTTTATGCCTCCTTGACCTAGATAAATAAATTCATCGAACATTGGCTTCGATCTTCCGATCATCGATTAGAATAGGTTGCTGATCTTCTCGATAAGGTATCGTTGAAATCTCGAAGAATTTGAAGCTAGGAATCAAAAGTTACGTCGATTTAAAATCGTAGCGCGTTGTTGTTCTTGCAACCGACGGTCAGACCAAACCTAAAGCAGTCAAACCAACCTCCAGGCAGACCGGGCCATAGGCAGTCAAACCGACCGCAGGCGATTAGACTACCAAGCTGTGGCGGCCAGACCAACCAAGATAAGTTTGCCTCGAGGATTTCCAATTTCAACGCAAGACGACTTCCATTGTGCTTGCATTTTTAATTTTCATAGCTTCCATAGCTAAAAAAAATTGAATACCGTCGGATCGAAAAAGAGTAGCCGCTTGTATTCAACCCGACTAGTCCATTTTCGGTCCAACATAATCAAACACAGCTGACCTATGAGAAAATATCCCCACGATAAAACATTTGGATATGCATCAAACTATGTTCGCTTTATTATGTGGGATTAAGGTGGCATCCCTGAAAAGCAGTTTCACTAATAAATCAACTGAATCTCGTCAGGTGTCCATTGATGAAAAGGGGCTGGGGAAAGCTTGAACCCTAGCACACAAATTCAATGGTTAAAGAACAGTGAAACAAAACGGGTGTGCTAACAGCAGCCACAAAAGGCAAGATAGTACGTCATTTCTTTGGTACAGAAAATTGTCTGTATGACACAATTCCAGCTTATGTTGGAGCAATCCTTGTAATATGTGTCGCGATGATTGTTGCACATCTCATCCAAAAAAAACAAAACTAACAAACATATAAAATAAACTAAAATCTCAAACCTTCACAAAACCTTTGTATCCACTCCTCTAATATATTGATGCTGATAAACCACATCTCTGGTTAGCTAGCAATTTAACTAACCTGTATATTAATTCATATCACCAATTCACAGTCGCACCTGAATACCTGAATCGATATTTCATCTATCCCAACTTATACCTGCATATAATAGTACTCTGCCTAGGAAGTGATACCTGCAAAGTGATCGGGGAAATCATATGTTAAGCCAGAGACTAGTACTAAAAAATAATCAAGGGAGGCTCTATTGAATAATTTAATTCATCAGAGTCAAGGCAGTTATTCATATTAGAATATAAACAAACAGGTATCAGAAGAAAAAAGGCGGAAAACATGTCACATATCATGGCTAGCATGCATTGCACAATTAAAACCAATATGATCATCACATGCTTAGGCAGAAAACTTAATAATTGATTCATGCACAGGTTGCTCCATTGGGTTTGTAGTTGTATATGACACCAACTAGGAATCACTAACAACCAGAAGGTATCGCTCATAACATTACTGATGAACCCCTTTCATCAAATTGGTTTCAAGTTTGGACTCTACCGGATCTTGCCTACTGGTAGCGACTCTAACCTCTAGGACCTAATACTGGTAGCTGGAATAATGATCAGTTTTTTAGCCAGTTCAATCAAAACAAACCCACATAGTGCTAGATGACAGCCCTTTGGCATTTTGAGAACAGAAACTTAAATAATGTTCCGCATGAAACCAGAAAAACAGAACACGGCCAAACAGAAAAACCACTCAAATGTCATGCATCCCCCAGCCCTACTTCATCCATGTTTAAAAATGCAATGATGAACCCATATCAATTGTTCTATTTTATCACATATTTATGCAACAGTCATATGTAAAAACATTTTTCCCTGAAGATTGTTACATGTGATTCCTTATATTTCCAAAATTTTCCCACTTGTTCTATGCTTCATATTACTAAGACATGTTACTATACAGCTAAATTGTGAAGAACAAAAATTTTAGTAGGCAAGATCCAGTAACTAGTAATCCAGCATTTCCTGCCACAATGTTGATGCAATGACAAAAAAGATAAAATGATGAACCAAATTATTGAAAACATAGCAACCGCATTTTCCTGAGTTTTTTTGGCACGGCAGTAAAAGACTAAGAAAAGGCAAAGGAGGGCACATACCCTGTCGATTGAAAGGTTAACCAGTGGTCATGATTAGAATTATTAATTTTCAAGTAAAGCCTGCAACTTTCACTAGTTGTTGACTCTTTCTAGGGCAGTGAACTCAGTATACATTGATATTCAGCCTAATGTTCAACTCCACTGCTACATTGTACTTAGTTAACCACAAGGACCTAACTACATATTTCACACAAAATTGTAATTGTGTGGTAAAAAAGGATCATATCATTGAGGTAATTCCAGAAAGCAATGAGCGCATGAAAAAAAATACCAGTTATATGTTAGATAACTGGGAAATTTAGCTGCCCCAAACAGTAAAAACTGAAATGTTATCCCAGTTCACTAGATGTTTATATCAACATTGTGTTTTCTAACAGATCAATGCAAAAGTAGCATTTTCAAGCAATACACAAGTACCATATTTGAGGAGGAATAGAGAATGACCATGATACACAAATACAAGGGAATTGCAATTTGCAAATGAAATATTTGACATGGGATGGGGCAGGAATCAGGATAATGCAAAAACTTATCGGAAGCTTGATTTCCAGTTAATGCAAACTAAGAAAAATAGGATTAATGACAGATGATGTAATGTACTCTAATTAACATATTAGACTGAAGTTTATCACCGGTTACAAATCATAAACCCACCATCAATGGATCATATCTAATTTGATAGTACTTGAAACCACAATAAAATAAGGAAACTAGATGGTCAATGGCTAAGTTACAATAAGACAATGTAAGCCTCTACCACACAAGTTTATTCAAGCAGGCCCTTAAACCCACTTGTTAATACGATATCATATGTCACGAGAATGTAGATGTTGCGTCAGTCTATTTTAAGTTTTTAAATACTATTTTAACTTGTTAAAGACTATTATTAAATTTTTAACTCATGTCTACAGAGGCCCCTCTACTATGCCATTTTATTCAAGCAGGCCATCTCGATTTTTTAGTTGACAATATCTACCCCTTCAAATATCTACTTCCACTACTTTTTGTTAAGACTAGTATTGGTTGTATATTCTCTCCCTCTCTCTCGGCCCATATAGCCCATGAGGTCCATGTACTCTTCTATATATACTCTTCTATTCATGAATAAGATGCATAGTTTTGAATAGCAAAGCCCTAGCCTCATCATTTTCTTAACATGGTATCAGAGCAAAATCCAACCCTACCCCCATCTCCATAGCCGCCGCCGTCGTTGTGCTGGTTTTTCCTCCGTTGCGGGCCGGCAGGCCCAAGCCGCTGGTCGAGCGGCGCATCCTCCCCGAGCGGTGCATCTTCCCCAACGAGCTCTCCCCGAGTGGCGCATCTTCCCCGAGCGGCGCATCCTCCCCGAGCTTGAGCGGCACATCTTCCCCGACTGGCGCATCTTCCCCGAGCTCTCCCCGAGTGGCGCATCTTCCCCAAGCTCTCCCTAAGCGGCGCATCTTCGCTGCTCCTCGTCATCTGGACCCCAGTGTCGACTTCGTCGCCTGCACCTGAAGGCAACGTGACCGAGCGACGCCTTCGCCGCTCCTTCCTCATCTGGATTCGACGAAGTCACTCATCTGGATCCGGCATCGACTTCTCGAGAGTCGATCTGCGCCGCTCCTCATCACCTGCTGCAGAGGAGGAAGGAATTTATCTGCATCATCCTAAGCGGTCGATCTGCGCCACTTCTGCCTTTGTCGATCTGCAATCCACATCTCGGGCGCACCAGCGTTCTCCTCGCTGCTTGTCGCTCGAAGCCGCAGGTCTTCCTTCAGATCCGGACTTGATTGGTACTACTGCTCTGTGTGTACTACTGCTCTTCAAATCAAGACTTGATTGCTTGATCTATTGCTCTTGTGATACTCTACCACTCTACACCAATACTCTACTACTACTCTGATGATCTGCTGCTGATCTACTGCAATAGTACTGCACCGTTGATATTATGTGCCTAAGTACTGTTCCTGTGATAGCACTGCTGTTGATTGGTCCTTCAAGATGGCAAAATCTAACTCGCTATTTGGCGGCAGTTCATCTCTAGTGTTCACGAACATCAAGCTCGATGGGTTGAATTACCGAGCATGGGGTTTCTCAATCAAGACTACTCTTAGAGGTTATGGTTTAGCCTCTTACTTAACTGACGATCCTCTTGATCCGAAGAAGGTTGATATTGAGACAGTAAAGGCTTGGCAGAAAGAGGATGATCGTGTCATGACTGGTCTTATTCTGAGTGTTGATGTCTCTGAGGTTGAGTCTTGAGTATCATACTTCAACCAAGCAGATGTGGACATACTTTGAGAAGAGATATGTTCAGTCTAGTGGTGTTCTTCGCTTCACATTGCTTAAGAATCTTCATAGTATTCAGCAACAGCAGGATCAGTCAACGGAGGAGTATTACAATGCTTTCACTCATATCACTGGCCCTCTAGAGTCTATGACACCAAAGGATGTTGTTGCTTGTCAGTTTTGTTCTGCCAAAGATGAGTATGCTCAGCAGACACTCATGTATTAGTTTGTGATGGGGCTTCGATCAGATTTTGAGCCTGTTCGTACTCAGCTGCTCAACTATCCCACTCCACCGACTTTGACTGAGGTGCTCTCTAGTTTGATTGCAGAGGAGACTCGTCTTCATTCCCTTATGCCTACCAGGATCCTCACCACAT
Organism: Ampelocalamus luodianensis; assembly: GCA_036346255.1. Taxonomy (NCBI): domain Eukaryota; kingdom Viridiplantae; phylum Streptophyta; class Magnoliopsida; order Poales; family Poaceae; genus Ampelocalamus; species Ampelocalamus luodianensis. The sequence goes on along the minus strand of CM070622.1, from coordinate 58,578,229 downwards.
GTTGTCTTAAGTCTCTCACAGCGGTTTGGATCTACCAGAGCGACACCCACAGGGGTGTTGGTATGTTCCCATTGCAAGAGGATTGGTCATCATGTTGACAAATACTTCAAGTTACATCCAGATCAGCTTGTTGCTTATCGTGCTAGACAGTCATCTGATCGTCGTCGGGGAGCACCTACTGGGCCTCCTAGAGCACTTACTGGAGCAATCACTGCTGCCACATCCACATCTACTGTGACTTCTGGATCAGTCTACTATGACTTCAGTTGCACTTTCTGCTCCTAGCGCTGCTCATCCTTGGGTTCTGGATTCGGGTGCCTCCTTTCATGTTACATTAGACAGCTCTCAAATTGTTGCTCGTAGGCCCGTGACTGATGCTGCATATGTTCACACTGCTGATGGTACACCTTACTCTATCACCCATCAAGGCATTCTCTCAACATCCCACTTCTCTATACCTGAAACAGTTCATATCAGTAAATATCACCAGGAGGATAACCAGGTGGCGTCGGCTGCTAAGAAAGAGGGAAGACTACAGATTGGGGAGACGAAGGGGATTGTGACTTAGACTAATGTATTCTCATTGCTTAATGCTAACGATTACAACAAACCTCGTTATATAGAGGGATCTTCTAACAATTATGGATAAAATCAATCTAAACGATGACCTTCCTAACTAATAGATGACCTTCCTAACTAATAGATAACCTTTCCAATTACATAATCCTTATACAAGGAAACTAATCAACTATTTAAGGAAATAGATATTCTTATTGGAGAAGGTGATCCCTTCCTAATCCCGGTACTACAGTAACTGTGGTACTGTTTACGCATGTGAACAGTAACCCAGCCCATGACATATACTTGGATCCATTTTATGAAACATCATTCTCAGTTGATTTCTATTTATCAGTCTTTTACTAAGATGGTTCATACACAATTTTCTTCTTCTATTCGGGTGTTTCGTTCCGACTGGGGGGAGTATCTTTCATCAGCCTTTCGTCAGTTCCTTTCTTCTGAGGGTACTCTTCCTCAACTCTCATGTCCTGGTGCTCATGCTCAAAATGGTGTTGCTAAGCGTAAGCATCGTCACATCATTAAGACTGCTCGTACTCTTCTCATCTCCTCATTTGTTCCCTCTCACTTTTGGGGAGAAGCAGTCTCTACGGTAGTCTATCTACTCTTCTCATCTCCTCATTTGTTCCCTCTCACTGTTGGGGAGAAACAGTCTCTACGGCAGTCTATCTCATCAACCATCAGCCTTCTTCCAAGCTTCAAGGCAAGTCTCCTGGTGAGGTCCTCTATAGAGCACCTTCTCTCTATACTCATCTTCGTGTCTTTGATTGTGTCTGCTATATCGTCCTAGCACCTCTTGAGCGCACAAAGCTGAGTGCTCAGTCAGTTGAGTGTGCCTTCCTAGGTTATAGTCCTGAGCATAAGGGCTATCATTGCTATGATCCCTCAGCACGTCGTATTCGCGTATCTAGTGATGTGACCTTTGATGATGTCGACCCTTCTTTTATCCAGTGTTCACCTAGGCGCTAGGCGGAAGGCGGGCGGAGGGTGGCCGCCTAGCGCCTAGCCCGCCTAGGCGCCGCCTAGGCGGCCGAACAGAAACAGCAGAGGAGGGAAGTGGGGAAGAAAAAGGATAAAAAGAAAGGAAAAAATAAAAAAATATACACTATTGATGCACGAATGGGCCGGCCCATTACTGTTGATGCACGAATGGGCGCCCATTACCGTTGATGCCTCTCTCGCTCTCTCGTCTCTTTATCTTTCACGATGCGTTCGGGCGTTCGGCCGACGCTTTCCCTTCTCGTCTTCGTTCTTCCCCTGCCCTCCTCGATCTCTCTGCGCCGCGCCGACGCCGACGCCAACGCCGTCCTCTTCCCTTCCCGTCCTCTCCCAGATCTAGTCTCCTCTCCGCCCTCTTCCCTTCCTCCCGCTCTCATGGCGGCGGTGGCGAGTCCGACGACGGGAAGGCGGATCCAGCGGCGAGGATGGCAGATCCGGCGGCGGCGGAGGCCGATTTGACCGGTGGCGAGCCGGAATCCGCGGTGTGAGGTAAGTTCTCTCCTCTTCTCCTCTCTATCCGCCTCTCTCCTCTCCCCTCTCCCTCCTCCGCCACCTTGACGGCCGCGCCTTGCCCGCCTGGGTCCGCCTTGGACCGGCGTTGACCGCCCAGGCGGGCCGAGCGCCCAGGGGGCGATTATGCCCTAGTCGCGGCGGCCGGCGTGCGCCCAGCGCCTAGGCGGCGCCTAGGCGGCCAAGGCGGCTGCCTAGGGGAACACTGCTTTTATCACCCTTCTACACATTCCACTTCCTCTTCCACAGATTCCACCTCTTTTTTGTGTCTACCATCTATTCCTTCATCAGACTTGTCTCCTTCAGTTTCACCTTCTAGTGTGTCTTCTCCACCAGCTCCACTACCTTCTCCACCAGTTTCACCTTCTAGTGTCTCCTCCACCAGCTCCACCAGTCTCTGACACTTCCACTTTTCCCTTTCACTATAGTCATCAATAGAGAGTTCCTTCAGATCCTCAGTCTTCCTCTTTTCCACTTGACCCTCCGGCCAGTACCACCGACTCTGACGATCGTTCTACCACATGACAGTATGCCCTACGTGATCATACTTCTGTTCAGGCACCAAAGAGATGGAGTTTTTCTTGTGCAGGTGCAGTAGCTATGCCGAGTACTTATCAGGAGGCTGCCAGTATACCTGAGTGGCAGTTGGCTATGACAGAGGAGCTCACAGCATTAGAGTGTACAGGCACTTGGGACCTTGTTCCACTACCATCTGGAGTTATTCCTATAACTTGCAGGTGGGTGTACAAAGTGAAGAACAGGTCAGATGGTTCAGTAGAGCGATACAAGGCTCGTCTTGTTGCAAGAGGTTTTCAACAGGTTTATGGTTGAGATTATGATGAGACTTTTGCTCCAGTTGCTCATTTGACCACAGTCCGTACTCTTATTGTTATTGCAGCGGTACGCACATGGGCTATATCTCAGATGGATGTCAAGAATACTTTCCTTCATGGTGATCTACATGGGGAGATCGATATGCAGCAAACCCTAGGTATTGAGGATCCTACAGGCTATGTTTGTCACATTAGGCGTGCTCTATATGGTCTCAAGCCGACTCCTCGTGCATGGTTTGAGCGTTTCAATCCTGTGATTCGAGCTGCTGGTTTCACTCCAAGTGAACATGACCCCGCCTTGTTTGTTCACACTTCTCAGTGGGGTCGTACTTTGCTTCTGTTATATGTAGATGATATGCTGATTACAGGAGATGACATGGATTATGTGGCTTTTGTGAAAAAGAAGTTGAGTGGACAGTTTATGATGTCCGACTTGGAACCATTGAGCTATTTTCTGGGGATTAAGGTTCATTCTGATAGTAATGGCTACTATCTCTCTCAGCATCGCTACGTTCAGGATCTACTTGCTCGCTCTGGTATGATTGATACACACACTGCTATCACACACATGGAGCTTCATCTACAGTTTCAACCTACAGATGGTGTACCTCTTACAGATCCTTCTCACTATCGTCAGCTCGTTGGGAGTCTTATTTATCTCATTGTCACGAAGCCAAATATTCCTCATGTTGTTCATGTGCTTAACCAGTTTATCAGTGCTCCCACCTCAATTCACTATGGTCATGTTCTCCATGTGCTGAGATACTTGAGAGGGACTGTGTCCAGACATCTGTTCTATGCCAGTTCGAGTCAACTTCAGCTTTACGCTTACTCTGACTCCACTTGGACGAGTGATCCTACTGATCGCCGATCTATCACTGGTTATTGTATCTCTCTTGGTACTTCGCTCATTGCATGGAAGTCCAAGAAGTAGACTGCGGTGTCACACTCTAGTGGAGAGGCTGAGCTTCGAGCTCTTGCTGCTACCACCTCAGAGATCATTTGGCTTCGATGGCTCTTGAGTGATCTCGGTGTCCGTTGTGACAATCCTACACCTCTCTTATGTGACAATACCAATGTCATTCAGATTGCGAGTGATCCAATCATGTACGAGCTAACAAAGCACATTGGTGTTGATGCGTCCTTCACACGATCTCACTGTCAGAAGCCCACCATTGCTCTCAAGTATGTTCCTTCAAGTATGTTCCTTCAGAGTTTTAAGTTGCAGATTTCTTCACTAAAGCTCAGACTCGAGAACATCATCGGCTTCATCTACTCAAACTCAATGCATCAGATCCTCCCGATCTACCTAGAGTTTGAAAGGGGTGTTAAGAGTAGTATTTGTTGTATATTCTCTCCCTCTCTTGGCCCATGTGGCCCATGTGGCCCATATGGCCCATGAGGCCCATGTACTCTTCTATATATACTCTTCCATTCATGACTAAGATGCATAATTGCGAATAGCAAAACTCTAGCCTCGTCATTTTCTTAACACTTTTGTCAATTTGTAATTAAACATATCAAATTATAATTTCATAAATACTTCAAAAATGATTTGTAAGGTATAAAATTAGTTTGGCATATAATTATTTTTAAGACTGGCCTTTGTTGATTTAATTAAGTTACAATTTCTTGAATTTGAAGGTGCACATGACATGTAAAAATAACATTACACATCATGGGATTTTGTCCAGAAATTTGAATAGTATTTTGAGGGAATTTTTAATATAATATTCTCAGTTCACACAGTAAACTAGAGAGTTACAAAGAAAAAAAGGCACATCAATCATACGTTCCAATAAATGTCTCAATTCTGAAACTGTGTAAGAATTTGCACAGTTTTGCACATAAAGCTTTTGTGTAATTGACATAAAATTGCCATAGTGTAAACTGTAAAAAGTGGAATCTTTTTTCTTTTTTTTTTTGTTTCTCGATTGCAAACGGTAAAAGAAGGCAACAAAGACTACTACTAAAAAATGTTATGTACACACTATAACAAACTTAGATAAGTATAGTCCAAACTTGTGATGCATCAAATGTAAAACACATTTTCTGATGTAGCCAAGAACATTGAAGATCAAACACAAGGGCATAGATTAACATGGCCAAGAGCCTTCAATTTCTAACATTGCTAACGTCCCAACAAGCCTTCACAAGAAGCGGTGCCAACATGCCATTTTAATAGGCAACATTCTCGATAATGGTGAGTGGGTACATTTCCTGGAAATTAAAGGTACATTATCCTCCTTGTGGCATATGGATAGTTAGCAACATTCTTGTTGCTTTTGTATAGCATGTGGTCCACCATACATTACATCTGACAAATAGCAAGGTTGCTGATCATTTAAATATATTGTAATTTATGATATTTTGGGCTGCTTCTACAAGTTAGTCAGAAGTTCAAGGCATCTTTCCTAGTTCAAGTATCTCACTATATGTCACCACAAAGGGAGAGAACACGTTGATTGCTGAAGTTTCTAGTTCATATCTGGAGCTTTCAAAATAATTACAGCATAAGTAACCATGTGAAAGTCAATTTTCATATTGACAGGTTTATTCGGCAGGGCATGACACCTGACATACATCAATCATGGGATATGGCCTACAAATAGCTCTGACGTGTTGAAGCGTTCGATCATTCCCGACAAAAAAATAAACATTCTCCCAACATGGTTCCACATAGTATAAGATTCAAGAAATGGAAACTTATTCATACCTTGGTTATGTTTTAAAAATCATAAACTCTTACGTGCAATTTGATGTTTGGGCTACGTAATTTCCATTTGATGTTTCAAACATATTAAGCTTTGCTAGTTTGGCTATTTTTGTTAGTTGATGTTTCAAACATAATAAAATACAACAAACATGATGTATGTGTATCCTTGTCACTGTGCCAGAATGCCAGTATATTTGCAAAAAGATGCCATACTGTTGTGTTTCTATTGTATCCATCTCCAACGCCAACATCCAACTTAAGAGAATTTTATAAACACAGTTCCATTGTGTAACATGTGCAGTTGGCTTGTTTTCTTCACTGTTTTTTCAAATGTGCATGTTCCTTGTGATATTATTTGATTATCGAAGCCAGGAAATGGCAGCAGCAGCAATCACTTTAAATCATGCAATAGAAGCAAGAAAGGAAAATAACACAGCTGGTTGATACTGAGTACTGGAAAAATTATCGGTACTGTAATCTACACAATCTGAAAGGAAATAAAAGCCTAACATTCATAGTTCCATACCACGGTGTCTACCTGCTTAAGTACGTACAGTGCACATTCAAACATTTGTAACACTAGGTTTGCATGGCAAAATTGGCTACAGGACACCATGTCAGTGAGGTGCCCAGTTGAAAATAGCCATGATTTCATGGTGTCCCTGAAATAATTCACAAGTTTGTGGTGTGTCTTAGTGAAAGATGCACAAATTCTGGGTCCTGTAGCTAATTTTACCTCGTTTTTCTTTTTAAAAAAATCTCATCTACTACTAAAACATATAGAAAATAAGTAGACATTTGAGCAAACAATTGCAATACAAACTGACCTCTGCTCGCCTGGTTATTATTAACAGTATAATTGCCCATGTAACTTGCTGATATCTTCGATTTGGTTTCTTGATCAATATTTGCAAGATCAAAACCAGAAGGAGGTGCCATGTCCACCTCAGAAGATGAAAACCTCCAGGCTCTGTCACCATAGATCGAGCTACTTCCATATGGATCTGCATTGTTCACTTCATATCCATCAGCTGATGCGGCAAATGGTTCTCCAATGGTACCAGTTGCATTGCTCCTTCCATAGCTGTTAGATGGCAGTCGAATGTTATTGTCACCTGTTCCATGGCCAAGGGTCGCTAAACCAAAGCTTGAATTATTGCCCATTCCATGAGCAGAAATAGGACCACCCCAAGACATATTGTCACCAGCAATACCACCTAGACCCCCACTTCCAGATGGTGCATAAGAATTTGCGCTTGCAGGGTTACTTGGATAATTCAGATTTCCATTACCCCAAACATTTCGAGTCATTGAACTCAGTATTGAACCTGAATCATCATTATGACCACCATATCCAATAGGGCTGGCAAATCTGTTTGAACTGGCATTATAATAAGAACCTATTTGTCGTCCATTGATCGAGCTATTGATGAAACTTGAGTTTGCACCTAAAGTCGGGTTCATCCCGGCTTCAATATTCATGCCCATTCCATAACCAGGGCCAAATGAAGAGAACCCATTTCGTGCACCAGAAACTAGACCAAATCTTTCATTTACCCTCATGCCATAACCTCCTATTGGGTTTGGATTGTAACCCTGGTTGAAGCCACTCAAGAAGCTATGAACCCTGCTCATAGCATAGCTACTCCCTCCTGCTGGTGAGCGTGTGCTTGATCCAGGGGATTGCTCTTTGGGAACAGCCCTTTTAACCTCAACCATTTTACCGTTCAGCTCATGGAAGTTCTTGTGGAGTGCCTTGTCAACGGCATCTTCAGAATCATAGGTGATGAAACCAAAGCCCCTTGGCCTCTGTGTGTTGTGATCATACATCACAACCACATCAGTTATCACACCGAATTGCTCAAAATACTTCCTGAACTCAACCTCAGTTACATTGGATGCAAGACCTCCAACAAAAATCTTTCTAGTGCGCCCTGGGCCTGGTGAGCCAATGCTGCTGCCATTGTTCTTGCTTGCGATGCTCTGGTCATCCCTGGGCACTGCTTTCTTGGCTTCCACCTGAATAACACAAAGATATATCAGCTTGGGCAAAAATAATCACACAATGCCACATAATTCCACATTATATGATGCAATTACCATGCGTCCATCGATCATGTGCTTATCCATGGTGACCCGTTCGGCAACACCAGGATCTGTGAAGACAATGAAACCAAACCCACGGGCACGGCCAGTGTTCCGGTCCCGCATGATGACAACCTCCACAATCTCTCCGAACCGGCCAAAGTACTCGCGGAGGCGGTCCTCTTTCGTCTCCCACGAGATCCCACCAATGAAGAGCTTCCCGGAGTCTGCTTCCATGGCCACCTGTCGTGCAATCCCCAAACGAAATTTTCAACCATCTATCGTGTCAAATGCAAACAAAACAATCAACCAATACCCAATCCATCCCAAGCTCCTTAAGCTCAGTGGAGAGTGCACCTTGGGTACTATCCTATGGGGTCACAACACATGACAACACTGGGATCTCGCGCACGCTGAAGAACCGAACCCATATGGATGGATGGATTACAGTACTGGAGTACCAGCATAAATCAGTAACTGCAGTGAGTATTCCAATAACAAAATAGATGCATTTACACGAATTGGATGCAGTACCAACACCACAAAAGAAATATTTGGATTTGGATTTGGATTTGTTTGCTCACAGTCACAGCAATGGCTATAACAAATTAGATCAAAGTGAAATCAACCCAAGAAAGTCAGGGCCGGCTTACCAACAAAAGAAATCAGTCCAGTTGGATCTCCCCCTACTGGCCTACTGCACGCCAATCCAGTAAAGGGGAGGAGAGAAGAGTTCTTGGTGACGTGTTTTGGTGGAAGGAGGCGTGTTCAGCAGCGCTGTCAAAGGAAGATTGATGGTTCGGCGGCTTCGGATTTGGGGCAGGCCAGTTTCAATCGTAACGGGGATTTGATGGTGTGATACAGCAGCGATGAGCGGAACGGGGGAGCCGGGGGATGAGATTGTGGGAGGGCCACCTACCAAGAAATGAGATAACCCGGATCTCAGATTGAGATCTCCGTCCAACAGTAACAAGGGGCGCAAGACGGACGATGCTACTTACGGACTAGGTGGCGAAGGATGAGCTCGCCTCCGCCTCCAGTAGAAGGTCACCGATCGAGGAGGGCGCTACCCTTCGGTGGTGGAGGTGGCAGGGGAGGGGAGGAAGAAGGGGAGATGAGCTTAAAAGAAGAGGTGAACGGAGATTGGTTGGCGTGGTTCCGCAATGGATCGGATGAATGAATGAGTTTCTTTTTTTTTCTTCTCTTTTTAATTGTTTAGCAAAAAAAATCATTTACCGTCCTTTTGTTTTTAGATTCGTGCACCTGCTGGCAATCCGATTTATCTTGGGTATTGGAAAAAAAGATTTTTTTAAGGCATGTTCCGTAGGATTCTGTTTCTCATTTTTCGGCTGATGGGCTCCTTATCCCGTGTAGACTATATAGAAGGGACTCTAATCATTGTATGTGTCTTTTGAGAAGAAAAATAAAAAAAGAAATAAACCCTGGCTCATCTCTGTGTTCAATCTACTTTTCGTTTTGCATTGTTCTGTGTGATTCGACTTCCGTCTACGAGGTGATCGTTCGGACTGGACTCGCCAGCGACGGTTCCTCAGCACGACTACGCTCTCCGATCTACACGGATTGAGAAGGTAATCGTCGAGGCACGACGCTCGTGGATCGAATCGTATTTTCTAGATTGTTTTCAATTCCGCAAATTTGGCTTTCTAGATTACATTCTACGGTGCAAATCCACTCTAATCTACCGCGAGCCGACTTGAAGTCATCGGCACAATGTCGATCGGTAGATTGCATGAAGGAGTAGATGTTGATTGCACTATGAATTGTAAATTGCAAATCCATTCTAATCTACCGTGAGCTGACTTAAAGTTGTCGGCCAAACCGATCGGTATATTCCATGAAAAGAGTAGATGATAATTGCACAATTCTTACATAAACAGTAAAAGAAAAAAATTTCACATAGCCATCAGCCTAAGGCCGTACTACGCGCCGCCAACCACCCACACGTGGTCATGCTGCCGCCGCGCACTACACGCGCTCGTCGCCGGCCTAGAGCCGTGCCTCCACCTGACCTAGAGCCGCATGTAGCTGCCTGCATGCGGCCGCGCGCCCGATGCCGCGCCGGCGCCGGCCATGCTGCGCCACCCGTAGTTCATACCGCCCCCGCACGAGCTCCCCGTCGCGCGCCTCGAAGTTGCGTCGGCGATACCACGCCGCCCGAAGTCGCCCGCATGCAACTGCGCGCCTGAAGCTAGACCAGACCGCCATGGCCGCCACTCGGCCGCCAACCATCTACACGCGCGCCCGCATGCGCCACCGGCGTCGCGCCCGCATGCGCTATGGCTAGCCCGTTGCCGAGCCACACCGCGCGTGCCTAAAGCCGCCACTACCCTCCCACACGGGCGCTGCCGCGTCGTGCTTCACCGGCCACCGCACGGCCACCACGCTGCGGCCTCTACTGGCCACACGAGCACGCCGCGCCCGGTCCCCCCTCGTGTCGCCTCCGCATGGGTGGCATCGTCGCTACCTTTTGGGGATAAGGGCAGGGGAAACCCTAATCCCCCTTTTGCTCACCCCCTTTTAATCAGTCGGTTATGGGTTGTAATGGGCCGAAAAGGGCGTGACCTGGTGGAAATTCGGGAGAAGAAGAAAAAAGGGAAAATCCTAAAATTTGCAAAAGGCCCTCGGAAATATGAAAATTGCGCGAAAAAATTCTTAGAATTAAAATTTAGCGGTTTAGCCTCTGGAAATTGCAGAATTCAATGAAAGTTCATATTCTAGTAGAAAAGGGCATCAGGAATTCGAATTTTGAATAATTTTGAACTTTTGAAGCATGTTTAACTTTGTTATTATTATTTCTATGTAATTTATATATTGTATTTACTGTTTTGATTATCTGTGATTGTTTATATTACTTTTAATCACAGAAAACAGTAGTAAATCAAGAGAAAATGCATAGAAAAATACGAGAACATTATGAGAATTTTTTCAACCATTTTATGCAAATTACCAGTAGTAATTTTATGAACTCTTTGCATAAATATGCATATAACTGGAATCATGAACCGGGAGTTCGAAGAGCTGGCCCAGCATGACCAAAATTACTTGACATGGGCATCTATCGTCGAGATCGTACATGGAGCCAGGAAGCTCTGTGCTGTTATCGAGCTTGGCACCTCAAAGGATGCCAATCCCACTGCTGAAGAAAATGATCAAGCACTTCATTTCCTCAGACACCTTCTCTGCCTAATGCTCAAGAATGAGTATATGGCGGAGAAGAGCGCACTAGCTTTGTGGACTGCACTAAATAAGCGGTTCAAGAAGCTGAAGTACACCACAAGAATGAGTATATGGCGGAGAAGAGCGCACTAGCTTTGTGGACTGCACTAAAAAAGCGGTTCAAGAAGCTGAAGTACACCATTCTTTCTCGAACAGAGCAGGAATGGTCACAATTGCATTTTGCTGACTTCAAGACCGTAGGAGAGTAGAATTCTGCCTTGCACAGAATTTATACGAGTCTTCAACTTTGTGGTAAGGTAATCACGGATGAGTAGAAGATTGAGAAGACTCTCTCTATATTTCAATCGAATGCGGTGCAATCCGCATGCAACTATCGTCAAGACGGCTATAAGAAGTATGTTGAATTGATTGACATCATGCAAGTTTTGGAAGCTCAAAATGAGTTTCTAAGGAAGAACTACATCTCACAGTTGCCTAGTAGCAATGTTGGCTATGAAGCCAATGCTAGCAGATAAAAGGTGAGAAAGCCTCTCACAAAGAAGAGGGGTAAGAAGGGTAAGGTAGTAGGTCGCAGAGTCGAGCCAAATGCTCAAGCCAAGAAGGACGGACAAAGGAAGCGCGATATCAAGTCTTATGGCAAGTAGGACCAAGAATGTTACAAATGTGGCACATGGGGGCATTGGTCATGGATTTGTCGTGAGCCACAGTATGTTATTGATGCTTTCAAGTCTAAGAAGAAGACCAAAGGACAGTATGAGGCACACCTCGCCATTGCAGGCATGGAGGATCCATAGCCATTGGTTGCACCCATGGATGTGGACAACCTAGTAGCAGCCCCCATCACCCCTTCTTTGGACATCACAGCGGTCGTAGTCGTAGTTGCCGAAGAAGAGAAGATAGACATGGAATAGATCCAGGTAGAAGTTTCTTCGTACTTGGCTGATTCGATCTAGTGCACGCATTGTAATTTATCAACTACATATTGGGGACACACAGTCCTGTACGCAGCAACTCTTATCAATTTTAGACCGTCGGTATATAACGTCCATTCACCTATGCAACTAGCGCAAGGGTCAGCACCGAAAATTTTTCATCTTCGAAGATTTGGTTGCAAGATTTATGTACTTATACCACCACCACAGCGAACTACAATGGGCCCTTTTCGCAATTCTGGGATATACGTTGGTTATGACACATCATCTATAATCAGGTATTTGGACCCCATGACTGGAGATTTGCATACAGCCCACTTCGCTGATAGTATATTTGATGAGAATAGTTTTCCGTCATTAGGGTAAGGGGTAAGGAAATCAACCCCTTGATGAAAAATATCGGGAAATAACATAGCAAGCCACAAGAATCCATGCACATGATCCGCGCACTAGTGAAGCAAATAGAGAAGTCTAGAAGATAATTGATTTGCAAGCATTAGCGAATCAACTGTCTGACCACTTTAGTGATTTGAAGAGCATGACCAAGTCGCATGTGCCTACACGCATGCACCGGAGGTGGTTGAAATACCAAAAGATTGAAGGTACCCCTCATCCTGTCTAGAGGCCTCAAAATAAAAGAACGAGAACTCCGGCCCCATGAATCCCAAGTAACCGGGAATGCCCGGCAAAAAAGGATAAAAAGGACTTAACACATCCGATCACTGAAGTTCCTAGAATCAGAAGGAGAGTCAGTTGAGACCTGGCATCAATATGGAACCTTCAGAAAAAGGCATATCAGATTTGAACATCCCCACGGAGGGAGACACCAGCATGGATATGTGTGCACACATCAGAGCTAAAAAACTAAAAGAACTTAACCCCGTAATTGGAAGCAAAAGTGAGCAAGTAGAACATTAGAAATTTGGATTTGAACATTTATATGAAGGTACCTGAAGGTATCCCAGTCCCAAACCAAGATTGAGCAAATAGAAACTTGTATAGTGTAAAACTCAAAAAGTCACTATACAGACTTAGGCAATCAGGTAGGATGTGGTATAATCACTTAAGCGTCTTTCTATGCAAGAAAGGCTACACGAACACTGAGAATTGTTGTGAGGACCTCAATTTATTTGGCTTGTAATGCTTAACCAACCACCTGGTCCTAGCATCACAAATCAAATAAACAGAACCTCGAGATATGTATACTTCCCAGAAAGCAGTATACACACCTCCACAAAAGTATGCATCAACTCCATTCCAAACATAGAGTCCAAACATTACACTACTAAGCAGAAGGTAAACAACAGTAGATTATTATAGACCAGGGCCGACCGCCCAAAAGATACACAAATATCAGAAGATAGACAGCGGAAGCAAAAGTGCCATAAGATGGCTATAAACAAAGCCAATCAGCGTGCCTTCAACCCACAAGGCATCTCGACGGACCGCCAAGCCTAGTCGTCAAACACGAGCGCAAAGACAACTCACAGAAGTGAGGCCCTTGGGGCTCACCTTCTTCCTCTGCAACAAAAACATTAAGCAAAGCAGCTGAGTACAAAAATTATTTTTGTACTCGCAAGACTGACGTGTGAGCTAGCAGACCTATTCATATGCTACATGCAGGCTTATCTGGTAGAGGCCATATGTTTCATTTGCACAAAGCCAAATTTATTTGCAATAATGTAATACAGTTTGAAGGCAAGTTTGCAATTCATTTTTAGTGTTGAAATAACAGCGAGATAAAGATAGATACAAGTAATCACCTAGAAGTGACTATCCCAATAGTCACCACAACATAGCACGAATACCTGATTCGTACCACCCGTCAAATTTTAATTAAAAGGTTGTAGTCTAACTCTTGAAAAGCTTACCCAAGCGTGTCCATCACCTAGGACGAGGCTATTCGAATAGTTTTAACCCTGCAGGGGTGTACCACTGTACCCACACTTTAGACCGCCTTTAAGCCAAAGCACACTTCCGAAGGTATGCCGGCACAGCTAAGTCCTACGAGACTTTTTCCAATATTGTGTATTAACTACGAGCCGCTCGTATGGATAGAAATCCATACGCTTACATGGTAAAGCCGAAAAGACAACTACCTTTGCGGGGTAAAGCTTTTCGGACAACTACCATGCTCCCATCACCATCCCTCCTGCGACCTCCTGCGACCCGGAGTCAATACACGCTAGAGTACTAGGTCAAGAGAGGTCCCATATACTCTAGTGTGGTTAGCACGCCGAAATGCTTGGATAACAGGTACTCACAAGATGTTTGGTCCTTAATTGACCCGGGCACCATTCCAGTCACACCCAAAAATCACACCATCTTACCATTGTGCCCGCGTCTAAATCGTTTTGTTTTCGTTTTAGTTTTGCAATTAACATAGCATAAGTGAAACATAAAAACAAGCAATAATACTTTTATGATCAAGATCATCGACTAAGTCGATGATCGCCAAATCTACCAAAGAGCTAAGCATGGCTAATCAACCGAACTCGTAATCTACTAAGTGACAAGAGTTCATCCAACGAACTCTAATCACAAGAATAACCTAGGCTCGGTAGTAGAGATCAATATTTCACCTACAGGATATGCACTACTGATTTAACTAATCAATTTAACACAAATTAAGCAATGCATACATACAAATTGAAACAAAATATTAGACTTTAAAATACCGATTAACATGATCAAAGCGCTTATTCTGTCTGCTGCTCAGAAAGATCAACCTGTTGTAGAGGTTCACTCTCAAATGCCGACAACAACCAAAATTTCAATAACATGCAAGAAAAATCAAAAACACCGAAAATAGTTTCTCGCGATTGATCTTCCCAAACACACTTATTGCTCATGATAACCATAACGTCGAAATCAATCCTCTTATATGTTTTATTCTTTTGACAGACTTTGATGGTGATTGTGTGCACATCTATTAACTAAGCATCAAATTACCGCATCTAAACAACTAGCTATTCTAAGCAACCAACATTAGTGATAAGATCACTTAAACCTACAAGAAGCTATTGAAACACTAACTAGTTAATTAGCCAACTATTAGGTGCTAACAATTTTCTAACTAAGGTTGGGCTTTAATAAAATTCAGCTACTAACACACCTAAGCATCACACCAACATATAGTAAGGTTAACAATTTCAGCATGCTACTACTACAAGGCCTTACTATACTTGTAAAAGCAAGAATCACAAGTACAGAGACAAAACAACTAGTTCCAATAACAGCTTCTTTTGATCATTCATGCCAACAAAAGCTTTGAAACCTATTGATACTAACTAACTGACTTCATGCTAACCACTACTACTTAGGGGAGTCATCAAGCACTAACAAGATTTGAATAGCAAGCAATGCTACCAAGTTCAGGTTCATGACAACAGGAAAAGAATGACAACAGAGAAAACTACAGAGCACTTTAGAGACTAACTTTCTTCCAAAACTCAAATAACAATTTTGATCATGCAAGAGAGTGAACTAATGAACAATCATAAGATTGATTAGCAGCTAACTACAAGGCTTAAGGGAGGTGGGGCCCACTGTCATAGACAGGAAGAACAAGGAAAGCAGCAGGGGAGGCTCGGGCAGAGAGGGAGCCAAAAACAGCGCCGGCGGTGGAGGCGCGGTGAGGTGGGGACCAAGGCCAAAATGGGTTGCCTGATGTCTACTGAGGCTAGGGGTGGTCACGGGGTAGCCAGAGATGCACGGTGGCGGCGCGGCGACGGAGCAAGGCGGCCGGCCGTGGGGGTGAAAAGGGGCGACGGCGACGGGTGCAGTTGGGGAAGAAATAGCGCGCGCATGAGCAACAGGGGGTCACCAGGAACTCACCGGGATGACGCGGAGGTACGGTGGCTGCCGGAGATGGCCCGGCGACGAGAGCCTGCGGTGGCGCGAGGCGGTCAACGACGACACGGACCTGAGGTGAACGAGAGAACGAGTGAGTGATGGGGAAGGGTAGAGGGACACCAGAGGGTGCTTACGGAGCTAGGAATCGAGCTCAAGCTCATTTGGAGAAGACGCGCGACGGAGAGGCGGAATCAGCCGGAGTTGGAGAAGAAAGCCCGCGCGCAGCTCCTCGGGCGGTGAAACCCGAAATTCCTTGGGGGGTTTACTTCCTGGGGATGCGGAACACACCGTGACGCGGTCGATGCTGGTCGGAGATCACCGGGGTGGCCGGCGGGCTCGGAGGCGGCGCGGCGACGCCTCGGCTCCGGCTCGGCGGAAGAGGACAGAGGAGAAGAAGGAAACCGAGAAAAGTGGAGCACTCGACTGCTTATGAAGGGGAAGGCGGAGGCAGCGAGGTGGAAGCGGTAAGGCGGCGAGGTGACAGCGAGGCGACGTGGCGACGCGCATGCGCCGGGCGGCGAAGAGCGACGCGTGGAGAACGAGCTCTGGCGAGTGGGGCCAAGCCGTCAGCGACAGCAAACACGACGCGGGCGAGGCGGTGCGGTTGGACCAAGTGGCGAAGTGGTGCGGTCGAACTTGAGTCGGGCTCGGGTTCGAGCCCGACAAACAGTGATTACTGATTTTGAGTTTAAAAGGCTGAGAGAGTTTGGGGAATTTTTAGAGGTAGTTCCCGAGCTCCAAAAATTCCGAAATTTTTATGGTAGCTACTTTGGACAGAGAACAACATTGCATAAATTTTCCAGAACTTTTTATGCACTGCATTGTTCTGAAGAAAATTCACAAGCTGCTGCCCTAGGAGTTTGACCAGATTTCAAACAGAGTTGACTTGCTCTTTTGAAATAGCAAATAAAATAAAAAAAAATGTGAGATTTTTCAGAGAGGTAGATAGGATGATCAAGATGATAGGAAAATATTCCTAGAGGATGATCACAAGTTTGAGGTTGATAATTTTGTTGACAACAACTATCATTCATAAGAACATGATTAAAGAAAAGGATAGTTGCTAGGGAAAAATGTAGGAAACTTTCAAATGATCAAAAGTTTTTATTTCTCCACAAAATTTTACATTTGAAATACAAACCCTAACTTAGGGCTGTTACAATTGTCCTTGTGTATTTATATGATAATCCTAGGATGCATTTTGTATAATCTTAGTGTATGTAGATGATCTGAATATCATTGGGACCCTGAAAGATATAAATAAAATAAGCTCTTACCTAGAGTCGGAGTTCGAAATGAAAGATTTGGGTAAAACCAAATATTGCCTAGGCTTGCAGCTTGAGCATACCCCTGAAGGGATATTATTGCATCAGTTAACCTACACTCAAAAGGTGTTATAAAGGTTCGACTTTGAAAAGGTATACCCTTCGAAAGTGCCAATGGTCGGGAGATCCTTACAGCAAGACAAGGACTAATACAGACCTAGAGAAGAGGGGGAGGAACTCTTGGGACCGAAATTCCTGTACTTAAGCGCAATTGGAGCACTTATGTATTTAGCAAACTGTACTAGACCTGACATTATATTTGTAGTAAACCTATTAGCAGGCATAGTGTAGAACCTACCAAAAGGCATTGGCAGGGAATAAATGACATCTTCTGATACCTCCAAGGAAGCAAAAACCTTGATCTGTTCTACAGAAAGAACCAAGACCTAACCATCACTGGCTATGCAGATGTCGGGTACCTATTAGACCCGCATACAGCCAAGTCACAAACATGCTATGTATTTTCTATGTGGTGGAACTACAATTTCATAGAAATCGTCTGAGCAAAGTCTTGTATCAACTTCGATGAACCACTTAAAAATCATATCACTATACGAGGCCTCGCGAGAATGTTCTTAGCTTCGACGGATGATTTACCACATCCAGCAGTCGTGTGGATTGAATACCACATAAACCCCCACTATTATCTATGAAGATAATATAGCTTGTGTTACACAAGTGCAGCTGAGTTATGTGAAGAGTCAACTCACAAAGCACATCAACCCCAAATTCTTCTATGCTCATGAATTGCAAAAGATGGATGAAATTAAAGTACTGCATACTAAGTCATGTGAAAATCTTGCAGATTTATTCACTAAATCACTTCCAAAGTCTAGCTTTGAAAGATACATACATGAAATTGGAATGATGAGACTTAGAGAAGTGCAGAATTCAGGGGGAGAATTTTCACGAAGTCATTATTGAAACTTGATCACAAAGATCGAGTACCCAAAGAATAAATCCAGGAGATTAAATGAAATTGGGTGGATTGTACTATTTTTCCCTTGATGAGTTTCCCTTGAAGTTTCTTGGCTAAGGTTTTTAATGAGATAATTCGTGCAACGCAGCAAAACATGTATCATGTACTCTTTCTCCAAATTTTTTGTACTAGATTTTTTTGGAGTTTTGATAAAATATGAACATGTTGGATGAGTGCCTAAGGAGGAGTGTTAGGAAACCTAGGCCTAGGACTCGTAGGCTTGGCCCATGATGGATTCCTCATCCCCTGTGGACTATATATAGGAGGGGACCCCCAACCATTGTACGTGTGTTTTGAAAAGAGAAAAAAAAGCCCCCCTCATCTCTGTGTTCAATCTACTTTATGTCTTGCATTGTTCTGTGTGATTTAACTTCCGTCTATGAGGTGATCGCTTGAACTAGACTCGCCAGCGATGGTTCCTCAACACAAATATCTTAAAGAGAGGATTTGAAGCAAAAAAATTATTCACCATTGGTTTTAAAATTTCAATTCTATTTCTTTTTTACTCATTTCTATTTGTACACTAATTTCTAAAATTTCTCTACAAATTTCTTTTCAGGGTGCATCATTTTCTATTCAAATTTCACACGCTGTCAAGCCAATTATTTCACAACAACAATTTATACATGAAGCATCAAATAAATTCATGCATAATACAAGCATCCACTTCTCATGCATCAAGATTAATTATAGAAGCAACCAGTACATCCATACATCATACAAATTCACTTATACCATTTCATTCAACTAGCACTAGAAATCTACAAGCAACAAAATAATGGATCACTACTAGCAACATTTAAAACTACCCATTTGCCAAAAAAAAAACTATACAAAAGAAACAACAAAAAGAATACCCACAATCCAATGGGGGTGGTTCAGATCTAGTTACTGCATACCTTCACAGAGTCAGCAGGCGCCCAATGAGGAAGTGGCGAGGAGGAGCAGCGATGTTGGTGATGAGGACATCACTTCTACTGATATGAACACTCCTCTTGCTGCTGCAATGAATGATGTGCAAGGTCCAATTACTCGGGCACATGCTCGTCAACTAAATTATCAGGTAAGTTGGTTTCTAGGGCTGAGTGTATTATTTAAAGACTCTATGATGTTGCCTGATGGAGATGATTTGCTTGTGCTTAGGAATCTAGGAATGGACAACAAGGAGTTGATGTACATCAAGGAAAGAGACAGCAATAACAATGGCCACAATTCTAGCGAGGCCTTTAGGACTTTAAAGCCACCCTAAAGGAGGTGAAGAATTTGTGGCCTCCAACTCAAAGAGTTTCGGCCACCCTATACTTGGTGATGTGCCACCTTTTCTTTAGCGTATAAGGCTTGTATCCGAGACTTGACCCATATGGCCCATATGCTGGTCGGCCACCCCAGGGGGTCTGTACTGTTTACATGAAGAGTAACTCCACCATGTGAACAGTACCCCACCCTAGGGTTTCCACCTCCTGGCCATCCTCCTCATATAGGATCCACCGCCCTTTAGTAGAACTCGGGTTTTGTTAGATTGTTTTCTGCTTAGACTAGAAACATTATCGTTTGCTTGTACGGCTAGTGTAACCAGTCGTTGTCTTCGGAACCCCAAATTATTGAATACAACCTTCTTTGTTTGTAACAGTCCAATTTTCAAATTTCAGTACAAATTAAAATTTATGTATTTTCGTGGAATTTTCTGGAAATTTTAAAAGCTTTTTATAATTAATTCAAAGCCATAACAAATTTATTTGCAAAATTAATTACCAAATAATAGTTGGAAATATTTTATTTAAGTCCCAGATAACTCTACAAATTTTGGTGAATTTTTCTAGAATTTTTGGGATTTATTTGCTATTTTCTAAAGCATAAATGAATTAACAGTATCAATTTCAATGGAAAAAGAATTTAAAACTCAAAATAGTGTTTGGGCCGAAACCCAAAACCTCAGCCTAGCCCATTCCCCGTGCACGGCCCGCACCGGCCCACACCCCGCGCCCGTTCCTCCCCTCGCACATCCACCGTTGGATCAAAACCCAACGGCCCGCACCCCATCTCTTCTCTCTCTCTCCATCACTCGTAACCTCGGTCGTTGGATTAAAATCCAACCGCCGCACACGCCGTATCCGTCCACGTCGCCCCGTATGATCTCAGCCGCAGGGTCAACATCCAACGGTCCTACGTCATCTTCTCCCCCACCTTCTTCTCCGCGCAACCACCGCAATTACCGTCCGCACTCGAGCTCGTCAACAGCCTTCTCTAACCACCCCGCACTCCCCGCGTAGTGCGCACGAGACCGTGCCTGTCGCCGCACACAACCCGCACGACCCCCACCTCCCTCTCCCTCCTTCTCCGCGTACATGCGCACGAGCGCCGCAACCGCCGCCGCACGCCCCCACGACGCCCCGCCGCCTCCTCAACCCATTCCCCTCATTCACTTCCTTTTACTCGCCCTAGCGCCGCCGGAATCCGCCGTTGAAGCTCGCCGCCCGAAGAAGCTTCTATCGCCGATAGCGCCGCCGCCGTCGACACTCCTCCCTCGCCGTCGCCACCGTCGGCATCGTCGTCTCCACGCGAACCTGGTGCGCACCTCCCCGTCACCAGAAGACCCCTAGAGCACCCTCGTCGTCGACGACCCCGACTTCGCCGCCTCCGTCCCCTTCCCGTTGAGTGGGTGAGCGCAACATGTTCGCGGTCTCTCCCTCTCTCTTCTAGTACACTCGCCGGACACCGCCGCGGAGCACAGCGCCGACGACCATCGGTCCCCGCGCCGGCGCCGTCCTCGCCGACGTGGCGTTGCCACCTCAGCGCCACATCACCTCCCTGGCTCGCGTGGCACCCGCGTGTCACCTACGTGGCGCACGATCAGCGCCCACGCACACGCTTGCGTGGCAGTCCAGCCCAACCCCAGAATAAAAAATCCATAAACCCAGTCCACTATGGACCGTGTCTCTGACACGCTGGTCCCACTTGTCAGAAAATTGTTTTTATTTTCTTTAATTCCGAAATCCTGTGGTTGACGTAAGCCTTGCGCAATAATTAGATTTTCCTTTAGAAAAATAAATCAAGAAAATCTAATAAATTCAGAATTTGGGTTTTACATAGATTTAAACTTAAAAAATTCATAACTTTTGCATCTGAACTCCAAATTGGGTGATTCAAGTTGCAAAATTTGTATAAAATTATAATCTAGCTAACTAGATGAAAATATTTCAATTTGGAGTTAATTTGAGCTATCTTTTTTAATTTAAATTGAATTTGTCGTATTTTCGCGTTTAGACTTCGACGACTCTGGAGAGTTTGGCCATCCCGAGAACCTAGATTTTCAGGACGTCAACGAAGGCAAGTTATACCATTGATCATATTGAGCCCAGTACTTTAAATTTATTTTTAGTTTTTAAATTATTTAATGCATGCATATGCTTGTCCAAATATTTCAATGCCCTGTTTTATACATAGTTATTCCAATATTCATTGTATGGCCAATTTGAGTATTGTACATGAATGCCTTGTCACCATTAGACAAAATATTACTCAAGCTAGTCATATGCTTAGCCATGCTTAGAACGCACTTTTGAATTTGGGAAGGTTTAGCCAAATCTTTTACAAATTTGTTTCAAATTTGACATGGTGGTATTGTTTTACCACATAAGTTTATAAAGAGGGTTTTACTCTAAATAAAATAAAAAATGGGTTTGGAGTTGGGCGAATTGGTTGAATGGTGGGTGCAGGTTCATGCACGGGTTTAATCTGGTTAAGATTAAAGCCCAGGGTTTGTTTGAAAGACGCCCAAGTCAATTGAGGACCGGTCCTTGGGCCGCTTTTTACTATACCTTACCGTACCACCACACGTCCTGTATGGGTAGGATTTGGCTAATTAATTTGTAATTTTTTAGTGTAATTGTGTCATGTTGAATGTGTGGGTGTCGGTTCGACTTTTATTCCCACTTGGCGCAAGAGGCCG
Organism: Ampelocalamus luodianensis; assembly: GCA_036346255.1. Taxonomy (NCBI): domain Eukaryota; kingdom Viridiplantae; phylum Streptophyta; class Magnoliopsida; order Poales; family Poaceae; genus Ampelocalamus; species Ampelocalamus luodianensis. Next base: position 58,556,272 of record CM070622.1, on the reverse strand, counting down.
GAGGACGGTTAGTCCAAAGGGGTGAAACCTTAGCGGGCATAAGTACACTAGAACAGAACATTGTAAAGGCCTCATGATAATTGCTCAATTACACGCCTACGGAAGCGTGCTTTGGTCGACATAATGAGCATGTCATCTCGTGTGGGTAAAGCTGTACAGACTCTGCAGAGTAGAAACTATTCGAATAGCCGTGTCCGCGGTCATGGACATGCTAGCAAGGCCACTTGAAGTTAGATTTGTTTTTGGTTTTCAAAATGTTTTATTAAATGTTGAGGATGGTGAATCCTTGTGTAAAATTTGGGTAGTCAGCCATGTGTAGGAGGGTATCCTTCACCTGTTCATTGGAGGTTATCCATATTATAACATTGATATTTTAAAATCTGATTTTAGTTATGATATGAAAATAGCCTTGGAAACTACTATGGATATTTAACCTGAAAATGTCGCTTTATGCAAAATAACCCCTGCCTTAATCAATTGTTTACCTTATGCATGCATTTCCATTCCATATTGGGTGTAGCTTGCGAGCACGGTAGTAGTGCTCACTCTTGCTGAATAACTTTTATTCAGAAGAAGATTTCTTCCCCGACGGTGAGGACCAGGATGAGTAGGCCTTCGACTCCAGACGATTGCCTGTGGCGAATCGTGTGGCTCGTTTATATTATTATGCTTCTGCAATGTTATTTGTTCTTTGATATTTGTTGATCAGACTCAGTTGTATTAAACAGAGAACACTCAGGTTGCTTAGAAAGCGTAGCGTTAGGAGACACCAGGGTGTTAGCATTCAAGAATGAGATCACACCAGTGGTACCAGAAGCTCCAAAGACTGTTGAAAACAAAGGGAGTGGACAGACAAATTTGATTACTTAATGTTATTCTATTTCTCGTGATATGATTGTGATGCCAACTTTGTGAAACTGTGTACACTGAAAATCCTGGACCGGTGTATGAACACAGAGAATTTGGGATCCTTTGCTCCCGGGTTCGACATTTGTTCCTCGATTCCCATTTAGCAAGTTCATTGCTTCATCTATTTTTATTGCTTGATTCTTGATTGCATGCAGGAAAAGACCTTCGTGGTCAGGTCAATCTCGCCGCCGGCAAGGTCGATAACGAACGTGAAGTTGGTTCAGCGATTGCGGGTATAACCATCATCGCACGGTTGTAGCCTGGATCATGAGAGTTAGCTTCCACCAATCAAGTTGTATCATCATCATCGAAAGATCGGGACAACAGTCGCATTATTTGGTATCAGAGCTTCGGGTTGATCGGTGAGGAATTTCTAGTTTACCATAGATTAGATTGCTTTTCTTTACCTACAACACACAAAAAAACCAAAAAAATTAGTAGATCATCCTGTCCAAACCAATCTTAGCCTCGCAATTTTTGTTTTCAGTGCATTTCATTGTTGAACTTTTGGTTAGATCGTCGTGTTCTTTGCTGGTCTTAGTGTCTAGTTCCTTTAGAGTTTCGAGTTCTGCTCATGTTTGGTCGTACCATTGCGGTTGGGTTTGATCTACCGCCTACCTCCATAAATCGCTGCCACGACAAACCTATCCACTGCCAGTCCTTGCCGCGCTCGGCAGAGCCACAACCATCTCTGCCTTCGCGCTGCTGCGGCCACCAGAGCCGCTACCGCCTCTGCCATTGCACGCCCGCGACCATCAGCGTTGCCGCCATCCCTTGTCGCGTCCTATTGTGGCCACCATCCTCCTGCCGCGGTAAGGCACCATCCTCCTGCCGTCGCCACACCAAGGGAAACCCTAATCAAGAACAAAAGTTCGATTCAGTTTGTGACAGAGAAGAAAAAGAAGAAAAAAAAAAAGAAGAGGTTGTTTTCGTGCTACCAGAAGGAAACCTAAGATTCATCTAACTTCGGCAACGTGATAACAAAATCATAGTTTAGAGAGAGAGTATCTTTTAATTACCTTTTTACCCCTGTCTTTTACAAAAAGTTTGTGACCCATATACCTCCATAGGCCTGGAAGAGGAATTTGAAGAGATTTGAGTGAGGTGCAGATTTGCAAAAAAAAAAAAAAGCAAAATAAAGGAGCAAAAAAAACGACAATTTTTTTTAAGTTTCTCAGAATTTGCTCAAAATTGACAGAGCCCTTTTACAAGTGATTCTAAGTTCCCCGTGAAGATGGCATTTTTTTTGAGCTTCCGAACTCCGTGTGTAATGTTCCTTATTTCTACCGCGTCGTGGTTTCATTTGTGTTCTAGGCTCACATCTCTAGTCCGATCTAACCTAGGACCAGCACTAACCGGTGTTGAATGATTTTTTAGCTTGCATTCTCTGATTTGATTGCTACTCCTTGCTACCATACTTAAGCCTGCCTAGCTTCACAACATTACTACACCCGTGCAGGCTACCTTCACTTGCAATCGCTCTGCTCAATCTTCGACGACTAGTTTGACGCCGACACCAGTGTGCTGATCACCACCTACTACATGGTAAGAATTGGGTAAGAACTTTAGTGAAGTTTGAGTGACCGAGTGATTTTCAGCCCGACATATTAGTAGTATTAGGGACTTGTTACTTTCACCTTCATGTTCTATTTGCTATTGCCATGTCAGGTGCGCAAGGAATCAAAGAAGAGGGGATCCTCACCTCACGTACAAGAGGGCTGCGACAACACTTTGCAAAGATGGTTAACGAATGCTGTGAGCATCTGGAGAACGCTCACGAAGAGACCATTACAAGACTCGATGGAGTAGAAGCTAGCCAAGCTGAGTTGAACGTGAAGCTTGATGCCATCCTAGCATGTTTGGAGGTGCTAGGCCGCGCTCCTCCACCTTCGCCCGCAGAACCCCTTCGTGTTGTTCCTACTACTACCAGCACTTCCAGCTATCGCCACTAAGCTTCCATAGCCAACAATGATTCCTCATCGGTTGTGGATGAAGAAGAAGAATACATGAACAATTTTGCTGATACCGAGGACGGGGACCTCAACTTGAACAACGATCGTGATCACCGTCGACGTCGTTTCAATAGACAAGGTATGGGACGTGATCCACCACCACAGGAGGTACGACACCGTGATGATGCTTTTTCTAAGATTAAATTTACTATGCCTCTATTTGTTGGTAAATATGATCCTGATGTTTATCTCACTTGGGAGCTAGAAGTAGAACAAAAATTTAATTGCCACAATTTCCCTAAGAATAGGAGGGATAGAGCTGCTACTAGTGAGTTTATAAACTTTGCTAGTATATGGTGGAGTGAATATTGTCATACTAATTCTAATAACATACCTGCCACCTGGGAGGCTTTAAAAAGAGCTATTTGTCATCGTTTTGTTCCCTCATACTATGCTCGAGACTTGTTGAATAAATTGACCTGTTTGAATCAAGGTAGTAAAACTGTTGAGGAATACTATCAAGAATTACAAACTAATTTGCTTCACTGTGGTATATAGGAAAAATGAAGATGCTAAAATAGCTAGATTTTTAGGTAGGCTAAACCGTGAGATACAGTTCTATCACTCGCTTGTTTCACTTTACTTGTAAGGCTGAACGGGAAGTGCAGGGACGTTATAGTAGGCAACGGAGCAACTCCGGCGGTATTTTTGCAGGTTGTACAAGTCAATTTCAGAATCGCACTCCCGCTGCCACCTCCAACTGGGCTGTTAACCTGAACTCATCAAACAATTCTCGACGTCCAACGGCCTCTCCTACACCTTCACGAGCATCTGAGGCAAGCAAAACAGCCAATTCGGCCCTTGCATCGGGTGCATCTTCAGTGGCATCAACTGACGAGAACGCGAGACTCAATGCCATCGCTGCAAGGGCTTTAGACACATGCAGAGGGACTGTCCCAGCAAGCGCACCCTCTTGATCAAGCATAATGGTGAGTACACTTTCGCTAGTGACATAGAAGAAGAACATACTTTGCTTGCTGACTTTGTAGGAAACAACAACAATTCTGATCGTGAGGAGGAACAAATCAGTGCTGACCTCATGGATAAGTACTTGAGAATCATTGCACAACGTGTACTTAGTGTCCAAATGGAGCGTGTTGAACAGAGTCAGTGCCACAACTTGTTTCAAACAAAATTCATCGTCAAGGACCGTTCGTGCCATGTAATCATCGACGGGGGAAGCTGTAACAATTTGGTGAGCATAGACATGGTCGAGAAGCTTTGCTTGGCCAATCAACAACACCCCCATCCCTACTACATCCAGTGGTTCAATAATTGTGGTAAGCTAAAGGTAACATGCGTTGCAAGAGTACACTTCTCTATGGGTTCATATCATGACTATACCGAATGTGATGTAGTGCCTATGCAAGCTTGTTCTTTGCTGCTAGGTAGACCTTGGTAGTATGATAGAGATGCTGTACATCATGATCGGACCAACCGATATACTCTCATATTTAAAGGGAAAAAGATTAGCTTGCTGCCCATATCACCCGAGGCTATTTTAAAAGATGAATTAGAGAGAGCTAAGCGTGACAAGACTAGTAGTAAAAGTCAAAATTAGATTGTTGCAAAGGACTTTGTCGATCAATCCAAGAAGGAACCTAGTGCTAAAAAGAATGAACTTAAGTTAAAAGGTTCTGTTCTGCTTGCAACCAAATCTGAAATCAGTACTTTGCAACCCATGACTCTTTGTGCTATGCTTTAGTACGTAAGGATGCTTTGTTTTCATTTGAGGATATGCCTCCATCCTTGCCTCCTGCTGTTGCTAACCTTTTGTAGGAATATGTTGATGTATTTCCGAAGGAGGTGCCACCTATTCGAGGAATAGAGCACCAAATCGACTTGATTCCCGGTGCCTCACTGCCAAATCGTGTGCCGTATAGGACCAACCCGGAGGAGACGAAAGAAATTCAGCGCCAAGTACAAGAATTGCTCGACAAAGGTTATGTGCGCGAATCTTTTAGTCCTTGTGATGTTCCTGTCATATTAGTTCCTAAGAAAGATGGTTCATGGCGTATGTGCGTAGATTGTAGAGCTATTAATAATATCACCATTCGTTATCATCATCCTATTCCTAGGTTAGATGATATGCTTGATGAATTAAATGGTTCTACTGTTTTCTCTAAAGTTGATTTGCATAGTAGTTACCATCAAATTCATATGAAGTTAGGAGATGAATGGAAAACAACATTTAAAACTAAGTTTGGACTGTATGAGTGGTTAGTGATGCCTTTTGGCTTTACTAACGCACCTAGCACTTTCATTAGATTAATGAACGAAGTTTTGCGTGCTTTCATTGGCAAGTTTGTGGTAGTATATTTCGATGATATATTGATTTACAGCAAGTCATTAGAGGAACATTTGGAGCATTTACGTGTTGTTTTTTATGTTTTATGTGATGCACATTTATTTGGTAACCTAGAGAAGTGCACCTTTTGCACTGATAGAGTATCGTTTCTTGGCTATGTTGTTACTCCACAGGGCATTGAAGTTGATCAAGCCAAGATCATCGCTATCCAGAGTTGGCCGTCTCCTAAAACGGTTGCAAAAGTGCAGAATTTTCTCGGGCTCACTGGTTTCTATCAACGTTTTGTTCGGGATTTCAGCACCATCGCTGCACCACTGAATGAGCTTACCAAGAAGGGTGTTCTTTTTTACTTGGGGCACCATACAACAACAAGCTTTTGACGCTCTCAAAGATAAGTTGACACACGCCCCTTTGCTTCAATTTCCTAATTTCAGCAAGACTTTTGAATTAGAATGTGATGCTAGTGGCATAGGTCTTGGTGGTGTGTTAATTCAAGAAGGAAAACCTGTTGCTTACTTTAGTGAAAAATTAAGTGAGCCTAGTTTAAACTATTCTACCTATGATAAAGAATTATATACTTTAGTTCGAACTTTAAAAACATGGCAGCATTATTTATGGCCCAAAGAGTTTGTAATATATTCTGATCACGAATCTTTGAAGTATATTCGAAGTCAAACCAATCTGAACCGTAGACATGCTAAGTGGGTTGAGTTTATTGAGTCATTCCATTATGTCATTAAACATAAAAATGGCAAAGAAAATGTAATAGCTGATGCATTGTCTAGGAGATATACAATGCTTTCAGAACTTGACTTCAAAATCTTTGGATTAGAGACAATAAAGGAGCAATATGTGCATGATACTGATTTTAAAGATGTGTTGCTCAATTCTCAAGAGGGAAAGGGTTGGAATAAATTTATGGTGCATGATGGGTTCGTGTACTGTGCTAACAAGCTATGCATCTAGCTAGCTCCGTTCATCTTTTCTTGCTACTAGAGGCGCATGGAGGATGATTGATGGGTCACTTTGGCATGAAGAAGACCGAGGACATTCTGACCCACCACTTTTATTGGCCAAAGATGAGGTGTGATGTCGAACGCTTCATTGCCCGCTGCACCACGTGCCACAAAGCTAAGTCACGACTTAATCCTCATGGTTTATATATGCTTTTTCTTGTTCCAAGCACACCTTGGGAAGATATTTCTATGGACTTTGTTTTAGGGCTGCCTCAAACAAAGAAGGAGAGGGCTAGTATTTTTGTTGTCGTGGATAGATTCTCGAAGATGGCTTATTTTATACCATGTCATAAAAGTAATGATGCTACAAATGTTGCTGATTTGTTCTTTAAGGAAATTATTTGTTTGCATGGTATTCCAAATATGATAGTTTCAGATCGTGATGCTAAATTTCTTAGTCATTTTTGGAGAACTTTGTGGGCTAAGTTGGGGACTAAGCTGTTATTTTCTACTACTTGTCATCCCCAAACCGATGGACAAACTGAGGTAGTCAACAGAACATTGTTACCATGCTTAGGGTTGTGCTTAAAAAGAACTTAAAAATATGGGGAAATATTTGCCTCATGTGGAATTTGCTTATAATCGCTTGCTGCAATCTACCACAAAGAAGTGCCCTTTTGAGATTGTTTATGGTTTCATACCTCGTGCACCTATCGACTTGTTGCCTCTTCCAGCTTCAGAGAAGGTAAATTTTGTTGCTCGACAACGTGCTGATTTGATACTTAAGATGCATGAGACAACTAAAGAGAACATTTAGCTTATGAATGCTAAATATAAAGTTGCTGGTAGTCAGGGATGCAATCATGTTATTTTTGAATTTGGTGATCTTGTGTGGTTACACTTGCCTAAAGAACGATTCCCTGAATCGAGAAAGTCCAAACTCATACCGCGTGCAGATGGTCCTTTTGAAGTGCTTGAACGTATTAATGATAATGCATATAAGTTAGACTTGTCTGCAGATTTTGGGGTTAGCCCCACCTTTAACATTGCAGATCTGCGATCATTCTTGGGCACAGAGGATGAGTTTGAGTCAAGAACGACTCCAATTCAAGAAGGGGAGGATGATGAGGACATCATTTTTACTAATATGAACACTCCTCTTACTGTTGCCATGAATGATGTGCAAGGTCCAATTACTCGAGCACATGCTCATGAACTAAATTATCAGGTAAATTCGTTTCTAGGGCTGAATGTATTATTTAAGGATTCTATGATGCTGCCTGATGGAGATAATTTGCTTGTACTTAGAAATCTAGGAATGGACAGCAAGGAGTTGATATGCATCAAGGAAGGAGACGACTATAACAATGGCCACAATTCCAGTGAGGCCTTCAGGACTTTAAAGCCACCCTAAGGAGATGAAGAATTTATGGCCTCCAACTCAAAGAGTTTCGGCCACCCTGTACTTTGTGCTGCGCCACCTTTTCTTTAGCCTATAAGGCTTGTATCCGAGACTTGGCCCATATGGCCCATATGCTGGTCGGCCACCCTAGGGGGCCCATACTATTCATGTGAACAGTAACTCCATCATTTGAATAGTACCCTACCCTAGGGTTTCCACCTCCTAGTCGTCCTCCTCATATAGGAGCCGCCACCCTTTAGTAGAATTCAGGTTTTGTTAGATTGTTTTCAGCTTAGGCTAGAAACACCATCTTTTGGCTAGTGCAACCAGACGTTGTCTTTGGAACCCCAAATTATTGAATACATCCCTCTTTACTCCTCAATTCCTATTCAGCAAGTTCGTTGCTTCATCTATTTTTCTTGCTTGATTCTTGATTGCATGTAGAAAAAGACCTTCGTGGTCAGATCGTTCTCGCCACCAGCAAGGTCGGTAACGAACGTGAAGTTGGTTCAGCGATTGCAGGTGAAACGGTTGTCGCACGGTTGTAGCTTGGATCGTGAGAGTTAGCTTCCACCAATCAAGTTGTATCATCCTCATCGAAAGATCAGGACAACAGTCGCATTAGTTGGACTCTGGCATCGAGGGACTCCGTCGACCGGCTACGAGGGAGTCGGGATGTAACATCCCAATTTTTTTAAGTTTCAAAATCTCTTTTAGTAGTTTAGTCCTTTGGAAAATTTCACCAATTTTATTTTATTTTAAAAAGCTTAAATGGGAATTTGAGAAGTCCAAATGATTTAATGTCAATAATCCAAACATCAATAAAATCCAAAACTATTTTATTTGGTTTATTTGTGCTTGGAAATATTTTACATATTTTTCTAGAATTTTTTCACGTTCATTTTCTATTTTTCTTTGCCTTTTCTATTTTCTGGTATTTTCTAAAAAGGTAAAGCTACTTAAAATCACTGGAAGACTAGTGGGCCGAATCCATTCCCACGGCCCATTGCTATCCTCTCTCCTGGTATGTTTCCCTCACACACGTGCGGACCAGCGCAGCCCAGCCCAACACCGTCGTCACGTCGCGTCCGCATGTGCCACACGTCCCCGCGCTCGCCCACTACTGCTTACCGATGGGGCCCACCGGTCAGGCCGCTGTCGCCGTCTCTGACCCAGACTCCCCTTTCCTTCGCTGCACTGTTACCATCTCCTCTCAGGGCTCGCCTTCCCATGCTATTTAAAGCCATGCTAGCCCTCGTTTTCTACACCTCATCTTGTGCCGCACCCAAAAACCCTAGCCATCGCCCCGTTCAAGGCTCGTCGTAGTCGAAATCGTGAGGAGAAGCAAATCACCGCTGCCGCCTTCATCGTCATTTTCTGTCGCCATCAGTGAGCCCTAGTCGTCGTTGTCGTCACCACCAAGAGCGCATCGTCACGATCTACCCGCCCTCAACTCAGTGTGGTCGTAGTGGCACCGTAGCCCACCATCATCAAAGATCATAGCGCCGTTGCCGCTTAAACCTGGCTGACGGTCAACTCCATCGTTCCCTTGCGTCCGCACACCACCCGACATGATCACCATCATCCCTTCTCCCCATTGTGCACCTCCGTTCGCTCCGCCGTGGCCACAAACATCGTTGTCCGTCGGTTCTTGAGCCGCTGCCGCCGTTGAACTGACGTCGCCGTGGCGTGTCAGCCGCGTGTTCACGATGTCATCGCCACATTAGCCCTCACGCTTGTGTGTTAGCTGCATAAGCACTGAGTCAGACGCCTCCCGTGCTTGCACCAAAACGTACCCATCCCACGTGGACCCAGTCCATGGTGCACTGAGCCCCTAACATGTGGACCCTATTTGTTAGAGCCCAATTCCATTTACCCAGTTCATTGTAGACCTTGAACGCAAGCCCATGAACTCGGTCCATAGGCCATGGGTCGCACTTGTCAGTGACTCATTCAATTTTCAGGAATTATTTCAATTTCATGAATTTTTTTCCCAGCAAGTCCCACTTGTCAGTTTTTCTCTCTTTTTTCTTTTTCCTCGAATTTTTAGCCGATCAACTTCCATGAGCCCATTGTTCCTCATACGAGTTTCTAAATTCATCTAAAATTGAGCTCTACCTTCTAGTATTTTTATTATAAATTTTGGAGTTTATTTTCTCTTTGTTTTGTACTTATTTGTGTTTCTTCTCTCTCGTTGTGTTTGACATCGATACTTTAGGAGCGTTTGAGGACGAGGGAATTGCTCAAGATCAAGACCAAGGACAAGAGCAAGAGTACCAAGTCAAGTTGTGCTTTGATCATATTGCACCCAGTTTTGTAAAACTATTTTGATTCAAATTATTGCATTGCTAATTCAATTAACAAATGCTTTATTATTTTAGGATAATTTATGCAACCTACTTGATTATACCCACCTTGTGAATTGTATTGCATGATCATTTGTCACCCTAGCTTGGTTACTTACTAATTGGTATTATCATAACACCAACCTGAGTTGGTTAGACACGATTAGTATGCTTAGCCTTTCAATGGGTCATCGATATCATTTTGAAATGTTAAACTCATACTTGACTAGGTGATTATGGAATATCTTTCTGAAAAGTTGTGTGTTGTATGTTGTCACTGTTGATGGCATGTGTTGCAATTAATCAACAAGGTGGGAAAAGATTTAGATTGGGATGAATGGAAAGGACTGTGTGACATGGTAGGCTTTGTGCTTGGGAAATGTGAATCTTTGTGACTTAGTGTAGTTCGGCAGTCTTACCTTGGTCAATTAAGGAATTAACTTTGTGTGTTATTGAACTGAGCCATATCGTACCACCACAAACCTAGTATGGGATAGGACTAGCTTAGTAAGTTATGGAGTCTCGACATTGGGTACTCAAGTAGTAGGTTAAGTTGTGTGCCAGGGTGGAGGTGTGGACTTTTTGTTAGGGATGGGTCACATCTAGGGCTGCTAATGATTTGGTTTCTAATGGGTTTAATGGTTTGGTTTGTCTTATGGGTTGGCTTTGGGTGGGTGGGAGCGGGTTGACGAGGCTAACGATTTGGTTTGGGTTGGGTCCACTGGAAAAGCGAGTTGGTTTGGTTTGGGTTGGGTTCAAAAGTTTCCATTTCACAGTGGGTTCAACCTGTGGTGGACAAAATCGAGTTAGTATGGGGAGAATTAGGTTTGTGTTTGCCTCGTCGTATCATCCAGTCATCCTCAACTCCTCAATCGAGATCTTGAGGTGCCTCAAGCCACCGCCGCCACCCTCGCCGACCAACAGTGACCTACTAGTCCCCTCCACCCTTCCTGGTTGTCGTCTCAGTCGTGTTCCCATCCTCCTCCAGATAGAATCAAGCAAACAACAACATGGTTCTCCATATCCACGCCGCCCACCGCTACCGCATCTCCTTCGTGACTCCATCCCCAGATCTCCACGCTAGTGAGCCCTTGTGGAGCGACTCCACCCTAGAGGCATCCTGGTCGGCCTCATGGAGCACTGACCCTACGACAACTGCAGCCTTGCCCTCATCGTCGCCGAACAAAAAGAAGAAGCTGTCGTCCCAGCACTGCCTCGTCGCCGTCATGGACGCTGTCAATGACCACAAGCTCCCTCCTGAGCTCCGCAGCTGCTCCAACGCCACCAGGTATCTCCATCCCCCCTTCTCTTCGCATGAGCCTCCACCAAACTCGACCTCACTCCACCTCGCCGTCCGCCTCCGTGACAAGTCACAATCTATTGGAGACAATCTTACTAATATCAAGAATAATACACTCTCAACAAGAATCATTATCGTCTACCCTTCCACTATTAAGCCCTCCAAAATCTCATCAAATAGTTCCATACTACTTTATCATCCCATCCTCAAATTGAGAGTATTCCAAAACTTTACATCCCCACTACAGCAACCGCTTTATTTTAGAGGAGATCTACTACACAATTTAAAAGGTTCTACCAAAACCTTTTCATCAAAGACAAACTATCATCCGACAATCCCATCATCATATAAATATAGATCACATATTAAACCCCATCCAATCCTCTCTTACTAATGCTCAACACCAAACTTCATTACACAATATTTGCACCTAGCAATTACATATGAACACTAAGTATCCACAAAAGATAACTCCAAGATTAATATCCACTAATACAGTAATCTAACACCTTCTAAATTTAACCATCCGAAATGGTTGGATTAATCCATTGAGACCCGTTGATCCAATTTATCCCAAAAAGTTTACCAAATTTGTCACTCTTAATGATCAACCAGTTCATCAAAGTTCCATGCCTCTTAGTAACTCTATCGATTCCAATTAAGAATAGCCCTACTCAGGATCACAGTTCATCAAGAACTACAAGAAGACAACATCAACTTATTCGATTTCATTTCAAAGGATACTAGTTTAGATTAATTATGCACCACACCATTGACCCAACTCGATACCCATACCATATCAACTATCTTCCATGCTTACAACCTCTCACTTAACACAACAAAATATTACAAAAGAGTTTTGACACTTTCTTTCCTAAAGAAGAAGCATTAAACTTCATCACTCAATTTACTCCCAAAAGAAGTACATGGGACAAAACTCCACATGATAAAGAACTTGCAAAAGATAATTTCTATTATCTAAAATGCCAAGCGAACAAATGAGTCACGCTTCACAATAAGAAGACAAAACTCCCAAGAAGGGACCAACCATGCAAATCAACAACATTCACAAGTAGCAAAAGTATCTCAATAGTCGAAAGAACAATAACTGTTTCAAAGAACAAATAGAGACCAATTGAAACCCATCAACTGTATTGTAACTACTATCCAAAAAAAGTTCATCAACTGCAAGAAACTACAACTAGAAAACCAAATACAAACTCAAGAAAGATAATAACTTCCCCAAAGAACTCATCTCCAACCTCGGTAACTAAATTACCGAAGAAAAACCATCACCGTCCCCATACCATGAACAGTGGTACAACTTGGCCATGCCCATGCCCTGTGAGGACCCCGATTTATTTGACTTGTAATGCTTAGCCTTCCATTGACCCTAGCATCACAAAACAAGTAAACCAAGTCTCGAGATATGTATGCTTCCCAGAAATGCAGCATACACACCCCGTTACAAAATCATGCATCAATTCCATACATCACGATATAACAATTCTGGCGAAAGATATACATAATATAAAGTTATTACAACAAGGGCCGACTGGCCAAATAACAACAAGTATCATTAACAGCGGAAGCAAAAGTGCCATAAGATGGCTAAGACAAAAATCAACCGGTTAGCCACATAACCACAGGGCAACTGACCGGGCTGCCAAGCTAGTCGTCCCAACGGTAGCACAACTCACAAAAGCTGATCCCATAGGGGATCAACCTCTTCCTCTGCAACAATTAAGCAAAGCAAATGAGTACAAAAATGTACTCGCAAGACTTACGGGTAACAAAACCTAGTTACTACTATATGCATGCTTTAATCAAAGGAGAAGTCTCAAGGTTAATTTTCAGCATAAAGCAAGTTTCATTTGCAATAGATAATATGTTGAAGGCAATTTTGACAATCTGAATTTTATTTGCATAAATAACATCGATACCATAAGTAATAATGTAACAACAACCTAGAGATGACTAACCCAATAGCCATCACAATAATAGCACGAAATACCCATTCGTACCACCCATGTCAAGTTTTAATTAAAAAGGTTGTAGTCTAACTCTTGAAAAGCTTACCCAAGCGTGTCCATAACCTAGGACGAGGCTATTCGAATAGTTTTAACCCTGCAGGGGTGTACCAATGTACCCACACTTCAGACCGCCTTTCCACCAGCCACGGTTAGCATACTTCCTTTGGTATGCAAGCACGACTAAGTCCTACGAGATATTTCCAATGGAATGCGTTAATTAAGAGTCGCACGTATGGGGTTGACCTCTGAGCTGACCAGGAAATGGGCTACCAGACCATACGTTGTGGTGGAGTCGAGCAAAGCCGAGAGTCATTAGCCATTTAGGTAAAGCTAGTGGACATTTGCAAGACCCTGTCGGGTGGAGGATCTAGAAAGGAACCACCCCGGTCACGCCTTTGTGATCCTTTTTCTCTATAAACTACAGCCAGCGACTCATTAATTAATGCCTCCCAAGGTACTAAGTCAAGAGAGGTCCCATTTCCCTCTAGTGTGGTTAGCATGCACAAAAATGCTCGGATAACAGGTACTCACAAGTAGTTCGGTCCTTAATTGACTCGGGTACTATTCCAGTCACACCCACGAATCACACTATCTTACCATTGTGCCCAAGTCGAAATCATTTTGTTTTTATTTTTAGTTTTCACAAATAAACATAGCACAGAGGCTGAAATCATAAGGTTATAATAAGTTTGTGTGATCAAGGTTATCGACTAAGTCAATAACCGCCCAATTCTACCGGTAACTAAGCATTGCTAAGCATCATATCGCAAAGACAATAAAAGACTATAAATCATCCACCGGGCTCTAATTCACCAGTGAGGATAATAACCTAGGGTAGTGGCGGGGATGAATAATTTCAGGGCAACAATGTAGTAGGACTAACTACCTCTTAATCGACACAAGGAAATTAACTTTGACACGAAGAAGCATGCATACTTAGGTTTTGCAAACAAGATATTAGACTTTAAAACTAATAGGAGCAATATGATCAAATGATGTTACATCGCTTGCCTTGTCAGAGATCACTTTCTTGCTGCAGAGGATTCACTCACGTAAACAATAATTCCTTCGGAACCTAACGCGAAAAGACGATAATCAAATAAGAACAAGAATTCCAAATAAAACTCAACAACAAATTTCTCCAAATACCATGAAATTCATATAGCAGCAAGATTATGATTTTAGACAATTTTAGAAACAAGAATTTCTTCATTTAGACTTAGTATGCAAAAGTTATGGCTAAAATAATTTTTCTCAGCCTGACTAATTCCAGATTAATTCCTATTTGTTACTGTTCATGACATAAATTTCTAGAATAATATAGAGTCTGAAATTTTTATGATAGGCAGGTTAAGACATTCTAAGAACAGCAAAATTGAGTTTGCACAGTTTGGAGTTAAAATGAATTAGTTATGATTTTTCTAAGTTGGAAAACTAGTGTAACATTGATATCAGTGGCAAAGATCACATTAAAACCTATTTTATACTGAAGTGCAGCACTAGAGGATTTTAACAAAGTTTAGTTTGCTCATTTGGAACTACAGAGAAAAGGTTATGCATTTCATAAATTTTTATGAGTTTCTAAACAACGTTTATATTGAAACAAGTTAATACAGTTTATTCCATTTTCGCCACTAAAAGTGCCTAAGTTCATTCTCATATTGAAGTTCATTTCATGGCAGAGCTACGCAACTTGATTCATTCAAAAGGAGCTATAATGATAAAGATATGCATTTTTGAAATTTGGATCACAAAATACTTAAGAAAACAGAGCTATCGGAGGTCTAATTGAACTGACGGAAAAGGAGAGGTCGTGGCGATCGATCCTTCATCGCACGCTACGGACTCGAAGCACAGCCGCACACACGGCGCGCACAAGGGAGGTCTGGGCCGTTGAGATCAGATCCAACGGTCCAAACGAGGGGTAGCACAGCACACGTGAAAATCCCGCGTGGAGGTGCTCAATGCGCATAGGGGAGGTCCGGACGGTGAGATCTGAAGGAGGGAGGTCTTTGAAGGCTAAGATCTACTGAGGAGGTCTAGCCCGTTAGATCTAAATCTAACGGTCCAGGGCTGCGGAGGGAGGTCTTAGACGGTCAAGATCTCCAGGGGGAGTGTAACATCCCAATTTTAGGCTTGTGTTTCAAATGTAAGAAAATGAGTAGAAATTAAAACTTTTTCTTACATCTTGTATTTCCTGTTTGTACTGAACAGCTATTGTACAAGAAGTTATGGAAATACAAAGTCACAAGTCTTTGATCCAAATCTTGATCCTTCAAAAACATTCTTGTTCCATCTTGTGATAATCTCCTGGAAATATTTTTCCTAAATTCTTGGGTTGGCTTGGGGCTCCTCTGAAAAATTCCACAATTTTTAGAAATTGTTTGAGTGCTGTTGGAGGAAAGTCAACCCAATTCAAAATCTGGTCAAACCTTGGACCAGCACCTTGGTAAATTTTTGGAGGAAAATCCACAGCACCAAAACCTCTGAAAATTTTATTCAAGGTCAATCCTTTAGCTGGCAAACTCCTGTAAAAATTTCAAGATTTTTGAAGTTGTTTTGCTAGTTCAAACAATTCTCCAGAGTGCAGCCCTTCCAAAAACCAAAAATAAAGTTCTGGTTCGAGTCAGGCTCGAGCCCGAGTCCGACCCAGCCAATTGACTCACTCGAGTCAAGTCACCAGGCCGCACCCGAGCTTGATCCTGGTCCTCCGTGGGTGAGCCGTTGGATTTAAAATCCAACGCTCACAAACCACCCCGCCATATCTTCTGTTCTTCTTCTTCCTCCTCTCATCGTACCGCGCGTGCGAGCGAGGGCAGGTGAGCAGTGCAGGCCTCTGTCGCATCGTGGGGCCCGTCAACGGCTCTAAACCTCGCTTTTGCCCATGTCGTGCGCACGACCTCCTCGCCTTCCTCGTTTTCGCACCGCGAAACCTTTGTCCCATCGCCATTAAACCTCTGTCCTCTAGCTCGCCACTCCGAGCTACATGAGCACCTCCGAGGCTTTCCTCTAAGTCTCTTCCACCTCCAGTCGCCCTCCCAAACCGTTCTCTGTAAGGTTGAGCGCCAAATCTCACCTTGAGCTCATTTCCGCCATTTTTGGCCGCGTGAGCTCCAACGGCAACTTGGGTCCCCCAATGGTCCTCTTGCCCTGATCTTTGTTTCCCTGGAGACCTCTGGTCATCGCAAAGTCGGCCCTAACTCCTGCTTGGGTTGTTTTCCACAGGAGCAGTCGGGATTGGAGATTTCGCGGGTTGCGGCCGTAAGGGCACTCCTTCGTCCCCATCTCCGGTGAGGTTCCTCCACTCGATTCCTTGGTTCTGGAGCCTCCTAAGATCATCGCGAAGTGTTCCTCATCACCCTTTCAATCTATGTTTGCTCAGGAGGCGCTGTCGTCGTTATCTTCCTCATCTCCATTGCGGTCTCGCCGCCGACCTCCTCCGAGCTCCTTTGGACCTCATCTTGGCCCCGTAAGTTCATTCTAGCCTCCTAGAGCTCGATCACTTGTCGTTAGGTCGACGAGCCTTTTTCATGTTTTTGGTTTTGCCGAAAACTTGCCCTCCGCCCTCCTCCGGCCGCGGCGTTCAGGCTGCGCGCGCCGCCGAGGATGCCTCTCATAGATTCGCAATAGTATTGCGCTGCTTTGGTACCTTCGCTAGCTCCGCCGTGGTCGCCGACGGCGTGTCGGCGACAAACCGCGGTGCTCGTCCCTTGTCGGATTTTCGACAAGTCTTAGGACCTCCTCGGGTTCATCGTGGCCGCCCACGACCACCCGGCTTAGATCCGAGCCTTTGGCTCCTTTTCAAAAGCTTAAGCCTCTGGACCTCCCCTAGTTTAATCTCGGTAGTTAAGACCACCCCAAGTCGATCTGCATGTAGAGGGTTTTCCGTGTAAATTTCTAAGTCCCAAGACCTCCTAGGATTAGCTCTTAGCCGTTAGATCTCGGTCCGCGAAAACTCTTAGTGCCGTGATCTCCCTAGGGTTGATCCTAACCGCCTAGGACCACCCCTGTTAAATCCTAGCCACTAGACCACCACTCGCGCAAAAGGACCTCCTCTTGGTCATTTTGCCAAAACCACCCTCGACCTCCACTGAGGTCCTCTTTGCAAAAGACCTCCCATCGGTCATTTTGCAAAGACCACCTCGGTCCTCTTTGTAAAAGCCACCCCGGCCTTTTACAAAGAAAACCCCGCCAGACCTCTTAGGCTCAATCTCTAGCTGCTCACGACCTCCCTGAGTTAGATCTCGAGCGTTAGATCTCCTTTGCAAAATCCTTAGTCTCGTGACCTCCTCCGTGGCGATCCGGACCGCTCAGACCTCCCTAGGCCTTATCTCGAGCCGCCCGCATCTCCTCCCGTTAAAACCCTCGTCACTTAGGACCTCCCGAGTAGATCTTGGCCGCCCAAGACCTCCTCGGTTGAATCCCACCGATTAGGACCTCCTCGCTTGATCTTGATTGCCCGGGACCTCCTCACTTGATCGTGTCCGTTAAAGACCTCCTCCGAGATCTAGACCGTTGAAGACCTCCTCCGTGAGATCTTAGCCATCCAGACCTCCCTCCGTAGGTTTACCCTTAGGACCTCCCCTAGTACTCGGGACCGCCAGATCTCGATCTGACGGTCACGACCTCTGTTAGGCGCGTGGACCTCCTTTGCGTGCGCTGTGCATGCACTGGTCGTGGCCGTTGGATCAGATCTCAACGGTCCAGACCTCCCCAGTGCGGGAGGAGGTCTTTTGTGCACTGTGCTTCGAGGTCCGTGGCCGTGCGATGAAGGATCGATGGCCCATGACCTCTCCTTTGTCTTCCAGTTCATTTGGACCTCCCGAGAGCTCAAATTTTCTAAGTCTTTTAATGTTTCAAATTTCAAAAGTGTTTATCTTTGTCATTTTAGCTCCTTTTTGAATGATTCCAGTTGTTGTAGCTCTGTTAGAGTAAGAACTTTAATCTACGAATGGATTTAGGCACTGTTATGTAGTAGAAAATGATAGAAACTGCAAGAACTTGTTTAATATGAAATTGTTGTTTAGAAATTCATTGAAAATTTGTAAAATGCATAACTTATTCTCTGCAAATCAAAACTGAGCAAACTAAGTTTTGTTAAAACCCACTAGGATTGTACTGTAATATAGAATAGGTCTTCATATGATCCTTGCCACTGAAATTAATGATTCACTAGTTTTAGAACTTAGAAAAATAATAACTAATTCATTTCAACTCCAAATTGTGCAAACTCAGTTTTGCTGTTGTTAGGATAACCATATCTACCTACCATAAAAATTTCAAGTTCCAGATCATTCTAGAAATTTTCGCCATGAACAGTAACCGAAATTAATTTAATTAGGATTTTGCAGGTTAAGAGAAATTGTTTAGGGCATAACTTTTTCATGCTAAGTCCAAATGAAATGATTATTGTTTCTAAAATTGTCTAAAATCAACCTCTAGCTGCTGTAGAAATTTCATGGGATTTGGATGTTCTTTGCTGTTGAGTTCCTTTTGGTGTTCTTCGTTCTTATCGGTTTTTATCGCCTTTTCACGTTAGGTTCAAGAATTTATTGAACTCGAGCACTCCTCCGCAGCAAGACCAATCCCAGCAAGGCAAGCAGTTTGATCATGTTAATCCCAGTATTTTAAGTATTTATGTTGTTTACAAATTCTATGTATGCATTGCTAGTTTGTGTTAAACTATTGTCGCTAGTTGACCTAGTAGATGCATTTCCTTAAGACAAATGATTATCCTCTACTACCATGAGCCTAGGTTATTGCTGTGATTCAGGGTTCATGGATGAGCTCTTGTCACTTAGTAGTTTGCGAATTAATTGCTTAGTCATGCTTAGCTTCCGGTAGAAATGAGCGGTTATCGACTTGTCGATAACCTTGATCATATAAAACTTATTATGATGTATGATTTCCACCTTGTGCCATGTCTACTTATGAAGACTAAAACTGAAAAGCAAAATGATTTAGACTTGGGCACAATGGTAAGATGGTGTGATTTTCGGGTGTGACTGGAATGGTGCCCGAGTCAATTAAGGACCGAACATCTTGTGAGTACCTGTTATCCGAGTAATTTGTGCGTGCTAACCACACTAGAGGGTATGGGACCTCTCTTGACTTAGTACTTTGGAGTGTATTGGCTTCGGGTCGCAGGGAGTCGCAGGAGGGATGGTGTTGGGAGATTGTAGTGTCCAAAGACTTCACCCGTGATGGGATTTGTTGTCTTTCGCTTGCAATGTAAGCGTATGGGTTTCTATCCATACGAGCGGCTCGTAGTCAATGCACAATATTGGAAAGCGCCTCAGAGGACTTAGCCATGCCAGCATACCTTCTAAGTGTGCTTTGTGGCTTAAAGGCGATGCAAGTGTGGGTACATCGGTACACCCTCGCAGGTTAAAACTATTCGAATAGCCTCGCCCTAGGTTATGGACACGCTTGGGTAAGCTTTCAAGAGTTAGACTACAACCTTTTAATTAAAACTTGATGGGTGGTACGAATCGTGATTCGTATATGTTGTGGTGGCTATTGGGATAGTCACTTCTAGGTGGTTGGTTGTATTTATCATTATTTTCAGATTACTTTCAACATTAAAATTCGTTTGTAAACTTGCTTTTAAATGTATTACGTTATTGCAAATAAAGTTGGCTTTGTGCAAAATGAGACATACAACCTCCACCTAAATAAGCTTGCATGTAGTTTATGAATAGGTCTGCTATTCCACACGTCAGTCTTGCGAGTACCTTTGTGTACTCAGTTATCTTGCTTAAATGTAATTGTTGTAGAGGAAGAAGGTGAGCTTGAGGGGCCACACTTTTGTGAGTTGTGCTGTGGTAGCTTGCGAGGCGTCTAGCTTGGCGGCCCGGTCGGTTGCCTTGTGGGTTGTGTGGCTAACCGGTCGACTTTTGTTCTAGCCATCTTACGGCACCTTTTGCTTCCGCTGTCTTTCTTGTATATTGTTCTATTTGGCCGGTCGGCTCTTTTGTAATAACTTTACTTTATGTATGTCGTTACTGAACTTAGTGATGTATGTTGTATGGAAATGATGTGTAATTTTGTGATGATGTGCATATGCTGCAATTCTGGGAAGCATATGTCCATCGAGGCTTAGAATGTTTAATTAGTAACTGTAACATCCCCATTTTGGCTTGTATTTCAAATGTAAGAAATTGAGGGTAAATTAAAACTTTTCCTACATTCTTGTGCTTTTGAACTTTCCTGAAATTCTTGTAAAAGAATTTTGGAGAATTCAAAATCAAAACCCTCCATTATCTAAAGTCAACCACCTCTTTAGTCATATCTTGTGTCAAACCCTTGGAAATAATTTTCCTGGGTTCTAAGGTTGCTTTGTGGCACCTCTGAATTATTTCATAATTTTTGGAAATTATTTGAATATTTTAGAGGCAAGTCAAACCTCAGAAATAACCTTCTGGAATTTCTTGGGAAAATCTCAGTGCACAAAAATCTCTGGAAATTTTATGGAAGGTTAATCCTTAAGTCAGGAAGCTCCAGTTAAAATTTCATAAATTTTGGAGTTGATTTGATGCCCCAATTAAATCCCCAAAGTTTCAGTTCAAAAATCAAACCCTAACTGGTTTTCACTGTTCCTCGGGTGCGAGTCAGACTCGGGCTCGAGTCACTTGACTCGACCGAGCCAACTAATCGCACCGGCGCGTCAGCCGAAGCGCGCGTCGTCGTCACCGTTGGATCTCCATCGAACGGCTCCTATTCGTAAGCATTCGGACAACTCGGTTGCCTTCGTTTCTCGACCGTTGGATTTCCATTGACGGTGGACGATTGTCGCGCGCTGTTTGACTCGATCGCACGGAGCCATTGGATGCAAATAGGACGGCCGCCATCGCCGTCCTCCTCGCCGCGCGGCGTGAGCCATGGCGAGCCGAGCGCGGTGCGAGTGCCCTGTCACCTCCGTCTTCGTCAACGGCTCTCTGCAGCGCATTAAATGCCCGCTACCCACCGCCCGCTTAGTCGTCGTCTCAATCGCTCCGTCGCTCGCCACGGCATCGCAGCGGCAGCGGAACCCGAGGCGCCAACGGTGCCATCCTCGCCTCCTGCCTACTTAAGCCCCCATTGTCCTCCTTTATCCTTCTTTACACACCCTTGAGCTCTCCCTGCACCCACCGCCCTTGTGGAGCTCCCGAGCGCCAAATCTCTCGCCGCCATTGTTGCCCGCGGAGCTTCTCGGTGAAGGCCGTGCTCCGGTGGTTCCTGGCTCCTCCTTGCTCCTGCACCTCCTCTCACCTCGGTGGTGCTTAACAACCGCTCCATTTCAGTTGCTTCCACGGAGCACCGGATTTTGATTTCCACCCGCCGCGAGCATCCTTCTTCATCTCGGTAGCGGTGAGTGCTCCTTTTCTAATTCCTTTCTCGGGAGCTTTCTATGCTCTCTAGAACCCATCGTGATGACGCGACATGGTTGATTTTGCCCAAGCCGTCTTCTCGCGTCATCTTCCTCGGTCCGTCGCGGAGCTTCGTCGCCGGAGCTGCCCGACCGCCTCGCACTCCGCGTCCGTCGGTAGCCCCTAGATGCTCGAGCACCGCTTGAATGGACCGCGAGCTCTTTTTGCGCTTGTCATCGTTGCCGTCTTTACGCGCCGCCTCGTCGCCGCGCGCGCTCGTCCACCACCGTCGGTGTGGCGGTACGAGGGTGCGCAACGCTATTGCGCACCCATTCTCGGCATTCACTCGCGCCGTGCGTTTTGGTCGCCGGCGTTTTACGGTGAAGTTTTCGGCGCGTTGTCGACGACAACGCTGCGAGCGACGTGGCCGGTCTTCGCCGTTGGATCCGCAGATCAACGACCTCGAGCCTCCACGTCGCCTCCTCTGTTCGCGCGTGAGGAGTGTTTTGGTCTGGTTCAATGTCGTCCGTTGGATCTGAGATCGACGGCTCTCAATCGCCCACGCCTTGGTGTTAGGAAAATCCCCGAAAATGCTAAGTCCAAAAACTGAAGAACTTTAGGGTCTTGTCATTTTTGTATCTCTGTAACTATAGATCCAAATTAGATGATTCCAATTTTGTTAGCTTCCTTATACCTTGAACTTAAATATAAAAATAATTGTAGACCACTATCAAACCTGGAAAACCTTTTTCAAAAATAGTAAACAAGTGAACTTAATACTGTTTTTCAGAACTTTTAGCAAACTTGTAAAATGCATATCTTTTTATCTATAGCTTATTTTTGCATGGATCCAATTGAATTAGCTTCCACTGCTAGTGTTTTTTCTAGGAAAATTGGTTTCACAAATCTTACTGTTTTTAAAAAATCATAAAGATCATATTTTGGTTTAATACCCTAAACAGTTTAGACAAATCATAACCCCTTCATTATAACTCCAAATGACCTGAAATTTTATATGGCTTATCACTATACTAGTAGGTAGCTACCATAAAAGTTTCAGCTTCAAAATCTTTCTAGAAAATATTTTTGCTACAGTACCTAATTAAGGCCAAAAATAGGTTTTTAGGGAATATCTTTTGCACCACAAATCCAAATTAGGTTTTTCCAGTTTCTATGTCTAGGTACATTCGTATTTTACCTTGTGTATAAATTTCGTCGCAATTGGATAATTTTTGCTTGCTCTTTTGTTTAAGTGTTGCTCGTCTTATTGGTTGTTTTCGCTCTTCCGCTTAGTCTTCGACATTTGCGGTAACCCCGAGAGCGATCCTCCGCAACAGTTTGAGCAACAGCAAGCAGGCAAGCAGTTTGATCATTTCCCATTGATCCCATTACTTTTAAAGTCTAATATTTTGTTTAACTTCTATGTATGCATTGCTAATTTGTTGTTAAATTGATTAGTTAATCCTCTAGTTGCATAATCTGTAGGTAAATGATTATCCTCTACTACCCGAGCCTAGGTTATTTGCTGTGATTAGAGTTCGTTGGATGAGCTCTTGTCACTTAGTAGTTTTCGAATACATATTGCTTAGCCATCCCTAGTTGTCGATAGTATTGGGCGGTCATCGACGTAGTCGATGATCTAGATCATACAAATACTTATACTACTCCATTATGTCCAACCCTTGTGTTTTACCATTTTCGCAAATCAAAAACTGAAAACAAAAATTATATCTTGGCTTGGGCACAATGGTATGTTGGGTGATCTGTTGGGTGTGATTGGAATGGTGCCTAAGTCCCTAAGGACCGAGTTACTTGGTCACTAAGCCAAGCGCTTATTGCGTGCTAACCACACGAGGGGGATATGGAACTCTCTTGACTAAGTACTTTGGGAGGTGTTAATTATGAGCTGGTTGGTGGGTGTGTTCTTGTGTGTGTGTGTTTGTGGTGTTGGAGGGGAGCATTAGCAGACCGGTTAGGCTGTCTAATGTGTCTTTCTCCCGTGGGTTGCGGCTCTTAATTAGCATCGTCCATTGGAAAGCATCTTGTTAGACTTAGCCATGCTTGCATACCAAAGGAAGTGTGCTAACCGTGGTGGTGGAAAGGCGGTCTATCGTGTGGGTACATTGGTACACCTGCAGGGTTAAAACTATTCGAATAGCCTCGCCCTAGGTTATGGACATGCTTGGTAAGGTCGTGCAAGAACTAGACTACAACCTTTTAAAAACTTAAACTTGACTGGGTGGTATGAAGGGTACTTCATGCTATTGTTGTGGTGACTATGGGTTAGTCACTTCTAGGTTGGTGTTGTCATCTATCTATTGTTATAATTGTCTCTCTTTATTTGAACAATAAAAGTTAATTGCAAACTTGCTTTGAATCTATTACCTTATTGCAAATGAAAACTTGCTTTATTTGAAAATAAGTCCAAAACCTCATCCACTTAAATAAAGCTTGCATGTAGTTAATTATAGTTCGTTATCTCACACGTCAGTCTTGCAGTACAAAAACAAGTTTTGTACTCATCCGCTTGCTTAATATTAATTGTTGCAGAGGAAGAAGGTGAGCCCCAAGGGCCTCACTTTGTGAGTGTGTGTTGCGCTACTGCTTGGGACGATTAGCTTGGCGGTCCGGTTGGTTGCCTTGTGGGTAAAGGCACACCGATTGGCTTTTGTTTATCGCCATCTTATGGCCATTTTGCTTCCATTGCTTAAATTAGTTACTTATGTGTTATTGGCGGTCGGCCTCTCTTTGTAATAACTCTCTTTATATTATCTATGTCTTTCATTGCCGCTTTTGTTTTGGCTCTATGTGTATGAATGGAATTGATGCATGATTTTGTAACGGTGTGTATACCGCACTGCAGGAAGTATACATATCTCGAGGCTTGGTTTATTTGATTTGTACTGTTAGGACCAAGTGGATGGTTAAACAGTACAAGCCGAATAAACCGGGGTCCTCACAGTAACGCTAGAACCATTTGGAGGTTGAGTGTTACTAGTTAAATATTCCGGGTCCTCACAAAGTTGGTATCAGAGCCATACTGACCGTAGCAACCCCTAGCTTAGTCGCCTCTAGGATATTTTGAAAACTTACTTTCAAAAGGTTTACAAAACTTAAGTAAGTTCTCTGATTTTACTCCTTACCTGTCTTAGCTTGCTCATCTCACCTTACTCTTGATCAAGTTTTGGAAACGCTGTTCCTCTCTTCCTTTCAAAAATTAGCTATTATCGATCAAATTGGTTTTGGGAGAACCACGAGAGCTTGGAGAAAGAAATTTGGACAGCTAGCTAGTAATTAGTATAGGAGGTAGGAAATGAGAGGTTAATTCAACTAAAACTTGAGGGAATGTAAGGGTAAGAAGTGATATGAAATTAGCTAAATGCCTATACTCTATTAGGTGGTTATACCTTGATTTTTGGGCTGTTTTGAGCTAGAATTTAGTTCTGAAATTTTGGGTCCTACAACAACAGCTATCAGGCCAGTCTTGGCATGGCACCGTTTGAGGCCTTGTATGGGAGGAGGTGCAGAACCCCGTTGAACTAGTCAGAGACTAGTGAGCGGCAGTTTTTCGGCACAGATTCGATCAATGAGGCCGAAAGCCAGGTTCAGTTGATCCGCGAGCATCTGCTCACGGCCCGCCCAGCGAGTAAGAGCTATGCAGATCGTCGTCGCCGTGAGTTGAGCTTTGAGCCCAATGACTTTGTGTATCTCAAAGTCTCACCCTTGAAGGGCCATCAGCGTTTTGGCATCAAGGGCAAGTTGGCTCCTCGCTATGTTGGGCCTTATCGCATCATCGAGAGAGTTGGGGCTGTGGCATACTGAGTTGGAGCCGCCAGCTACGCTTGAGGGTGTGCATGATGTGTTCCATGTGTCACACCTGAAGAGGTGCCTCCGTGTCCCAACTGAGGAAACTCCGTTGGAGGTTCTCGATGTGCAGGAGAATTTGACCTACCGCGAGCATCCTGTTCGTATTCTTGAGGAATCTGAACGGAGAACAAGGAACCATGTCATCAAGTTCCTTAAGGTTCAGTGGTCAAACCATTCTGAAGATGAGGCAACTTGGGAGCGAGAAGATCGCCTTCGTGCAGATTATCCATCCTTCTTCTCCGAGTAAACGGAATCTCGGGTCGAGATTCTTGTAAGGGGGAGAGTTGTAACATCCCAATTTTAGGCTTGTGTTTCAAATGTAAGAAAATGAGTAGAAATTAAAACTTTTTCTTACATCTTGTATTTCTGCTTGTCTTGAATGACTATTGTAAAAGAAGTTATGGAAATACAAAGTCACAAGTCTTTGATCCAAATCTTGATCCTTCAAAAACATTCTTGTTCCATCTTGTGATAATCTCCTGGAAATATTTTTCCTAAATTCTTGGGTTGGCTTGGGGCTCCTCTGAAAAATTCCACAATTTTTAGAAATTGTTTGAGTGCTGTTGGAGGAAAGTCAACCCAATTCAAAATCTGGTCAAACCTTGGACCAGCACCTTGGTAAATTTTTGGAGGAAAATCCACAGCACCAAAACCTCTGAAAATTTTATTCAAGGTCAATCCTTTAGCTGGCAAACTCCTCTAAAAATTTCAAGATTTTTGAAGTTGTTTTGCTAGTTCAAACAATTCTCCAGTGCAGCCCTTCCAAAACCAAAAATAAAGTTCGGTTCGAGTCGGGCTCGAGCCCGAGTCCGACTCCACCAATTGACTCGCCGAGTCAAGTCACCGAGCCGCACCCGAGCTTGATCCGGTCCTTCAGGTGAGCCGTTGGATTTAAAATCCAACGCTCACAAACCACCCCGCCATCTCTTCTCGTTCTTCTTCCTCCTCTCATCATCATGCGCGGCGAAGCAGCGAGGCAGTGAGCGAAGGCAGGCCTCCGTCGCATCGTGGGGCCCGTCAACGGCTCAACCTCGCTTTTGCCCATGTCGTGTGCGCGACCTCCCCGCCTTCCTCGCCGCACCGCAGAAACCTTTTGTCCCATCGCCATTAAACCTCTGTCCTCTAGCTCGATCGACTCACGAGCTACATGAGCACCTCCGAGGCTTTCCTCTAAGTCTCTTCCACCTCCGATCGCCCTCCCAAACCGTTCTCTGTAAGGTTGAGTGCCAAATCTCACCTTGAGCTCATTTCCGCCATTTTTGGCCGCGTGAGCTCCAACGGCAACTTGGGTCCCCCAGTGGTCCTCTTGCCCTGATCTTTGTTTCCCTGGAGACCTCTGGTCATCGCAAAGTCGGCCCTAACTCCTGCTTGGGTTGTTTTCCACAGGAGCAGTCGGGATTGGAGATTTCGCGGGTTGCGCCGTAAGGGCACTCCTTCGTCCCCATCTCCGGTGAGATTCCTCCACTCGATTCCACGGTTCGAGCCTCCTAAGATCATCGCGAAATGTTCCTCATCACCCTTTCTATCTATGTTTGCTCGGGAGCGCGTCGCCGTTATCTTCCTCATCTCCGACTGCGGTCTCCGCCGCTGGACCTCCTCCGAGCTCCTCTGGACCTCATCTTGGCCCCGTAAGTTCATTCTAGCCTCCTAGAGCTCGATCACTTGTCGGAGTTAGGTCGTGTCGAGCCTTTTTCATGTTTTCGGTTTTGCCAAAACTTGCCTCCGCCCTCCTCGGCTCGACGCGTTACGGCTGCGCGCGCGTCGAGGATGCCTCGTTAGATTCGCAATAGTATTGCGCTCGCTTTGGTACCTTGATTAGCTCCGCCGTGGTCGTCGGCGGCGTGTTGCGGACAAACGCGGTGCTCGTCCCTTGTCGGATTTTCGACAAGTCTTAGGACCTCCTCGGGTTCATCGTGGCCGTCCACGACCACCCCAGTTTAGATCCGAGCCTTTGGCTCCTTTCTGAAAAGCTTAAGCCTCTGGACCTCCCCCTAGTTTAATCTCAGCCGTTAAGACCATCCCCAAGTCAGATCTGTACCGTAGAGGGTTTTCCGTGTAAATTTCTAAGTCCCAAGACCTCTTGGTCCGCGAAAACTCTTAGTGCCAGGACCTCCCCTAGGGTTGATCCTAACCGTCTAGGACCACCCCGGTTAAATCCTAGCCGCTAGGACCACTCCTGCGTAAAAGGACCTCCTCTTCGTCATTTTGCCAAAACCACCCCCTGGACCTCCACCGAGGTCCTCTTTGCAAAAAGACCTCCCATCGGTCATTTTGCAAAGACCACCCTCGGGGTCCTCTTTCTAAAAAGCCACCCCTGGCCTTTTACAAAGAAAACCCCGCTCAGGACCTCTTAGGCTCAATCCTAGCCGTTCACGACCTCCCCGGAGTTAGATCTGAGCGTTAGATCTCCTTTGCAAAATCCTTAGTCTCAGGACCTCCCACCGTGGCGATCTGGACCGTTCAGGACCTCCCTAGGCCTTATCTGAGCCGTCCAGATCTCCTCCCGTTAAAACCCTGTCACTTAGGACCTCCCCGAGTAGATCTTGGCCGTCCAAGACCTCCTCGGTTGAATCCAAGCCGATTAGGACCTCCCTCGTTTGATCTTGATCGCCTAGGACCTCCCTCACTTGATCGTGTCCGATAAAGACCTCCCTCTGGAGATCTAGACCGTTGAAGACCTCCTCCGTGAGATCCTAGCCATCCAGACCTCCCTCCGTAGGTTTACCCTTAGGACCTCCCCTAGTGCTCGGGACCGCCAGATCTCGATCTGACGGTCACGACCTCTGTTAGGCGCGTGGACCTCCTTTGCGTGCGCTGTGCATGCACTGGTCGTGGCCGTTGGATCAGATCTCAATGGTCCAGACCTCCCCAGTGCGGGAGGAGCTCTTTTGTGTGCTGTGCTTCGAGGTCCGTGGCCGTGCGATGAAGGATCGACGGCCCACGACCTCATCTTTGTCTTCTAGTTCATTTGGACCTCCCGAGAGCTCAAATTTTCTAAGTCTTTTAATGTTTCAAATTTCAAAAGTGTCTATCTTTGTCATTTTAGCTCCTTTTTGAATGATTCCAGTTGCTGTAGCTCTGTTAGAGTAAGAACTTTAATTTGAGAATGGATTTAGGCACTGTTATGTAGTAGAAAATGATAGAAACTGCAAGAACTTGTTTAATATGAAATGGTTGTTTAGAAATTCATTGAAAATTTGTTAAATGCATAACTTATTCTCTGTAACTCCAAACTGAGCAAACTAAGTTTTGTTAAAACCCACTAGGATTGTACTGTAATATAGAATAGGTCTTCATATGATCCTTGCCACTGAAATTAATGATTCACTAGTTTTAGAACTTAGAAAAATAATAACTAATTCATTTCAACTCCAAATTGTGCAAACTCAGTTTTGCTGTTGTTAGGATAACCATATCTACCTACCATAAAAATTTCAAGTTCCAGATCTTTCTAGAAATTTTTGCCATGAACAGTAACCGAAATTAATTTAATTAAGATTTTGCAGGCTGAGAGAAATTGTTTAGGGCATAACTTTTTCATGCTAAGTCCAAATGAAATGATTCTTGTTTCTAAAATTGTCTAAAATCAACCTCTAGCTGCTGTAGAAATTTCATGGGATTTGGATGTTCTTTGCTGTTGAGTTCCTTTTGGTGTTCTTCGTTCTTATCGGTTTTTATCGCCTTTTCGCGTTAGGTTCCGAAGAATTTATTGAACCTGAGCACTCCCCTCTGCAGCAAGACCAATCCCAGCAAGGCAAGCAGTTTAATCATGTTAATCCCAGTATTTTAAGTATTTATGTTGTTTACAAATTCTATGTATGCATTGCTAGTTTGTGTTAAACTATTGTCGCTAGTTGACCTAGTAGATGCATTTCCTTAAGACAAATGATTATCCTCTACTACCGTGAGCCTAGGTTATTGTTGTGATTCAGGGTTCGTGGATGAGCTCTTGTCACTTAGTAGTTTGCGAATTAATTGCTTAGCCATGCTTAGCTTAGGTAGAGAAATGGGCGGTTATCGACTTGTCGATAAGTTTGATCATATAAAACTTATTATGATGTATGATTTCCACCTTGTGCCATGTCTACTTATGAAAACTAAAGCTGAAAAGCAAAATGATTTAGACTTGGGCACAATGGTAAGATGGTGTGATTTTGGTGTGGTGGAATGGTGCCGAGTCAATTAAGGACCAAACATCTTGTGAGTACACGTTATCCAAGCAATTTGTGCGTGCTAACCACACTAGAGGGTATGAGACCTCTCTTGACTTAGTACTTTGGAGTGTATTGGCTTCGGGTCGCAGGGAGTCGCAGGAGGGATGGTGTTGGGAGCATTGTAGTGTCCGAAAGACTTCACCCGTGATGGGATTTGTTGTCTTTCGGCTTGCAATGTAAGCGTATGGGTTTCTATCCATACGAGCGGCTCGTAGTCAATGCACAATATTGGAAAGCGTCTCGTAGGACTTAGCCATGCCGGCATACCTTCGGAAGTGTGCTTTGTGGCTTAAAGGCGGTCTGAAGTGTGGGTACATCGGTACACCTGCGCAGGTTAAAACTATTCGAATAGCCTCGCCCTAGGTTATGGACACGCTTGGGTAAGCTTTCAAGAGTTAGACTACAACCTTTTTAATTAAAACTTGATGGGTGGTACAAATCAGGGATTCGTGCTATGTTGTGGTGGCTATTGGGATAGTCACTTCTAGGTGGTTGGTTGTATTTATCATTATTTTCGCTGTTACTTTCAACATTAAAATTTGTTTGTAAACTTGCTTTTAAATGTATTACGTTATTGCAAATAAAGTTGGCTTTGTGCAAAATGAGACATACAACCTCCACCTAAATAAGCTTGTATGTAGTTTATGAATAGGTCTGCTATTCCACACGTCAGTCTTGCGAGTACCTTTGTGTACTCAGTTATCTTGCTTAAATGTAATTGTTGCGAGAGGAAGAAGGTGAGCTTGAGGGCCATACTTTTGTGAGTTGTCTTGTGGTAGCTTATAGGCGTCTAGCTTAGCGGCCGGTCGGTTGTCTTGTGGGTTGTGTGGCTAACCGGTCGACTTTTGTTCTAGCCATCTTACGGCACCTTTGCTTCATTTGTCTTTCTTGTATATTGTTCTATTTGGCCGGTCGGCTCTTTTGTAATAACTTTACTTTATGTATGTCGTTATTGAACTTAGTGATGTATGTTGTATGGAAATGATGTGTAATTTTGTGATGATGTGCATATGCTGCAATTCTGGGAAGCATATGTCCATCGAGGCTTAGAATGTTTAGTTAGTAACGCTAGAACCATTTGGAGGTTGAGTGTTACTAGTTAAATATTCCGGGTCCTCACAGGGAGGTCTTGAACGATCCAGATTCAATCGAGGGAGGTCTGATGCAACAGGGTTTTAACGGGAGGAGGTGTGGACGGTTTAGATGGATCTGGGGAGGTCCTGAACGGTCCAGATCGAGGCGGAGGGAGGTCCTGAGGATATGGTTTTACAGGGAGAGATCCGGACGGCTAAGATCTCCACAGGGAGGTCCTAAACGGTCGCGATCAAGCGAAGGAGGTCCTGGGCGGTAAGGATTTTGGCGGGGTGGTCCTAAACGATCGAGATTACTCGAGGGAGGTCCTAGTGGTAGAGGTCTAAGCGGAGGGAGGTCCCGACGGTTAGGACCTTACAGAGGGAGGTCCCGCACTTAGGGTTTTTATGGAAAAGAACTCTACAGTTAGATCTACCCTCAAGGAGGTCCTCAACGGCTAAGATTACAAGAGGAGGTCCTAAGACTAGCGATATGATAGAAACGAATCTACCGCCCAGATCTAATCTCGGGTGATCCTATATGACTGAAATTAACCGGGGGGAGGTCCTGGGACCACAGCTGTTCGAGAAAGGATCTAAGGCTTAGACCTAACCCAGGGGAGGTTATAGACGGTCGAGATTAACCCCAGGAGGTCCGGTGACTTGACAAACTCCGACAAAGCACAGAGCACCGAGTTGAGCTCACGGCATGTCACCGACGACCAAGACCACGCGGCGCCAACTAAGCTGCATTTAAAATGCTCCTAATACTATTGCGCACATATTGGAACCACTCTCAACGGCGGGCAAGTCAGAACGCCGCGAGCCGAGAGAGCGGAGGAGTGCTTCGGCAAAATCCGAAAACACGAAAAGGGGCGCCACGAGCTAACCTAGCTAGTGATTAAGCTCTATAGGCTAAAGGAACTTACCAAGCGCAGAGAGGTCGGGGGAGGTCGGAGAAGGGTCGGGTGGCGGAGACCGACGCGCTACCGAGGAAGACAATGGCGACAAGATGCCCAGGCAACCAGAGGCAAAAGAATGGTCGAATAGGCTTGCGATGGCCCATAGGTGATCCAGACCCAAGAATTGGACGGAGAATACTCATCGGAGATGGGAACGAAGGGGAGCACTTTCGTGCGAAGATCCAAAACTTCAAATTGAGCTGTTCTGAGAAAGCAACCCAAATTGAGTTAGGGAGGACTTGCGGCGACAAGAGGTCCACAAATAAAGTGAGAATTGGGCTAAAGAACCATGAAACACCCAAGTCACCAATGGAGCTCCCACGGCAACAATGGCGAGAGGAGTGCTCACGGTGGTTTGAGTTTAACTCAAAGGAGTGAGCTAGGGTGATCGCGAGTGGAAGAGGAGCCGAGGGGGTCCTCGGGGTATTAAGAAACTCGTGAGTAACGGGAACAAGGGAGGGGCCGCGGTGAGCTACGGCGAGTTCCTCCGGCCGAAAGCTAAGGGAGCAGGCGGCGCGGGGCACGGCTTTGAGCGAAAGCACTCTGCACGCCGCGTGCTCCGACAACATGCGAGGGCGCGGCGAGGATGTGACAGCGCCATACGACATGATGGCAGCGTGCGCGAGGAAGAAGACAGAGAGGAGGAGGAAGAAGAGAAAGTCTGGGGTGGCCGTGAGCGTTGGATTTTAAACGGACGGCTGAGATTACAAGAGGCAATCGGGTGACCCGATCAGCACATTTACTATGGACAGTTGGATGACGATCCAAAGGCCTAGATTGATGAGCTCTTCGCAATGCCCCGAACGACCCAATCATTTAGGGCTGTTAGATCAAGATCTAACGGTTGAAATTGATTTCGACTGTAAAAAGGGACTCAGCGCGGTTTAGTTGACTCAACCAAATCAACTAACTCGAGCTCGAGTCTGACTCGAACCCGAGGAACAGTACAAACCAAATTTGGTTTTCAAATTAGAACAGAGACCTTTGCGGATTTATTTGATGTAGCAAAATAACTCCAAAAATTCTGAAATTTTTACAGGAGCTTGCTAACTTATATATTGACCTTGTGTAAAATTTTCAGAGGTTTTTATACAATGCATTTTTCTCCAAAAATTATGCAAGGTTCTTATTTAGGGTTTGACTGAAAGTCAAACAAGTTTGACTGCCCTCTAAAAATGTTCAAACAATTTCTAAAAATTGTGAAATTTTTCAGAGGGGTCACACATCAATCCTAGAACTTAGGAAAAGTATTTCCAGGAGATGATCAAAAGATTTGACAAAATTGTTTTTGGAAGATGAGATTTTGGATCCAAAAAGACTTGTGACTTGGTATTCCCATAACTTTTGTACGAGAATTGTTTGGTACAACAGGAAATACATGATGTAAGAAAAAGTTTTAATTTCTACTCATTTTCTTACATTTGAAACACAAGTCTAAAACTTGGGATGTTACATGCCCACAAGCAATCTCTACCCCTCAACATCCGCTACCATCACTCATAACAATCATAGAATCTGGCGGCTTCCTGAATGGCCATGGCTTCGGAGGTAGCGTGAACTCGGAAACTGTACGGAATACTGCCGCTGACTTGTCTTGCGATGACATTGACCACACATCGATACTCTTCCATTCCAGGTCCCCGATCCTGACGGTAGATGGTATACTCTGGTTGGTAGGTGAAATTGGCGCACCACATCATATCTCGCAGCAATGCGGGATACCCATCCACGTACTCCGCACGCGTCTCCTTGACCAAATACCAGCTGCCCATCTAAAGCATACAAGAACGAGGTAGGTGAGCAAAAAGCTAGGGAATTCAACCAAAAGTTGGGGTGGGAACAGATACTAAGACGGATAAGGGCCAAACTGAAAAACTTAAGGCAAAGAGAAACAATAACTCACAAGGAAATGAACTCAAAAAAACCCCCAAAATAACACAAAATCAACACAAGGTCTCAAGTCACAAAACCGACTCCCCGATACGACTAACTCGTATTGATAAAACGAGCAATCGGTTAGGAAGATAATTTCAGAACATAACCCTTTGTTCAACACAGCTAAAAAGCAAGGTAAAACCACCTAAAGAAGGGTTAGACACTTAGCTAACTCATATCACATCTTACCCTTTTATTCCCACAAGTTTTAGTTGAATTAACCTCTCATTTTCAATTCTATATACTATTAATAGCTAGCTGTCCAGAATATCCTGCTTGTTGTCCAGATTTTGCCTCTACTCTCCTGGCCGAAATCCTTACTTCGAGAAACTCCTAACCTTCCCCAAAAGACAGCCAATACTTCCATTTAACTCTCATGGTTCTCCCAAAACCAATTTAACCGATAACAACTATCTTTTGAAAGAAGGTGAGCAAGCTAAGATAGGTAAGGAATAAAATATGAGAGATGACTTAAGATTTTCATAAATCATTTGATGTTTAGAAGGTAAGTTTTCAAAATATCCTAAAGACGACCAAGCTAGGGGTTTCTACGGTCAGTATGGCTCTGATACCAACTTTGTGAGACCCCGGTTTATTTAGCTTGTAATACTTAGCCTTCCATTGGCTCTAGCATCACAAACAAAATACACCGTGTCTCGATGGACATGTGCTTCCCAGAATTGCAGCACATATACATCTTTACAAAATCATGCATCAATTCCATACATCACATAATAACAAGTCTAGCAAAAGACATACATAATATAGAGTTATTACAAAAGAGGGGCCGACCGGCCAAATAACATCAAAGTATCAATAACAGCGGAAGCAAAAGTGCCATAAGATGGCTATAACAAAAGCCAATTAGTGTGCCTTTACCCACAAGGCAACCAACCGGACCGCCAAGCTAGTCGTCCCAAACACTACCAAAGCACAACTCACAAAAGTGAGGCCCTTGGGGCTCACCTTCCTCCTCTACACACAAGTAATGTAGGTGAGTACAAAAATGTACTCGCTGGACTTACTGTCAGGTGGGCCCAATCACTTAACCCCCCGTTGGCCATATGCAATATCTTTAGGACATCATTAATGTAAATCATTATTTAGCAATAAATGGTTGTCCTAAATGACTCAGTGAGTCTCTGCCACATGGGCCCATATGTTTAAAACTACCGTAGCATGGTCATTAGGACAAAGATTGGGTTCATTAACTGTTAATCATTGTTAGAAATTAATGGCTGACTGTACTGGCCTATTGTGCCACTGTCAGGTGGGACTCGCCCACTTAAACCCTCACTATGCGATATCTTTAGGGCACCATTAATGCCAATCATTGTAAATCATTAGGTTTAGCATTTAATCGCTGTCCTAAGTAGTCCCTCGTATCACTTACATGTCGGCCCGCACCATTAAAACCCTCTCTGTGCACTTAAAACTCATGTGCGTGAGTGCACAACACCTTGTTGATCGTGGACCGTCGATCTTGTGATCAACGGCCCAGATCTGGGAAACGTTCGGACCACCCGAGCTCCCGAACCGTTGCGGGCCGTCCATCTCGCGATCTGCGGCTGAGATTGTTGTGCCGATCACGCTGAGTACTTCTTTTTGTTCATTTGAGAATCGATTGCTACCTAATGATTTAATTATGATTAGGAACCATGGAGAGGACCTGGAAGTACTTGGAGAAGGGCTACGAAGCGCACAAGTCCAGCAAGGGCGGTCAAATCATGTTGGAGGCCCAACTCAAGCCGACTTCGAATCCAATTCGGAGTCCAGGACTAGGCCGCACTAAAACGGACGCCTAGATCGCATCCGGGCTCCGGTTTGGATGTTCCACATATGTATCTAAAGCTGAGAAGACGACCTTTTCAATGGCTTTGGTCCCATGTCAAAATTCCTTCTAAGTCAACGGGAATCGTCGAAACAATTGGGCATTCAGAATGCACCGAGTCTTTGCGTCACCATCTTTTGGGCCGCTCGGCTTTGTATCGTGTTGGAGCCCATTAGGCGCGCCCGTGGGTTTTGCACGCCCCTCGGTCCTCTATATATAGCCGCCACCCCACCATTAGGGTTGGGTTTGCTTAGATTAATTTTGTCTTGAACAGTTTCGGCGTTCATCGGTTTGTGAGACCCCAACTTTCGAGTGCTAAAACAATACATCTGCAATTCCGTTGTGTTCTTCCTTGTTCTTGCTTGTGTTATTCGATTCGGAGGTGAGGATTAGCCTTCTTGGCGAGGTCAACCGGGTTGCGCACGGTTGATAACCTGAGGAGACGTGGTGCTGCGATTGCGGGGTTCGGAACGTGTTGTTCGGAAGCCGAGTCGATTTGTGTCGCGCCTCCACCAAATCGAACTTATCCAGAACCTATTGGAAGATCGGGACCCCTTTCCCATCAAGTGGTAAGCAGAGCTTTAGGTGTTCCTTCAGGTTCGAGTTTACCCTACCCTTGTTGTTTTCGGTTTCATCCTAGAGTCCAAGAAAAAGCCCTACAAAAAAATTGTAGTCATAGGTTGTTCCCTGTCCCAGATCTCGTTTAGCCTTTTGCACAATTTGATTTGAGAGTCCGTAGTGTTGAGTTTGTGTCATTAGTCGAGTTGTGTTGCTGGTTTAGATCGTGTTTTATTTCGGGTTGTCTTGCTTCCGCTACCTCTCATACAAACCCTAGCCGTCAACGTTTGTTTTCCCACCCTCCCACCCTCTGTTTTTGAGTCATACATCGCGTCTCGTTATCACCCAGCACAATTCCCCCTTGAGCCTCGTGATCACCCAGCACCATCCCCCACCTCTTCCCGAGCTTCCGCCCCCATTTTCCACCAATTTCCTCCACCCGATTTCGTTTCGGCCTCCACAGCAACCATAACTCGGAGGCCCTCCTTCAAACAGCCGTAACTTTCGCATACGAACTCGAAATCAGACGATTTTTTTTTTGAAATTGGGTGAAATTAAATTTTGCATCCGAAACCTCCCAAACTGTTTGGGTTCAGCGAATTTATTTTGCCCAAATTCGGCCTGGAAAGTGTAGTACTCGAGCTCTGAACATTCATCACCGAATTTACAGCACATTCATCATTTTCTGTAGGCCACACCTTACATCAGATTGTGGTGAAACTTTGTGTGGTTCCTTTTTCTGTGCTCCGCTTCGTGAAAAAAATAATAGAAAAAAGGAAAAAAATAAAAAAAATTTCGGCACCTGGTTTTGCCTGAGGAAAAAAAAGGCACCTAAGAGCCCTCCGTGCCTAAAAAAAAAGAAGAGAGAGCACAATTTTAGGTGATAGATATTGATTTGTGCTGTCCTTACCTGGCCATCCTTGTGCTGTCTTTGCTTTACTATTCTGGTCTTGACTCCTTATTCATCATATCATACCTGTTATAGGACACATTTAGACCAGCAACTAGGACCCGTGTTTTGGACATTTACTCAAAGATTACTATCTGTTATTGATTTGTGTTCCACTAACATATTTGGCCTTCCAAGCTCCATATACCTACTTAGGATAGCATGCCTTTTGACCCTTGCAATCGCGGTCACACTCTCCAGGTATCACGAACCAGCCACTGGTTGTACCACCTACGGTTTGCGTTGGTAAGAACACTTGTAAGAGCTTGGTAAGCCACTTCATTTGCGGGTTCCCATTGTCCTCCTTTGTAGTTGATAGGGATAATCATTTTGTTTTCCCTTTGTTTTCCCTGTGTTTCCACTAACCATGGCAGGGACCGAAGGGGACGCGACACCGGTCGACTTCAACGAGTGTGTTAGTCGCGGCCAGCTACAAGCTGCGCTCGACAAACAAAATGCTTCATTCACTGATCTCAGCGCACGAATGGACACCATCGTCGCCGCCATTGCTCAGTTGAACACCACAGAAGTCATTGAGCGGGTGGAGCGGCGGATGGCAGACCTCACTGGTTAGATGGACACATTGGAGGCACGCCTGCCACCTGTCAATGACGGCCATCATCATGATGATGACACAGTGCATGATGCGGTTGGCAACATTGATCAGCGGGAGACACAAGATGCGCGACTACGTCGGCGTCTTGACAAAGCAGACATGGTATGCGAGGTAATAACCGAACCGTCATGGTAACGATGACCCTTTTGCTAAAGTCAAGTTTACCATCCCATCTTTTTCTGGCCTTTATGATGCTGAAATATATCTTGATTGGGAGATGACGGTAGAGCAGAAGTTTAATTGTCACTTGGTTCCTGGACAACATAGAGTTAGACAAGCTACTAGTGAGTTTAAGGACTTTGCTATTATCTGGTGGAATGAACTGGGTACCATGCGCTTACAACCTGACACATGGGAGCGGTTAAAAGAAGCTATGCGTAATCGTTTTGTTCCTCCCTCATATAAACGTGATTTGAGAAAAAAAAATTACAGCGCTTAGAACAAGGTGATAGTTCTATTCAGGACTATTATGCTGAGCTTCAAAAGGGTATGGTGCATTGTGGGGTTGTTGAGGAAACAGAGGATAAGATTTTTCGTTTCTATGGGGGGTTCTGGCGTGAAATTCGGACAATGCTGATTATAAAGAATTTACTATCACAACCGCTTGTTCCGACTTGCTATGCTTGCGTAAAAGAATTGCGGGACGCAAGGAATCGACGGCAAGCAGGACGACCCTCCTACACGCGCGACGACTACATCGACGGATCGCCCAAGTCTTCTTGAGTTTTCGTTCTCCTCCACCACCGATGAACAAGATTGCTGCGGCGCCACCAAAGCCACCTTCCACGACACGCCTGCAGATTCTACAAAAATTCTTTGCGAGCTCCGGCCAAGAGTTCTTCTTCCGTGCCTTCCACGGGCGCTCCTCCGACATTCGGTGCCACGCTGCCATGGACTTGGTCATGTGCAGGAATTGCCCTAAGCCAACGGGCATACATCGCCACGGAAGATGGAGGCTACATCGCGCCGGATGTCGAGGAGGATGATGACGTTGCTCGCGCCTCGGACGACAATGGCGGTGGTCATGACGACTGTTCCTTGGTGGGGCGCCCACGCGACGCTACGAGCATCATTGTGCAACGAGTCCTCGGCACACGTGTACAACAACCCGATAAGCTTCAACGCCATAATTTGTTTGGACTTTCTTTGCAATCAAGAACCGCGCGCACGTGTCATCATTGATGGAGGAAGTGCAACAACTTGGTGAGTTCTGATTTGGTCAAGAAGCTTGGCTTGACCACGCGACCGCATCCACATCCATACCATATTCAGTGGTTAAATGACTCTGGAAAAGCTAAGGTAACACAAACATGCCGAGTCCATTTTTCCATTGGTGGTTTTGCTGATCATGTTGATTGTGATGTGGTTCCCATGCAAGCATGCTCTCTTTTATTGGGTCGACCTTGGGAATTTGATAATGATGCTTTGCACCATGGTAGTAGTAACAAATACACTTTTATGCATAAGGGAAAGAAAGTTACTTTACTGCCTTTGACCCAAGCTGAGATTATAGAGGTCGATAGGGAGCGAGCTGCTGCTGCTAATGATCCAAGCGAGCTGCTGCTGCTAATGATCCAAAGGAACATGATAAATCTGAAAAATATTCTGTTATGCTTTCCACAAAATCAGACCTTGCTGAAATTGATGATATTAATGATACATGCTATGCTTTTGTGTGCAAATATGCTTTATTTTCTCTTGATAATATGCCTTGCACTTTGCCTGCTCCTGTCACTAACCTTTTGCAGGATTTTAGAGATATTTTCCCTGATGAGATACCTCCAGGACTTCCACCCATTCGAGGGATTGAGCACCAGATTGACTTGATCCTTGGAGCGAGTTTGCCAAACCGTGCATGGCGTACAAGACCAATCCCGACGAGACTAAGGAGATTCGACAAGTCCAAGACCTTTTGGACCGTGGGTATGTACGTGAGAGCCTTAGTCCTTGTGTTGTTCCTTCTTTTGGTACCCAAAAAGATGGTTCTTGGCGTATGTGTGTAGATTGTAGAGCCATTAACAACATTACTATAAGGTATCGTCATCCTATTCCCGTGCTAGACGACATGCTTGATGAGTTGTGTGGTGCTATAATTTTCACAAAGATTGACTTATGTAGTGGATACCACCAAATAAGAATGAAACTTGGCGATGAATGGAAAACTACTTTTAAAACTAAGTTCGGCTTGTATGAGTGGTTAGTCATGCCTTTTTGTTTAACTATTGCACCTAGCACTTTCATGCGATTAATGAACGAGGTTTTACGTCCTTTCATTGGCAAATTTGTGGTCTTTTACTTTGATGATATCTTGATTTATAGCAAGTCCATGGATGAACATTTGAATCACTTACGTGCTGTTTTTAATGCTTTGAGAGATGCACGTTTGTTTGGTAACCTTGAGAAGTGCACCTTTTGCACGGATCGAGTCACTTTTCTTGGCTATGTTGTGACTCCACAGGGAATTGGGGTTGATAGAGCCAAGGTGGAGGTGATATGGAGTTGGCCCACACCCACAACGGTCTCCCAAGTGCGGAGTTTTCTTGGCCTTGCAGGGTTTAATCGCCGCTTTGTCAAGGAATTCAGCACCATTGCGACACCGTTGATTGAGTTGACAAAGAAGGGAGTCGTGTTTCATTGGGGGCCATCACAAGAGGAGTCCTTTAATCTTTTGAAGGACAAGCTTACACACTCACCATTGCTCCAACTTCCGGATTTTGGTAAGACTTTTGAGCTGGAATGTGATGCGAGCGGAATTGGTATTGGTGGTGTTTTGATGCAAGAAGGCAAACCTGTTACCTACTTTAGTGAAAAATTGAATGGTCCTGCTCTTAATTATTCCACGTATGATAAATAATTGTATGCTCTTGTTCGTTCTTTAGAGACGTGGCAATACTATTTATGGCTTAAAGAATTTGTCATTCATTCTGATCATGAATCACTTAAGCATATTCGTAGTCAAACCAATTTGAATCGTAGACATGCTAAGTGGGTTGAATTTATTGAATCTTTTCCTTATGTCATTAAACACAAGAAAGGGAAGGATAATGTGATTGCTGATGCTTTGTCTCGACGTTATACTATGTTGTCTCAACTTGATTGTCACATTTTTGGTCTTCAAACCATTAAAGGACAATATGTTTTAGATGCTGATTTTAAGGATGTATTGTTGCATTGTAAAGAGGGACAAGCATGGAATAAATTCATGATCAATGATGGGTTCTTGTTTAGAGCTAACCGCCTATGCATTCCAGTTGGATCCGTTCGTGTTTTGTTGTTGCAGGAGGCGCATGGCGGCGGTTTGATGGGACATTTTGGTGCTAAGAAGACAGAAGACGTTCTGGCCACACACTTCTTTTGGCCAAAAATGAGGCGTGATGTTGAGCGGTTTGTGGCTCGCTGCACTACATGTCAAAAAGCTAAGTCTCGCTTGAATCCACATGGTTTGTATATGCCTCTTCCTGTTCCTTCTATTCCGTGGGCAGATATTTCTATGGACTTTGTTTTAGGATTGCCCAGGACTAAGAGGGGGAGGGATAACATTTTTGTTGTTGTGGATCGTTTTTCTAAGATAGCTCATTTTATACCATGTCATAAAATCGATGATGCCATTCATATTGCTGACCTCTTTTTCAAAGAGATAGTTCATTTGCATAGTATGCCTTCTACTATTGTTTCAGATCGTGATGCCAAGTTTTTGAGTCACTTTTGGCGTACTCTATGGAACAAGTTGGGTACAAAGTTGTTGTTCTCTACAACATGTCACCCACAAACTGATGGCCAAACCGAGGTGGTGAACCACACATTGTCTACCATGCTGAGAGCTGTTTTGATGAATAATTTGAAGCTGTGGGAAGAGTGTTTGCCGCATGTTGAGTTCGCATATAATCGAGCGGAACACTCCACCACCAAGGTAAGTCCTTTTCGGGTAGTATATGGATTCAATCCACGTGCCCCTCTTGATATTTTACCTTTGCCTACTAGTGAGAGAGTTCATAATGATGCTAAGGAGCGTGCTGATTTTATTGTCAAAATGCATGAGACTACTAAGGCAAACATTGAAAAGATGAATGAAAATATAGGATTATTGGTAGTAAAGGTAGAAAGGAAGTTAAACTTGAACCGGTGATTTTTTTGGTTGCACTTGAGAAAGGATAGATTTCACGAGTTAGAAAGTCAAAATTGATGCCTAGAGTCACTGGTCCTTTTAAAATAGTTGAGAAGATAAATGATAATGCATATAAACTTGAGTTGCCTTCCGAGTTTGGGGTTAGTCCCACCTTTAACATTTCAGATTTGAAGCCATACTTGGGAGAAGAAGATGAGGCTGAGTTGAGGACAACTCCGCTTCAAGAGGGGGA
The DNA here is from genome assembly GCA_036346255.1 of Ampelocalamus luodianensis. NCBI lineage: Eukaryota > Viridiplantae > Streptophyta > Magnoliopsida > Poales > Poaceae > Ampelocalamus > Ampelocalamus luodianensis. Next base: position 58,514,299 of record CM070622.1, on the reverse strand, counting down.
GGATGTGAGGACCCCGGTTTATTCGGCTTGTACTGTTAACCATCCACTTGGTTCTAACAGTACAAATCAAATAAACCAAGCCTCGAGATATGTATACTTCCTGCACTGCAGTATACACACCTGTTACAAAATCATGCATCAATTCCATTCATACACATAGAGCCGAAGCAAAAGCAACAATCGAAAGACATAGATAATATAAAGAGAGTTATTACAAAGAGAGGCCGACGGCCAAAAGTCATAAAGATAAGTAAATACACAATGAAGCAAAATGGCCATAAGATGGCAATAAACAAAAGCCAATCGGTGTGCCTTTACCTACAAGGCAACCAACCGGACCGCCAAGCTAATCGTCCCAAGCAGCGCCAAGAACATGACTCACAAAAGTGAGGCCCTTGGGGCTCACCTTCTTCCTCTGCAACAATTAATATTAAGCAAAGCGGATGAGTACAAAACTTGTTTTTGTACTCGCAAGACCGACGATGTGAGATAACGAACTATAATTAACTACATGCAAGCTTTATTTAAATGGATGAGGCTCTGGACTTATTTTTAGCATAAAGCAAATTTTCATTCGCAATAAGGTAATAGATTCAAAGCAAGTTTGCAATTAACTTTTATTGTTCAAATAAAGAGAGGCAATAATAACAATAGATAGAGAACAACACCAACCTAGAAGTGACTAACCCATAGTCACCACAACAATAGCATGAAGTACCCTTCATACCACCCATGTCAAGTTTAAGTTTTAAAAGGTTGTAGTCTAGTTCTTGCACGACCTTACCAAGCATGTCCATAACCTAGGACGAGGCTATTCGAATAGTTTAACCTGCGCAGGTGTACCAATGTACCCACACGATAGACCGCCTTTCCACCACCACGGTTAGCACACTTCCTTTGGTATGCGTGCATGGCTAAGTCTAACAAGACGCTTTCCAATGGACGATGCTAATTAAGAGCGCAACCCACGGAGAAGGACACATTAGACAGCCCTAACAGGCCCGCTAATGCTCCCCTCCAAAACACACACACAAGAACACACCCACCGACCAGCTCATAATTAACACCTTCCAAAGTACTTAGTCAAGAGAGGTTCCATATCCCCCTCGTGTGGTTAGCACGCAATAAGCGCTTGGCTTAGTGACACAAGTAACTCGGTCCTTGGGGACTTAGGCACCATTCCAACACACCCAACAGATCACATCAACATACCATTGTGCCCAAGTCAAGATATAGTTTTGTTTTCAGTTTTGGATTTGTAAATAAAACACAAGGGTTGGACATAATGGAGTAGTATAAGTAGTTGTGTGATCAAGATCACCGACTAAGTCGATGATCGCCCAATACTACCGATAACTAGGCATGGCTAAGCAATATTCATTCGTAATCTACTAAGTGATAAGAGTTCATCCATCGAACTCTAACCACAGCAAATAACCTAGGCTCAGGTAGTAGAGGATAACCATTTACCTACAGATTATGCAACTAGAGGTCTAACTAATCAATTTAACAACAAAATAGCAATGCATACATAGAAGTTAAACAAAATATTAGACTTTAAAAGTAATGGGATCAATGGGAAATGATCAAACTGCTTGCCTGCTTGTTGTGGATCAAATTGTTGCGGAGGGTCGTTCTCGGGGTTACCGCAAATATCGAATCCTAAGCGAAAGAGCGAAAACAACCAATAAGACGAGCAACGCTTAAATGAAAGAGCAAGCAAAAATTATCCAAATGCGATTTAAAATTATACACAAGGTATAATAGGAATATACCTAGACATAGGAACTGGAAAAACCTAATTTGGATTTGTGGTGCAAAGATATTTCCTAAAAACCTATTTTCACCAAAATGCTACACTTAAATAGCACTGTAGCAAAAATATTTTCTAGAAAGTTTTGAAGCTGAAATTTTTATGGTAGCTACCTACTGGTATAGGGTAACCCATATAAAATTTCAGGTCATTTGGAGTTATATTGAAAGAGTTATGATTTGTCTAAATTGTTTAGGTTATTAAACTAAAATATGATCCTTATGATTTCTAAAAACAGTGAAATTTGTGAAACCAATTTTCCTAGCAAATACACTATCAGTGGAAGTTAATCCAATTGATTCATACAAAAATCATCTATAGATTAAAAGTTATGAATTTTGCAAGTTTACTAAAGTTCGAAAAAGCAGATTAAGTTCACTTGTTTACTATTTTGAAAAAGGTTTTCCAGGTTTGATAGTGGTCTACAATTATTTTTATATTTAAGTTCAAGGTATAAGGAAACTAACAAAATTGGAATCATCTAATTTGGAGCTAAGATGACAAGGATATGAAAATGACAAGACCCCAATGTGATCTGATTTACGGACTTAGCACTCTCGGGACTTTTCTATCATCCGGAGGCGTGGCGAATGAGAGCCGTTGATCTCAGATCCAATGGACGACATTGAACCAGATCGAACACTTCTCACGCGCGAGCAAGAGGGCGGCGTGGAGGCTCCAGGTCGTTGATCTCGATCCAGCGGCGAAGACCGACCACGTCGCCCCGCGATGTTGTCGTCCGACAACGCGCCGAAAGCTTCGCGCACAACGCCGGCGACCAAAGGCACGGTGGCGCGAGTGAATGCCGGAATGGGTGCGCAATAGCATTGCGCACCCTCCGTACCACCCACACCGACGGGGTGGACGAGAGCGCGCGCGGCGGCGAGGCGCACGGAAAATGACAACGACGACAAGCGGCAAAGAGCTCCGCGGCGGACCATTCAAGCGGTGCTCGAGCATCTAGGGGCTACGAGGAGCTACCGACCGACGCGAGGTACAGAGGCGGTCGGAGCGACTCGGCGACGAAGCTCCGCGACGGACCGAGGAAGATGACGCGAGGAAGACGGCACGGGCAAAATCAACCATGCCGCGTCATCACGATGGGTTCTAGAGAGCACCAGAAGCTCCCCGAGAAAGGAATTAGAAAAGGAGCACTCACCGTACTGGAGGCGAAGAAGGATGCTCGCGCCGAATTGGGAAATCAAAATCCCGCGCCCCGTTGAAGCAACTGAAATGGAGTGGGGTTAAGCACCACCGAGGTGAGAGGAAGGTGCAGGAGCAAGAAGGGAGCCAGGGAACCACTGGAGCACTGGGTTCACCGAGGAGCTCCGCGGGCAACAATGGCGGCGAGGAGATTTTGAGCGCACGGGAGCTCCACAAGGGCAGTAGGTGCACGGGAGAGCTCAAGGGGTGTGTAAAGGAGGAAATAGGAGGACAAGGGGGGCTTAAGTAGGCCTGAGGAGCAAGAGAGCACCGTTGCTCGCCTCGGGTTCTGGCCTGGCGGCGCGATGCGCCGTGGCGGCGGGGCAGTGAGCGATGGACTTTGGGGTGGCTCGACGCGCGCATTTAATGCACTGCCCGTTGGCGTCGAGGGTGAGTGGACGCGACGCTACTGCCCACGAGCCTCTCTGCCATGGCGCAGAGCGAGCGCGAGCGGGCTGGCGAGCGAGCGCGAGGAGGACGACGAGGGCCAGCCGTCCGATTCGCATCCAACGGCTCCCGTGCGATCGAGTCAAACAGCCGTGCACAATCGTCCACCGTCCGATGGACATCCAACGGTCGAGAAACAGAAGGCAACCGGAGTTGTCCGAATGCATACACGAACGCGAGCCGTCCGATTGAGATCCAACGGTCCAGAGCGCGCGCGCCCGATCGACCGCGCCGGTACAGTTAGTTGACTCGACCGAGTCGGTTGGCTCGAGCCCGAGTCTGACCCGCGCCCGAGGAACAGTGCAAACCCATTAGAATTTGATTTTTGAGCTGAAACTTTTGGGGATTTAATTGAGGCATCAAATCAACTCCAAAATTTATGAAATTTTAACTGGGGCTTCCAGACTTAATGATTAACCTTCCATAAAATTTCCAGAGATTTTTGTGCACTGGAATTTTCTCAATAAATTTCCAGAAGGTTAAAAGAGAGGTTTGACCAAGGTTTGACTTGCCTCTAAAATATTTCAAATAATTTCCAAAAATTATGAAATAATTCAGAGGTGTTACCAAGCCACCCTAGAACCCAGGAAAATCATTACCAAGGGTTTGACATAAGATTTCACCCAGAAGGTTGTTGACTTGATAAATGAGGCTTTTGATTTTGAATTTCCCAAAATTCCTTTACAAGAATTTCAGAAAAGTTTCAAGAGTAAAGGGATGAAGGAAAAGTTTTAATTTACCCTCATTTTATTACATTTGAAACACAAGCCAAAATGGGGATGTTACAAACCTCCCCCCCTTACAAAAATCTCGTCCCGAGATTTGGTTCACTCGGAAAAGAAAGAGGGGTAGTCTGCACGGAGACGATCTTCTCGCTCCCAAGTAGCTTCATCCTCAGAATGGTTTGACCACTGAACTTTAAGGAACTTAATGGTCTTGTTCCTTGTCCTTCGCTCAGCCTCCTCGAGTATGCGAACAGGGTGCTCGCGATAGGTCAAATCCTCCTGAACATCAAGAGTTTCCAACGGAGCTTCCTCTGTTGGAACACGGAGGCACTTCTTAAGCTGGGACACATGGAACACATCATGTACCCCCGCAAGTGCAGCAGGCAACTCAAACTTGTAGGCGACAGCTCCCTTCTTTTCGATGACACGGTATGGACCGACATATCGAGGAGCTAACTTGCCCTTGACACCAAAACGCTGGTGACCTTTCAGAGGAGAAACCTTGAGATAAACGAAGTCATTGGGCTCAAAGCTCAACTCACGTCGACGGCGATCCGCATAGCTCTTTGCCGGATTGAGTGTGCGTGGCGATCACGAATGAGCTGGACTTGACCCTCGGCCTCATTAATCGAGTCCGGGCCAAAGAAAGGTCTTTCACCGGTCTCAGACCAGTTCAACGGGGTTCTACACTTTCTCCCGTATAAGGCCTCAAATGGTGCCATGCCGAGACTGGCTTGGAAGCTGTTGTTATAAGAAAACTCGGCGAATGGCAAGCACTTCTCCCAATGCTTCCCATAGGAAAGAACACAAGCTCGCAGCATGTCCTCCAAAACTTGGTTGACCCTCTCGGTCTGACCATCTGTTTGGGGGTGAAATGCTGAGCTGAAAGAAAGGCGAGTTCCCATAGCCTCTTGCAGGCTATGCCAAAATCGAGACGTGAACAGCGAACCACGATCTGACACAATCGTCTTTGGCACACCATGCAAACTCACGATGCGGGCTAGGTAGAGATCCGCCAGAAGACCTACTCAAAGGTCAGTCTTGACAGGAAGAAAATGAGCCACCTTAGTCAATCGATCGATGACGACCCAGATGGCATCATTCTTCCTTGGAGACCGGGGTAGACCAGTGATAAAGTCCATCCCGACCGAATCCCACTTCCACTCCGGAATTGGTAAGGGCTGAAGCAATCCGCGACGACGATGCTCGGCCTTGACACGACGGACACGTCGCGCTCAAGAACGAACCTTGCGATCTCCTCTTCATTCGGTCCACCAAAATCTCTGCCGGAGATCATGATACATCTTCGTGGCCGGGATGAATGGATAACGGAGAATCGTGGGCTTCGCGGAGGATCAAATCCGCAACTCCATGTCCTTTGGAACCACGAGGCGTTGCGAACCTCACGACACCAAGCTCATCTACGGAGAAGCACTTGGTGTTCCATTCTTGACATTTTCCTTGATGCGGTTCACTCCAACATCCGATGCCGAAGCGCACTTGATCCGATCCACCAAGGTTGGTTGTACAACCAAGGCGGCGAGGAACCATGCTCAACCAAACCCAAGTTGAGACAATGAAACTCCTCTAGAAGAGGGGGTGATGCTCTGAAGCAACAATGCATTGCAATGCGCTTTTCGACTAAGCGCATCCGCAACGACATTGGCCTTGCCCGGATGGTAGTGAATACCCATGTCATAGTCCTTGATCAACTCCAACCATCTCCTTTGCCGGAGGTGTAGGTCTGGTTGGGTGAACAAATACTTTAGGCTTTTGTGATCTGAATACACTTCACAACGATTACCGATTAGGTAATGTCGCCAGATCTTAAGTGCATGAATCACAGCGGCCAACTCTAAGTCATGGGTAGGGTAGTTGAGTTCATGAGGTCTCAATTGCCTTGATGCATAGGCCACTACCTTGCCTTCTTGCATAAGGACACAACCGAGGCCTCGACGAGAAGCGTCACAAAAGATATCGAAGCTTTGACGGACATTGGGGAGAACAAGAACGGGAGCGGTGGTCAATCGCTTCTTAAGCGCTTGGAAACTTTCCTCGCAATCAGCGGACCACGAGAACTTCTTGTCCTTCTTGAGCAACTCCGTCATCGGCTTCGCTATCTTGGAGAAATTCTCGATGAAGTGACGATAATATCCCGCTAAACCAAGAAAACTCGAACGGTGACCGAAGTAGGTCGACTCGAGGAAAGCACGTCGCTGATCTTGCTAGGATCCACAGCTACGCCTCCTGCCAAAAGAATATGGCCTAAGAAGGATACTTCCTTCAACCAGAACGCGCACTTGCTGAACTTCGCATACAGCTGGTGCTCACGAAGCTTGCCCAACACAAGCCTCAAATGCTCGGTGTGCTCCTCATCGCTCTTGGAGTAGATAAGGATATCATCGATGAAGACCACCACGAACCTATCCAAATACTCCATGAATACCGAATTCATGAGGTTCATGAACAAGGCCGGAGCATTGGTTAAGCCGAATGACATGACGGTATACTCGTACAAGCCATAACGAGTAGAAAAAGCCGTCTTTGGAATATCCTCCGGTCGAATCCGAACCTGGTGATATCCCACTCTCAGATCAATCTTGGAGAAAACTCGAGCTCCAGTTAATTGATCGAAGAGATCGTCGATACGGGGCAAAGGGTACTTGTTCTTTACCGTTACTTCATTAAGTGGACGATAATCAACGCACATGCGCAGCGTCTTGTCCTTTTTGGGACAAAGATTGCCGAGCACCCCAAGGAGATGAGCTAGGCGGATGAAACCCTTCTCTTGAAGCTCACCCACCGCTTCTTCAACTCCACCAACTCAATTGGGTCCATCCAGAAGGCCTCTTTGAAATCGGGCGATCAGGAACCAACTCAATGACAAACTCTAGGTCTCGAATGGTGGCATCCCCGAAGGTCGTCGGGAAGACATCAACAAAGTCACACACCACCGGGACTTCACTAATATCTAGAGTGGCTTCGCCTGCGCGAAGAGATGCGGATCCCGCAGCCTTCGGTGAAAAGCGAACTCGCCGCCGTAAGGATCGTGAGGTAGATGAGCCTCCTAGCGCAATCAATTTGTACCATGTTGGGACAACCAATCCATGCCTAGGATTACATCTAAGCTCGCCGATCGAAGGAGGATAAGGTTTGCCAAGAATCCTACCCTTCTATCTCAACGAGGACATCCCTACACTCGCACTCGACTCTCAACTCCGAACAGGAGAGCGAATGAGCAGCGGGACCAACAATGGAGTAAAAGAAGACCTCCCACAGCAAAGAAAAGACTCGAAACAAACGAATGAGATGCGCTGAATCAAACAAAGCGAAAGGTGGAAAGAGTTAACCAGAAGGGTACCCAACACGACGTCGGGTGCCTCTCCGTGCCTCCTCGCGGAGATGAGGTTGACACGCCACTACCCACGCCTTGGGTAGCGGGGACAACTCGATCACGGGAGGACTACCTCCCGCCCGCGTCCTCCATTAGGACGAGGGGTCGCTCCGATCTGTTAGGGCAACTATTGGCATAATGCCCCTTCGGTTGTAGGAAAAGCAAGTGACCGGCGGCCGGATTGCGGGGCCGCCCTGGTTCGCGCGCACGTGATCGGGCACGGCTGCGGAGGGCGAGGCTGGTCTTGGCGGCCTCGGTGGTAGCGAAACCACGTAACGGGCTCTGAGTAGGCCCGACACGAGGACGGAGAGGCCGGCTGTGCGGCATCAGCTGGGCCTCCCACTTGCGCTGCGGGACTCGCCCGGCGCCGCCTTGTGCTCGGCAACAATGGCCTTGTCCACCAAAGCACGAAAGTCAGCAAAGTCCACGATGGAGAGCCTGTCTTGCAGCTCCTCAGACAAACCCTCCATGAACTTCTCCTGCTTGGCCTCATCAGTGGCCACCTCAGATGGAGCATAACGAGCCAAGTGGTTGAACTCGTACAGGTACTCCATCACCGACTTACGCCCTTGTTTGGCGCGAAACTCCTTCTTCTTGACTTCATCAAGCGGCAGGATTTGAGCCCGACGAACGCCGTCCGAACTCATCCCAAGAGGCGGTGTGGCGGCGGGCTGCATGGACAAAAGTTCTCCCACCAGAGAGTGCCGCCTGAAGGCGATGGGAGGCAAAGAGTGCCTGTCTGGTCTAGGCACCGAGCAACGTCGAGCTTACGCTCAACTTTGACGCGACCAGTCATCCGCGCCCAATGGGTCCTCGGACACGGAGAACGTGGGGTGAGTGCGAAGAAACTCGGCCAAACCCCCACGAGACTGATGTCCACCCCCTTGCCCGGATCCTGAGGCACCGGAAAGGGCGGAGGTGTTGCGCGCAATAACATCCAGCAGGACCCTCCTGTCCTCTGAACGGTTGCGCTCGATCTGAAGAAGGACCTCACCATGGTTGGAGGAGGCGAAGCTCCTCATCAAACTAAAGTGTCGACGACCACGGCATTGCGAGTACCTCCAGCCATCCTGGTTCAAGAATTTTAGGTTAGAAACCAAAGTACTAATACTAGAAGTTGATGAAAGCGAAAAGCTAACGATTAGGGGAAGGAGATATCACCCTAACCGAAAGCCAAAAACAACAAGCATACAAACTTTAAATGTTTCCAAAGAAGCTCCAAAACAGCAAGGAAACTCCAAAACAAGCTCAACTTCTCAATGCCATTAACCCGTATTGAATGAACGAGTAATAGTATGAGAAGATAAAATTTCAGCACACTACCTCAAGGCTAACACTACTCAAGAGCAAGGTTGAGGCGGCAAAAATAGCGTTAGGTACTTAGCTAACTAGTATCACATCTTACCCTTTTATTCCCACAAGTTTTAGTTGATTATCCTCTCATTTTCTACCCTATTTAGAACCTTTGAGCTTGCTGTCCGGAAATCGAATGCTCGCTGTCCAGATTTCGCATCCAAGCCTCCTAATTGAAATCTTCAACTTCGGAAGCTTCAAAACCTTGTAGAGGGCGGCTAACACTTCAATTTGCCAAACTCATTGGTTCCCAAAACCCCATTTAAACGATAATGACTATCTTTTGAGAGAAGAAAAGGAGGACAACTTTTAAAACTCAAATTAGAGCAAGATGAGATAGAAAGCTAAGATAGGTAAGGAATAAAATCTGAGAACTTACTTAAGCTTTCATAAATCATTTGATACTTTGAAATTAAGTTTTCCAAAATATCCTAAAGACGATCAAGCTTGGGTTACTACGGTCGGAATGGCTCTGATACCAACTTTGTGAGGACCCCGGTTTATTCGGCTTGTACTGTTAACCATCCACTTGGTTCTAACAGTACAAATCAAATAAACCAAGCCTCGAGATATGTATACTTTCCAGAATTGCAGTATACACACCCCGTTACAAAATCATGCATCAATTCCATTCATACACATAGAGCCGAAGCAAAAGCAACAACTGAAAGACATAGATAATATAAAGAGAGTTATTACAAAAGAGAGGCCGATCGGCCAAAAGTCATAAAGATAAGTAAATACACAGCGGAAGCAAAATGGCCATAAGATGGCAATAAACAAAAGCCAATCGGTGTGCCTTTACCCACAAGGCAACCAACCGGACCGCCAAGCTAATCGTCCCAAGCAGTGCAACACAACTCACAAAAGTGAGGCCCTTGGGGCTCACCTTCTTCCTCTGCAACAATTAATATTAAGCAAAGCAGATGAGTACAAAACTTGTTTTTGTACTCGCAAGACTGACGTGTGAGATAACAGAACTATAATTAACTACATGCAAGCTTTATTTAAGTGGATGAGGCTCTGGACTTATTTTTAGCATAAAGCAAGTTTTCATTCGCAATAAGGTAATAGATTCAAAGCAAGTTTGCAATTAACTTTTATTGTTCAAATAAAGAGAGGCAATAATAACAATAGATAGAGAACAACACCAACCTAGAAGTGACTAACCCATAGTCACCACAACAATAGCATGAAGTACCCCTTCATACCACCCATGTCAAGTTTAAGTTTTTAAAAGGTTGTAGTCTAGTTCTTGCACGACCTTACCAAGCATGTCCATAACCTAGGACGAGGCTATTCGAATAGTTTAACCCTGCAGGGGTGTACCAATGTACCCACACGATAGACCGCCTTTCCACCAGCCACGGTTAGCACACTTCCTTTGGTATGCGTGCATGGCTAAGTCTAACAAGACGCTTTCCAATGGACGATGCTAATTAAGAGCGCAACCCACGGGAGAAGGACACATTAGGCTGACCTAACCGGCTGCTAATGCTCCTCCAAAACACACACACAAGAACACACCCACCGACCAGCTCATAATTAACACCTTCCAAAGTACTTAGTCAAGAGAGGTTCCATATCCCCTCGTGTGGTTAGCACGCAATAAGCGCTGGCTTAGTGACACAAGTAACTCGGTCCTTGGGGACTTAGGCACCATTCCAACACACCCAACAGATCACATCAACATACCATTGTGCCCAAGTCAAGATATAGTTTTGTTTTCAGTTTTGATTTGTAAATCAATAAAACACAAGGGTTGGACATAATGGAGTAGTATAAGTAGTTGTGTGATCAAGATCACCGACTAAGTCGATGATCGCCCAATACTACTGATAACTAGGCATGGCTAAGCAATATTCATTCGTAATCTACTAAGTGATAAGAGTTCATCCATCGAACTCTAACCACAGCAAATAACCTAGGCTCTGTAGTAGAGGATAACCATTTACCTACAGATTATGCAACTAGAGGTCTAACTAATCAATTTAACAACAAAATAGCAATGCATACATAGAAGTTAAACAAAATATTAGACTTTAAAAGTAATGGGATCAATGGGAAATGATCAAACTGCTTGCCTGCTTGTTGTGGCTCAAATTGTTGCGGAGGGTCATTCTCGGGGTTACCGCAAATATCGAATCCTAAGCGAAAGAGCGAAAACAACCAATAAGACGAGCAACGCTTAAATGAAAGAGCAAGCAAAAATTATCCAAATGCGACGAAAATTATACACAAGGTATAATAGGAATATACCTAGACATAGGAACTGGAAAAACCTAATTTGGATTTGTGGTGCAAAAGATATTTCCTAAAAACCTATTTTCGGCCAAAATGCTACACTTAAATAGCACTGTAGCAAAAATATTTTCTAGAAAGGTTTTGAAGCTGAAATTTTTATGGTAGCTACCTACTGGTATAGGGGTAACCCATATAAAATTTCAGGTCATTTGGAGTTATATTGAAAGAGTTATGATTTGTCTAAATTGTTTAGGTTATTAAACTAAAATATGATCCTTATGATTTCTAAAAACAGTGAAATTTGTGAAACCAATTTTCCTAGCAAATACACTATCAGTGGAAGCTAATCCAATTGGATTCATACAAAAATCATCTATAGATTAAAAGTTATGCATTTTGCAAGTTTACTAAAGTTCTGAAAAACAGTATTAAGTTCACTTGTTTACTATTTTCGAAAAAGGTTTTCCAGGTTTGATAGTGGTCTACAATTATTTTTATATTTAAGTTCAAGGTATAAGGAAACTAACAAAATTGGAATCATCTAATTTGGAGCTAAGATGACAAGGATATGAAAATGACAAGACCCCAATGTGATCCTGATTTCTGGACTTAGCACTCTCGGGACTTTTCTATCATCCGGAGACGTGGGCGAATGAGAGCCGTTGATCTCAGATCCAACGGACGACATTGAACCAGATCAGAACACTTCTCACGCGCGCGGAACAGAGGGCCGACGTGGAGGCTCCAGGGTCGTTGATCTCTGGATCCAGCGGCCGAAGACCAGCCACGTCGCCCCGCGATGTTGTCGTCCGACAACGCGCCGAAAGCCACGCAAGACAACGCCGGCGACCAAAGGCTGCGTGGCGCGAGTGAATGCCGAGAATGGGTGCGCAATAGCATTGCGCACCTCCGTACCACCCACACCGACGAGGTGGACAGAGCGGCGCGCGCGGCGGCGGCGCGGGAAAATGACAACGGCGACAAGCGGCAAAGAGCTCCGCGGCGGACCATTCAAGCGGTGCTCGAGCATCTAGGGGCTACCGAGGAGCTACCGACCGACGCGGAGGCAGAGGCGGTCGGAGCACTCGGCGACGAAGCTCGCGACGGACCGAGGAAGATGACGCGAGGAAGACGGCCTGGGCAAAATCAACCATGCCGCGTCATCACGATGGGTTCTAGAGAGCACCGAGAAGCTCCCTGAGAAAGGAATTAGAAAAAGGAGCACTCACCGGCGCTGGAGACGAAGAAGGATGCTCGCGGCCGAATTGGGGGAAATCCAAAATCCCGGCGCTCCCGTTGAAGCAACCTGAAATGGAGTGGGGGTTAAGCACCACCGAGGTGAGAGGAAGGTGCAGGAGCAAGAAGGGAGCCAGGGAACCACTGGAGCACTGGGTTCACCGAGGAGCTCCGCGGGCAACAATGGCGGCGAGGAGATTTCGAGCGCACGGGAGCTCCACAAGGGCAGTAGGTGCACGGGAGAGCTCAAGGGGTGTGTAAAGGAGGATAAAGGAGGACAAGGGGGGCTTAAGTAGGCCTGAGGAGCAAGAGAGCACCGTTGCTCCGCCTCGGGTTCCTGGCGCTGCGTCGCCGTGGCGACGGAGCAGTGAGCGATGGACTTTCGGGGCGGCTGGCGACGCGCATTTAATGCACCCGCCGTTGGCGTCGAGGTGAGTGGACGCGACGCCATCGCCCACGAGCCTCTCGCCATGGCGCAGAGCGAGCGCTTGGCCGGGCGAAGCGAGCGCGAGGAGGACGACGAGGGCCAGCCGTCCGATTCGCATCCAACGGCTCCCGTGCGATCGAGTCAAACAGCCGCGCACAATCGTCCACCGTCCGATGGACATCCAACGGTCGAGAAACAGAAGGCAACCGGAGTTGTCCGAATGCATACACGAACGCGAGCCGTCCGATTGAGATCCAACGGTCCAGAGCGCGCGCGCCCGATCGACCGCGCCGATGCAGCTTAGTTGACTCGACCGAAGTCGGTTGGCTCGAGCCCAGTCGACCGCGCCGAGGAACAAAGTGCAAACCCATTAGAATTTGATTTTTGAGCTGAAACTTTTGGGGATTTAATTGAGGCATCAAATCAACTCCAAAATTTATGAAATTTTAACTGGGGCTTCCAGACTTAATGATTAACCTTCCATAAAATTTCCAGAGATTTTTGTGCACTGGAATTTTCTCAATAAATTTCCAGAAGGTTAAAACAGAGGTTTGACCAAGGTTTGACTTGCCTCTAAAATATTTCAAATAATTTCCAAAAATTATGAAATAATTCAGAGGTGTTACCAAGCCACCCTAGAACCCAGGAAAATCATTACCAAGGGTTTGACATAAGATTTCACCCAGAAGGTTGTTGACTTGATAAATGAGGCTTTTGATTTTGAATTTCCCAAAATTCCTTTACAAGAATTTCAGAAAAGTTTCAAGAGTAAAGGGATGAAGGAAAAGTTTTAATTTACCCTCATTTTATTACATTTGAAACACAAGCCAAAATGGGGATGTTACAGAGGATGATGAGGACATCACTTCTTCGGATACACACAACAATCCTCCACTTGACATTCAAGGACCAATCACTAGAGCTCGCGCCCGACAATTGAATTTACAGGAGAGCTCGTTCCTAAGTACTTCTTTTTGTTCATTTGAGAATCGATTGCTACCTAATGATTTAATTATGATTAGGAACCATGGAGAGGACCTGGAAGTACTTGGAGAAGGGCTACGAAGCGCACAAGTCCAGCAAGGGCGGTCGAATCATGTTGGAGGCCCAACTCAAGCCGACTTCGAATCCAATTCGGAGTCCAGGACCAGGCCGCACTAAAATGGATGCCCAGATCGCATCCGGGCTCCGTTTTGGATGTTCCACATATGTATCGAAAGCTGAGAAGACGACCTTTCCAATGGCTCTGTCAAAATTCCTTCTAAGTCAACGGGAATCGTCGAAACAAGTGGGCATTCAGAATGCAGCCGGTCTTTGCGTCACCGTCTTTTGGGCCGTTCGGCTTTGTATCGTGTTGGAGCCCATTAGGGCGCGCCGTGGGTTTTGCACGCCTCGGTCCTCTATATCAGCCGCCACCCCCACCATTAGGGTTGGGTTTTGCTTAGATTAATTCTGTCTTGAACAGTTTCGCCGTTCATCGGTTTGTGAGACCCCAACTTTCGAGTGCTAAAACAATACATCTGCAATTCCATTGTGTTCTTCCTTGTTCTTGCTTGTGTTCTTTGATTCGCAGGCGAGGATTAGCCTTCTTGGCGAGGTCAATCGGGTTGCGCACGGTTGATAACCTGAGGAGATGTGGTGCTGCGATTGCGGGGTTCGGAACGTGTTGTTTGGAAGCCGAGTCGATTTGTGTTGCGCCTCCACAAAATCGAACTTATCCAGAACCTGTTGGAAGATCGGGACCCCTTTCCCATCAATGTGCGCCCTGGGAGCCCCTTCTCCACCTCAACTCAATGCCCCAAGTTCCTCCTCTCCTCTCCCTCCTAAATGCCCGAATTTCGGAGTTTTGCGCCGGCCACGGAAGTGTGCTTCTTCTTCGATTCCGGTGACCTCAAGGCCTCTCCGCCGCCATCCTCTATGTCAATGACACCGCCGCCTCCCCACCGTCCCCATGCGTGCGCTTCCCTCGCCGGAGCGCCATCGGAGCCGCCGCGCCACCAGAGGTCGATCCGCACCGCCGCTCTTCGTCTCGCCGCCGGTTATCGTCGCCGCCTCAAGTGACCAAATCGTGCGCATCTTAACCCCCACACTCCACTCTCTCATTTGGTATCCTCACCGGCCACTGCCATGCCTCCAATCGCCGGTGAGCTCGCTGCCGAGCCGCCGCCGGCCCCGTGCCTACGTGGCACCACCACGTGGCTACCATCTCGGAGCCACATCATCGCCACCTAAGCCCTAAAAGCCTTGTCAGCACCTACGTGGCATTCCACGTGTCGCCGACGTGGAAGTTTCTTAACCGAAACAAAAATCCATGTGATGACGTCATGCTGACGCATTAATCCGATTTTCCTTAGGAAAATAATTCAGCTGGAAAAGAAATTCGTGCACTAACGTCAGCCTACGTTATAAACCAGATTTTCCTTTAGAAAAATATTTCGGCCGAAAGTCATTTCCAGAGGGCTGATATCATCATTACGCAATAAAGCCTTTTCCTTTACAAAAATAATTCCCAAAATTCATAAAAACCCTAATTCTATTATTTCATGTAATTTCAAACTTCTAAAGCTCATATCTTTTGCATCTGAACTCCGATTGAGTTCATTCAAATTTCTAAATTTGACTAAATTCAAGATCTACGTAACCAAACCAAAATTATTTAATTTGGAGTTCATTTGAATTGTTATTTGAATTTGGCTTATTTCGCGATTAGATTTCGACGCCGTTTGAAGAGCATATAAGAGGATTGATTTTGACTGTATGATCATCGTGATTGTACACTTGGACTTCCTGGAGATAGTACTTGTGAGTACTAGGTGACCTGTTAAGGAAAACAACATCACCTCAGTACTAGGTGATCTGTTAAGGAAAACAATAACACCTCAAGCAAGGCAAGTTATACCCTTGATCATATTGATCAACTATTTCAAATTATTTAAATTCTGTTTTAAATTATTACTGCATGCTTATTTATATTCAGTAATTTAAATTCCTATTTTAAATTTATAGTTATGCCTAAAATCCTTTGTATGGCCAATTTTGGTAATTGAAGCGAGCATATTGTCACCCTAGATAAAACCTAGTTGATACAATAGTATGGACTAGGATCATTTGGAAAATATTGTGCTTAGCCATGCTTATAGACCAAACATGTTTCATTTGAGGAATTTCAGCCAAAAATCAACTATTGTTTAAAGTGTACCCTTGTCATTGGTGTGTCATGGGAGTTTTATAAATGACTTTGGAAAATAAAATAAAATGATGGTTTGGACTTGGGCGAAGTGGTTGTTTGGTGGGTGCAGGTTTATGCACGGGCTCAACTGGGTAGGTTGAGGCCCAGGGTTTTGTTGGTTGTCGCCCAGGTCAGTTATGGATCAGTCTTCGAGTGCATGATGCTATGCCTTACCGTAGTACCACATGTCTTGTATGGGTAGGACCTACCCGATTAATTTGTAAAGTTCCATCATGGTCGTCCCTATTGTTGCGGTGGGTAGTCTTTCATGACCTTTGTTAGTCCCACCTGGCGCAAGAGGGGCTCGAACCTCATGGACGGTGGTCCAAAGGGGGTGAAACCTTAGCGAGGGAGGACTGTGGTGGAATTGCGTGTTGTAAAAGCCTTGTGATAATCACTTAGTCGCACACCTACGGAAGTGTGCAAGCGGACAGTACAAGTTGATTATCTCTTGTGGGTAAAGTTGTACAACCTTTGCAGAGTGTAAAACTATTCGAATAGTCGTGTCCACGGTTACGGACATGCTAGCAGAACTACTCAAAATTAGACTCTGGTTTTGGTTTCAAAAGGTTTTTGTAAAGCAGTTTTGACATGGATGGGTGTCCATGAGAAAAGTTATGGGTTCAAGCTCTGGGTTGGTGCTCGTGTTTATGTTGGTTTCAGCCTCCGTGTCCATTTCAGCCTAACTATTGCGCACCCAAAGGTGCTAACGTGCAAGGCTGAAATGGCCTACACCGGCGGCTAGCTGTAGTTGAACGCTGGTGGCAAGATTGCCGAAAACGAAAATAGCTAAAAGAGCTCTGCATTGTCCACAGAAGCGGGTGCCACAGCATCTAAGGACTAATAAGAAGCTACCTTGGCCAAGGGGAGCTTCAAAGGTGGCCGGAGAAGCTTTTGCGGCGGAGGAAGAGGAAGACGTAGTGGAGTCCAGCTGATCTGCCACAGGCAATCGACTGGGGTAGCGGCCTAGTCATCATGATCCACACCTGAATCAAAGTCCTTCTCCTCTGAAATTTGTTTGCATAAAGCGAGTATGAGTTGTGCTCATACTTGCTTTATGCAAACAAAATTTCAGAGGAGAAAGACTTCACTGCAAGTTTGGATCATGACGACTAGGCCACTACCCCAGTCGATTGCCTGTGGCAGATTGCTGGACTCTACTACTTCCTCATCTTCCGCTGTGTTTATTTTATTGTTGGCCTGTAAGCCTCCTTTGTAGTCATCTCTGTTGGTATTTATTAATAAAGTTGTGACATGATTTTGTTACCATATTTGTTTACTGTGTGAACTAGCTACTAATCATGGGACTAGCTCAGAAATGCACAGAGGATTTGGGAGAGTTACTCCCGGGTCTGACAACCACCGTGCTCGCAAGTTACACCCGTCGAATAACAGAATGACATGCATACATGGATGTAACAAAGGATGGTTTATAGGGTTATTTGTGCAAAAACAACATTTGACATTAAAGACCATACTAAGTTCAAAAGCTCAAGTTTAATAATATAAAAAAATGATTTTGAATTAAGGAAGATAGTGTAGGCACCAACCTACCACCAACATAAACACGGGCACCAACCCGGGGCTTCAACCCATAACTTTTCTCATGGACACCCATCCATGTTATAAACTATTTTACAAAACATTTTTGAATCAAAACCAAAGTCTAACTTTGAGTGGCTTTGCCAGCATGTCTATGACCATGGACACGGCTATTCGAATAGATTGACACTCTGTAGAGGTCGTACAACTTTACCCACAAGACATGAATTCTCTAGTTTGTTAGGCATCCGTCGATACCACTGCTCACTACCTTAGGTAAGCAGTCTAGAGTACGTGTCAAGGCCTTTACAATGCGCTACTCCACCATAGCCCTCCCTTGCTAAGGTTTCAACCCCTTTGGACTACCCGTCCGCAGGGTTTAGGCCCCCTCTTGCGCCAGGTGGGACTAACATAGATCATAACATGACAACCCACCGCACCAACGGAAACGACCATGATGGAACTTTGCAAATTAATCAGCCAGGTCCTGCCCATACAAGACATGTGGTAGTACGATGTGGCTTAGCAAGATACGGCTCGAAGACCGGTCCTTAACTGACCTGGGCGACAACCAACAGAACCCTGGGCCTCAACTTACCCAGTTGAGACCGTGCATAAACCTACACCCACCTGACAACCAATTCGCCCAAGTCCAAACCATCATTTTATTTTATTTTCCAAAGTCATTTATAAAACTCCCATGACACACCAATGCGAAGGGTACAATTTAAACAATAGTTGATTTTTAGCTGAAATTCCCCAAATGAAACATGTTTGGTCTATAAGAATGGCTAAGCACAATATTTTCCAAATGATCCTAGTCCACACTATTGTATCAACTAGGTTTTATCTAGGGTGACAATATGCTCGCTTCAATTATCAAAATTGGCTATACAAAGGATTTTAGGCATAACTATAAATTTAAAACAGGAATTTAAATCACTGAATATAAATACGCATGCAGTAATAATTTAAAACAAAATTAAATAATTTTAAATACTGGGCTCAAATATGATCAAAAGTATAACTTACCTTGCTTGATGAGGTGATGTTGTTTTCCTTAACAGGTCACCTAGTACTCACAATTACTTCCTTCAGGTAGTCCAAGTGTACAATCACGATGATCATACAATCAAAATCAATCCTCTTAAGTGCTCTTCAAACGACGTCGAAATCTGACTCTCCGAAGTCGTCGAAATCTATACGCGAAATAAGCCAAATTCAAATAAAATTCAAATAACAACTCAAATGAACTCCAAATCAAATAATTTTGGTTTAGTTGGTTAGATCTTGAATTTAGACAAATTTAGAAATTTGAATCGATGAAATCGGAGTTTGGATGCAAAAGATATGAGCTCACGATTTTGGTTTAGTTCGGCGGCGAGGTATTTGGCGGCAGTGGTGGCGGCGCTAGGGGCGGCGGAGTGTGTGGCGGCCGGCGGCGAGGAAACTCTAATTTCGGCGAACTCGGAGGGGGAGGGGTGAGGTGAGTGGTGGGTGCGAGTTGTGGAGGAGGAGGCGCTCCTGGTGCGCCCATTTATAGGGGCGGAGGGGCACGAGATGAGGAGGTCGCGCGCGCGATAATGGCGGCGACGGTTAGGCGCAGGTGAACCGGGCAAGATCGTGAGCGAAAAGAGGGGGTTGAAGGCGGAGGTTGAGTGCGGGGATCATGCGCACGTTGCGCGGGTCTCCCGGGCGACTAGGGCGGCGGTTGAGCGAAGCTCCCGCAGCGCTAATGGCGGCCGACTCGGGTGCGCGAGGAAGAAGAAACGGGGAAGGGGAAGAGAGGCGTGGGCGGGCCCACCTGGCGGTGACAGCGATAGAGGGAGGGAGAGATGAGAGCGGTAGGCCCTCGGATTTTAATCCGACGGAGGAAATTAGAGGGGGGGGGGGGTTGCGCGGGAGAGCAGGCCAAATGGCCACGCGCACGGAGAGAGAAAATGGGCCGAAAAGGTTTAGGCCCATTAAGGGTTTTGGGGATTTTCAAATTGATTTCTAATTAAAATAATTCTAGTAATTCGTTTAGGCTTAAAAAAATGGTAAAATAAATCAAAAAATTATGGAAAAATTGAAAGAAATTCCCTTATTTATTTTGGATTTAATAAAATTATTTCCAACTATTAATTGGATTTTAATTTTGCAAATAAATTATTTTGGCCTTAAAATATTTAGGAAAAAGATTTTAAAATTCCAGAAATTAAATTATTTTTTTTTTCAATTTAAATCAAATAAGACTTCAAGAAGTTTAAATAAATTTTACTTTTGACTTTTAAAACTCCAGAAATTCAAATAAAGCGATAGAACTCTTTCAAATTTTTCAGAAAATCCAATAAAACAATAACTTTATTTATTTTATTTTGGTAACAGCACATTGGGATGTTACAATTTCCCTCTAATGTGGTTAGCACGCAAAATATGCTTGGATAGTGTGACAGAAGATGTTTGGTCCTTGTTGACTGGAGCACCAACCATTCACACCCAATAGCACACCATCATACCATTGTGCCCATGTCTAAATCATTTTATTTTCAATTTTAGTTTTCTCAATTAAACATAGCACAAGGTGCTGAATATAAAGTCATAAGAAGTTTTTGTGTGATCAAGGTTATCGACTAAGTCGACAACCGCCCAATTCTACTGGTAGCTAAGCAACATTAAATCACTAAGTGACAAGAGCTCATCCAACGAACTCTAAATCACAACAAGATAATCCTAGGCTCAGTAGTAGAGGATAAACATTTGCCTACAGATTATGCATGTAATGGGTCAACTAATCGACAATAGTTTGATAACAAAATAGCAATGCATACATAGAATTTGCAAACAACATATTAGACTTTGAAAATAATAGGAGCAATATGATCAAATGATGCTACATCTACTTGCCTTGCTTGTAGTCCTCTTACTGCAGAGGTTCGCTCTCAGGTTCAACAAATTCTTCGGAACCTAACGCAAGAACGCAAAAATCCAATAAGAACGAAGAACACCGAAAAAGACTCAAAAATCAAAGTCATCCAAATTCCATGAAATTTACACAGAAATAAGATCATGATTTTAAATGAAATTAACAACAAGAATAATTCAATTTGGACTAACTATGCAAAAGTTATAGCCTAAACAATTTCTTTCAACTAGAAAATTCAATTTAAATTGTTTTCTGTTACTGTTCATGGCACAATTTTCCAGAAAGTTTTAGGACCTAAAATTTTTATAGTAGGCAGGACATGGCAATCTAAGAACAACAAAATTGGATTTACTTCATTTGGAGTTGAATTGAATTACGTATGATTTTTCTAAGTTATGAAACTAGGGTATAACATTTTTTAGAGTCAAAGACATGAATAAAACCTATTCTATATTAAAGTGTATTATCAGAGGACTCTAACACAATTTAGTTTACTAAATTTGGAATTACAGAGATTTACTTGTGCATTTTACAAGTTTTAAATGAATTTCTAGGCAACAATTAATGCTAGAGCAAGTTAATTCAACCTACACAATGTTTTGGTACAGAACAGTGTCTACACACATTTTTAGATTAAAGTTTAGTTAAACAGAAATTTAACACAATTTGAATCGTTTAAAATGGAGCTAAAATGAATTAGTTATGAAATTTTGAAATTTAATACTATTTTCAGTTGACAAAAAAAGCTTACCAGAATTTAATCAAACTTAACTAAATGGAAAAAACGTGGACAGACATGGGCTGTTGAGATTAAATCCAGTGGCCCATGCACACTGAGCACAGCACACATGCGCGCGCGCTCACAAGGCCCAACTGTGCTCACCGTTGGATATCGATCCAACGGTCCACAAGAGATGGACATTCGGACTTCCGAATGCCACACCAAATCTAGGCCAAGGATCTAAAAAGGAACGGCTTAGATCGAGATCACATTCGGAGGTTCGAAGATTCACGAGATCGGAGCCGCAGATCTAGAATTGAACAACAAAAGAGGATCGGAACGCTAGGACTCCGAAAGCGCTGAGGAGGTCTAGACCGTTGGATCTAGATCTAACGGTCTAGAGTTGCAGGGGAGGTCCTAAGGTTAAAGACCTATAAGAGGAGGTCTTGAACGGCTCAAATCTCCAAGGGGAGATCCTGGACGGTCAAGATTTACTCAGAGGAGGTCCTAGACGATAAGATCTAAAAGAGGGGAGGTCCTAGACGGCCAAGATCTACCAGGGGAGGTCCTGGACGGTCAGGATCTCCACGGAGAGGCCATCAACGATAAAGTTTAAAAGAGGGGAGGTCTTGAACGGTTTAGATCTCTATGGGGAGGTCCTGAACGATCAAGATCTACCCGAGTGTGGTCCTAGAGGTTTAGATCTGCGGGGAGGGAGGTCATGAGGTTTTCTTTATGAAAGACCGGGGTGGTCTTTTGCAAAGAGGATCCCGAGGGTGATCTGGGAGGTGGTTTATTGGGTGTTTTTTTTTGCAAAAATGACCACAGCGGGTGGTCTTTTGCACAGTGGTGGTCCTAGCGGTCAAGATTAAAGCCAAGGAGGTCTTTAACGGTCAGGATCTATGCTGGGGGAGGTCCTGGTAACTAAGATTTTATAGAGGGAGATCCAACGGTTAAGATCTAACCCAAAGAGGTCTTTAAGGACTATGATAAAACCTAAGAGGTCCTGAAGGTTGTCAAACTTATGACAACAGGACAAGGTACCGCGCTAGGCTCGTCGGCTTACGCCGGTGACTCCGGTCACAATGGCGTAAACCAACAACGGCAAAACGTGCTCAATACAATTACGAACACGATAGTAGCACTTTCAATGGCGGAGCTGACCTAAAACACCAACGAGCCGGAAAGGGGCGGAGGAGCAAATACAACAAACTACGAAATTAGTGAAAGCTTTGCAACGGTCTGATTAGTAGGTGCCCGAGCACTAAGGGACTACCGCGAAGGTACCTGGGAACAGAGGAGGTCCAGAGGAGGTCGGAGGAGTTCTGGCGGCGGAGACCAGCGCCGGAGTTGAGGAAGAAACCAGTGAGGTGCGGCCTGAGCAAAAAGGAAAGCCACAGGGTGTGAAAGGAGCGCCATTAGGACTCACAGGAGGTCCATGAGTAGCCAATTGACCAAAGAAGGCACTTACCGGAGTTGGGGAAGAAGGAGAAGACTTCAGCTGCAAGGATCGAAAACTCAAAATTAGGCTGCTCCTACGAAGGCAACCCAAAATTAAGCTAGGGGACTTGCTCAAGATGATGAGGTGGTCCAGGCGATGCGAAAGGAAAAGCCAGGGAACCACTGGAGCACCGTCGACGATAAGGAGCTCGAGCGATAAAAAATGGCAAACAAAGGCTCTCGGTGATTTGCATACAAACACACAGAGAGGGAGCTGGGGTGACAGAGAGGTGCTAAAGAGGAACCAAGGGAGGAGCTCGGAGGTCCTCAAATAGCCAAAGGCCAACGACAATGCGAAAATGGGGCGCACGGGTGAGCTTGGTCCACGGCCCTGCCACTGACAAGCTGAAATGATGGGAGCAGCTGAGAAGGGGACTTTGGGGGCGAAAGCTTGTCAGCAATAAATGCACAGGGTAGAGAGACATTGACGAGGACGAGCGTGAGGTGACAAGTCACTACGCAACTCACTAACCATGCCATGGTTCTCGTGCATAAGGAAGAAGAAGAATAGAAGGAGAGGTCATGACGGTTAGATCTGAGACGAACGGCTGTGATTGAGCGAGACCTCCGGAGGTCTGAAATGGCACAGGAGGTCTGGGACGTTGGATCAAGATCCAACAGCTGAAACACACGCGCCCAAGACCGAGCCTGAGTACGGTTAAGTGACTTGGCTCGACCAAGTCAAATGGTTGGGCTCGGTACTGATTCGAGCCCAACAGTGATTTAAATTAGGGTTAAGAATTGAGACAGAAACTTTGAGTAATTGTTTGGGGTAGCAAACTAACTCCAAAAATTCTGAAAGTTTTACAAGACTTTGCTAACTTTAGGGTTGACCTTGTGAAAAAATTTCAGAGGTTTTTATCTAGTGCATTTTCCTCTAGAAATTCTGCAAGGTTTTGAGCTAGGGTTTAACTCAAAGTCAAACTGGTTTGACTGACCTCTAAAAATATTTAAACAATTTCTAAAAATTGTGAAATTTTTTAGAGGAGTCACCCAATAACCCTAGAACTTAGGATTTTTTTTTCAAAGGATGATCACAAGATTATCCAAGAAAGTTTTCAAGGGTCAAGGCTAAGGTTTTAGAAGCTTGTGATTTTCCAATTCCACAATTCCTTGAACAAGAATTATAGAATAGCTCATTTACAGCAAGATGCAAGAAAAGTTTTAATTTCTACTCATTTTCTTATATTTGCAACATAAGACAAGATTTGGGATGTTACAGTAAGTTTCTTCTACAACGAATCCTCTATTCGTAAGTCCTTTTACGACTATAAAAGCCTAAAGATGAAGTCAATTTCCGATTAGCTTCAGGCATTCCACCTTTTCCTCTGCGGTCAAAACCGCAAGGATTTGAGGAGCTGCTACGTTTGAGGGACTTTTTCACAAATGAGTTTGACACGGGTGTCAATCTCTGCCTGCACTGAAAGATCTGTGCAAATAGATAGCATAGTCAACAGACCAAATCAGGACTAACCAAAACAAGAGTCAAAAGTAAGAATTTTACTTACCCTCTTTGTAATCCCTGGTCGGGTCTATTGTCCCTGAGTACCTGCACATGGGAGGAACTCGTTTCTTTAGGGGACTAATGCGGCACGTGATTAGTGGGGGAGAACCACTGGAGCACCAAGAACACCAAAGAAGTTTTTCGGGACAACAATGGGGATTGTCGGATTTGGAAGTATTAAGCTCCAAAGTTGAAAGTGGAGCTGGAGGGTGGTCTAAAGAAGGTCCAGGAGGTATGAGGGGTGCTTAAAAAGGTTTGAAAGGGTTAGGGTTTGACAAGGAGTCATTCGGGGGACAAAAGTAGTATGGCTCGAGACAATGCCGAAAGCAAAAAAGGTGAAAGAGGGTAGGTTAGGGCATGTCACTGCCGAATCATGTCCCCCACAGCTCTTAATGTCACTAGGACGGCCGTAGGGAGCATGAAATGACATCTCCTTCACTCCCCTACTGCTCACGCACGTCCAGAGGTTGAAGATGACCCATAATACACTCGGGTGACTGTTGGCCGGTGGATAAGACGTGGACGGCTAAGATCTCTGGTACTTTGAAAAACGACAGGGGAGGAGGAGGGGAGGTCGTGGACCTTTGGATTGAAGATGGGCGGCCACGAGCACCCCGAACCTCTGGAGGCTAGCGCACCCGGGGAGGTCGTGAGCCTTAGATCTCACATCCCACGGCTCCGCTGGCACGCGCACAGTGTGATTAGGTGGACATGGTCCGGCCAGGTCAGTCAATTTAGGCTGGGGCTTGAGTCCGAGTCTGACTCGAACCACAATTGAATTTTTGACTTTTGGAAAGGGCTGGGCAATGGAAAATTAATTGAGGTAGTAAAATGACTCCAAAAATTCTGAAAAGTTTACAGGAGCTTGCTGACTAGGATATTGACATTGTGTAAAATTTACAGAGGTTTTGGTGTTGCACATTTTCCTCCAAAAAGTCTACAATGAGCTAGGCCAAGGTTTGACCAAGATTTGAATTGGTTTGACTTGCCTCCAAAAGCATTCAAACAATTTCTAAAAAATGTGAAATTTTTCAGAGGGGTCACACATCAATCCTAGAACTTAGGAAAAGTATTCCCAGGAGATGATCAAAATGTTTGACATGAATTTAATTTTGGAAGATCAAAATTTGGATCAAAAGGACTTGTGACTTTGTATTCCCATAATTCCTTGTGCAAGAATTGTTTGGTTCAACAGGAAATACATGATGTAAGAAAAAGTTTTAATTTCTACCCATTTTCTTACATTTGAAACACAAGTCCAAAATTGGAATGTTACAAATCTCCCCCCTTACAAGAATCTCGTCCCGAGATTCCGTTCACTCGGAGAAGGAAAACATGCTCCCATAGCCTTTTGCAGACTATGCCAACATCGAGGAGTGAACAGAGAACCACGATCTGAAACGATCGTCTTCGGCACATCCTGCGAACTCGCGATCTTTGAGACCTGAGGCTCAGCTAAGTGACCAGGACAAATCTTGGTTTTTACTGGTAGAAAATGTGTCACTTTATCCGACACAGGGAAACTTACCAGGTCTAGATATACCAAGGATTGATAGACTGAGAGATCTTTCTAGGCTCTATGGTTGATGGTGCAAGGCCGTTGTTAGCTGGTGGAGCGATTTGTTTGGTAAATTCCGCCAACAACGGGATCTCAGCCTGCTAGCTAGGTATGCAGAGTCATCCCCGCACAGCTAGCTTCTTGGTGGAACCAAGACCATTCTCAGTTAGGGGAGCAATTTGTCTGGTTACTTCACTAACGAATGGGGCCTCGGCTTGATAACTAACTACACGGAGCCATCCCTCCGCAGCTAGTCGGTTAGAAGGACTATGGCCACTAAGGCCGCAGAACTTGAGGCAATAATAGGTATATGATGCCCTCGGACGTATCGGGAAGGAGAAGCGCCATTCAAATTAAAGAGCACCAATTAGTCCTGACATAAAAGACTCCTTTTTAGTTAATTGAGGAAGGGATAAGGCTACTGCCCCCACAACACAGTCTTACACAACATACATAACTGAATGGGTGCTATCCTATTACATTTTTCCAAAGGACAGCTATTAGTTGGATACAATTTTCATGGTAGTTCCCATACACCTAGATGTGGTCATCCCTGTTGAAGTTCACAGGGAATTCGTCCAGAAGATGAGCTCCAGGTGATCCGGTGTCCAGGGCAGACAAAGGGTTGAAGAGACGCCTCGGGGATCCTAATAAAGAGACATGACCTCCCGGAGGATCGGGCCTCCGATTGCTAGGAAATCCTGCTGTCATGCGGACTTGGCGGCGCGGCCCATAGACAGGCACTGGCCCTGTCACTTCCGGAAGTCGAAACTCGGGTGGTGCCGCAGCAGCTGGGGAGGTCTCATTGGCACCATAAAGCACATTGCGAGGAACGCGGTTCATGCTAACCCCGATCCTGAGGTACTCCTAGGCCTCCCTGAGACGGCGCCGAGTTTCTGACAACTCAAACAGATTGCAGCGATGAACTTGGTCCATGATGTGGACCAACCTCGCCAACTAGCGCACTTGAGGGTCTTCTCCGAACTGGATTTCAGCGAATGTGTTTACGTCCGCTTCATAACCTCTTTGGGGAAAATGGTCGTAGGGCGGCTGAGACAATTCCGTCAAGTCATGGCGAAGCTGACTCATAACCCTGCTGGCTACTTCCTGGATGGCCATGGCTTCGGAGGTGGCATGAACACGGAAGTTGTAAGGAATGCTGCCGGTCACTTGTCTTGCAATGACGTTGACCACGCATCGATATTCTTCAATTCCAGGTCCTCGGTCCCGACGGTAGATGGCATATTCTGGTTGGTAGGTGAAATTAGCGCACCACATCATATCTCGCAGCAGTGTGGGATACCCGTCCACGTACTCCGCACGCGTCTCCTTGACCAAATACCAGCTACCCATCTATCACATATAAGAACAAGGTAGGTGAGCGATTAGCTAGGGAATCTAGCCGAAAGTTGGGTGGAAGCAGATACTAAGATGGATAAGGGACAAGCCTGAAAACTGAAGGCAAAGAAAACCAATTAACATCTCTACGAATTGAACTCCAACAGCTCAAAACCAGCATAAAATCAATGCAAGATCACAATTTACAAAATCAACTTCCCACTATGACTAACTCGTATAGAAGAACGAGCCATCAATTCTAGGAAAGTAAAATTTCAGAAATCAAACCTTGGTTTAACACAGCTAGAAACAAGGCAAAACCTCCTAATAAAAGGTTAGATACTTAGTTAATTCATATCACTTCTTACCCTTTTATCCCCACAAGTTTTAATTGAATTTACCTCTCATTTTCAGCACTATATACTACTAATAGCTAGCTGTCCAGAACTTCTTGCTTGCTGTCCAGATTTTCTTCATCAGGTGTGCAGCCGAAATCTTCATCTTTAGGAGCTCCTAATCTTTGCTCCAAACATCCAACACTTCAATTTAAAGCTCTCATGGTTTTCCCAACACCAATTTAATCGATTAAACAACTATCTTTCAAAAGAGGATGAGAAGGAAAACAATTTTCCAAATGCATTCAAGAGTAAGGTAAGATGAGCAAGCTAAAATAGATAAGAAATAAAATCTGAAACTCTACTTAAGCTTTCATAACCCATTTGACTCTTAAAAATAAGTTTTTCAAAATAGCCCAAAGACGACCAAGCTAGGGGTTTCTACGGTCAGTATGGCTCTGATACCAACTTTGTGAGGACCACGATTTATTTGACTTGTAATGCTTAGCCTTCCATTGACCCTAGCATCACAAATCAAATAAACCAAGCCTCGAGATATGTATACTTCCCAGAAATGCAGTATACACTCCGTTACAAAATCATGCATCAATTCCATACATCACAATATAACAAGTCTAGCAAAAGACGTACAATAGATAAAATTATTACAAAAGAGAGGCCAACCGGCCAAGAACTAAAAGAACAATGAGGCGAAATGCCATAAGATGGCTAAGACAAAAGCCAACCGGTTGCCACACACCCACAAGGCAAACCGACCGGGCCGCCAAGCCAGTCGTCCACACCGAAGCAAAACTCACCAAAGTCAATCCCTTGGGGATTAACCTTCTTCCTCTGCAACAAGTAAGCAAAGCAAATGAGTACCCGTCCACGTACTCCGCACGCGTCTCCTTGACCAAATACCAGCTACCCATCTATCACATATAAGAACAAGGTAGGTGAGCGATTAGCTAGGGAATCTAGCCGAAAGTTGGGCGGAAGCAGATACTAAGATGGATAAGGGACAAGCCTGAAAACTGAAGGCAAAGAAAACCAATTAACATCTCTACGAATTGAACTCCAACAGCTCAAAACCAGCATAAAATCAATGCAAGATCACAATTTACAAAATCAACTTCCCACTATGACTAACTCGTATAGAAGAACGAGCCATCAATTCTAGGAAAGTAAAATTTCAGAAATCAAACCTTGGTTTAACACAGATAGAAACAAGGCAAAACCTCCTAATAAAAGGTTAGATACTTAGTTAATTCATATCACTTCTTACCCTTTTATCCCCACAAGTTTTAATTGAATTTACCTCTCATTTTCAGCACTATATACTACTAATAGCTAGCTGTCCAGAACTTCTTGCTTGCTGTCCAGATTTTCTTCATCAGGTGTGTAGCCGAAATCTTCATCTTCATGAGCTCCTAATCTTCGCTCCAAACAACCAACACTTCAATTTAAAGCTCTCATGGTTTTCCCAACACCAATTTAATCGATTAAACAACTATCTTTGAAAAGAGGATGAGAAGGAAAACAATTTTCCAAATGCATTCAAGAGTAAGGTAAGATGAGCAAGCTAAAATAGATAAGAAGTAAAATCTGAAACTCTACTTAAGCTTTCATAACCCATTTGACTCTTGAAAATAAGTTTTTCAAAATAGCCCAAAGACGACCAAGCTAGGGGTTTCTACGGTCAGTATGGCTCTGATACCAACTTTGTGAGGACCACGATTTATTTGACTTGTAATGCTTAGCCTTCCATTGACCCTATCATCACAAATCAAATAAACCAAGCCTCGAGATATGTATACTTCCCAGAAATGCAGTATACACACCCCGTTACAAAATCATGCATCAATTCCATACATCACAATATAACAAGTCTAGCAAAAGACGTATAATAGATAAAATTATTACAAAAGAGAGGCCAACCGGTCAAGAACTAAAAGAACAGCGGAAGCGAAATGCCAAAAGATGGTTAAGACAAAAACCAACCGGTTGCCACACACCCACAAGGCAAACCGACCGGGCCGCCAAGCTAGTCGTCCACACCGAAGCAAAACTCACCAAAGTCAATCCCTTGGGGATTAACCTTCTTCCTCTGCAACAAGTAAGCAAAGCAAATGAGTACAAAATTGTACTCGCAAGACTTACGCGTAACAAACCTAGTTACTACTACATGCAGGCTTTAATCAAAGGAGAAGGCTCAAGGTTAATTTTCAGCATAAAGCAAGTTTTATTTGCAATAGATAATAATTTGAAAGCACCTTTGACAATCTGAATTTTAATTGCATAAATAACAACGATACAATAAGTAACAACAACAACCTGGAGATGACTAACCCAATAGCCATCACAACAATAGCATGAATTACCCATTCGCACCACCCATGTTAAGTTTTAATTAAAAAGGTTGTAGTCTAACCCTTGGAAGACCTTGCCAAGCGCGTCCATAACCTAGGACGAGGCTATTCGAATAGTTTTAACCCTACAGGGGTGTACCAATGTACCCACACCTTAGACCACCTTTCCACCAGCCACGGTTAGCACACTTCCTTGGGTATGCAGGCATGGCTGAGTCTAACGAGACATTTCCAATATTGTGTATCAACTACGAGTCGCTCGTATGGATAGAAACCCATACGCTTACATTGTAAAGCCGTAAAGACAACTACCCCTTGGGGTAAAGCTTTACGGACAACTACAATTCTCCTGTCACATACCCACTCATTTTACCACAACACAACGCACACACGCCCTCCTGCGACTCGTAGCCAACACACGCCAAAGTACTAAGCCAAGAGAGGTCCCATACCCTCTAGTGTGGTTAGCACGCACAAATACTTGGTTTAGTGTAACAAGATGTTCGGTCCTTGTTGACCCGGGCACCAATCCAGTCACACCCACAAGCACACCATCTTACCATTGTGCCCAAGTCCAAATCATTTTGTTTTCATTTTTAGTTTTCGCAAATGACATATACAGAGGCTGAAATCATAAAGTCATAATAAGTTTGTATGATCAAGATTATCGACTAGGTCGATAACCGCCCAACTCTACCGGTACTTAAGCATTCTAAGCATGACACCGTAAAGACCATAAAAGAACATGATTAAATCACCGGGCTCTAATTCACTAGCGATATTAATAACTTATGTTTTGTGGCAGGGGGTAGACAATTTAAAGGCAACCATGCACTTGGATTAGCTACCTCTAATCGACAAAATAAATCTTGACACAAGAAGCATGCATACTTAGGTTTTGCAAACAAGATATTAGAATTTAAAAGTAGTAGGAGCAAAATGATCAAATGATTTTACACTGCTTGCCTTGCTGTAGATCACTTTCTTGCTGCAGAGGGTTCACTCACGTAATCAATAATTTCTTCGGAACCTAACGCGAAAAGGCGATAACCAAATAAGAACAAGAACTCCAAATAAAATCCAACAACAAAGGATAACCAAATTTCATGAAATTTATACAGCAGCTAGAGGATGATTTTAGACAATTTTAGGAACAAGAAACAAGTCAATTGGACTTAACATGAAAAAGTTATGGCTAAAATAATTTCTATCAGCCTGAAAAATCAATATTAATTCCTATCTATTACTGTTCATGGCATAAATTTCTAGAATGATCTAAAGTCTAAAATTTTTATGGTAGGTAGGTTAAGACATTCTAAGAACAGCAAAATTGAGTTTGCACAATTTGGAGTTAAAATGAATTAGTTATGATTTTTCTAAGTTGTAAAACTAGTATATCCTGAATTTCATTGGGAAAGACTGTATTAAAACCTATTCTACACTAATGTACATTACTAGAGGATTTTCACAAAGTTTAGTTTGCTCAGGTTGGAACTACAGAGAAGAGGTCATGCATTTTATAAATTTTTATGAGTTTCTAAACAACATTTTATGTTGAAACCAGTTACTACAGTTTATTCCATTTTCTGCCATAGAAAAGTGCCTAAGTTCATTCTCAGATTGAAGTTCATTTTATCACAAAGCTAATGCAATTTGGATCAATAAAAAAGGAGCTAAAATGACAAAGTTATGCACTTTTAAAATTTAAAACACTGAAATGCCTAGAAAATTGGAGCTCTCGGGGAGGTCCAACTGAACAAATGAACTCGAGGAGGTCGTGGCCGTTAAGATTGGATCTAACGGTCCCGACGAGATGGACGCACAGCGCACGCGAGAGGAGCTCCTTGCGCGCATAGGAGGTCGTGGCCGTCAGATCAAGATCTGGCGGTCCCGAGCATTAAGGGAGGTCCTAGAACTCCAATCCAACGGAGGAGGTCTGGACGGTCAGGATTTCTCGGGGGAGGTCCCGACGGTCTAGATCCCCAGGATAGGTCCTACGGCTTAAGACCACCGAGGAGGTCCCGACGGCTAAGATCTCCCAAGGGAGGTCTTAACGGTCACGATCAAGCGAAGGAGGTATGAACGGTAAGATCTAAGGAAGGGGAGGTCGGAACGGTCAAGATCTACCGGGGAGGTCTTGAACGATCCAGATTTAATCGAGGGAGGTCCGATGCGACAGGGTTTTAGCGGGAGGAGGTCTGGACGGCTCAGATGGATCTGGGGAGATCCTGAACGGTCCAGATCGAGGTGGAGGGAGGTCTAAAGTGGTAAGGTTTTAAAGCGAGAGGTCTAGACGGCTAAGATCTCCACGGGGAGGTCTTCATCGGTCCAGATCTGCCCAAAAGAGGACCTGTGACTTAGCTTCTCCGAACAAAGACCAGTGGGAGGTCTTGAGGTGGTCTTTGCAAAAATGATCAGGGGAGGTCTTTTTGCAAAGAGGACCCCGAGGGTGGTCTTGAGGTGGTCTTTGCAAAAATGACCAAGGGAGGTCTTTTTGCAAAGAGGACCCCGAGGGTAGTCCTGAGGTGGTCTTTGCAAAAATGACCAGGGAGGTCTTTTTGCAAAGAAGACCCCGAGTCCAAGACCTTGATTTACTCTAAGGAGGTCCTAAATGGTGGAGATCAAACTGAGAGGTCGTGAGGGTGGTCTGAGCGGTGGCTTAGATTCCGACAACAGTAGGTTGAGGCCCACGTGTCAGTGGCCTCGAAAGGACCTTTCCGACAGCACTAACGGGGAGAACTGAATAAATCCTGGTCTTAACCATTAATGGAGCGCGGGGAATCGCCGCGGGGTTTCAAAGGGCTCGGGCCCACGAGACAGTGGCTCACGGGCGCGACTTTAAGACACGAACAGATCCCTAATGATTGAAAATCATTGGACATTAATGGTGTCCGAGAATTCTGACGACAACGGGACCTCCCGCCGGCAAATCCCCAAGAGACTTCAACGGGTTGCCGCCGGCGATCCCGGCCGCGGCGGCGCCCAACTAATACAGGAATGGATTCGCAATAGCGATAGGAACCCAGTGGTGGCAACCTCACCGGCGGTGAGGGCTCTCAACGTCGGCTAGCCGGAAAAACGAAAAGAGGTCTAGATACTACAACTTGAAAATGGCCGAAGGCTTCGGGGTGGTCTAAAGGAATGGCCTCCCAGACATCTATGGACTAATAAGAATCTACCTGGATGGAGGGAAGCCTTGAAAGTTGGCCGGAGCAGCTGGTCCTCGGAGGAGCTCACCGGACTTGGAGAAGAGAGGTGGAAAATGGCACCCTGAGCAAATTGAGTGGCACCCAAGTATCAAAAGAGCTTCATTAAGGTTCACAGAAGCTACTGGAGCAAATAATTTCAAAATGGGCCACTCACATGAGCTGAGGGAGAAGATGCCCAATTTCAGCCGAAATTTGAGTAATCCCCAAATTGGACAGATCCTGCGAATCAAATCCAAAATCAAGTGAGGGGATATGTTCAAGATGGTAAGGAGGTAGAAATGGTGTAAAAATTAGTGGGGGAGAACCACTGGAGCACCAAGAACACAAAAGATGCTTTTCGGGCCAACAATGGGGATTGTCGGATTTGGAAGTATTAAGCTCCAAAGTTGAAAGTGGAGCTGGAGGGTGGTCTAAAGAAGGACCAGGAGGTATGAGTGGTGCTTAAAAAGCTTTGAAAGGGTTAGGGTTTGACAAGGAGTCCTTCGGGGGACAAAAGGAGCATGGCTCGAGACAATGCCGAAAGCGAAAAAGGTGGAAGAGGGTAGGTTAGGGCATGGCACTACCGAATGATGTCCCCCACAGCTCTTAATGTCACTAGGACGGCCATAGGGAGCATGAAATGACATCTCCTTCACTCCCCTACTGCTCACGCACGTCCAGAGGTTGAAGATGACCCATAATACACTCGGGTGACTGTTGGCCGGTGGATAAGACATGGACGGCTAAGATCTCTGGTACTTTGAAAAACGACAGGGGAGGAGGAGGGGAGGTCGTGGACCTTTGGATTGAAGATGGGCGGCCACGAGCACCCCGAACCTCTGGAGGCTAGCGCACCCGGGGAGGTCGTGAGCCTTAGATCTCACATCCCACGGCTCCGCTGGCACGCGCACGGTGCGATTAGGTGGACATGGTCCGGCCGAGTCAGTCGAGTTATGCTCGGGCTTGAGTCCGAGTCTGACTCGAACCACAGTTGAATTTTTGACTTTTGGAAAGGGCTGGGCAATGGAAAATTAATTGAGGTAGCAAAATGACTCCAAAAATTCTGAAAATTTTACAGAAGCTTTCTGACTAGGACATTGACATTTTGTAAAATTTCCAGAGGTTTTGGTGTTGCACATTTTCCTCCAAAAAGTCTACAATGAGCTAGGCCAAGGTTTGACCAAGATTTGAATTGGGTTGACTTGCCTCCAAAAGCATTCAAACAATTTCTAAAAATTGTGAAATTTTTCAGAGGGGTCACACATCAATCCTATAACTTAGGAAAAGTATTCCCAGGAGATGATCAAAATGTTTGACATGAATTTAATTTTGGAAGATCAACATTTGGATCAAAAGGACTTGTGATTTTGTATTCCAATAATTCCTTGTGCAAGAATTGTTTGGTTCAACAGGAAATACATGATGTAAGAAAAAGTTTTAATTTATACCTATTTTCTTACATTTGAAACACAAGTCCAAAATTGGGATGTTACAGGTGGTCTTTTGCAAAGAGGACCCCGAGGGTGATCTGGGAGGTGGTCTATTAGGTGTTTTTTTGCAAAAATGACCACGGGGGGTGGTCTTTTGCACAGGGGTGGTCCTAGCGGTCAAGATTAAAGCCAAGGAGGTCTTTAACGGTCAGGATCTATGCTGGGGGAGGTCCTGGCAACTAAGATTTTATAGAGGGAGATCCAACGGTTAAGATCTAACCCAAAGAGGTCTTTAACGGCTATGATAAAACCTAAGAGGTCCTGAAGGTTGTCAAACTTACGACAACAGGACAAGGTACCATGCTAGGCTCGCTGGCTCGCCGCTGGTGACTCCGGTCACAATGGCGTAAACCAACAACGGCAAAACGTGCTCAATACAATTACGAACACGATGGTAGCACTTTCAACGACGGAGCTGACCTAAAACACCAACGAGCCGGAAAGGGCGAGGAGCAAATACATCAAACTACGAAATTAGTGAAAAGCTTTGCAACGGTCCGATTATGATGAGAACATCACTTCTTTGGATACACACAACAATCCTCCACTTGACATTCAAGGACCAATCACTAGAGCTCGCGCCCGACAATTGAATTTACAGGTGAGCTCGTTCCTAAGTACTTCTTTTTGTTCATTTGAGAATCGATTGCTCCCTAATGATTTAATTATGATTAGGAACCATGGAGAGGACCTGGAAGTACTTGGAGAAGGGCTACGAAGCGCACAAGTCCAGCAAGGGCGGTCGAATCATGTTAGAGGCCCAACTCAAACCGACTTCGAATCCAATTCGGAGTCTAGGACCAGGCCGCACTAAAACGGACGCCCGGATCGCATCGGGCTCGTTTTGGATGTTCCACATATGTATCGAAATCTGAGAAGACGACCTTTCCAATGGCTCGGTCCCATGTCAAAATTCCTTCGAGTCAATGGGAATCGTTGAAACAAGTGGGCATTCGAATCCGTCGAGTCTTTGCGTCATCGTGTTTTGGGCCGCTCGCTTTGTATCGTGTTGGAGCCCATTAGGCGCATCCGTGGGTTTTGCACGCCCTTAGTCCTCTATATACAGCCGCCACCCCACCATTAGGGTTGGGTTTGCTTAGATTAATTATGTCTTGAACAGTTTCGCGCTCATCGGTTTGTGAGACCCCAAGTTTCGAAGTGCTAAAACAATACATCCGCAATTCCGTTGTGTTCTTCCTTGTTCTTGCTTGTGTTCTTGATTCACAGCAAGGATTAGCCTTCTTGGCGAGGTCAACGGGTTGCGCACGGTTGATAACCCGAGGAGACGTGGTGCTGCGATTGCGGGTTCGAACGTGTTGTTCGGAGCCGAGTCGATTTGTGTCGCGCCTCCACCAAATCGAACTTATCCAGAACCTGTTGGAAGATCGGGACCCCATTCCCATCATGTG
The DNA here is from genome assembly GCA_036346255.1 of Ampelocalamus luodianensis. NCBI lineage: Eukaryota > Viridiplantae > Streptophyta > Magnoliopsida > Poales > Poaceae > Ampelocalamus > Ampelocalamus luodianensis. Next base: position 58,478,369 of record CM070622.1, on the reverse strand, counting down.
GTAATCAGAGCTTCAGGTGTTCCTTCAGGTTCGAGTTTACCCTACCCTTGTTGTTTTCGGTTTCATCCTAGAGTCCAAGAAAAAGCCCTACAAAAAATTGTAGTCATAGGTTGTTCACTGTCCCAGATCTCGTTTAGCCTTTTGCACAATTTGATTTCAGAGTCCGTAGTGTTGAGTTTGTGTCCTTAGTCGAGTTGTGTTGCTGGTTTAGATCGTGTTTTATTTCGGGTTGTCTTGCTTCCGCTACCTCTCATACAAACCCTAGCCGTCAACGTTTGTTTCTCCCACCCTCCCACCCTCTGTTTTTTGAGTCATACATCGTGTCTCGTGATCACCCAGCACAATTCCCCCTTGAGTCTCGTGATCACCCAGCACCATCCCCCACCTCTTCCCGAGCTTCCGCCCCCATTTTCCACCAATTCCCTCCACCCGATTTCGTTTCGGCCTCTACAGCAACCATAACTCGGAGGCCCTCCTTCAAACAGCCGTAACTTTCGCATACGAACTCGAAATCAGACGATTTTTTTTTGAAATTGGGTGAAATTAAATTTTGCATCTGAAAGCTCCCAACTTAGTCGGGTTCGGATGTGAGGACCCCGGTTTATTCGGCTTGTACTGTTTCACCAACCACTTGGTCCTAACAGTACAAATCAAATAAACCAAGCCTCGAGATATGTATACTTCCTGCACTGCAGTATACACACCTGTTACAAAATCATGCATCAATTCCATTCATACACATAGAGCCGAAGCAAAGCAACAACTGAAAGATATAGATAATATAAAGAGAGTTATTACAAAAGAGAGGCCGACCGGCCAATTAACACATAAGTAACTAATTTAAACAGCGGAAGCAAAATGGCCATAAGATGGCGATAAACAAAAGCCAATCGGTGTGCCTTTACCCACAAGGCAACCAACCGGACCGCCAAGCTAATCGTCCCAAACAGCGCAAGAACACACTCACAAAAGTGAGGCCCTTGGGGCTCACCTTCTTCCTCTACAACAATTAATATTAAGCAAGCGTATGAGTACAAAACTTGTTTTTGTACTCGCAAGACTGACGTGTGAGATAACAGAACTATAATTAACTACATGCAAGCTTTAATTAAGTGGATGAGGCTCTGGACTTATTTTCAGCATAAAGCAAGTTTTCATTTGCAATAAGGTAATAGATTCAAAGCAAGTTTGCAATTAACTTTTATTGTTCAAATAAAGAGAGACAATAATAACAATAGATAGGGAACAACACCAACCTAAAAGTGACTAACCCATAGTCACCACAACAATAGCATGAAGTCCCCCTTCATACCACCCATGTCAAGTTTAAGTTTTTAAAAAGGTTGTAGTCTAGTTCTTGTGGGAAATAACCAAGCGTGTCCATAACCTAGGACGAGGCTATTTGAATAGTTTTAACCCTGCAGGGGTGTACCAATGTACCCACACGATAGACCGCCTTTCCACCAGCCACGGTTAGCACACTTCCTTTGGTATGCAGGCATGGCTAAGTCTAACAAGACGCTTTCCAATGGACGATGCTAATTAAGAGCCGCAACCCACGGGAGAAAGACACATTAGACAGCCTAACCGGCCTGCTAATGCTCCCCTCCAACACCACAACACACACACACAAGAACACACCCACCAACCAGCTCATAATTAACACCTCCCAAAGTACTTAGTCAAGAGAGGTTCCATATCCCCCTCGTGTGGTTAGCACGCAACAATTGCTTGGATCAATGGCACAAGTAACTCGGTCCTTAGGGACTTAGGCACCATTCCATTCACACCCAACAGATCACCCAACGTACCATTGTACCCAAGCCAAGATATAATTTTTGTTTTCAGTTTTGATTTGCAAAAGGGTAAAACACAAGGGTTGGACATAATGGAATAATAATAGCATTTGTGTGATCAAGATCACCGACTAAGTCGATGATCGCCCAATACTACCGATACTAGGCATGGCTAAGCAATAAGTATTCGTAATCTACTAAGTGACAAGAGCTCATCCAACGAACTCTAATCACAACAAATAACCTAGGCTCTGTAGTAGAGGATAATCATTTACCTACAGATTATGCAACTAGAGGTCTAACTAATTGTAACACCCTAGCCCGCCATGAGCCTGGAATGCTACTGAACTAACATTAAATAACACTAACCAAGGCAATTGCTAATAAATTTAGTGGAACCTCCTTGTAAAAACAGTTACAAAGGGGATTCCAATAGACATGTAAATCATAAATAAGTAAATCATCAACTCTAATCCACAATAAATAATCAAATCATGCTAAGTGACTAACAAAACTAGAGAAGTATAAAGTTCCACTACTCATAATTATTACACTTAATCCATTGCATGAAACATAACATAATAACCTTTGAGCAATTCGCCCAACACTAAGAAACATGGTCTGAAGTTTAATTCATCTTTATTTGGTTCATGATGTGTGTGTGTGTGTGACTATCACTCTATTTCCCCCCATGCATGTCGTTCTTGGATCGGGTACCTAAAACAACATTAAAAGCAAGAGTGAGTCCACAAACTCAGCAAATACAGAATAAAAGCTATAACATCAGCATCCATACATATAGGAGATCAACAATAATACATCTCACATGCAAATACAATGCTCAAGGATCCTTTCTCTTTATCTTTCTTTGTGCATTACACGGTAATGCAAAGTATGCAACCGCCGCCGATACCCATGCTGCTGCGCACACCACGAGGACCAATTGCCCAATACTCGCAAGTATTGGGACCTCAAGCCCACACTCCACGAGTGTGGGGATCTCGGGCCCGTCACCTTCATGACGGGGATCCCAAAGGAAAACATACTTGGTCACCACGTGACCAAGCCTCAACATGATCTCAATATGCACATGCTCATCATTTAATCATCATCAAATCACCACAAGACGATAGCATCATACGACAATAGAGCATAAACATATTTGAAGCATCCACAAATCTTAAACCAACAACATGCCAACAATCTCATTATGCTATCACATATCGAAAAAACACTCAAACATGACTAATCAATCACAACCACGAATCAAACAATGCACTTGCCTTAACCGCATGAGAATGGAGGACGTGAAGACGGTGCTGCCTCTGGAACCAAACCCCCACCTAATACATTAAGAACATAAACTAAGACCACAGTAACGAAAAACATGAATTATATAAGCGAACTCATCAAATAGTAGATTGCAACGCGATCCCAACCCCACATTCCTAAGTGCTGAACTGCCCTCTGTGAACAGTCAAGTTCTAAAATTCATAACTTTCACTACAGGGATCCAAATAAGGTGTTCTTGGACTTCATTGAAAGGTTATCAAATTTTCCAACTAAACCTAGTTGGTGAGCTCCCCTGATTCGGCTATCTAAAATCACTTTTAAGCCGATTAACAAAACATCGATTTCACGTCAGACTTTCTGGACAGAGCACTAAAACTATCATAACTTTCAGCTCGTTTATCCAAATTTTGCGTTCTTGTGCTTCCCTGAAAGCTACGATAATTATCTACAACTTTCATTATACTGATATCCTCTAATTCTCTCTTTAACTGATCGTAAAGGTTAGATTACTAAAACCTGTCCAAAAACTGACAGAGTTGCAGAACAGCCGCACCAATAAATTCATAACTTTCGCTACAGAGGTCGAAAAATTATGTTCTAGCACTTCATGGAAAGCTATTGACGTCCTCTACAACTTCTTAGGAGACGTCCGAGACTGAATCCGCACTTAACTATATCAAAACGTCTCTCTAACACGATCTGCCCTTAGGCGACAGAACTACCGACATTGATTAACTATCCAAAACGCATCGGATCAAAGGGGAATTGAGGTTACCCTTGAAGAATCGTAGGAGATGACGAACCACCCCTACGAAGGAGATCCTCTCCTCTTCCCCTTCCTCTTCTTCTTCTTCTTCTTCTTCTTCTTCTTCTTCTTTTTGGTGGCGGCACGAGAAGGAGCAGCGTAAGGAGGCGGGCGACTGTTCATGGGGAGTATCTTGTAGCAGTGGCGGCTCTGTAGCACGCCGTGCTACAGTACCACCCTAGGGTTTCCCCTCTTTTAATGGTGGTGGCCCCTCACAGGCCTCCCGCCAAAGCACGAGGCCCAGGTTGTCGAATAATTGCACAAACCCCTCTAATCCTCTGTTAATTCTATTTTTTCTAGTTGGTTCTTCTCTCTAATACTTTCTTTTCACTTAAATAGACTTGGTATTACATTCTACCCCCTTAAACAGCAATTGACCCCAAATTCTTCTCACCGATCCACTTGAATGAGCACCGAAATCGAACTTAACAAGTGTTAACACCTACAGGCGTGAACGACTTTGCATAAGGCTCGCGCATACGAGACCTCTAGCTTCCAAGTCATTTTCCTCTCGGACATATGGGACCACCGCACCTTGATGCAATTGGCGTATACGCCTCATTACACTTATCGACGACCGGAACCACTTAACGAATAGGACTTGAAGATGCGACATTACTCATTGGTTAACAGATCTTATGAAACCTCACACTCCAAATACCTCAAGCCTCCTCGAACACCGAGTCATACAAAGCGTTATATTCCCGATCCAGGACTCGAGATAGTTCTAGCAATTTGCCATCTTCCGGTATCCCCACATCTTCGGAACAACCAAATATACTTTAGGCTATCTATCTCTTCGGTCTAAACCACAAAAATTGCACGTAAACATATGGAACTCTTGTTCCATCGCTCAGTCGACCTCTTCATCATAACAATTAGATCCTCATTAAGCAGGGATATGCAAAAAAACTTATTTTAGTCAAGTTTTAATAATCAGATTCAACTGAAAACAAAGGATTCACAAAGCAATTCCAACTTTCCTCCAAAACACTCAAATCCAAAATCAGAGATTCTTCACGAAAACCTTCCATTCTTCCAACTCGGCAGTTTGCAACTAAACACCACATAAGCCAAAAGAGAATTCGCTCGAATGTCCAAATCAATTACTTCATTTATTTTCCTGAACTGGACAAAACCACCTTATCAACATAAGTCAACTCAAATTGTACATGATCTCCATTATAAAAAAAAAAAACCAATTCAAGCAAGAGCCAATGGAGCACTTCTCTACTCGAGGGATCATTCTTTTCTCAGATGTTTATTTAAGAAAAAATCCCTTTCCTTTTTCATGGGTGTGCAGAATTATCACACTAACTCCTCCCTCTTAACCGACAATCTCAAAATGATCCTCAAACCGAAAGAACAACTATACTTATTTAGAGAGACTCTTCTAATCCACAAAAGGATTCTCTAGTCCACTCCTATCCCAAAGGAATTATTTGACAAATGGTTTCCAACGCCTCAATAGAGATTTTCACCCACAACCACATCAACTCATTACATTAAAGATAATCAACTTGAGTTCTCGGCACACATACTCATTTACTTTACCCAAAGTATTCTATCAAAGATCAACATACTATTCAAATTCGCCTGTTCATCTACCTCTACACATACTATTGGGTCTCCAAGATCCTATCATAAAAATACAAAGCCCAAATTCAACCTCCAAGTTTTCTACCATGAGTTTTCGGTATAATTGATAGGAAATCCTTAAATTCGTTTACTAAAATTTCACATAGCTCACAATAACCTCGGTTATTATTATCAACATTCCTCACTAATCAGTAACCGCCAAGGCGATTTATTTCACCAATCTTAGGCCTCTAATCCACACCAATCCAATTCGGTTACACAACTACAATATACCCATTCGCAATACTCTAATTGATTGACCACGATTCAAACATACTCAATTACCAACGTCAATAAATAAATAAATTCTTGACCAAGTTATACTTAGAGATAATCTAACTCCCAAAGGGTTACTCATCGAGGCGAATCATACGACAATAACTCAACAATTCTCGCTATCCTATTAATTAGCACAACACTTAGGTTTCTCCACACGCTACTCTCATTAACCTTCACCATCAAAACTCTTCTACACAATCTTACTAAGTATCCAAATACACAATCTTACTAAGTATCCAATTGCGATACTCTAATAAATTTATCAAGAGTCCATACTTTCGATAATCCCAACATCCCAACATGGACAAATGTTCTTTGGATCATAATTAAGTCATAGGTTCCATTGGTTGTAACACTAATCAATTTTATTTCATCGACAAACCTTCCATTTAAATATAACTCCTCTAGGTATTATAGGTCAAAAACCAATTCACTATCTCTCGCTCTTCAAATAGCTTGGTTCCCAAAATTTCACCACTATCATATACTTGTCTACCACCAACCAATCGCCATAATACACTTTATAAGACTTTGGCAACACAAGTTGGTTAATTCCTTTCTCAAAAGGAAGAAACAACCAAATACAAGTTTTCAACGCACAAGAAAAATGTTGCTCCTCGGAGTGAACCCGAGACCAACGAAGCAGTCAAATATTAATGATCTGGAAAACAAAATACAGTCAGTAAATAAGGGCACATGTCCCACAATAAGGAACTTTCAAACCTCCATAAATCATAATAAAACAACTGCTATGGAAACCCAAGAAACTCTTAAGCTTTAACAAGAAAAATTACAGATCACAATTCTTAACTCCAACCTCAAATACTTATGGTACACATTTTAGTTAACAAAGAAAGAAATTTTCTTTTATTACAACACTACTTAGGAACCAAACCACATTAATCACTTAGGAACCAAACAAAACCTTCCCACAGTCACATTGCTCAACTAATTTCATCTACTACATAATTCATGAACTCTAAAAGATCACGAATGCAAAACTCCAAACATTTCATTTAATCCATATTATGAAAAGCAATCAACTTACTTTCTCTCTAGAAGAATTATCACCACTCACAATCTCTTGTAGACTGTATTTCTAACATCAAGAGTAATTCACTCTTAACAAGATTCGTTATTGTCAACCCTTCCTTTAAAAAGTCCTCAAAAGCTTTCCAAATTGTTATATACTAGATTATCATCTCATCCTTAATTGAGGGTATACCAAATTCTTACAACCTCACTACAACAACCACTTTATTTTAGAGGGAACCGACTACACAATTTAAAGGTTATTCCAAAACCCTTCCATCAAAGACATACTATTATCCGATAGTTCTACCATCACGTAAACATTGTTCATCCATTAAATCCCATCAGTTTATCTTTTAGTGATGCTCAACACCAAACTTTAATAGACAATAATTGCACCTAGCGATTACATACAATCACTAAGTATCCACCAAAGGTTACTCCAAGATTAATATCCACTAAGACAATAATTTAACTCCTTTTGAACTTAACCATCTCAAATGGTTAGATTAATCCATTGAGATCAGTTAATCTAATTTACCAAAGAAGTTTACCAAATGTATCACTCTTAATGATCAACTCAATTCATCAATGTTCCACACTTCTTATCAACTCTATTGATTACAATTAGATATAACCATACTCTTAATCACAGCTCATCAAGAATTACTACAAGAAACTTTCAAATTTATCAACTTTCCTTTCAAGGATCTTAGTTTGATCGATCATGCACACACTGCAGACCTAACCTGATAATCCATATCATATCCATTAATTGCTTTGATTATAACCTATCACTTAACCAAGACAAAACATCGCTAAAGGGTTAACATCTTCTTTCATAAAAGAGAACTATTAATCTTCAACACTCAAAATACCCAAGAGAGATACATTGAGTCAAAGTCTCCACGTACTAAAGGACCTGTAAAAGAAAACTTTCATTAACCAAAAGCATCAAGCGAATAAATAGATCAAGTTTTCCAATAAAAAAGACAAAACTCCAATACAAAGGTCAATCTTGACAATTAACAAAGTTCACCAACCGCGAGAATAACTCAACAGTTGGGAAAATAATAGTTGATTTACAGGACAAATTAAGCCAAAGGAAACACATAACTTTTTCAAAACAACCCATCAACCGCAATGAACTAATACCCAAGAGAAACTCATCAACCACAACCGGATAAGAGTTGATCAAATCCAAATTCAAGGAAGAGAACAACTCTTCTAAAGATACTCACTATCAACACTTGTACTAAGATATCCGAGGTAACCACTTCCCTATTCTCACATCATGACGGTGGTGTAACTCAGTAAAACCGGGCCACAACCACGACCTCAACCTCTCAAGATGGGTTATCCCCTCACATAATAATTATATAATCAATTAATGAGCAATCATACTCAATTCATACCAGCAATCATCAATACGATATAACGGAAACGAAAATGCAATGCTATGCCCATTCCCATTCTACTGTGCACTAGTGTGTCAACTTTTTAAGTTCATTAACCATTACAAAATTTTAGCAATTTAAGTTGCCTAAGTTGTAAATCCAATCACCACGGACCTATCGCCCGCTCGATACCAAGCAGTAACACCTAGCCCGCCATGAGCACAGGAATGCTCTTGAACTAACATTAAATAACACTAACCAAGGCAATTGCTAATAAATTTAGTGGAACCTCCTTGTAAAACAGTTACAAAGGGATTCCAATAGACATGTAAATCATAAATAAGTAAATCATCAACTCTAATCCACAATAAATAATCAAATCATGCTAAGTGACTAACAAAACTAGAGAAGTATAAAGTTCCACTACTCATAATTATTACACTTAATCCATTGCATGAAACATAACATAATAACCTTTGAGCAATTAAGCCCAACACTAAGAAACATGGTCTGAAGTTTAATTCATCTTTATTTGGTTCATGATGTGTGTGTGTGTGTGACTATCACTCTATTTCCCCCATGCATGTCGTTCTTGGATCGGGTACCTAAAACAACATTAAAAGCAAGAGTGAGTCCACAAACTCAGCAAATCTGAGAATAAAAGCTATAACATCAGCATCCATACATATAGGAGATCAACAATAATACATCTCACATGCAAATACAATGCTCAAGGATCCTTTCTCTTTATCTTTCTTTGTGCATTACACGTAATGCAAAGTATGCAACCGTCGCCGCATACCCATGCTCATGCGCACTGCGCACAGGACCAATTGCCAATACTACTGCAAGTATTGGGGACCTCAAGCCCACACTCCACAGTGTGGGGATCTCGAGCCCGTCACCTTCATGACGGGATCCCAAGGAAAACATACTTGGTCACCACGTGACCAAGCCTCAACATGATCTCAATATGCACATGCTCATCATTTAATCATCATCAAATCACCACAAGACGATAGCATCATACGACAATAGAGCATAAACATATTTGAAGCATCCACAAATCTTAAACCAACAACATGCCAACAATCTCATTATGCTATCACATATCGAAAAACACTCAAACATGACTAATCAATCACAACCACGAATCAAACAATGCACTTGCCTTAACCGCATGAGAATGGAGGACGTGAAGACGGTGCTGCCTCTGGAACCAAACCCCACCTAATACATTAAGAACATAAACTAAGACCACAGTAACGAAAAACATGAATTATATAGCGAACTCATCAAATAGTAGATTGCAACGCGATCCCAACCCCACATTCCTAAGTGCTGAACTGCCTCTGTGAACAGTCAAGTTCTAAAATTCATAACTTTCACTACAGGGGTCCAAATAAGGTGTTCTTGGACTTCATTGAAAGGTTATCAAATTTTCCAACTAAACCTAGTTGGTGAGCTCCCCTGATTCGGCTATCTAAAATCACTTTTAAGCCGATTAACAAAACATCGATTTCACGTCAGACTTTCTGGACAGAGCACTAAAACTATCATAACTTTCAGCTCGTTTATCCAAATTTTGCGTTCTTGTGCTTCCCTGAAAGCTACGATAATTATCTACAACTTTCATTATACTGATATCCTCTAATTCTCTCTTTAACTGATCGTAAAGGTTAGATTACTAAAACCTGTCCAAAAACTGACAGAGTTGCAGAACAGCCGCACCAATAAATTCATAACTTTCGCTACAGAGGTCGAAAAATTATGTTCTAGCACTTCATGGAAAGCTATTGACGTCCTCTACAACTTCTTAGGAGACGTCCGAGACTGAATCCGCACTTAACTATATCAAAACGTCTCTCTAACACGATCTGCCCTTAGGCGACAGAACTACCGACATTGATTAACTATCCAAAAACGCATCGGATCAAAGGGGAATTGAGGTTACCCTTGAAGAATCGTAGGGAGATGACGAACCACCCCTACGAAGGAGATCCTCTCCCTCTTCCCCTTCCTCTTCTTCTTCTTCTTCTTCTTCTTCTTCTTTTTGGTCGGCAGCACCAGAAGGAGACGGCGCAAGGAGGCGGGGGCGGTACTGTTCATGGGGAGTACTGTAGCAGTGGCGGCTACTGTAGCACGCCGTGCTACAGTACCACCCTAGGTTTCCCCTCTTTTAATGGTGGTGGCCCTCTGGGCCTCTGGGCCAAAGCACGAGGCCCAGGTTGTCGAATAATTGCACAAACCCCCCTCTAATCCTCTGTTAATTCTATTTTTTTCTAGTTGGTTCTTCTCTCTAATACTTTCTTTTCACTTAAATAGACTTCGGGTATTACACTAATCAATTTAACAACAAAATAGCAATGCATACATAGAAGTTAAACAAAATATTAGACTTTAAAAGTAATGGGATCAAATGGGAAATGATCAAATCGCTTGCACGCTTGTCGTTGCTCAAGCTCATTGCGGAGGATCGTTCTCGGGGTTACCGCAAATGTCGAAGCCTAAGCGAAAGAGTGAAAACAACCAATAAGACGAGCAACACTTAAACAAAAGAGCAAACAAAAATTATCCAAACGCGACGAAATTTATACACAAGGTAAAATACGAATATACCTAGTCATAGAAACTGGAAAAACTTAATTTGGATTTGTGGTGCAAAAGATATCCCCTAAAAACCTATTTTCGGCCATAATTAGGTACTGTAGCAAAAATATTTTCTAGAAATATTTTGAAGCTGAAACTTTTATGGTAGTTAGCGAAAACCGGTAGATCGAGAAAGAGGCGACGTGGCTAACCCACAGCCGCAGATCTCAGATCCAACGGACGACATTGAACCACGCGCGGCGGTTTGAACTCTCGCGCGCGAGAGGGAGGCAGCGGCTTTGGACCATCGATCGTGAGATGGACGGCTCACAAGCAACGCGACACGATGCACAACAGCACGATCTCTAAAATCGGCGCGCAGATCTAGGGACGGACGGCGCACAACGGGCCACGTCGCGCACCCGCCTGGCGCGTCCGACAACGCGGCCGAAGGCTTCACCGGCAAAACGCCGGCGACCAAAGGCACGGCGGCGGGAGTAAATGCCAGAAATGGGTGCGCAATAGCATCGCGCACCCTCTGGTACCACCCACACCGACGGTGGTGGACGAGCGCGCGCGGCGACGAGGGGCGCGCGGTAAAATGACAACGACGATAAGCGGCAAAGAGCTCCGCGGCGGTCCATTCAAGCGGTGCCCGAGCATCTAGGGACTACCAGGTGCTACCCGACGGACGCGGAGGTGCGAGCGGCGGGGCTCCGGCGAGCTCGCGGCGGCGAAGCTCGCGGCGGCAACAATGGCGGCAACGAGGAAGATCACGAGCCACAATAATGAGCCGCGGGATCAAGATAGGTTGCATACAACCCACTGATGCTACCATAGGGAGGAATTGGAGAGACAAGGCCTCATCGGCTCTGGAGACGAAGAAGGGTGCTCGCGGCCGAATTGGGAAATCAAAATCCGGTGCTCCCATTGAAGCAACCTGAAATGGGGCGGTTGTTAAGCACCACCGAGGTGAGAGGGAGGTGCAGGAGCAAGGAGGGAGCGAGGAACCACTGGAGCACGGCCTTCACCGAAGCTCCGCCAAGCAACAATGGCGACGAGGAGATTTTGGCGCTCGGGAGCTCCACAAGGCGATGGGTGCAGGAGAGCTCAAGGGTGTGTAAAGGAGGATAAAGGAGGACAATGGGGGCTTAAGTAGGCACGAGGAGCGAGAGGGCACCGTTGGCGCCTCGGGTTCCCGCTGCGGCTGCGTCGCCGTGAGCGACGGGAGCGATTGAGACGCGGCGACTAAGCGGGCGGTGGGAGGCGGGCATTTAATGCGCTGCAGAGAGCCGTTGACGAAGACGGAGGTGACAGGGCACTGCGCACCCACGCTCGACTCCGCCATGGCGCAGCGCCGCGCGAGCTAGAGGAGGACGACGATGGCCAGCCGTCCAATTTGCATCCAAGGGCTAGCGCGCGAGCACGTTGAAGCGGCATCGGGCAAATGTGGGCCGTGCGATGGAAATCCAACGGCCGAGAATCAGAGGCAACCGGAGTTGTCCGAATGCTTACACGAATGAGAGCCATTCGATGGAGATCCAACGGCTGATGACGCGCGCGCTCGCTCGACCGCGCCGGGGGCGGTTAGTTGACTCGGCCGAGTCAGTTGGCTCGAGCCCGAGTCTGACTCGCACCCGAGGAACAGTGAAAACCAGTTAGGGTTTGATTTTTGAACTGAAACTTTGGGGATTTAATTGAGGCATCAAATCAACTCCAAAATTTATGAAATTTTAACTGGAGCTTCCTGACCTTAGGGTTAACCTTCCATAAAATTTCCAGAGGTTTTTGTGCAATGAAATTTTCTCAAGAAATTCCAGAAGGTGATTTCAGAGGTTTGACCAAGGTTTGACTTGCCTCTAAAATATTTCAAATAATTTCCAAAAATTATGAAATAATTCAGAGGTGTTACCATGCAACCCTAGAACCAAGGAAAATTATTTCCAAGGGTTTGACACCCGACTTGACCAAGGAGGTTGTTGACTTTAGATAATTGAGGGTTTTGATTTTGAATTTCCCAAAATTCTTTTACAAGAATTTTCAGAGAAGTTCAAAAGCACAAGGATGTAAGAAAAGTTTTAATTTACCCTCAATTTCTTACATTTGAAACACAAGCCAAAATGGGGATGTTACAAAACCTCCCCCCCCCTTACAAAAATCTCGTCCCGAGATTTGGTTCACTCGGAAAAGAAAGAGGGGTAGTCTGCATGGAGACGATCTTCTCGCTCCCAAGTAGCCTCGTCCTCGGAATGGTTTGACCACTGAACTTTAAGGAGCTTGATGGTCTTGTTCCTTGTTCTTCGCTCAGCCTCCTCGAGTATGCGAACAGGGTGCTCGCGATAGGTCAAATCTTCCTGAACATCAAGAGTTTCTAACGGAGCTTCCTCTGTTGGAACACGGTGGCACTTCTTTAGCTGGGACACATGGAAAACATCATGTACCCCCGCAAGTGCAGCAGGCAACTCCAACTTGTAGGCGACAGCTCCCTTCTTCTCGATAATACGGTAAGGACCGACATATCGAGGAGCTAACTTGCCTTTGACACCAAAACGCTCGTGACCTTTCGGAGGAGAAACCTTGAGATAAACGGTCATTGGGCTTGAAGCTCAACTCACGACGACGGCGATCCGCATAGCTCTTTTGCTCGGATTGAGCGTGCGTAGCGATCACGAATGAGTCGGACTTGACCTCGGCCTCATTAATCGAGTCGGGCCAAAGAAAGGTCTCTCACCGGTCTCGGACCAGTTCAACGGGTTCTACACTTTCTCCCGTATAAGGCCTCGAATGGTGCCATGCCGAGACTGGCTTGGAAACTGTTGTTGTAAGAAAACTCGGCGAATGGCAAGCACTTCTCCCAATGCTTCCCATAAGAAAGGACACAAGCTCGCGACATGTCCTCTAATACTTGGTTGACCCTCTCGGTCTGACCATCTGTTTGGGGGTGATATGTTTGTCTTTGAAAGAAAGACGAGTTCCCATAGCTTCTTTCAAGCTATGCCAGAACTGGGAAGTGAAGATGGACCCACGATCAGAAATGATCTGTAACAGCCCCAAGTTTATAAACAGTAATAAAATACTTTATGAACAGTAATGAGGTGCTGTTCATAGCATTACTGTTCATTTTACACTTTAGGCGACATGTTACAAGTTAAAACCTTCCTTTTAGCCAAAACCCTAAAGAACCATTTGAAGTCTTAAAGGAATACAAGATAAAACTTGTATTATGACTGGAAGTATTTTTATTAAAGCCTAGATAAATTATCTTGGCTAAAAATATTTTGTTGCATTTTAGAAATTATTTGGGCTTAAAGAAAAATTTATTGTCTTTAAATAAATATTTTCGGGTTAAAATAAATATTTATGTATTTTACAAAGTGATCATGTGGTTTATAAAATTTATCTGGGAAATATGTTATCCTAGTAGCATCTAGTAGAAATTTCATGAATTTACAAATTTATTTGCTATTTTTAAAAGCCCAGTCAAACCTTTGCATATTTGAATAAGGCTTGGTCAACTAAACCGGTCTAAACCTAAACCCTTGCACTGTAGCGACTCGGTCTCATGTGGTTGGGTCCAACCCAGTGCACCGGTCCGGCTCTGTCACGCTCGGCGCGAGCCCGAACTCCACGCGTGATGTGCACCGTCGATCTTCAATCGAACGGGCGAAGCTATAACACCCCGCGAGCTGTCCACGTATGCGTTTTAATCTCCACCGTTGGATCTTGATCTAACGACCGAGATTGGTGTATGCATTCGGACGACTCCGGATCCCCTCACGATCTCAGCTGTTCATTCTTGATCTAACGGCGTCGCTTATTTCAGTTTGAAATCAGAGGTGCGCTCTTTTCTGGGCCATCAGATTCAAATCCTACGGCGCTCCTTTTTAATCGTGCGCTGTTAAGGCCCAAATCTAGTGGGCCGTTGGATTTCGATCGTAAGGTCTAGATTGGTGTGTGCAACCGGACCATCCGGTTCATTTTCCAATCTCGACCGTAGGAAGCCCATCTAACGGCGCCGCGTCGTCGCACTTAAGAGCGGTGACGTGTATCCCTTTTAATTGATCGTTGGATCTTAATCCAACGTCTCTCTTTGAAAGCGGAGCCCCGAAGCCTTCGGGATTTCGTTTTAATCTCGATCAACCGATCTAGATCGTGCGGTCCATATTAACTGGTACCGATTCAAATCATTTAATCTCTCTATTTATCACAGCCGTCCATTTCCAATCGGACGGCTGACATTCGTTTGAACCTTTGTGAGGCGCGCGCGGCTGTGACTGCCAGCGGGACCCACATGTCAGACGATTCTTATCATCTTCCTCGTCTCTCTGTGCGCAGCTCTCTCTGGAAATCAAGGGGAGGTTTATCCCAAAGTTTTTGCAACTAATTTTTGGGATAATTAGCCTAAATGGACACCTCATCAAGCTCTAGACTTTTCCCAATTGTCCTGTAGCTCAACTCCCTTATATATAAACCCTAGCTTTTGAACTGCAGCCATTGTTGACCATCAAGCTCACTTTCTTCCTTGTCGCTTGGTGGGATTTTGCTCCTATCCTTTGCTTATCCATCCTTAAGCAATTGGTTTTACCTTGCATTAAAGATTCGGCATCTTTGCAAAGTTAAATCGAATTTATATCTCTGTCGATCAACTTTGAATTTTCGAATCTTGGTATCTTTCCTATCTTTGGTAAGCCAAAACCCTAGTTTTGATATCTTGAGTATCTTAGGAAGTTTAGAAGCTCCTGTGAATCATTCTTTTGAACATCAGTAGCTTTAACTTGCTACAAACTGAAAAGTTGATATTATACCTTTTCGGTTTTCCATGTCATTTTCAAGACCTAGGGTTTCTCCTGTCAACTTATCATCTTATTTAGGTTTCGACTAAACCCTAGTAGCATGACAGGTTGATCTTTCAATTCTTGTCATCATCTATTTTAACTTCTAGTTGAGATCTGTCTCTGTTTCTTTTTGTCGGTTTAACCGACAAAAATGAATTTCTTCTTAGTTGTTGTAATCTAACTAGTTAGGGTTAGACTAAGGTTGGTTTGGGATATTAATTACCCTAAAAGATCATGCTAAGTTTCATTTATGAACTTTTGCATGTTCTATACTCCTATTTCCGAAAATTGCAGTCTGTCCTGTTTTCAGTGCTTTTAAAATCTGAAAACCGGGACTTTGCACTAAACTCCAATTTCTGCCTTTTGAAAGCAGTAAGTGATATTATGGGTTATTATTTTTATTATTGGGGTAGATACAACTTAAGCATACTGTTAAGCTTGCATTTTCATATTGATCATACATCTTCCTTTCATTTTGTACTTGTTGTCGATTTTGGTATTTATTGGAGTTTATTGTCTCTTTTTAGAATCTGGTTCTTCTGAAATCCTTGAACCTATTTCTGAGCAACCAGAGCCTGCAACAGGAGTTTATTACTACCAAGGCAAGCATCCTCTTTGCACCATATTGATCCCAAATTTTGTACAATAGATTTTACAACTCAGTGATATCTCATGCATGCTATTTTTTCAAAATACAAAATGTGATCTGTTAGTAGTTAGTTATGACCAAACATGATGGATTACCTCAATTGTCACCATACACTTAACCCTAGCATAGTACTGTATATCATAACCTATATTTTTTTAGTTTTAGCTTAGACATGCAGTCTAGAGATTTTAGAGTTTGACAAGCATATCTTGTCAAACATGGGAATCACAACTGAACTATTGTTATTTTAAACTCTTTGTCCAGTCTCTTTAAATCAGTCTTGTATTTGAAATTCAAATTGATCTGGACAAGAGGAAGCTAGTGATGGTGCTTTTTGCACAAGATTGGGTTTGTGGTGGACTTGTCCGGTTAATTAAGGACCGAACTCGACTATTCAGTTCAAGTCCCCACGTACTTCCACATACGATGTATGGGCGCTGTTTGGTTAAGTAAAATGTTGAGACTATTGAGTTGGAAACAGAGAGTAAGGATATGTGTATTGACCTTGTATGGCATAGATGCTCGTCCGAGGACTGCGTTTTATGCCATGTGAGCTTGTATGTCGATGTCGATGTTCTTAGGAGGGTGAGGGCGTATATGTGCCTCGTCGCATATACGATACCTTAATGGTGCCGATAGCATTCTACTATGGGTAGGGAACCCATTCGTATTAAATTGTTTGGATCGGCACATCGACGCAACATGTGTGCCCGGTTAGGCGGATGCTATCGATCGTTGTTTGCGGGATCACCACACATGGGGTCCAACTCAATAGTGTTGGCTTGTTGAAAAATACCAAATCTTAGTTTCCCGGCCGGCATACCAAAGGAAGTATGTCATCATTCGGAGGCATCCAGAAGGCAACGGGCTAGCTAAGTCATGTGGGTAAAGATGTACACCCTGTGCAGGTATAAAGCTGTTCGAATAGCCGTGTCCACGGTCATGGACGATAACTTGAATTGATGTCACTGTATAGAAGCTTTGATTTTCAAAAATCTGGTTTTGTTTATTCGGGAATCAGGGAATCATGCACTGCATTATTTACTTTTATGTCATTTACTTACTGTTTCTAAACAAACTTTGATTTATTAAATTGCTTTGTCAAAAGTTAGTCTTTGTAGGTTAAGATGTATCGCTTATGCAAATTTGAACCTTTATACCTTCTGTTGTAACCTTATGCATGTAAAAACTCTACTCCTTTGAATAGGCTCTAATAACCACTTTCTTTAACTAGTTTGTGTAAGACTTGTTGAGTACCTTCCGTACTCAAGGTGCTATCACCTATTGTTGCAGGTGAGGACGGTTTTCTTTATGAAGTACCCGTTAGCGCCGATCATGGTGACGCTAACGAGTAACGCTACTTCTTTCCTCCACGCAATTGCTGCGGGTGGATGAGGCCATTGGTGGACTTTTTGATTTATTTTGCTTCCATTTGTTGAATATGTTGTAGTGACCAAGTCACTCTATATTGTAGTACTAAACCCGAATGTTGTAAACTTATGTTTAATAATGCAAATGTACGACTTGTATGTGTATGATGCAATGTTGTTAAAGGATATATATATGCAATGGTCATTGATCCGGGAACCATTGTGAGATATATATATATATCAGGATCTTGTTTATTGGAATTGTTACTTGTTGAATTTATACCTTTAGCATGATCTTTAATTGAGGCGAGATTGTTCCTTCATTAATAATCATGTTCTTGTATGAATTTAATTAAGTACATTTCCAATAACCCGGGGAGCCCACAGCGTTGGTATCAGAGCATACATTGCCTGTAGGTTAGAAGTAGCATTGCCGAAGTTATTAGAGAGTCTTCTGATAAAACTATTTTCAAACAGTAATGTATTTTCGAAAGTTTAAGTATGACATCTTTTATTTCTTATCCTTCTTAATATCAATTCTTGCCCAACTTTCTGTTGGTTTATTTAAAAGTGAATTGTCTCTTACCTTGTCCTTTTGTCTATAGATGAGTGGGTGGTATTTGGTCAAGGAGACCCGAGCCGAAGATGTTGATGGATTTCCAGCTTTACTTCGTGACATGATGTGGCGGGCTAATTTCACCTATCAGCCGGAGTACGCCATCTATCGACGAGACCGAGGACCAGGCATGGAGGAGTACCGTGCCTTCATTAACGTCATCGCTAGGCATGTAGCTGGCAGTGTTCCCTACTGTGTCCAAGCACTTGCCACCTCAGAGGCTATGGCGGTTCAGGAAGCTGCGAGTAGGATGATGAGCCTTCTTCGTCATGATTTGACGGAATTGTCTCAACCACCCTACGACCACTTCCCGAATCAAGGTCCTACCTCCGAAGTGAGCATGTTCGATGAGATACAGTTTGGCGAAGACCCCCAGGTGCGACAGTTGGCGAGGATGATCCGTATCATGGACCAAATCCATCGCTGTCTTGTGAGGGAGCTATGGGAAACTAGGCATCGCCTTAATGAGGCCCAGGAGTACCTGCTTCTTGGTGTTAACATGAACCGCGTTCCTCGCAATGTGCTTTATGGTGACAACGAGACCTCTCCTGCTGCTGCTGCACCACCTCTTTATCGACTTCCAGAAGTGGCCGGGTGTGTACCTGTTTATGGACAAGTGCGTCAAGCCCGGATGACTGCAGGCTTTCCTCGCACTCTGCGGACTGCACCCCCTGGAGGTCATCAGCCACTGTTGGGTTCCCCGAGGCGTCTCATTAGCCCTTTGGATCCTGTTGACATGGGTTCCCCTGGAGCTCATCTTTTGAATGAGTTTCCGGTGAACTTTAATCGGGATCTTTACGCTAGCACCTCGACGATGAATCCTCGTGGTTAAGTGTCTTTTAGTCTAGTACTTGCCCTTAAATAAAATGTATGTAATAGGGCAGTAGTATTTTGTACAAAGTATGTAAGTTTAACTTTCGGTTTGTAATCTGACATTATGGCCGACTATAATGTAAGACTGGAACCGAAATTTTTGTTGTATATATATGAGGTTTCTGGTTTGGTGTTAACTTGAATGCATAACATAACATGATGCATTATACATACAGTATTTGTTTCTTTTCTAATTGAAATCTTGTTTGTGTTTGCCGAGTATGTCCTTGTTGTGTTGTTAACCATGGTGTGGTAACAGGATGACAGGACCTACTACTCGTCTTATAGCGCAAAAATGGAGGGCATGTCGACTCCGTGCCTCATTCTCGGGAGGGCCGACCGAACCCTCCAGCTCTCAAGGTCCGCAAGGTGGTCCCCAGGACGAGGAGCTTCCTCCACCACCTTCGATGGCCGATGTGCTCATGCAAATTGAGCGCAACCGCATGGACCAGACGCGCATCTTGGAGCAGATTGCGCGCAATACTTCTTCTCCTGTTGCGTCAGCCGTCAGAGCAGGAGGCCACCATGTGCGTGGCGGTCTTGCGACTTTCAATGGACTAACCCGCCGGTGTTCTCGATTCTCGAGATCCCATGGAAGGCGAGGATTGGCCGGACCATTGAGAAGAAGCTTTTGATTGCTCAATGTTCGAGAGGAAAAGGTTCTTTTGCCGATTATCATTTCGATGGGCCGGCTAGCATATGGTGGGATAATCTTCTTGCCATTCAAACTGCTTTGGACATGTCCCTACTTGGGATGAGTTAGTGGAAGCTTTTCGCTAAGCTCATATTCTGAAGGGTCATGATGATCAAGCAACAAGAATTTCGCTCTCAAGCAAGGGCGAAAGTGCAGGATCGAATATCTTCATGAGTTCAACTTCCTTGCGGATATGCCTCGATGACGTTTCGATGACCTTCGTCGTCGAAACCGGTTCTTGAATGGGCTATCAAGAAAGCTGCAGATGGCGGTGGCTTTGCATGACTTGAAATTTCTCTCATTTGGTCAATAAAGCAATTGTGGCGAGAGTAAGAGCAAGGTGTTGGAGGAGTCACGCAAGCGACAGCGGACTTCTCAGTTTATTCCTGGTGGCAGTTCACCAAGGCCTCGTATGTGGTTGTCTAGACCACCACGAGCACCAGCTCCATTTTCACCAAGGCGGCGGTGTTTGCCCCTCGTCCATCTCCTCCCACGATCGATCGGGACCAAGTGGAAATCAGCCCCGTCCTGTTAACAATGTTAACCCAGGGGTTATCTGTTTTCATTGTGGTCGTCCGGGGCATTATGCCAACAAGTGTGTGGCAAAGCAGCAAGGATTGCCTCCTGTTCGACCATATCCGGTGGCTGCGCCAGCCAGCCTTTCGCAGAGGCCCCTATCAAAGCCGATCCGCTCCGTCCGTGGGCATGTGAACCGATCACTCATCAAGAGGCGGTGATACACGAAGTTGTTATGGGTATGCTCCTAGTTAATTTCAGTCCACTCATTGTTTTGTTTGACTCTGGAGCATCTCATTCTTTTGTTAGTAATCATTTTGTTGCTCAACACCAGTTAGACATGCATACCCTCCAACCATATTTTATTATTCAATCACACAGGTCGGTCTTTAAAACCGATCGGATCTGTAATGGGGTCAATATAACAATCCTTGGGGTAAAGTTTTTAGCAAATCTAATTGTGATTGACTCTAAAGGGTTGGACGTCATTTTGGGTATGGATTGGTGTCCAAGAACGTGGTCAAATCAATTGTTCCCAACGGTCTATTTCTATGACCAATGCGAGCGGTATTCAAGTTGTTTACCATTCCAAAACAATAGGCTCTCATCTTTGTGCTCACCAAGTTGATACCACTCCTTCTTTGGAGTTAGTACCAATTGTCAGTGAGTATGTTGATGTTTTTCCTGAAGACCTTCCCGGTTTGCCACCAGATCGGGAAGTGGAATTTGTTATTGAACTCGTTCTGAATCGCCCGATATCCAGGAGTCCTTATCGAATGCCTGTCAACGAGTTGGTTGAATTGAAGAAGCAACTCGGAGAATTGCTTGACAAAGGATTTATTCAACCGAGCTCCTCACCTTGGGGATGCCCGACAATCTTTGTCAAGAAGAAAGACAACACCTTGCGGATGTGTGTGGACTACCGTCCGTTAAATGAGGTCACCATCAAGAACAAATATCCTCTGCCTCGAATTGATGATCTTTTTGATCAGTTGGTTGGTGCCCGCGTCTTTTCAAAAATTGATTTGAGGTCGGGCTATCATCAAATCAAGGTTAGAGCTGAGGACATTCCTAAGACAACTTTTTCTACTCGTTACGGCTTGTACGAGTATACTGTTATGTCCTTTGGTGCGACCAATGCTCCGACTTATTTCATGAATCTTATGAATTCGGTGTTCATGGAATTCTTGGATAAGTTCGTTGTCGTGTTTATTGACGACATTCTTATTTATTCCAAGTCTGATGAAGACCATGAACAACATTTGAGGCTTGTGCTGGAAACACTTCGTCGGCATCGATTATATGCTAAGTTCAGCAAGTGTGCTTTCTGGCTCAGAGAGGTTGCATTTTTGGGGCATGTGTTATCTGAAGGAGGCATTGCTGTTGATCCAAGCAAGGTACAAGATGTGCTAAATTGGAAGCCTCCCAAAAGTGTCCCAGAGATCCAAGTTTTCTTGGACTTGGGTTATTACCGTAGGTTCATCAAAATTTCTCCAAAATTGCTAGACCTTTAACTCGGCTCTTGCGAAAGGGAAAAGTTTGAATGGTCGATAAGTGTGAGGAGAGTTTTGGCTTTTGAGAACTCTTTTAACCAAAGCTCAGTTCTTACTCTTAGGATGTTCTTAAGAGCTTTGACATTTATTGCGATGCATCTCGCCATGGGCTTGGCTGTGTGCTTATGCAAGAAGGCCGAGTTGTGGCATATGCATCCGGCGATTAGCCCTCATGAAGTTAATTATCCTACTCATGATTTGGAATTGGTTGCGTGGTCCATGCATTGAAGATTTGGCGACATTACCTTCTAGGTAATCGTTGTGAGATCTACACTGATCATAAAAGCCTGAAGTACATATTCACTCAATCTGATTTGAATATAAGACAAAGAAGATGGCTTGAACTGATCAAGGACTACGACATGGGTATTCATTATCATCCCGTAAAGCCAATGTTGTGGCGGGCGCTTTGCGTAAAGTCACAATGCAACTGCATATCTTCTCTACCTGCAGAAAAAGACTTGTGTGCTGATTTTCGGCGCTTAAGTCTTGAATTGGTGGGAGTAGGTTTCCTCGCTGCATTACATGTGGAGCCGACATTAGAATCTCAGATTCTGGAGGCCCAGAAAACTGATGCCGAGGTAGCTAAAATCAAGGGGAATATGAAAGCAGGTAAAGCCAACGAGTTTTCTGAAGATGATCGCGGTATAATTCGATATCGCAATCGTTTGGTAGTACCTGCAGATCCCCATCTGAGAAGTTTAATTTTCAGGGAGGCTCATAATTCCAAGTTTTCTTTGCATCCTGGGAGTACCAAGATGTACCAGGATTTGAAGAAAACATTTTGGTGGAGTCAAATGAAGAGGCAAATTGCTCAGTATGTTGCTGAATGTGATATTTGTCAAAGGGTTAAAGCTGAACATCTGAAGCCAGCTGGTACCCTGCAGCCTTTGCCTATTCCACAGTGGAAGTGGGAAGAGATCGGTATGGATTTTGTTACTGGTCTTCCCAAAACTTCCAAAGGGTCTGATGCCATTTGGGTAATCATCGACCGTTTAACTGGCCCATTTTATTCAGGTCAGGACCGATTTCAATGGCAAGCAACTAGCAGAGCTTTATATTGCTAGAATTGTTTGTCTTCATGGTGTTCCCAAAGTCATTGTTTCTGACCGTGGTCCTCAGTTTACTTCCCACTTTTGGAATAGCCTTCATCAGGCTATGGGAACTGAACTCTCTTTCAGTACTGCTTATCATCCTCAAACTAGTGGTCAAACTGAGAGAGTGAATCAAGTAATGGAAGATCTTCTTCGGTCCTATGTGCTATCTTATGGCAAGGACTGGGAGAAAGCTTTGCCATATGTGGAATTTTCTTACAATAATAGCTACCAAGCAAGTATTCAAATGTCACCTTTTAAAGCCTTGTATGGGAGAGCTTGTAGGACTCCATTGAATTGGTCCGAGTCGGGTGAAAGATCATTCTTTGGGCGGACTTGGTAAAAGAAGTCAAGAGCAAGTTAAATCGATTCGAGATTGCTTGAAAAACGCATGCCTCGTCAAAAGAGCTATGCTGATCATCGCCGTCGTGAATTGAGCTTTGAGGTAGATGATCATGTCTATCTTAAAGTGTCACCGATGAAGGGCACTCATCGTTTTCAGGTAAAAGGAAAGCTCGCACCTCGTTATATCGGACCTTTCCGAATAATTGCTAAGCGAGGAGCTGTAGCTTATCAATTGGAACTACCTGAATCCCTCTCAGCAGTGCATGATACTTTTCATGTGTCTCAATTGAAGAAATGCCTTCGTATTCCTATTGAGGCAACTGCTTATGAGCATCTTGATCTCCAACCTGATCTTTCTTATCAAGAACAACCAGTGCGTATCCTCGACACAATGGAACGCAGGACAAGAAATCGTACTGTCAAGTTCTTGAAAATTCAGTGGGCTAATCATTCCGAGGATGAAGCCACTTGGGAGCGCGAAGATCTGATGCAGATTGAGCACCCCCATCTTTTTGTTGTTTAGTACTTTCCTTTGGATCAAGAAAGGAAAGTTTAAACAAAGCAATGTAAACAAAGATGTAATAATAACACTATGTTGTTATGTAAAGTTCTTCTTTGTTATCCTTGAAGAAAATCAAGGCAACAGATGTTGAATTTCCTCATAAATCATTTTCACTTCACTTCTTCCTAATCTCTAACTTGTGCCAAATCTCGGGGACGAGATTTTCTTAAGGGGGGTAGGTTTGTAACAACCCCAAGTTTATAAACAGTAATAAAATGCTTTATGAACAGTAATGAGGTGCTGTTCATAGCATTACTGTTCATTTTTACACTTTGGGCAGCATGTTACAAGTTAAAAACCTTCCTTTTTAGCCAAAACCCTAAAGAACCATTTGAAGTCTTAAAGGAATACAAGATAAAACTTGTATTATGACTGGGAAGTATTTTTATTAAAGCCTAGATAAATTATCTTGGCTAAAAATATTTTTGTTGCATTTTTAGAAATTATTTGGGCTTAAAGAAAAATTTATTGTCTTTAAATAAATATTTTCGGGTTAAAATAAATATTTATGTATTTTACAAAGTGATCATGTGGTTTATAAAATTTTTCTGGGAAATATGTTATCCCAGTAGCTTCCAGTAGAAATTTCATGAATTTACAAATTTATTTGCTATTTTTAAAAGCCCAGTCAAACCTTTGCATATTTGAATAAGGCTTGGTCAACTAAACCGGTCTAAACCTAAACCCTTGCACTGTAGCGACTCGGTCTCATGTGGTTGGGTCCAACCCAGTGCACCGGTCCGGCTCTGTCACGCTCGGCGCGAGCCCGAACTCCACGCGTGATGTGCACCGTCGATCTTCAATCGAACGGGTGAAGCTATAACACCCCGCGAGCTGTCCACGTATGCGTTTTAATCTCCACCGTTGGATCTTGATCTAACGACCGAGATTGGTGTATGCATTCGGACGACTCCGGATCCCTCACGATCTCAGCCGTTCATTCTTGATCTAACGGCGTCGCTTATTTCAGTTTGAAATCAGAGGCGCGCTCTTTTCTGGGCCATCAGATTCAAATCCTACGGCGCTCCTTTTTAATCGTGCGCTGTTAAGGCCCAAATCTAGTGGGCCGTTGGATTTCGATCGTAAGGTCTAGATTGGTGTGTGCAACCGGACCATCCGGTTCATTTTCCAATCTCGACCGTAGGAAGCCCATCTAACGGCGCCGCGTCGTCGCACTTAAGAGCGGTGACGTGTATCCCTTTTAATTGATCGTTGGATCTTAATCCAATGTCTCTCTTTGAAAGCGGAGCCCCGAAGCCTTCGGGATTTCGTTTTAATCTCGATCAACCGATCTAGATCGTGCGGTCCATATTAACTGGTACCGATTCAAATCATTTAATCTCTCTATTTATCACAGCCGTCCATTTCCAATCGGACGGCTGACATTCGTTTGAACCTTTGTGAGCGCGCGTTCGTGGATCGCCAATGGACCCACATGTCAGACGATTCTTATCATCTTCCTCGTCTCTCTGTGCGCAGCTCTCTCTGGAAATCAAGGGGAGGTTTATCCCAAAGTTTTTGCAACTAATTTTTGGGATAATTAGCCCTAAATGGACACCTCATCAAGCTCTAGACTTTTCCCAATTGTCCTGTAGCTCAACTCCCTTATATATAAACCCTAGCTTTTTGAACTGCAGCCATTGTTGACCACTGAAGCTCACTTTCTTCCTTCTTTGCCGAAAGGATTTTGCTCCTATCCTTTGCTTATCCATCCTTAAGCACTGGTTTTACCTTGCATTAAAGATTCGGCATCTTTTGCAGGTTAAATCAGAATTTATATCTCTGTCGATCAACTTTGAATTTTCAGAATCTTGGTATCTTTCCTATACTGGTAAGCCAAAAACCCTAGTTTTGATATCTTGAGTATCTTAGGAACTTTAGAAGCTCCTGTGAATCATTCTTTTGAACATCAGTAGCTTTAACTTGCTACAAACTGAAAAGTTGATATTATACCTTTTCGGTTTTCCATGTCATTTTAAAGACCTAGGGTTTCTCCTGTCAACTTATCATCTTATTTAGGTTTCGACTAAACCCTAGTAGCATGACAGGTTGATCTTTCAATTCTTGTCATCATCTATTTTAACTTCTAGTTGAGATCTGTCTCTGTTTCTTTTGTCGGCTTAACCGACAAAATGAATTTCTTCTTAGTTGTTGTAATCTAACTAGTTAGGGTTAGACTAAGGTTGGTTTGGGATATTAATTACCCTAAAAGATCATGCTAAGTTTCATTTATGAACTTTTGCATGTTCTATACTCCTATTTCCGAAAATTGCAGTCTGTCCTGTTTTCAGTGCTTTTAAAATTTGAAAACCGGGACTTTGCACTAAACTCCAATTTCTGCCTTTTGAAAGCAGTAAGTGATATTATGGGTTATTATTTTTATTATTGGGGTAGATACAACTTAAGCATACTGTTAAGCTTGCATTTTCATATTGATCATACATCTTCCTTTCATTTTGTACTTGTTGTCGATTTTGGTATTTATTGGAGTTTATTGTCTCTTTTTAGAATCTGGTTCTTCTGAAATCCTTGAACCTATTTCTGAGCAACCAGAGCCTGCAACAGGAGTTTATTACTACCAAGGCAAGCATCCTCTTTGCACCATATTGATCCCAAATTTTGTACAATAGATTTTACAACTCCAGTGATATCTGTGCATGCTATTTTTCTGAAAATACAAAATGTGATCTGTTAGTAGTTAGTTATGACCAAACATGATGGATTACCTCAATTGTCACCATACACTTAACCCTAGCATAGTACTGTATATCATAACCTATATTTTTTTAGTTTTAGCTTAGACATGCAGTCTAGAGATTTTAGAGTTTGACAAGCATATCTTGTCAAACATGGGAATCACAACTGAACTATTGTTATTTTAAACTCTTTGTCCAGTCTCTTTAAATCAGTCTTGTATTTGAAATTCAAATTGATCTGGACAAGAGGAAGCTAGTGATGGTGCTTTTTTGCACAAGATTGGGTTTTGTGGTGGACTTGTCCGGGTTAATTAAGGACCGAACTCGACTATTCGGTTCAAGTCCCCACGTACTTCCACATGCGATGTATGGGCGCTGTTTGGTTAAGTAAAATGTTGAGACTATTGAGTTGGAAACATGAGAGTAAGGATATGTGTATTGACCTTGTATGGCATAGATGCTCTGGTCTGAGGACTGCGTTTTATGCCATGTGAGCTTGTATGTCAGTATCAGATGTTCTTAGGAGGGTGAGGGCGTATATGTGCCTCGTCGCATATACGATACCTTAATGGTGCCGATAGCATTCTACTATGGGTAGGGAACCCAATTCGCATTAAATTGTTTGGATCGGCATTACTGACGCAACATGTGTGCCCCGGTTAGGCAGATGCTATCAGTCGTTGTTTAAGCGGGATCAGCTCACACATGGGGGTCCAACTCAATAGTGTTGGCTTGTTGAAAAATACCAAATCTTAGTTTCCCCGGTCGGCATACCAAAGGAAGTATGTCATCATTCGGAGGCATCCGAAGGCAACGGGCTAGCTAAGTCATGTGGGTAAAGATGTACACCCCTGCAGGGTATAAACTGTTCGAATAGCCGTGTCCACGGTCATGGACGATAACTTGAATTGATGTCACCTGTATAGAAGCTTTGATTTTCAAAAATCTGGTTTTGGTTTATTTTCGGTTTGCATGAGGGAATCATGCACTGTACTGTTTACTTTTATGTCATTTACTTACTGTTCTAAACAAACTTTGATTTATTAAATTGCTTTATCAAAAGTTAGTCTTTGTAGGTTAAGATGTATCGCTTTATGCAAATTTGAACCTTTATACCTTCCTGTTGTAACCTTATGCATGTAAAAACTCTACTCCTTTGAATAGGCTCTAATAACCACTTTCTTTAACTAGTTTGTGTAAGACTTGTTGAGTACCTTCCGTACTCAAGGTGCTATCACCTATTGTTGCAGTGAGGCGGTTTTCTTTATGAAATACCCGTTAGCGCCGATCATGGTGACGCTAACGAGTAACGCTATTTCTTTCCTCCACGCAATTGCTGCGGGTGGATGAGGCCATTGGTGGACTTTTCATTTATTTTGCTTCCATTTGTTGAATATGTTGTAGTGACCAAGTCACTCTATATTGTAGTACTAAACCCGAATGTTGTAAACTTATGTTTAATAATGCAAATGTACGACTTGTATGTGTATGATGCAATGTTGTTAAAGGATATATATATGCAATGGTCATTGATCCTGGGAACCATTGTGAGATATATATATATATCCGGGGATCCTGTTTATTGGAATTGTTACTTGTTGAATTTATACCTTTAGCATGATCTTTAATTGAGGGGCAGTACTGTTCCTTCATTAATAATCATGTTACTGTATGAATTTAATTAAGTACATTTCCAATAACCCGGGGAGCCCACAGCGTTGGTATCAGAGCATACATTGCCTGTAGGTTAGAAGTAGCATTGCCGAAGTTATTAGAGAGTCTTCTGATAAAACTATTTTCAAACAGTAATGTATTTTCGAAAGTTTAAGTATGACATCTTTTATTTCTTATCCTTCTTAATATCAATTCTTGCCAAACTTTCTGTTGGTTTATTTAAAAGTGAATTGTCTCTTACCTTGTTCTTTTGTCTATAGATGAGTGGGTGGTATTTGGTCAAGGAGACCCGAGCCGAAGATGTTGATGGATTTCCAGCTTTACTTCGTGACATGATGTGGCGGGCTAATTTCACCTATCAGCCGGAGTACGCCATCTATCGACGAGACCGAGGACCGTGCATGGAGGATGGATTGGTTGTCCCAAAGACTTGGGGCGATTGATTGTTCAAATATCCTCTCGCCCGCATTGATGATCGCTTTGACCAGCTTGTCCGAGCCCGTGTTCTCCAAGATTGATTCGAGATCGGGCTATCATCAACGGATCGTCGCTGAGGATATTCGAAGACGGCTTTCACTACTCGTTATGGCCTATACGAGTACACCGTCATGTCTTTCGGTCTAACCAATGCTCCACTTTGTTCATGAACCTTATGAATTCAGATTCATGGAGTATTTGGACAAATTTGTGGTGGTCTTTATTGATGATATTCTTATCTATTCCAAGATCAAGCAGAGATGCCGAAGCATCCAAGATTATTTTGGGCAAGTTGCGGGAGCATCACCGTATGCAAAGTTCAGCAAATGTGAGTTCGTTGAAGGAAGTGGCATTTTGGGCCATGTTCTTTCAGTCGAGGAATAGTCAGAGATCCAAAGAAAGTCACGATGTTCTATCTTGGCCACCAAGTCGGCCACGATGATGCTGGAGTTTTCTTGGTCTAGCGGGCTACTACGCCGCTTTATCGAGAACTTTCCAAGATCGCAGCCAATGACCGAATTGCTCAAGAAGGACAAGAAGTTTGTGTGGTCCTCTGCTTGTGATGAGAGCTTTGAGCTCAAATAACATTGACTTCACTCCACCCGCATTGCAATACTCGATGATCCAAGAGCAGAACCTGCACTTCTTGCGAATTTCAGCGCCTCAACTTGGGTTTGTTGAGCACGTTCCCATCGCCTCGACAGCAACCAACCTTGGTGGATCAAATCAAGTCAAGACAAAGAATCGATGTTGGTATGGCAAAATCAAGCGTAACATCGTGATGGTTTAAATGCTTTACGTAAGATGAGCACGGTGTTGTGTGGTTTGGGCAGCCTTGTGGTCCCAAAGGTCCCTGCATTATGGGATTTGATTCTTCAGAGGCCCATGATTAGCCTTTGTCCATCCATCCCGGGCCACCAAAATGTATCAAGATCTCGCCGAGATTCGTGGACTCGCATGAAGCGCGATTGCCTGTTCGCTGCGGATGTGGACGATGTTGTCGCGCCAAGGCCGAGCATCGGGCCCAGTCGGTCTTCTTGACCCTTGCCTATACCAGAGTGGAAGTGGATTCAGAGGCATGGATTTCATCAACTGGTTTGCCCTGCTCATCCAAGGGAAACACGCCATTTGGGTTGTCATTGTGAAGCTAACTAAAGTGGCGCATTTCCTTCGGTCAAGAGTCACCCGTGGAACCTCTAGCCGAGCTCTATGTATCAAGGATTGTGAGTTTGCATGGTGTACCCAAGACGATTGTGTCCGACCTGGGCGTTGTTTACCTCTCTGTTTTGGCATAGTCCGCAGGAGGCCATGGGAACTCGTCTTACTTTCAAAGACGGCCTATCATCCTCGAGATCGATGGTCGACAGAGCGCGCCAATCGGTGCTTGAAGATATGCTCCGTGCTTGTGTTCTTTCCTATGGGAAGAATTGGGAGAAGTGCCTACCACTTGCCGAAGTTCTCTACAACAACGCCTTCGAGGCTAGTCTCGTGATAGCACCATTTGAGGCTTTGTACGGTGGCGCCGCAGCGTTGAACCGGTCGTAAATCGTGAAAGGCGCTTCTTGGTCCGTATTCCATCAATGAGGCCGAAAGTCAAGTGCGCTTGATTCGTGAGCACTTGCACGTAGCTCATCCAGCGTAAGAGCTATGCAGATCGGCGCCGCCGTGAGTGAGTTTCGACCCAATGACTTTGTGTATCTCTGTCTCGCTTGAAGGGACACCGCCGCTTTGCTGTCAAGGGCGTTAGCTCCTCGATATGTCGCCATATCGCATCATCAAGAAAGTGGAGCCGTTGCATACAAGTTGGAGTTGCCGGCCACACTTGAAGGAGTGCACGATGTTTTCCATGTGTCACAATTGAAGAAATGCCTTGTGTTCCAATTGAGGAAACACCATTGAAAATATCGATGCGCGGAAGATCTGCCTTATCGTGAGCTCCCGTTCGTATCCTCGAAGAAGCGAACGCAGAACGAGGAACCGTGGTGATTAAGTTCCTCAAAGTTCGATGGTCGAACCACCCGAGGATGAAGCCACTTGGGAACGCCAAGATCGCCTCCAGCAGATTACCCATCCTTCTTCTCTCCCAGGATCGAGAATCTCTGCGAGATTCCTGTAAGGGGGAGATTTGTAACAGCCCTAACTTAGGGTTTGTATTTCAAATGTGAAATTTTGAGGAGAAATAAAAACTTTTGTTGTCTCTTCAAATCATTTGAAAATTTCTACATTTTTCCCTAGCAATTTCCCTTTCTAGAATTAAATTCTTGTTAATGGAGATTGTTGTCGACAAATCCTTAGCCTTCAAACTTGTGATCATCCTCTGAAATTATTTTTCCTATCATCTTGATCATCCTATCTACCTCCTGAATTGTTTCACAATTTTTAGATTTTGTTTGCTATTTCAAATGCCCAAGTCAAACCAGTTTAGAAATCTGGTCAAACCTCTGTGCAGCAGCTTGTGAATTTTCTAGAACAATGCAGTGCATAAAAAGTTCTGGAAAATTATACAAGGTTGTCCTCTGTCCCTAGTAGCTACCATAAAAATTTCAGAAATTTTTGGAGCTCGAGCTACCTCTAAAAATTCCCCGACCTTCTCTGTCTTTTAAATCAAATATGGAATTATCTCTGTTCCTCGACCCAACTCGGACTCGAGTCCGATCCGCCACTTGACTCGGTCGCGCCAACTAGTCGCACGCCACAGCCCAATCGATCGCGGACTCGTCCGATGCAAATCGAACGATCCACGCTTGCGGCGCAACCGACCTGTCCGAATGCATACATCAATCTCACCGTCCGCTTTAGATCCAACGGTCGGCGCGATCTCGATCAAATCAAACCTCCACTCGCACCGCGTGTTCTGTCCGCGACATGTGGGTCCCACCTGCCAAGATCAACCTCGCTCTTCTCCGCGACTCACCGGAGTCGCGTCGTCGCGTGCATGTTTGCCACGCCCTCGCCGCGCCACCTTTTGTCCTCGTGTCACCATGAAGTATCGCCGATCTCATCTACCCTCCGAGCCCATCCACTACCCTTCGCGTCCATTCTCGTGTTTTCTCCGCCCAAATTTCCTTCCGTGGGAGAAGAACCCGAGCAACGCCCTGCAGTTAGCGCCGCCGAGCCGCGCGGACCACACCGCGTGATCCACGCCGACGCCGCCCATTTTTCCCATCCCGAGCCCTCGGTGTCCGGTGCTCGCGGGGTGTGTTCGTCGCTCGCCTCCGGTGATCTCGCCCCGCAAGCTCATCATGCCGTGAGTTTCTAGTTTCAACTTTTGGTCCTTTAGGATCGAATCGACTGAAGTCTAACCGTGACCTTGTTTCACTCTTTGGCGCTTCACCGAGGCTTTGCGACGCTTCTCCTTCAAGCTCCTGAAAGCCGTGTCAATTCCGGCGCCACCGCTCCTCCTCCATCATCGAGCTCGTGGGCTTATCATTCTCGTGTCTCCGCGATCCGCGGGCGCACCTTCTCGTAGCCGCCGAAGTCCGTAGCGCCGAGCCGCGAGCCGTGGTTTCCGCTCCGCCGTCGCGTGAGCCCATCTCCGCGACCATTGTTCGTGAGGTCTTTGCGAACCTTAGGTACCACTCCACGCCTTGAAACTCACCGGGTTGCTAGAACACCGCGCGTCGCGCCACCGTCTCGGCGCAGCGTGCGACAGCCAGCCGCTGCTTAGTTATCGCTAAACCTAGTTCTATTAGGTCACCGACTTGTGGGCCCTCTGTGTTAAACCTGCTTTTAGGATTCAAGTTCAATCGCTTAATTCTCTCAGTCTCGCATGTGGGCCCTAATGTCGCTAGGGTGTGTAGTTCCTTTAATGTCGTTTCCGATGGGAGGTGTATTTCGTGAGAGTGTTTTAGGTTTGCACTTTAGTGAGCCGAAGACGTATTTTTGAATACGCCTTCGACGCCACTTTAGGCGGGTGTGCCTGTCTCGTGATAGTACCGTGCCTTCATTAACGTCATCGCTAGGCATGTAGGCGGCGGTGTTCCTCGTGTCCAAGCACTTGCCACCTCGAGGCTATGGCGGTTCGGGGAAGGCGTAGGATGATGAGCCTTCTTCGTCATGATTTGTGGAATTGTCTCAACCACCCTACGACCACTTCCCGAATCAAGGTCCTACCTCCGAAGTGAGCATGTTCGATGAGATACAGTTTGGCGAAGACCCCCAGATGCGACAGTTGGCGAGGATGATCCGTATCATGGACCAAATCCATCGCTGTCTTGTGAGGGAGCTATGGGAAACTAGGCATCGCCTTAATGAGGCCCAGGAGTACCTGCTTCTTGGTGTTAACATGAACCGCGTTCCTCGCAATGTGCTTTATGGCACTTCTTGTGCTTTATGGTGACAACGAGACTCTCCCGCCGAGACCTCTCCCGCCGCCGCCGCACCACCTCTTTATCGACAAGTCGTGGCCGTGTGTATGCTTATGGACAAGCTCAAGCCCGATGATCGCAGCTTTCTGCGGATCGCACTTCGAGGTCATCACCATGTTGGGTTCCCAGGCGCCTCATTAGCCCTTTGGATCCTGTTGACATGGGTTCCCCTGGAGCTCATCTTTTGAATGAGTTTCCGGTGAACTTTAATCGGGATCTTTACGCTAGCACCTCGACGATGAATCCTCGTGGTTAAGTGTCTTTTAGTCTAGTACTTGCCCTTAAATAAAATGTATGTAATAGGGCAGTAGTATTTTGTACAAATTATGTAAGTTTAACTTTCGGTTTGTAATCTGACATTATGGCCGACTATAATGTAAGACTGGAACCGAAATTTTTGTTGTATATATACGAGGTTTCTGGTTTGGTGTTAACTTGAATGCATAACATAACATGATGCATTATACATACAGTATTTGTTTCTTTTCTAATTGCAATCTTGTTTGTGTTTGCCGAGTATGTCCTTGTTGTGTTGTTAACCATGGTGTGGTAACAGGATGACAGGACCTACTACTCGTGCGCAAGCGCAAAAATGGAGGGGCATGTCGACTCCCGTGCCTCATTCTCAGGGAGGGCCGACTGAACCCTCCAGCTCTCAAGGTCCGCAAGGTGGTCCCCAGGAAGAGGAGCTTCCTCCACCACCTTCGATGGCCGATGTGCTCATGCAAATTGAGCGCAACCGCATGGACCAGACGCGCATCTTGGAGCAGATTGCGCGCAATACTTCTTCTCCTGTTGCATCACCGTCATAGCAGAGGCCACCATGCGAGGCGTCTTGTCGACTTTCAATGGACTAACCCGCCGGTGTTCTCCAGTGCTCATGATCCCATGGAAGCTGAGGATTGGCTTCGGACCATTGAGAAGAAGCTTTTGATTGCTCAATGTTCCGAGAGGGAAAAGGTTCTTTTTGCCAGTTATCAGCTCGATGGGCCAGCTAGCATATGGTGGGATAATCTTCTTGCCATTCAGCCTGCTGGACATGTCCCTACTTGGGATGAGTTCGTGGAAGCTTTTCGCGAAGCTCATATTCCTGAAGGGGTCATGATGATCAAGCAACAAGAATTTCTCGCTCTCAAGCAAGGGCGAAAGTCTGTGACTGAATATCTTCATGAGTTCAACTTCCTTGCGGATATGCCCTCGATGACGTTTTGACCGACCTTCGCCGCCGAAACCGGTTCTTGAATGGGCTATCTCAAGAGCTCGCAGATGGCGGTGGCTTTGCATGACTTGAAATTTCTCTCATTTGGTCAATAAAGCAATTGTGGCGAGAGTAAGAGCAAGGCGTTGGAGGAGTCACGCATGCGACGGCGGACTTCTCAATTTATTCACCGTGGCGATTCACCAAGGCCTCGTATGTGGTTGTCTAGACCACCACGAGCACCAGCTCCATTTTCACCAAGGCCAGCGGTTTTTGTATGAAACCGTCTGTGATTCGCAGCGCGTGAATTTGAAAATTTTGAACACGTGCGCGGGAGGCAAAATATGTCCTTATATATTATGGCCGACCTCCTCTGGCGCTTCGATCTCGCACTCCCCAGATCCCGGTCCTCCTCAGGCTCGGTCCTCCTTGCTCCGGCGATCCTCCTCCGAGCTCCGGCTGGTAGCTGCTCCTCCGGTCCTCCCGCAGCTCCCTGGCCCCCGCTACACCTCCAGGCTCCGGTCCTCCCTTGCTCCCGCAGTCCCCAACCTTCGACATGGTCTTCCTCCCCAACAGTTGAGAGTCGACGCCGACACCAACGCTGACCTCCTCTAGTCCTCCTCTGACGCCGAGCTCCTCCAGTCCTCCGACGTCGATGTCTGTTGGTACTTTTGTATATGAGGTTCTATTAGATTCAGATCCAGATTTGTATGTATGAGCTTGTGGTACTTGTGTTAGATTCATATCCAGATTTCTGTTAGATTCTCCTCCAGATTCTACTTCTGTTGGTACTTGTGTATGATCGAGTGTATGTGTGTATCCATGGCTTGAGAAATTTATTGGGAGGCTTAGGAGTTGGGAATTCATGTATGTGTATCAATGAATCCATGTTTGGGAGGCTTCGGAAATGGCAGTGTATGTGTATGAGTGTATCCATGAAAAATGGCAATAATTTTTTTTTTGCAATCAAAAAAGCTATCACGACGGTTTGGAACAAGAGCCGCTCAGTGAAAAAAATCACAGACGGTTCGAACAAGAACTGCTCAGGAAAAGGTATCGCAGACGGTTCGAACAAGAACCGCTCGCGATAATTGATTATCACGAGCGGTTCTTGTTCCAACCGCTGCGTGATACTGTTTTCGAGCACGGCTCTTGTTCCAAACCGTCTATGATAGCTTTTTTCACAGACGACTCAAAAACCGTCTGTGATAACCGCCTGTTATCACAGACGTACTTTTACACAGACGGTTGGAAACCGTCTGTGATGACGGTTCCGAACCGTCTGTGATGAGGTTTTCTGTAGTAGTGTCATCGATGAAGACCACAACGAACCTATCCAAATACTCCATGAACACCGAATTCATGAGGTTCATGAACAAGGCCGGAGCATTGGTTAAGCCGAATCACATGACGGTATACTAGTACAAGCCATAACGAGTAGAAAAAGCCGTCTTTGGAATATCCTCCGGTCGAATCCGAACCTGATGATATCCCACTCTCAGATCAATCTTGGAGAAAACTCGAGCTCCAGTTAATTGATCGAAGAGGTCATCGATACGGGCAAAGGGTACTTGTTCTTACCGTGACTTCATTAAGTGGACGGTAATCACGCGACATGCGCAGCGTCTTGTCCTTTCCGGGACAAAGATTGCTGAGCACCCCAAGGAGATGAGCTAGGTGGATGAAACCCTTCTCTTGAAGTTCACCCACCGCTTCTTCAACTCCACCAACTCAATTGGGTTCATCCGTAAGGCCTCTTTGAAATCGGGCGATGCAGGAACCAACTCAATGACAAACTCGAGGTCTCGAATGGTGGCATCCTGGAAGGTCGCCGGGAAGACATCAACAAATTCACATACCACTGGGACTTCACTAATATCTAGAGCGGCTTCGCTTCGCGCGAAGAGATGCGGATCCCGCAGCCGAAAAGCGAAGCTTAACTCGCCGCCGGAAGGATCGTGAGGTAGATGAG
The DNA here is from genome assembly GCA_036346255.1 of Ampelocalamus luodianensis. Classification (NCBI taxonomy): domain Eukaryota; kingdom Viridiplantae; phylum Streptophyta; class Magnoliopsida; order Poales; family Poaceae; genus Ampelocalamus; species Ampelocalamus luodianensis. Next base: position 58,442,049 of record CM070622.1, on the reverse strand, counting down.
CCTCCTAGCGCAATCAATTTGTCCCATGTCTTTGAGACAACCAATCTATGCCTAGGATTACATCTAAGCTCGCGATCGAAGGAGGATAAGGTTTGCCTGAATCCTACCCTTCTATCTCAACAGGACATCCCTACACTCGGACTCGGCTCTCAACTCCGAACCAGAGAGCGAATGAGCAATGGGACCAACAATGGAGTAAAAGAAGACCCCACAGCAGCAAAAGACTGAAACAAACGAATGAGATGCGCTGAATCAAACAAAATCAGAGCAGGAAAGAGTTAACCGAAAGGTACCCAACACGACGTCGGGTGCCTCCATGTGCCTCCTCCGCGGAGATGAGGTTGACGCGGCCACTACCCACGCCTTGGGTAGCGGGGACAACCTTCTGATCCTCGGGAGGACCACCTCCCTGCCCGCGTCCTCCATTAGGACGAGGCCGCTCGATCTCGTTAGGGCAACTATTGGCATAATGCCCTTCGGTTGCATGAAAACAAGTGACCCCGGCGGCCGGATTGCGAGGGCCACCTCGCGGCTCGCAGCGCAGACGGATCGGGCACGGCTGCAGAGGGCGAGGAGCCGTGCCGCGGCCTCGGTGGTAGTGAAGCCACAGAACGGGCCCCTTGGGTAGGCCCGACACGGGGACGAGAGGCCGACTGCGCGACATTTGGGCCTCCCACTTGCGCTTGTAGTACTCGCCCAGCGCCTTCGCCTTGTGCTCAGCAACAATGGCCTTGTCCACCAAGGCACGAAAGTCGACAAAGTCCACAATGGAGAGCTTGTCTTGCGGCTCTCGCACAAGCCCTCCATGAACTTCTCTGTTTGGCCTCATCAGTGGCCACCTCAGATGGAGCATAACGAGCCAAGTGGTTGAACTCGTACAAATACTCCATCACTGACTTACGCCCTTGCTTGAGCGCGAGAAACTCCTTGTTCTTCAGCTTCATCAAGCCGGCAGGGATGTGAGCTCGACGGAACGCCGTCCGGAACTCATCCCAAGAGACAGTGTGGCCGGCGGGCTGCATGGCCAAGAAGTTCTCCCACCAGGAGAGTGCTGCCCCTGCAGCTGATGGGAGGCAAGGAGTGCCCTGTCCTGGTCCAGGCACTGAGCAACGTCGAGCTTACGCTCAACCTGACGCAGCCAGTCATCCGCGTCCAATGGGTCCTCAGACCTGGAGAACGTGGGGCCTGAAAGCGAAGAAACTCGGCCAAACCCCACGAGATCGATGTCCGCACCTGCCGGATCCCGAGGCACCGGTCGGTCGGCGGAGGTGTTGGCGCAATAACATCCAGCAGGACCCTCCGTCCTCCGAACAGTTGCGCTCGATCCAAGAAGGACCTCGGCCATGGTCTGAGGAGGCGGGAGCTCCTCATCCAAACCAGGCTGCTGACCACGGCCGCTACGAGTACCTCCAGCCATCCTGGTTTACGAAAATTAGGTTAGAAACCAAAGCACTAATACTAGAAGTTGATGAAAACGAAAAGCTAACAATTAGGGGAAAGAGATATCACCCTAACCGAAAGCCAAAAACAGCAAGTAACAAACTTTAAAGGCTTCCAAAAAGCTCCAAAACCGCAAGGAAACTCCAAACCAAGCTCAACTTCTCAATGCCATCAACCCGTATTGAAAGAACGAGTAATAGTGTGAGAAGATAAAAATTTCAGCACACTACAACAAGTCTAACACTACTCAAAAGCAAGTTTAAGGTGGCAAAAATAGTGTTAGTTACTTAGCTAACTAGTATCACATCCTACCCTTTTATTCCCACAAGTTTTAGTTGATTGACCTCTCATTTTCTACCCTATTTTGAACCTTTGAGCTTGCTGTCCGGAAATCGAATGCTCGCTGTCCAGATTTCGCATCCAAGCCTCCTAATTGAAATCTTCAACTTCGGAAGCTTCAAAACCTTGTAGAGGGCAGCTAACACTTCAATTTGCCAAACTCATTGGTTCCCACAACCCAATTAATTAATAACAACTATCTTTGGAGGGAAGGAGAGGAAAACAACTCTTAAAACTCAAATTAGAGCAAGGTGAGATAGAAAGCTAAGATAGGTAAGGAGTAAAATCTGAGAACTTACTTAAGCTTTCATAAATTATTTGATATTTTGAAAATAAGGTTTTCAAAATATCCTAAGGACGACCAAGCTTGGGTTACTACGGTTGGAATGGCTCTGATACCAACTTTGTGAGGACCCGGTTTATTAAACTTGTACTTGTTTAACCAACCACTTGGTCCTAACAAGACAAATCAAATAAACCAAGCCTCGAGATATGTATACTTCCCAGAATTGCAGTATACACACCCCGTTACGAAATCATGCATCAATTCCATTCATACACATAGAGCCGAAGCAAAGCAACAACTGAAAGACATAGATAATATAAAGAGAGTTATTACAAAAGAGAGGCCGACCGGCCAATTAACACATAAGTAACTAATTTAAACAGCGGAAGCAAAATGGCCATAAGATGGCGATAAACAAAAGCCAATCGGTGTGCCTTTACCCACAAGGCAACCAACCGGACCGCCAAGCTAATCGTCCCAAACAGCGCGCAAGAACACTCACAAAAGTGAGGCCCTTGGGGCTCACCTTCTTCCTCTGCAACCATTAATATTAAGCAAAGCAGATGAGTACAAAACTTGTTTTTGTACTCGCAAGACTGACGTGTGAGATAACAGAACTATAATTAACTACATGCAAGCTTTAATTAAGTGGATGAGGCTCTGGACTTATTTTCAGCATAAAGCAAGTTTTCATTTGCAATAAGGTAATAGATTCAAAGCAAGTTTGCAATTAACTTTTATTGTTCAAATAAAGAGAGACAATAATAACAATAGATATGGAACAACACCAACCTAGAAGTGACTAACCCATAGTCACCACAACAATAGCATGAAGTCCCCCTTCATACCACCCATGTCAAGTTTAAGTTTTTAAAAGGTTGTAGTCTAGTTCTTGTGGGAAATAACCAAGCGTGTCCATAACCTAGGACGAGGCTATTCGAATAGTTTTAACCCTGCAGGGGTGTACCAATGTACCCACACGATAGACCGCCTTTCCACCAGCCACGGTTAGCACACTTCCTTTGGTATGCAGGCATGGCTAAGTCTAACAAGACGCTTTCCAATGGACGATGCTAATTAAGAGCCGCAACCCACGGGAGAAAGACACATTAGACAGCCTAACCGGCCTGCTAATGCTTCCCTCCAACACCACAACACACACACACACAAGAACACACCCACCAACCAGCTCATAATTAACACCTCCCAAAGTACTTAGTCAAGAGAGGTTCCATATCCCCCTCGTGTGGTTAGCACGCAACAATTGCTTGGATCAATGGCACAAGTAACTCGGTCCTTAGGGACTTAGGCACCATTCCATTCACACCCAACAGATCACCCAACATACCATTGTGCCCAAGCCAAGATATAATTTTTGTTTTCAGTTTTTGATTTGCAAAAATGGTAAAACACAAGGGTTGGACATAATGGAATAATAATAGCATTTGTGTGATCAAGATCACCGACTAAGTCGATGATCGCCCAATACTACCGATACTAGGCATGGCTAAGCAATAAGTATTCGTAATCTACTAAGTGACAAGAGCTCATCCAACGAACTCTAATCACAGCAAATAACCTAGGCTCAGGTAGTAGAGGATAATCATTTACCTACAGATTATGCAACTAGAGGTCTAACTAATCAATTTAACAACAAAATAGCAATGCATACATAGAAGTTAAACAAAATATTAGACTTTAAAAGTAATGGGATCAAATGGGAAATGATCAAACTGCTTGCCTGCTTGCTGTTGCTCAAACTGTTGCGGAGGATCGTTCTCGGGGTTACCGCAAATGTCGAAGCCTAAGCGAAAGAGCGAAAACAACCAATAAGACGAGCAACACTTAAACAAAAGAGCAAGCAAAAATTATCCAAACGCGACGAAATTTATACACAAGGTAAAATACGAATATACCTAGTCATAGAAACTGGAAAAACTTAATTTGGATTTGTGGTGCAAAAGATATCCCCTAAAAACCTATTTTCGGCCATAATTAGGTACTGTAGCAAAAATATTTTCTAGAAATATTTTGAAGCTGAAACTTTTATGGTAGTTACCTACTGGTATAGTGATAAGCCATATAAAATTTCAGGTCATTTGGAGTTATATTGAAAGAGTTATGATTTGTCTAAATTGTTTAGGGTATTAAACTAAAATATGATCCTTATGATTTTTAAAAACAGTAAAATTTGTGAAACCAATTTTCCTAGCAAATACACTATCAGTGGAAGCTAATACAACTGGATTCATACAAAAATCAGCTATAGATAAAAAGATATGCATTTTACAAGTTTGCTAAAAGTTCTGAAAAACAGTATTAAGTTCACTTGTTTACTATTTTTGAAAATGGATTTCCAAGTTTGATCATGGTCTACAATTATTTTTCTATTTAAGTTCAGGGTATAAGGAAGCTAAAAAAACTGGAATCATCTAATTTGGAGCTAAGATGACAAAGATATGAAAATGAGAAGACCTTAATGTGATACGGATTTCTGGACTTAGCGAAAACCGGTAGATCGAGAAAGAGGCGACGTGGCTAACCCACAGCCGCAGATCTCAGATCCAACGGACGACATTGAACCACGCGCGGCGGTTTGAACTCTCGCGCGCGAGAGGGAGGCAGCGGCTGTGGACCATCGATCGTGAGATGGACGGCTCACAAGCAACGCGACACAGTGCACATCGCAGATCTAACGAAAATCCCGGCCGCAGATCTAGGGACGGACGGCGCACAACGGGCCACGTCGCGCACGCGCCTGGCGCGTCCGACAACGCGGCCGAAGGCTTCACCGGCAAAACACCGGCGACCAAAGGCACGGCGGCGGGAGTGAATGCCAGAAATGGGTGTGCAATAGCATCGCGCACCCTCTGGTACCACCCACACCGACGGTGGTGGACCAGAGCGGCGGCGCGACGACGAGGGGCGGCGCGGTAAAAATGACAACGACGATAAGAAGCAAAAGAGCTCCGCAGCGGTCCATTCAAGCGGTGCCCGAGCATCTAGCGACTACCAGGGAGCTACTTGGCGGACGCGGAGGTGCAGAGGCGGTCGGAGCAGCTCCGGCGACGAAGCTCCGCGACGGCAACAATGGCGGCAACGAGGGGAAGATCACCTGAGCCACAATAATGAGCCCGCGGGATCAAGATAGGTTGCATACCAACCACCGATGCTACAGAGGAGGAATTGAGAGAGAAGGCCTCACGGCTCGAGACGAAGAAGGGTGCTCGCGGCGAATTGGAGGAAATCCAAAATCCCGGTGCTCCCATTGAAGCAACCTGAAATGGAGCGGTTGTTAAGCACCACCGATGTGAGAGGGAGGTGCAGGAGCAAGGAGGGAGCCAGGGAACCACTGGAGCACGGCCTTCACCGAGAAGCTCCACGGGCAACAATGGCGGCGAGGAGATATTGAGCGCTCGGGAGTTCCACAAGGGCAGTGGGTGCACGGGAGAGCTCAAGGGGTGTGTAAAGGAGGATAAAGGAGGACAATGGGGGCTTAAGTAGGCCTGAGGAGCGAGCAGGGCACCGTTGGCCGCCTCGGGTTCCCGCTGCCGCTGCGGTTGCCGTGAGCGACGGGAGTAGTTGAGACGACGACTAAATGGGGCGGTGGAGTGACGGGCATTTAATGCGCCTGCAGAGAGCCGTTGACGAAGACGGAGGTGACAGGGCACTGTGCACCCACGCTCGGCTCCGCCATGGCGCAGCGTCGCGCAAGCGAGAGGAGGACGACGATGGCCAGCCGTCCGATTTGCATCGAAGGGCTAGCGCGCGATCACGTTGAAGCGGCATCGGGCAAATGTGGGCCGTGCGATGGAAATCCAACGGCCGAGAATCAGAGGCAACCGGAGTTGTCTGAATGCTTACACGAATGAGAGCCGTTCGATGGAAATCCAACGACTGATGACGCGCGCGCTCGCTCGACCGCGCCGGGTGCGGTTAGTTGACTCGGCCGAAGTCGGTTGGCTCGAGCCCAGTCGACTCGCACCGAGGAACGATGAAAACCGATTAGGGTTTGATTTTGAACTGAAACTTTGGGGATTTAATTGAGGCATCAAATCAACTCCAAAATTTATGAAATTTCAACTGGAGCTTCTGACCTTAGGTTAACCTTCCATAAAATTTCCAGAGGTTTTTGTGCACTGAAATTTTCTCAAGAAATTCAGAAGGTGATTTGAGAGGTTTGACCAAGGTTTGACTTCCTCTAAAATATTTCAAATAATTTCCAAAATTATGAAATAATTCAGAGGTTTTACCATGCAACCCTAGAACCAAGGAAAATTATTTCCAAGGGTTTGACACCCGACTTGACCAAGGAGGTTGTTGACTTTAGATAATTGAGGGTTTTGATTTTGAATTTCCCAAAATTCTTTTACAAGAATTTTCAGAGAAGTTCAAAAGCACAAGGATGTAAGAAAAGTTTTAATTTACCCTCAATTTCTTACATTTGAAACACAAGCCAAAATGGGGATGTTACATCGGCGAATTTATTTTGCCCAAATTCGGCCTGGAAAGTGTAGTACTCGAGCTCTGAACATTCATCACCGAATTTACAGCACATTCATCATTTTCTGTAGGCCACACCTTACATCAGATTGAGGTGAAACTTTGTGTGGTTCCTATTTCTGTGCTCCACTTCGTGAAAAAAATAACAGAAAAAAGAAAAAAAAATTCGGCACCTGGTTTTGCCTGAGAAAAAAAAGGCACCTGAGAGCCCTCCGTGCCTAAAAAAAAAGAGAGAGAGCACAGTTTTAGGTGACAGATATTGATTTGTGCTGTCCTTACCTGGCCATCCTTGTGCTGTCTTTACCTGGCCATCCTTGTTGCTGTCTTTGCTTTACTATTCTGGTCTTGACTCCTTATTCATCATATCATACCTGTTATAGGACACATTTAGACCAGCAACTAGGACCCGTGTTTTGGACATTTACTCAGCATTACTATCTGTTATTGATTTGTGTTCCACTAACATATTTGGCCTTCCAAGCTCCATATACCTACTTTGGATAGCATGACTTTTGACCCTTGCAATCGCGGGTCACACTCTCAGTATCACGAACCACCACCGGTTGTACCACCTACGGTTTGCGTTGGGAAGAACACTTGTAAGAGCTTGGTAAGCCACTTCCTTTGCGGGTTCCCACTGTCCTCCTTTGTAGTTGATAGGGATAATCATTTTGTTTTCCCTTTGTTTTCCCTGTGTTTCCACTAACCATGGCAGGGACCGAAGGGGACGCGACACCGGTCGACTTCAACGAGTGTGTTAGTCGCGGCCAGCTACAAGCTGCGCTCGACAAACAAAATGCTTCATTCACTGATCTCGGCGCACGAATGGACACCATCGTCGCCGCCATTGCCCAGTTGAACACCACAGAAGGCATTGAGCGGGTGGAGCGGCGGATGGCTGACCTCACTGGTCAGATGGACACATTGGAGGCACGCCTGCCACCTGTCAATGACGGCCATCATCATGATGATGACACAGTTCATGATGCGGTTGGCAACATTGATCAGCGGGAGACACAAGATGCACGACTACGTCGGCGTCTTCAGCAAAACAGACATGGTATGGGAGGTAATAACCAAAACTGTCATGGTAACAATGATCCTTTTGCTAAAGTCAAGTTTACCATCCCATCTTTTTCTGGCCTTTATGATGCTGCAATATATCTTGATTGGGAGATGACGGTAGAGCAGAAGTTTAATTCTCACTTGGTTCCTGGACAACATAGAGTTAGACAAGCTACTAGTGAGTTTAAGGACTTTGCTATTATAACATTAGTGGAAATGAGAAAGGTATTTAACAGGAATTAAAAGAGAAATCAGTTTTTAGAGGAGAATTAATCTTGGGCTTGCCCACGTTGTTTGGCCCAAGTGGGAAGCTACAAATTTAATTCTGTCCAGTTTCTTTGCGGCTTGTTTCGTGTGTTTAGAGGCAGAATTAGGGATTTTGATCTGCTAGAGTTATTTAGATAATGTTCTTAGCTTTCGGTGTCCGCCAAGATCACTTGATTCCGACTTTCGAGTCAAAAGTTATGATAGATTTAATATCTTCTGTCCAGAATTCTGACGAGAATTACCTTTTAAGTTGTCTTTTAAAATAGGTGTTTGTTAATGGACGAATCAGGTTTCATCCCAACTAGGTTAATGTAGATAATTTCATAACCTTTTAAGATTGTTAAAGAACGCTCAATTCGGAGTTGTAGATTAAAAGTTATGGATGTTTTAATCTTGCTGTCTTAACTGTTCGGACAGATTTTGTACTGCTATTTTCAATTACCTGTTAGTATATTAATTTGGTCGATTTGGCTTACCTTGTCAACTAGAGTATTGTAGATTTGTCAGTTAAGAATCCATAGAAATTGGTCTCACCTCATTCCGAGTTCCAGATCAATAGATATGATATTTACCGTTCTACTGTCCAGTTTCGGGTTGTGCCTGAGTAGTTTGTTTTCAGATTAGAGCTAACTAGTTAATTGTGGATTGTCGGGAAGGCGTTGTAGAACCTTAATGGAAGCGCTATGTTATATGTTGTATTCATTTCGAGAACTTACTTCTGTAGGCAGAGAGGCTTCGGTTTAGGGACATCTTCTTTACCTACCGCAACGCTTCGCGGAAGGCAAGTAAATGTAGCGGTTGTGCTACGGTTTAACCCGTTTTTCTTACTATTTGCACTATGCATGATTGACGTAATGTTAAATGATATGCCATGGTTACATGTTTTCCAAGTAAAAATGTGGTAGCAAGATATTAATCAATTGCTATGTTTGGTTGAGTTTGGGTAGTATCGTGGTAATTCGCTTAATGAGCCAAATGCGGAATATGAAAATAAACTCAAGGTGGACATGTTGTTAATTCCTTGTGGTTATTTTCATGATGATCATGTGGTGGTCTATGTGATAGAGTTCCATCTATATCGATTGATTTTGATCTTGGTGAATCAGGTGTGGGTTATTTGGTAATGGTCTTATGACACGATGGTATTGTGCTTAATGAGACACATGTGGATTATGAGAAAATATTCATGATGAGTATGTTGTTGACCTTCGTGGTTAAATTCTTGTGGTTTATGATTATCATATCATTCATGACATATCATGACATTTGCATTGTGGATGTCGCCGCTTATAGCCGCGACCGTACCGGTACAACATCGTGCATTGCCGTAGCATGATGCATACCTTTACCTTGTTGGGTAAAGGTGCAGTGGAGCATAGCATACATATGCATTACATTGTGGAAAGATCATTTGCATACTTGTGCAAGATATTGAGGTGAAGTTATTTTTGCAAACAAACGCAACTTCACAGTTGCAATGTGGAAATTGACTCATGAGAGTCTCTTGTGGTATGAGTAATGTGGTTGTGGTTGTGGAATGGGGTTCACCTCTTGTGGTATGGTAGAGGTTGTGGTTGTGGCATGAGATTCTTCTCTCTTGTGGTAATTGTGGATATCAGTTGTGGATGCGAGAAATAGTAAAGTTATGAGGTAAAACACGCTAATACTTTATTGTCATTGGTAGTGGTAGTGGTGATTAACATGGAGCAGTTGATCAAGATTCAATTGTTAATATTTTACTATCATTGGTAGTAAATATGGTTGAGGCTATAATTGTGATCATTATGGGGATTGGATATTGATGCTTAATATCTTTGTAGTTTAATTGGTGGTAAATGAATGTGGATTCACATTATGGGTGTGGACATTTGGATACTTTAATGATGTTGTATGTTTGTTTGTAGTCCGAATAGCCGGTTTAATAGTTTGCTTGCTGAGATTTTTATCTCACCCTTGTTTTCTTTCCCCTACGGTGATTGTTGAGCATTCATGGATGGGTAGAGCGGCACCACAATAATGCACATGGTTCATCAACTCATGTTGTAATAAAGTCGATGAAATTCTAGCCAAATGCTTAACTATTTGTGGAGAATTATGTTATTTAATAAGGATGGACTTGTGAACCATTCTTTGATTAATCTGCTAGAGGTTGTTTAATTATTGAACTTGTTACCGTTATCTTTATTCCCTTAGATGTTTATGCTTCCGCTTAATGCTTTTTGTCTAGAGATGTTGCGAATTAATTTATCTTGAAATTATTGGCTAGTCAGAGAGTGGTTTAGTAGCATTCCAGGTAGTGTGGGTCCCTGGGTGTTCTGATTGGTATCGAGCGGGCTTTAGGTCCGTGGTAATTAGAAATATTAAATTGACACACTTTGGTGCAGATAGGATGGGATGGGTCAAGCATTGCATTCGTGCTTTGACATGTTATATTGATTATTCATGCTATGAGATAATCTTGTATGTTTATGTGTTGTTTCTATGACTGCTATGAGTAAGGATAGTCAATGATAAGAGGTAGGCTTTGCGTTGTTGCCTTAGGTATTTCAGTTTATACCCGTTCGTGGTGCGGGGATATTGATGCGATTACCTCGGGTAACTTAGTTGCGGATGTCTTGGGTAAGTTTCTTAGAAAAGTGTTATCCTCCTTGAATTGATGTTGGCCGATTCTTGGCCTATTACAGTTAATGATTTTCTCTCGGGTTAGTTGTTTATTGCGGTTGTTGGTTGTCATTAGGCCTCTAATTGTTCTTGAGGCCAAGTATTGTTTCTTTCGATTGATGGGTTGTTTGATCGCCGTGGCGGTGCTTTTGGAGAGATGGTATTTTCCGTGTTGTTCCATCTTTCTTGCTGGAAAACATGACTCTTGTATTTCGTTTGATATTTTGAGAGGGAATGAAAGCTTTATGTGGGAAGTTCATTAATTTGTGGAAGCATTGACTCTATGCATTTCTTCTGAGTTATTTCGACTTTTGAAGTTTGATTTCTCTCTAGAAGGGAGTGTTAAAACCCCTTTGTGATGTTTTGTTGTGTTTAAGTAGTAGGTGGAAATTATGTAAATAATTGATAGATTGTGAATTATCAAGTTGAAAAGTTAGCGTGGTACATCATTAATTTCTACTAACATCCTTAGAAGTGAAGTTGATTAATATGATGTTGTCCTGTTGTAGTTTCTTGAAGATTTGTGGCTAAGAATTTAGCGATACATGTGTAGAACTCATGCATTTATTAAGGAATATGAAAAACAATTGTTTTGACTATTGTAGTTGTTTAATTTTCCCAACTTGTTGGATAGATTGGATTGATCGATCTTAAGTAATTAATCTGACCATTCAGGATGGTCAAGTAAGGAGGTGTTGGAATATTGCCTTAATAAGATTAACCTTTAATATGTTCTCTCTTTACATACTTGATGAGCATGTACAATCATAAATTTATGTAACTTTTACCATGCTAAATTGTTGAAACATGTATACAGAAATGGATGAAGGTTGATGTATTGACTTGTGGAATCTTGTCTTATAAAGCTGTTATTATTGATGTTTAAAGTTATTTTATTTTAATATCTTAACATAAGGTGGAGTATTGAATCTGTGCTCTTTATTGTCTTTGTGATTGCAAATTAGAGATAGGATCATTAATGCTATGCTGATGAAAAATTAATAATCAATTATTGACAGCAATGGCTAGAGTGTAATTACTTTTTCCTAAACTAGAGTTGAGCATCAGTACGAGATAAATGTATGAAATCTAATAAGAGATTCATACTAGCATGTTTTGTGAGGTTGCTATGTTCTAATATCATCTTGTTAAAGAGTTTGTTTTAATATGATGGCTTATGCACTAGGTTTAACTAGATTAAGTAGTTGAAATCTTATTTGGATAATAAGAACATGATGAAGTGATTTATGGTGTTCCTTTTGGAAAATATGAAGGAGTGAGGTGATATGTTGATTTTTTTTTTTGCAAAGAATGTTTATTCTTGTTGTGAATACAATCGATAGCATGTAGTTGTGATTATTGTGTTGAATGTTTTAAAAAAATAAAATAAAGGAATTTGTTAATTCCATAATACTAATTGCATTGAAGGTGTGAGATTTACTGATTGGAATCTTTTGTACCTTATGACTTGTGTGATAGCCGAGGTTGCTTTGAGTAAGCGACATGTTGAATGATCTTTTTGGTTTTTATCTGAATCTCGTGTTGTGGTCTTCAAGCATCCTTTGTTGGAAATGGCGGGATGTTTTAATCAAAGAAAATTGCTTCTTATTGAAAGGAAAAGTTGTACTAGAAGTATTTGAGGTACAGTTGATCTTATCTTGTGTTTTCCAACCTCATTGCTATTTTTTTTTTTTCTTTTGGTCTTTTGGCTACTGTGATGATGACCATTTTCTGTATGCTGGAATTTATTTCTTCTTACCTCTTCTTCTAAGAACATGGTAATTATTGTGGGTTGCGAAGACTTTTGTTGCGTGATGACAACTTAATAGTGGAAGTGTGGTGATGTTTTTGGGGGAGCCTTAAATATCACAATATTTAAGATATAATGGATGATATATTATTTTCTTGGATTAATCCTTGGGAAGGGTATGTTTTAAATAGAATATTTATCTTAGAGCCAAGCGATTTATTGATGTTAAGAAATGAGTGTTTGTTAATTGTGGTATAGTAGGGTGTTCACCGAGGTTTTCCCTATCTTATATGGGAAGTTGGTTGTAAGAACTTGGAAGTGAGTTTGGGCTTCACCTTCATTATGCTAGAATTTGTTTCTAGAGGCCCAGTGTCTGTGTTGGAATAGTGGATCAGTGGAATTCAAATAGTGCGATGATCGGGATAGCATCCTTGAGGTGCAGAATTGAGTATGTGTGGGTGTGATTTGAATCCCGAGTTGTTATCCTTAAGGGACTGAAGTGCGTTAGGAATTATTGTCAAAATAATTCATTGGTCTTGGTTTTGGCTAGAGTATGATTTATGGGCTAGTAGAGTCTATCTACAATGGTGTAGATGATGTACTCAATTGAGCTAATTGTTGAGGTGGCCAACTTGAGATAAATGAGTTGGTGTGTTGGGCAATGATTTGAAAATCCTTGGTTCAAGGAAGTTAATTTATTAAAAGAAATGAATTGAGAAATTATTGTTATGTCAAGTAGTGAGATGTTCTCTTGATTCTTGTTTATCTTTGTGTGTTTATGGCGAGACCATTTGCAAATTGAGTTGACTTATGTTGAGGCATAGTCTTTTCCGATTAGGAAAAGAAATTGATTGTTTTGGTCTGTCGAGTGATTTTTCACTCTTAGCTTATGTGGTGTGGTTCTCCAATTGTCTACTTGACGAGTAGAAATATTTTGTGGTGAATCCTTTGATTTGGATCGTGGTCCTTTGAAGTAAAGCTGATTGCTAGTGTGATGCTTGAGAGTTCTTTACTCTTCTGTTGCTGGGTTCTATTTGCGAAAGATACCGTTGTGCTTCTAGTAGAATGATGTGAGTGGAATTTCCCTTCGATTCCCTTCTAATGAGCGTACCCGGAATTTCCGGGTTGAGTGTTATGACAGACATCGTTGTATGACTTTTTTGTGGTGGTCTCAACAGTCCTGGTGTGAGGCCTCTTGGGAGTTGGGGTTTCGCATGCGTGAACGTTACCCGGTTTTGTTCGCTACGGGTATTTGTTTACCGTTGTTAGTTGTTAGTTCTGGTTGTTCTTTCGCGCAGTGATGTGTGAGGATTCGGGGTCGAATCCTGTTTAAGGGGGGTAGAATGTAATACCCCGAATATCAATTTGAGAGAATATATTATTCGGGGAAGAGAAATTTATTGAATTTTCAAGTGCAATATAGTTTAGAGAGGGATTTCTCTTAACAGGAAAGTATCCATCAGTGATTATGTAATATCCTGTTTAACATTAGAGAATTAATTGAAATGAGAAAGGTATTTAACAGGAATTAAAAAGAGAAATCAGTTTTTTAGAGGAGAATTAATCTTGGGCTTTCGGCCCACGTTGTTTGGCCCAAGTGGGAAGTTGGTTTAAGAAGGGGCCAACCAAACCCTAGGTCTTTTTTACTGTAGCACGCAGCTACAGTGCACTACACCTGTAGCAACCCTCCTCCCTTTGCTGCCACGCCCTCCATGTCGCCCCTTTGCTGCTCCTTGCTACTGGTCTTGGGAGGAAGAAGAAGGAGAGAAAGGAGGAGAAGAAGGGGATCTTCTTCTTGGATTCAACCAGCGTTTCCCCAAGGTTCTACAAGGGTAACGAGAGGCGTTCTTTGCTGTCTAAGTTGTATTAGATGCGAATTCGATTGGTTTGATTGGATTGAATTGCTGCCGCTACAAATTTAATTCTGTCCAGTTTCTTGCGCGGCTTGTTTCGTGTGTTTAGAGGCAGAATTAGGGATTTTGATCTCCTAGAGTTATTTAGATAATGTTCTTAGCTTTCGGTGTCCGCCAAGATCACTTGATTCCGACTTTCGAGTCAAAAGTTATGATAGATTTAATATCTTCTGTCCAGAATTCTGACGAGAATTACCTTTTAAGTTGTCTTTTAAAATAGGTGTTTGTTAATGGACGAATCAGGGTTTCATCCCAACTAGGTTAATGTAGATAATTTCATAACCTTTTAAGATTGTTAAAGAACGCTCAATTCGGAGTTGTAGATTAAAAGTTATGGATGTTTTAATCTTGCTGTCTTAACTGTTCGGACAGATTTTGTACTGCTATTTTCAATTACCTGTTAGTATATTAATTTGGTCGATTTGGCTTACCTTGTCAACTAGAGTATTGTAGATTTGTCAGTTAAGAATCCATAGAAATTGGTCTCACCTCATTCCGAGTTCCAGATCAATAGATATGATATTTACCGCTCTACTGTCCAGTTTGGGTTGTGCCGAGTAGTCTGTTTTCAGATTAGAGCTAACTAGTTAATTGTGGATTGTCGGAAGGCGTTGTAGAACCTTAATGGAAGCGCTATGTTATATGTTGTATTCATTTCGAGAACTTACTGTAGGCGAGAGGCTTCGGTTTAGGGACATCTTCTTTACCTACCATGAACGCTTGCGGAAGGCAAGTAAATGTAGCGGTTGTGCTACGGTTTAACCCGTTTTCTTACTATTTGCACTATGCATGATTGACGTAATGTTAAATGATATGCCATGGTTACATGTTTTCCAAGTAAAAATGTGGTAGCAAGATATTAATCAATTGCTATGTTTGGTTGAGTTTGGGTAGTATCGTGGTAATTCGCTAATGAGCCAAATGCGGAATATGAAAATAAACTCAAGGTGGACATGTTGTTAATTCCTTGTGGTTATTTTCATGATGATCATGTGGTGGTCTATGTGATAGAGTTCCATCTATATCGATTGATTTTGATCTTGGTGAATCGGTGTGGGTTATTTGGTAATGGTCTTATGACACGATGGTATTGTGCTTAATGAGACACATGTGGATTATGAGAAAATATTCATGATGAGTATGTTGTTGACCTTCGTGGTTAAATTCTTGTGGTTTATGATTATCATATCATTCATGACATATCATGACATTTGCATTGTGGATGTCGCCATTATAGCCGCGATCGATGCAGGGTACAACATCGTGCATTGCAGAAAGACGATGCATACCTTTACCTTGTTGGGTAAAGGTGCAGTGGAGCATAGCATACATATGCATTACATTGTGGAAAGATCATTTGCATACTTGTGCAAGATATTGAGGTGAAGTTATTTTTGCAAACAAACGCAACTTCACAGTTGCAATGTGAAATTGACTCATGAGAGTCTCTTGTGGTATGAGTAATGTGGTTGTGGTTGTGGAATGGGGTTCACCTCTTGTGGTATGGTAGAGGTTGTGGTTGTGGCATGAGATTCTTCTCTCTTGTGGTAATTGTGGATATCGATTGTGGATGCGAGAAATAGTAAAGTTATGAGGTAAAACACGCTAATACTTTATTGTCATTGGTAGTGGTAGTGGTGATTAACATGGAGCGATTGATCAAGATTCAATTGTTAATATTTTACTATCATTGGTAGTAAATATGGTTGAGGCTATAATTGTGATCATTATGGGGATTGGATATTGATGCTTAATATCTTTGTAGTTTAATTGGCTGGTAAATGAATGTGGATTCACATTATGGGTGTGGACATTTGGATACTTTAATGATGTTGTATGTTTGTTTGTAGTCTGAATAGCCGGTTTAACAGTTTGCTTGCTGAGATTTTTATCTCACCCTTGTTTTATTTCCCCCCTACAGGTGATTGTTGAGCATTCATGGGATGGGTAGAGCGGCACCACAATAATGCACATGGTTCATCAACTCATGTTGTAATAAAGTCGATGAAATTCTAGCCAAATGCTTAACTATTTGTGGAGAATTATGTTATTTAATAAGGATGGACTTGTGAACCATTCTTTGATTAATCTGCTAGAGGTTGTTTAATTATTGAACTTGTTACCGTTATCTTTATTCCCTTAGATGTTTATGCTTCCGCTTAATGCTTTTTGTCTAGAGATGTTGCCGAATTAATTTATCTTGAAATTATTGGCTAGCTGTAGAGTGGTTTAGTAGCATTCCAGGGTAGTGTGGGTCCTGGGGTGTTACATGAACTGGGTACCATGCGCTTACAACCTGACACATGGGAGCGGTTAAAAGAAGCTATGCGTAATCGTTTTGTTCCTCCCTCATATAAACGTGATTTGAGAAAAAAAAATTACAGCGCTTAGAACAAGGTGATAGTTCTGTTCAGGACTATTATGCTGAGCTTCAAAAGGGTATGGTGCGTTGTGGGGTTGTTGAGGAAACAGAGGATAAGATTTGTCGTTTCTATGGGGGGTTACGGCGTGAAATTCAGGACATTGTTGATTATAAAGAATTTACTACTGTCAACCAGTTGTTCCAGCTTGCTATGCTTGTAGAAAAAGAATTGCAGGGACGCAAGGAATCAGCGACGGCAAGCACCGGACGACCCTCCTACACGCCGCGAACGACTACATCGACGGGACTGCCCAAGTCTTCTTCGAGTTTTCGTTCTCCTCCACCACCAGTGAACAAGATTGCTGCAGCGCCACCAAAGCCACCTTCCACGACACGCCCTGCAGATTCTACAAAAAATTCTTTGCAGGCTCCAGCCAAGAGTTCTTCTTCCGTGCCTTCCACGGGCCGCTCCTCCGACATTCAGTGCCACCGCTGCCATGGACTTGGTCATGTGCAGAGGAATTGCCCTAGCCAACGGGCATACATCGCCACGGAAGATGGAGGCTACATCAGCACTTCGGATGTCGAGGAGGATGATGACGTTGCTGCTGCCTCGGACGACAATGGCGGTGGTCATGACGACCTGTTCCTTGGTGGGGCGTCCACAACGACGCTACCGAGCATCATTGTGCAACGAGTCCTCAGCACACAAGTACAACAACCCAATAAGCTTCAACGCCATAATTTGTTTCAGACTTTCTTTGCAATCAAGAACCGGCGCGCATGTGTCATCATTGATGGAGGAAGCCGCAACAACTTGGTGAGTTCTGATTTGGTCAAGAAGCTTGGCTTGACCACGCGACCGCATCCACATCCATACCATATTCAGTGGTTAAATGACTCTGGAAAAGCTAAGGTTACACAAACATGCCGAGTCCATTTTTCCATTGGTGGTTGTGCTGATCATGTTGATTGTGATGTGGTTCCCATGCAAGCATGCTCTCTTTTATTGGGTCGACCTTGGGAATTTGATAATGATGCTTTGCACCATGGTAGTAGTAACAAATACACTTTTATGCATAAGGGAAAGAAAGTTACTTTATTGCCTTTGACCCCAGCTGAGATTATAGAGGCCGATAGGGAGCGAGCTGCTGCTGCTAATGATCCAAAGAAACATGATAAATCTGAAAAACATTCTGTTATGCTTGCCACAAAATCAGACCTTGCTGAAATTGATGATATTAATGATACATGCTATGCTTTTGTGTGCAAAGATGCTTTATTTTCTCTTGATAATATGCCTTGCACTTTGCCTGCTCCTGTCACTAACCTTTTGCAGGATTTTAGAGATGTTTTCCCTGATGAGATACCTCCAGGACTTCCACCCATTCGAGGGATTGAGCACCAGATTGACTTGATCCCTGGAGCGAGTTTGCTAAACCGTGCGCGACAGACCAATCCCGACGAGACTAAGGAGATTCAGCGACAAGTCCAAGACCTTTTGGACCGTGGGTATGTGCGTGAGAGCCTTAGTCCTTGTGTTGTTCTGTTCTTTTGGTACCCAAAAAAGATGGTTCTTGGCGTATGTGTGTAGATTGTAGAGCCATTAACAACATTACTATAAAGTATCGTCATCCTATTCCCAGGCTAGACGACATGCTTGATGAGTTGTGTGGTGCTATAATTTTCACAAAGATTGACTTGCGTAGTGGATACCACCAAATAAGAATGAAACTTGGCGATGAATGGAAAACTGCTTTTAAAACTAAGTTCGGCTTATATGAGTGGTTAGTCATGCCTTTTGGTTTAACTAATGCACCTAGCACTTTTATGCGATTAATGAAAGATATTTTACGTCCTTTCATTGGCAAATTTGTGGTCGTTTACTTTGATGATATCTTGACTTATAGCAAGTGCATGGATGAACATTTGAATCACTTACGTGCTGTTTTTAATGCTTTGAGAGATGCATGTCTGTTTGGTAACCTTGAGAAGTGCACGTTTTGCACGGATCGAGTCTCTTTTCTTGGCTATGTTGTGACTCCACAGGGAATTGAGGTTGATAGAGCCAAGGTGGAGGCGATATGGAGTTGGCCCACGCCCAGGACGGTCTCCCAAGTGCGGAGTTTTCTTGGCCTTGCAGGGTTTTATCACCGCTTTGTCAAGGAATTCAGCACCATTGCGACACCGTTGATTGAGTTGACAAAGAAGGGAGTCGTGTTTCATTGGGGGCCATCACAAGAGGAGTCCTTTAATCTTTTGAAGGACAAGCTTACACACTCACCATTGCTCCAACTTCCGATTTTGGTAAGACTTTTGAGCTGGAATGTGATGCTAGCGGAATTGGTATTGGTGGTGTTTTGATGCAAGAAGGCAAACTCTGTTGCCTACTTTAGTGAAAAATTGAATGGTCCTGCTCTTAATTATTCCACGTATGATAAAGAATTGTATGCTCTTGTTCGTTCTTTAGAGACGTGGCAACACTATTTATGGCCTAAAGAATTTGTCATTCATTCGATCATGAATCACTTAAGCATATTCATGATCAAACCAATTTGAATCATAGACATGCTAAGTGGGTTGAATTTATTGAATCTTTTCCTTATGTCATTAAACACAAGAAAGGGAAGGATAATGTGATTCTCGATGCTTTGTCTCGATGCTATACCATGTTGTCTCAACTTGATTGTCACATTTTTGGTCTTCAAACCATTAAAGGACAATATGCTTTAGATGCTGATTTTAAGGATGTGTTGTTGCATTGTAAAGAGGGACAAGCATGGAATAAATTCATGATCAATGATGGGTTCTTGTTTAGAGCTAACCGCCTATGCATTCCAGTTGGATCCGTTCGTCTTTTGTTGTTGCAGGAGGCGCATGGCGGCGGTTTGATGGGATATTTTGGTGCTAAGAAGACGGAGGACGTTCTGGCCACACACTTCTTTTGGCCAAAAATGAGGCGAGATGTTGAGCGGTTTGTGGCTCGCTGCACTACATGTCAAAAAGCTAAGTCTCGCTTGAATCCACATGGTTTGTATATGCCACTTCCTGTTCCTTCTATTCCGTGGGCATATATTTCTATGGACTTTGTTTTAGGATTGCCCAGGACTAAGATGGGGAGGGATAGCATTTTTTTTGTTGTGGATCGTTTTTCTAAGATAGCTCATTTTGTACCATGTCATAAAACCGATGATGCCATTCATATTGCTGACCTCTTTTTCAAAGAGATAGTTCGTTTGCATGGTATGCCTTCTACTATTGTTTCAGATCGTGATGCCATGTTTTTGAGTCACTTTTGGCATACTCTATGGAACAAGTTGGGTACAAAGTTGTTGTTCTCTACAACATGTCACCCACAAACTGATGGCCAAACCGAGGTGGTGAACCGCACATTGTCTACCATGCTGAGAGCTATTTTGACGAATAATTTGAAGCTGTGGGAAGAGTGTTTGCCGCATGTTGAGTTCGCATATAATCGAGTGGAACACTCCACCACCAAGGTAAGTCCTTTTCAGGTAGTATATGGATTCAATCCACATGCCCCTCTTGATATTTTACCTTTGCATACTAGTGAGAGAGTTCATAATGATGCTAAGGAGCATGCTGATTTTATTGTCAAAATGCATGAGACTACTAAGGCAAACATTGAAAAGATGAATGAAAAATATAGGATTATTGGTAGTAAAGGTAGAAAGGAAGTTAAACTTGAACCGGGTGATTTTGTTTGGTTGCACTTGAGAAAGGATAGATTTCCTGAGTTACAAAAATCAAAATTGATGCCTAGAGCTACTGGTCCTTTTAAAATAGTTGAGAAGATAAATGATAATGCATATAAACTTGAGTTGCCTTCCGAGTTTGGGGTTAGTCCCACCTTTAACATTTCAGATTTGAAGCCATACTTGGGAGAAGAAGATGAGGCTGAGTTGAGGACAACTCCGCTTCAAGAGGGGGAGGATGATGAGGACATCACTTCTTCGGATACACACAACAATCCTCCACTTGACATTCAAGGACCAATCACTAGAGCTCGCGCCCGACAATTGAATTTACAGGTGAGCTCGTTCCTAAGTACTTCTTTTTGTTCATTTGAGTATCGATTGCTACCTAATAATTTAATTATGATTAGGAACCATGGAGAGGACCTGGAAGTACTTGGACAAGGGCTACGAAGCGCACAAGTCCAGCAAGGGCGGTCGAATCATGTTGGAGGCCCAATTCAAGCCGACTTCGAATCCAATTCGGAGTCCAGGACTAGGCCGCACTAAAACGGACGCCCAGATCGCATCCGGGCTCCGTTTTGGATGTTCCACATATGTATCAAAAGCTGAGAAGATGACCTTTCGAATGGCTCTAGTCCCATGTCAAAATTCCTTCTGAGTCAACGGGAATCGTCGAAACAAGTGGGCATTCAGAATCTGTCAGGGTGCTGCATCACCGTCTTTTGGGCCGTTCGGCTTTGTATCGTGTTGGAGCCCATTAGGGCTCATCCAGGGGTTTTGCACGCCCCTCAGTCCTCTATATACAGCCACCACCCCCACCATTAGGGTTGGGTTTTGCTTAGATTAATTCTGTCTTGAACAGTTTCGCCGTTCATCGGTTTGTGAGACCCCAACTTTCGAGTGCTAAAACAATACATCTGCAATTCCGTTGTGTTCTTACTTGTTTTTGCTTGTGTTCTTCGATTCGCAGGCAAGGATTAGCCTTCTTGCCGAGGTCAACCGGGTTGTGCACGGTTGATAACCTGAGGAGACGTGGTGCTGCGATTGCGGGGTTCGGAACGTGTTGTTCGGAAGCCGAGTCGATTTGTGTCGCGCCTCCAGCAAATCGAACTTATCCAGAACCTGTTGGAAGATCGGGACCCCGTTCCCATCAGATTAGCAGGTGCCCGAGCACTAAGGGACTACCGCGAAGGTACCTGGGAATAGAGGAGGTCCAGACGAGGTCGGAGGAGTTCTGGAGGCGGAGACCAGCGCCGGAGTTGAGGAAGAAACCAGTGAGGTGCGGCCTGAGCAAAAAGGAAAGCCACAGGGTGTCAAAGGAGCACAATTAGGACTCACAGGAGGTCCATGAGTAGCCAATTGACCAAAGAAGGCACTTACCGGAGTTGGGGAAGAAGGGGAAGACTTCAGCTGCAAGGATCGAAAACTCGAACTTAGGCTGCTCCTGCGAAGGCAACCCAAAATTAAGTTAGGGGACTTGATCAAGATGATGAGGTGGTCCAGGCGATGCGAAAGGAAAAGCCAGGGAACCACTGGAGCACCGTTGACGATGAGGAGCTCGAGCGATAAAAAATGGCTAAAAAAGGCTCTCGGTGATTGCATACAAACACACAGAGCGGGAGCTGGGGTGACAGAGAGGTGCTAAAGAGGAACCAAGGGAGGAGCTTCGAGGTCCTCAAATAGCCAAAGGCCAACGACAATGCGAAAATGGGGTGCACGGGTGAGCTTGGTCCACGGCCCTGCCATTGACAAGCTGAAATGATGGGAGCAGCTGAGAAGGGGACTTTGGGGGCGAAAGCTTGTCAGCAATAAATGCACAGGGTAGAGAGACTTTGACGAGGACGAGCGTGAGGTGACAAGTCACTACGCAACTCACTAACCATGCCATGGCTCTCGTGCGTGAGGAAGAAGAAGAATAGAAGGAGAGGTCATGACGGTTAGATCTGAGACGAACGGCTGTGATTGGGCGAGACCTCCGGAGATCTGAAACGGCACAGGAGGTCTGGGACGTTGGATCAAGATCCAACGGCTGAAACACACGCGCCCAAGACCGAGCCCGAGTATGGTTCAGTGACTTGGCTCGACCAAGTCAAATGGTTGGGCTCGGGTCTGATTCGAGCCCAACAGTGATTTAAATTAGGGTTAAGAATTGACATAGAAACTTTGAGGAATTGTTTGGGGTAGCAAACTAACTCTAAAAATTCTGAAAGTTTTACAGGACCTTGCTAACTTTAGGGTTGACCTTGTAAAAAAAATTCAGAGGTTTTTATCTAGTGCATTTTCCTCTAGAAATTCTGCAAGGTTTTGAGCTAGGGTTTAACTCAAAGTCAAACTGGTTTGACTGACCTCTAAAAATATTCAAACAATTTCTAAAAATTGTGAAATTTTTCAGAGGAGTCACCCAATAACCCTAGAACTTAGGATTTTTTTTCAAACAATGATGACAAGATTATCCAAGAAAGTTTTCAAGGGTCAAGGCTAAGTTTTTAGAAGCATGTGATTTTCCAATTCCACAATTCCTTGAACAAGAATTATAGAATAGCTCAATTATAGCAAGATGCAAGAAAAGTTTTAATTTCTACTCATTTTCTTATATTTGCAACATAAGACAAGATTTGGGATGTTACAGTAAGTTTCTTCTACGATGAATCCTCTAGTCGTAAGTCCTTTTACGACTATAAAAGCGTAAAGATGAAGTCAATTTTCGATTATCTTCAGGCATTCTAGCTTTTCCTCTGCGGTCAAAACCGCAAGGATTTGAGGAGCTGCTACGTTTGAGGGACTTTTTCACAAATGAGTTTGACACGGGTGTCAATCTCTGCCTGCGAAAGATCTGTGCAAATAGATAGCATAGTCAACAGACCAAATCAGGACTAACCAAAACAAGAGTCAAAAGTAAGAATTTTACTTACCCTCTTTGTAATCCCTGGTCGGGTCTATTGTCCCTGAGTACCTCCACATGGGAGGAACTCGTTTCTTTAGGGGACTAGTGCGGCACGTGATGAAGTCCTTCACCACGTGCCATCCGGTGAGTCCCCCCACCTTCAAGTCTCTGATAGCTTGAATATAGGGGGTGATCCGGTCAAGATCCCTGGGAGTCGAATCCTAGGAAGAAATCCTCTCAGCAGCATTTCCAGCAAATGAAAGGCTGTCTTCGTCCGTGACCTCCCAGTAGAACCACTTCTTCTTTCACCCCGGCCACAAAGACCGGGTGAACATCTAAATGTACTCCTTCGACTTCCTGTCATGGAGCCTCAGACCGAAACTGCCAGCAATTCTGACTTGCCAAGCCATCCCGTAATAATATTGAAAAAGCTCGAGGTCCGTCAGAATCCCCAGGTATGCCTCACACAGGTACACGAATACGTTTAACATTGTGATGGAATTAGCACTAAGGTTCACTAATTTCACCCCAAAGTGCTCGAGTACGAGTGTGAGAAAAGGGTGAGGCAGACAATCGAAGGCCGCACTCATAGTACGCCTAAAAGATAGGGATTTGCCCAGTATCCCCTGACGGCCAGTGTTGTCCAACCGTCGAAATCCACTTCACGAGTACCTTCTCAGGAATCTTCTCGGCAGCAACCAAAGTGTTCATCTTCGCCGTGTCCATCTCTGATTCGGCCCACTCAGAGACGAACCTGGCCATTTTTTTCTTACGAAAAGGAGATTTGGATTTGGAAAAGCTTCAAGAAAGTGCACGGTGTTTACTGCTGGCGGAGAAGGCAAGAACTTGATGAACAGTCAAGGTGAATTGGGGAAAGGTAAGAACCCTAAAGTCACTCCTGCGGTTAGTTTTTATAACCGCGTGCTTTAAATGAAATGCCGTGGTAACTCAATGGTTCCCACTACTTCGGGAATTGCTCTAACGGATAGATTCTCTTAAATCTGCCTGTTCGAGAAAACCGAGGCTGATTTCACACTTCAAGCGAAATTACCTTCTTGGCCAAGTATATTTTTGGTCAAACGAAATACCGAAAAGGTTTTACTTCCGATCATCGTGCCACGATCACTTCGTAGTCATAAAGATTTTCTACGACTACCTTGTAGTCATGAGGTTTCCAACAAACTTCCTCGACCAAGTATATTTCTAGTCAAATGAAACACGTGTTGAAGAGTTTTTCTTTCGACCTTTAGCTTACAACCACCTAGTGGTCGTAAGAACATCTATGACTCCTTTCTGAAGTAATTTATTTTCACTTGAAGTTGGGGTGCTAGATGACGAGGATCTAATAATCCTCATTTTACTATTTATCTGTAATTAATATTATGGGTAAATATGATGTCACACAGCTATTAAGTATACCCCTTATAGTCGTAAGGGAGAAGCCAATTAGGTGGTCATAAGTTCTTCTACGACCAACCCCATTGTCGTAAGTCCTTCTACGACTACCATGTAATCGTAAGTTCTCCTACGATTACCTCTGGTCGTAAGTCCTTCTACGACTAGTACCCAGTCGTAAGCTTTTCTATGACTACCCCCCGATCGTAAGTCCTTCTACGACCAGCTCTGTCTCGACTTCATCACAGTTAATTGGGTCCACCTGCCTGTAGGCCCAATTAATTACGAGATCTGAGCGTCAATATACGCAGTTATTCTCTAGAGTAACTACATGTAACGCACCATTATCTTTGATTGGTAACCGTCAGGCAACGTGGGGAGGTTACTATTTCGGTGATTACTACCATTATTACGGAATAATGGGACGCCTCTTGACCTGGAACGACTACCTCTACACGTACTTTAAAAAGACTTCATTCAGAGAGAAATGGGAGAGGATTGAGAGGTAATCAGTAGTAGTATAAGCTCAAGTTTTTCCACTGATTGTCACCAGGATACCCAATACAGTACACACATGAGTAGGGTTGTTATTCTCTTTAGAGAAGGCTCGAACCTGTATAAAAATCCCCGTGTCTTTTCTGTCTACGTGATCAATTGTGGAGACCCCCGAATCAAATAATCTTATGTAAGATCGGTTCTAAAACACCGACAACATCCTTGCAATTTATTGTTATCCTTGCAGGTTGAAAATATCAACAGTTGAATTACTATATTTGGATGTTGGTCTCGTCAATGGATCAAGAAGGAAGGAACTTCATGAAGAAAACAAAGTAGTAGTAGGATTTCATATTTTAGGACTCAAATTTTACTCCTGTTCTCAGCTCTTGTGTGGACAACAAATCAGTTGTTTTTTTAATGTGCAATGATGTTAACAATACCTATATTTATTTCCTTAATGCAATGCAATCTACCGTTGCACATTGCCCATGCTGAGTTGTGTTATACATTCGGCAATATGACATGCTTAATTAGCAAATAAAAATTCTTTGTAGCAATTATAATTTGTACATACGTAGCACATAAATGAATCATATTTTTCCTGTATACTAAATTGTGTTGCAATATATCAATTACATGTTGCTAACAGGTGTTAGCTTTGTTTCGAAAACATGTGTTGTTACAAATAGAAAATTGCTTTGTAACTTTGCAACACCTTTTCTTTTGTATAACAACACCTAATTTGTGTTGCGGTAGACCTACCTTATAGCAACACGACCAACAACATCACTTATCACATGTATTGCTATCCATCCTAGCAACACATATTTGTAGATATAGCAGCATATACGCGTGTTGCTATAACCTAGTCCTGTTGTAGTGCTTTCTGACCACCTAAATATTGAAGTAGTAGTACGTCGATCGATCATCTATGGGTTTTGTTCTTTCAATGCACGGTGGTCAAAAAGTCAATTTGTTTTGTGAATTTTGTCTTACTAGAAGGGGTATGGAGATGAAAATTTTAAGAGGAAATGGAAGTAAGAAAAGATAGGATTGTGTGTGATTTTTTCTTAGTTCTACCCTTGATCCGATGGTTATTAAATTTATAGGCCAACAACTTGTTGCAAGATTAAACGAATAAAGACGAAAGTTGAATGGAACCAAAGCATCACCGTCTTTTCAGGAATTGTTTTTCATAAATACGGTTGACGAATCGATGCTCCTTTTCCTATCTTTACAACTGAAAGACTCATCACATATAGGTCTTTAACAGAGCCGTCTGTCATTACATACATCACAAACGGTTTTTAAATATAACCGTCTGTGACAATTCAATGCTTTGGCTCCTGTGTGATCAGATTTAGGGCTCATCACAGACGGTTTTTAATAAGAATCATCTGTGATAATTCAATGTTTCGACTCCCGCGTGATGCATCTCTTCATCTCACACGCTAATAGGCGATGCATCTCTTCGTCTTGGGCGCCGACGTTATGATGCATCTCTTCGACGTTTTATAAGAATTATCATCACGTGCCATGGTGAGCACGCATGGTATTGTATACATACGCCATGGTGAGCACACGGAGCATGACGACGAGGACCAAGGCGAGGAGGTCAGCGATCACCGTCGCTCTTCCTCACGATGTCATTGTCGACATCGTCGGCCTCGTGGCCGCAAGCTCTCCTCGGCCCATGGCTGACCTCTGTAGCCTACGAGCCACGTACGTATTCTGTTATTTTGTTTTTGGTAGGTCTGAAATTTCAGAGTCAATATTTTGTTATATTTTTATTCAAAGTCAGTTTCTGAAGATGATTGTAGCGTATCATCCTAGTTGTCGGAAAGTGCTTCAGGTGTTCATTTCGGTTTCAGGTTTTGATAGAGAACCTGATTGTAATTCCTTTGAAAATCTATAAAAAGGAGAAAAACCGAAAAGTCGTATCAGTTGATACGTACGACACAAAAAGATCTCGTGTTGATTTTGTTTTGTGTCCAATATCCAATTCTGAATTAAATTTGTTTCTCTTATGGAGTAATTCTTGTATTAAGATTCTGTCGTCTTGAATTTTAGTTGCAAGGCCGTGGGGAGTTGCTTGGCACTAGAGCGGGAGGAGGCGATGAAGTGGCAGGACAATGAGCGCTACCTCGTCGTCGTCAACCATCTAGCCGGTGTCAGCAACCCGGAGGCTTGCTTCATTGTCGGCCTCGCGCTGGTCTTTGCGCCCTAAGACATGCAGCGCGGCCTCGTGTTCCTTGAACATGCGGCCGTCGTCGGTCACAAGGCCGCGGCCTACGTGCATGGCCTCCTCTACATGGCCGATGAGACGCGCGACGTTGGAAAGCTGATACGGGGGAGGCCCGATCTTCTCAGTGAGGAACCGTGGATAGTTGATGCGATGTAGACGATGTCGCTAGCCGAACACTCGCGCCAATGCACGAACTCTCAACTCTTTGGATAACGCCGAAACGCACCGGGTAAATTGTTCGTCGCGAGACCACGAACGACGAACGCCAAGTCCCCGATTCCCAGTGGAACGATGGCTTGACCTTGAATTGTAGAACGAACCAATGGATCACCTAGTCCTCTCTCAAAGTCCTCGCATGAACTCTGGTTTTAGAAAGAACAAGCAATAGCTATGTTTCAATTCTTATGCATAAACTGGTCTAATGGATACAAAGGAGGGGCAAGGGTACTTAAGGTGCCCTTCATGACTCACGCACGGCCTAGGGCCAGCTACACATGCAGAATCAAACTCCAATTCGGCTAAGACTCAAAAACACACAAAAAGGAAAACCTAAATTAAATCCGTCACATTGTTTCAGCCATAGCGGCGCGACCGTACATCTTCTAAGGCTGGGGCCATACCCATTGTATGGGCCTTGGAATAAGCTTTCAAAAAAGTCCAAGAACACCCCAATCGGACTCCGTATGCAAAAGTTATCGACTTTTTATTACAGGCCTGTTGGGCTGTCCCGAACCGAATCCGAATTGAATTCTGAATTGATTCCGAGATGAATTCCGGTTGGACTTGTGGAAGATTCGAATTGGGCTTGAATTCTTGGGCTTTTCTCCTCTTTCTTGACCCACATGAGCTTCTCCTCCATTTCTTTCGCTCCGGCCTTCCTCTCGGTTCCAAAGGCTTCACAATGTTCAAACCTTAGAATGCACAAAACATTTGCATGAGGTAGTACCCAATTCTCATCAATGAAAATAGAAGATTCATTAAGAAACAAAAGTACCTGTTGATTTAGAAGTTTAGCTCTTGCTCTAGTCAGTGGACCAACATGCACTTCTGCACTTGTATTATTTGTAGCTTCACTTATGGCGTCCATCTCAGTATGTGCATGACCACCAATAGGGAAAGATGTATAAGTGTTAGGGATGCGCTCATCATCCTCCCCCTTTTGAAAAGGTGTCGTCCTCGACGCTGGATCATCACCACCAAAGAAAGGTGATAAATCAGCGACATTGAACGTAGAGCTCACGCCATAGTCATCGCCGAAAGCTCTATCTTGTAGGCATTGTCGTTGATCTTCGCAAGCACCTTGAAAGGTCCATCACCTCACGGCAGCAATTTGGACTTGCGGCGTTCTGGGAAACGATCCTTGCGGTAGTGTACCCAAACCAAATCACCTGGTTGAAAAATCATCTTCTTCCTCTTCTTGTTCGCCTTCTCAGCATAGGACTTAACCTTGCGCTCTATCTCTGCTTTTGTTTTGAGATGCAATTTCTTCACATATTCAGCTCGCTTGGACGCCTCCATATGAACATGGTGTTGACTAGGTAGCAACAGCAAATCAAGTGGTGTAAAGGGTTTGAAGCCATACACCACCTCAAAAGGACACAACTGCGTAGTGGAGTGCATGGCCTGATTATAAGCGAATTCCACGTGTGGCAAACAATCCTCCCAGTCACGCAGATTCTTCTTGATCATGGTCCGGAGTAGCATCGAAAGTGTGCAGTTCACCACCTCCGTTTGACCATCAGTTTGGGGATGACAAGTTATGCTGAATAACAACTTCGTCCCTAGTTTACCCCAAAGCATCTTCCAGAAGTAGCTCATGAACTTCACGTCGCGATCTGACACAATAGTGCGTGGCACGCCATGTAGCCTTACGATCTCCTTGAAAAACAAGTTAGCAATATGCGACGCATCGTCGCTCTTGTGGCACGGAATAAAGTGTGCTATCTTCGAAAAACGATCCACAACGACAAAAACAGAATCGCTCCCCCTCTTAGTTCTAGGCAGTCCTAAAACAAAATCCATACTAATATCCTCCCATGGTGCATTGGAAACAGGTAGAGGGGTCTACAAACCGTGTGGATTCAACTTCGATTTCGCTTTGTGGTAAGTAATGCATCGCTGCACATACCTCTCCACATCTCGCCTCATCTTAGGCCAATAAAAGTGATCGCTCAGCATTGACAACGTCTTCTCACGTCCAAAATGTCCCATCAATCCACCTGCATGTGATTCCTGCAGTAATAGCAAACGCACGGAGGATTCTGGAACACATAATTTGTTAGTACGAAACAAAAACCCATCATGGATGTGAAATTTATCCCACCTTTTCCCTCTTCGCAATGTGCGTAAGGAACGGAAAAATCATGGTCATGAGCATGTAAATCACGCAAACTCTCTAAACCAGGAACTTGCACTCCTAATTGAGTTAAAAGCACACTTTTCCTAGAAAGAGCATTAGCTACCACATTTTCCTTTCCCTTCTTGTATTTCACAATGTAAGGAAACGACTCAATGAATTCGACCCATTTGGCATGTCTATGGTTCAGATTTGCTTGGCCTTTTAAATACTTCAATGCCTCATGATCAGAATGAATAATAAACTCTTTAGGCCATAAATAATATTGCCAAGTTTTTAACGCACGCACTAACGCATAAAGCTCTTTGTCATAGACCGAATAATTCAATTGAGCACCATTCAGTTTCTCACTAAAATAAGCTACCGGTCTACCCTCTTGCATTAAAACACCGCCAATACCCAATCCACTAGCATCACACTCAATTTCAAAATTTTTAGTGAAATCGGGTAAAACAAGCAACGGTGCCTCAGTCAAGCGTTTCTTAAGTTCAGCAAAAGCATTGTCTTGCGCTACCCCCCACACAAAATCAACACCATTTTTAGTAAGTTCATTCAAAGGGGCAGCGATGGTGCTAAAATCCTTCACAAAGCGCCGATAAAAACCAGCGAGACCATGAAAGCTCCTAATCTGACATACGTTCACAGGAGTTGGCCAATTTTTAATTACTTCAATTTTAGACTCATCTACTTCAACTCCCTGTGCAGAAACAACATAGCCTAAAAAGATGACACGATCTTTGCAAAAAGTGCACTTCTCTAAGTTACCAAATAACCTAGCCTCACGCAAAACTTGTAGAACTTGTCTAAGATGGTCTATGTGTTCAGATTCAGTGCGACTGTAAATCAGAATATCATCAAAGTACACAACCACAAATTTACCAATCAAATGCCTTAAAACATGATTCATTAAGCGCATGAATGTACTAGGTGCAGTAGTTAAACCAAAATGCATGACTAACCACTCGTACAACCCAAATTTCATTTTAAAAGCTGTTTTCCACTCATCCCCTTCATGCATCCTAATATGATGGTAACCACCGCGCAAATCTATCTTAGAGAAAATAACAGCACCACTCAATTCGTCTAGCATATCATCTAAGCGAGGTATAGGATGACGATATCGAATTGTGATATTATTAATTGCTTGACAATATACGCACATACGCCATGAACCATCTTTCTTAGGAACTAAAATAACTGGAACAGCACAAGGGCTTAAGCTTTCACGTACATACCCTTTGGAGAGAAGCTCTTGTACTTGTTTCTGAATTTCCTTTGTTTCCTCAAGATTGGTGCGGTACGGTGGTCGGTTCGGCAACGACGAGCTTGGAATCAAGTCGATCTTATGTTCTATCCCATGAATTGGTGGTAGCCCAGCTGGTTCCTCGTTTGGAAAGACATCGCTGAAGTCCTACAAAATACAAGCAACACCACTAGGAAGAGAAGACAAGTCGTTAGTCGAAAGCAAGGCATCTTTGTACAGCATGACAAAGTGCACCAAATTGGGATCTTCGCTGAATTCTCTCATCTCTGATTTGGTGGCTAACATCACTAAATTCTTCTCTCGCTCTTTGGCAGTCTCAACGTGCATCTCAATTTTTTGCATTGAAGAATTCACAATCTGTTGCGGTGTAAGCGGCTTCAAGATGATATCCATATTGTTCCATTGAAATGTGTAGCGATTTGTATGCCCATCGTGAACAGCAGAACGGTCATATTGCCATGGCCGTCCCAAGAGCAAGTGACACACCGTCATAGGCACAACATCGCAGTCCACAGTGTCGGTGTACTTCCCAATAGAAAACGTCACACGCACCATATAGTTCACCTTCACTTTCTCTTTGTCGCTCAACCATTGCACATGATAAGGACGTGGATGCGGCAAGTACTTCAAACCCAACTTATGACACATATCCTTGCTGGCCAAATTATGACAACTCCCACCATCAATAATCACTTTGCACACCTTACCCTTATCAAGTTTTGCCCAAGTCTGAAATAAATTGCACCGCTGCTCCAGTGACGGTGATGGTATCACACTAAGCACCTTGGGTGTGCAAACAATAGAATACTGCTCAGTGTTAGGGAACTCAGGATCACACTCACATTGCTCTATGTCATCAGTGTGCAAGACTGCTGTGCATCAGGCGACTCATCATCACTAGCTGAAACATAACCGCCATCCTCTGTGATAAGCATAGTTCTGACATTGGGGCAATCCCTCTGAAAATGGCCAACACCCTTGCACTTGTGACAAATAATGTCACGTGAACGGCCTGTCAACCCCATAGACGAGGTCGCACTAGCAGCAGGCGCTGCAGGTCGACGCACCGGTGGTGGTGTACTCTCCAGCTTCGTACTTGCGGAACTGCACATTGCCGAATTGCTTCTGGCTGGAGTGCTCCTGTTTGGCTGGCTGTTGTTATATGGCTGTCCCGGACTGGCTGAAGAACGTGAACAGGCAGTGAAACGTGCGTCTTCAATCACTTGTCGCTCGGCTTCTCGTGCTTGGTGCAGTAACTCAATCATTGTAACACCCCAGCCCCACATAGAGCTAGAATGCTACCAAACTACTCTACCTAACCAATTAATTTCAACAACTTAACAACAAACGATCAAACAGTCATACATGAATGACATAATACTAATTATTAAAACTAGCACAACCTCCAAATACTCAACAAGAAGCATATCGTCTATCAATTTGATACCAATCCAACAAGACGCCTTCTCTTTAACAAACTATTCTAAGGTAGTTCAACATACCTACGCTAAGGCATCCAATTAGCAAAAAGATACAACTCAAGCAACAAGGGTCACCAAAGATAACAACGATGATAGAAAAAAAACCAACTCGAACTTTCTAATTCAACAATTAGAATTAAATGAACTCAAACAATGAAGGATGATCACAACTGAACCAAATAAAACTAAGACTTTTCTCTAAAATTCAGCAAAACCTCCTTTGTATGTGTGACCATTCCGGTGGTTCTAACAGTCTAATAAATCATCAATCAAAATTCCAATCATCCAATTTAAACTAATCATCACAGGACAACCAAAGCATGCTAAACAACTAAAGTATAAACCAAAGAGAATCCATAAACATAAATGAATCATCCACCACGAAGGATGGTCACAACGTGAAAACCTTAGTAACTATCAAGATTATGAAATGTAGGTAATTGATCTAATTATTTGTTGTGGTTTATGTATTCATGTCGTGCATCAAGTCTACCCCTTCCCATGCATGTTGCTGCCTCGAGAGGTACCTAAAAAGCACAACACAGCAAGAGTGAGTCCACGACTCAGCAAAGCGCAATAGTAATAAATAATATAGCATCATAATCAGCCAAAGGGAATAAACAATCCCATCATGAACAACATCATTATAAACCACAAATCCATCTCTTATGATAGCATCATAAGTAGTCGAAGGGGATAAACACACAAATCCATTTCTTACGCAGAAATGCAATGAACATGTCATGAATGCATCTCTTCTCTTCTTAGCAATTACCGGTAATGCCGAGTAGTGTATCCGTCGATACATACTCTAGGCCTCTGCCTTCTAGGCATAGGGATCCAAAGCCCACACTCCACGAGTGTGGGGACCAAAGCCCGTCCAATACATGACGGGGATCCAATACATACTCAAGGCCTGTGCCCTCTAGGCACAGGGATCCAATGCCATGATGCAAATGCACACGGCCCATGTCATTATCATGATTCATTATTGTCATCATTAACAAGGTAGTCTCATTGCTCACCTTGTCCCATCATTATTTCCATCACTCATGAAACCATTACCATGTAAATATCATCATTTAAGCATTGCCATGTAAGCATCCTCATGTAAACACCACCATGTAAGCATCATCACATAAACATTAGCATGTGTCGTCATGTAAACATTTCCATGTAAGCTTCATCACATAAGCATCATCATAAAAATATCATCATTAAACTATGGCATTCATGTTCATCAGCATTACCAAGCAGCAATCATCAACAATCAACTATGGCATTCATCAAGTATGAAATATAAAACTCATTAATACTACTTTCACTTGCCTTAACCGTGAGATAGAAGACAAATAGTGGAACGCTCTAGCACCGGGGTTCACCACCACCTTACCCCGACCAGATGTAGGCCAATTGCTGACGCTGCACACGTCCTTGCAATAGATCTTGTATTTTCCTGGGATCTATGAATTATAATTACGGTTCAGTGAAACTAGCAACTCAAAATCCCAAATGATCAACTCACTATTTTAACTTACAAAGCGTTAATTTTCTCTCTATTTCCACATAGCAGAAAAGTGCAGGTAGGATATACTATATATTACCTCTCCAATTAGATGCACATCGATAGACTAGTGATTCACTAGACCAAACCCAATGTACTAGCATCAAGTCCAAGCCACTTGCCTCTCAATTTTGAATGTAGAATAGCACGAAGGTTATATAATTTCATAGGAACTAGCAAAGTAGCAATGCCTACAATATGGGCTCATAACCACAATCAACAGGAGAGACGCCCCAAGATCATCCATACAACATCAAGAACACCCGCAGGGAAAAAAAGAGGGAATTAAATGCACTAGATGCAGAAGTTATAATCTGCCTCCTTTCATGAGTGCTAAACATTTATTCTGAGACTTCATGGAAAGAAAGAGAGCAGGATCATGAACCTAAACTGGACGCTAATGACATTCCACATAACTAAATGCAATTCACAAGTATTAATAGGAATGTGCAATCTTTACATCCATGACCAATATAACAACTGCATCTTCAATCCCATCCTAAGTTATTGTCTCATTTAACTTGTTTGACTACATCAAATTATCAAATGCAAGCATACAAAAGGTCATATATGATGTCATCTTATGTCTTACCTAATAATCTAATATAGGACAGTAACCAGGATGTGGCCTTCAATGGTAACTTGTGCAACCCCACTACCATCCGACCATGAGACAAACACCTCCAAGTAGCCACCTCCACCTTCAATAGATCACCACGAACTTGAAAACATGAAAATCATCTAGCATTAGGATTTGATTCAACTTGGAACACTAAAATTGATTTAACAAAGAACAAGAAGGGGGAAGCAGAACCGAGTCGGCGGTGGCTATAGGCCAAACCGCAGAGGGAGCAGAGGTCACGGGAGGCAAGTAAAGGCGATGAGCCGGTGGCGACGCTGGCCCCAGGCCGCGCCGAGAGCAGCTAGCGACGGCGCACAGGTGATGCAGGGGCGGCGTCGAGGAGACCGGGCTGGGCGGAGCCCTGGTGGGGCACCTTGGGCGCAGGCGACGGCCACAGGCTCGAAGGCCGGCGGCGCTATGCTAGGGAGAAAGGGGAACCGGGCTGGGTCGGCTCAGCAGCACACGGCAGAGGTGTCGGTGGCCTCGGGTCGAGCCAGCGGCGAGTGACGCAGCGTCGGGGGAGCAGCGTGGACCGAGCCGGGCATCAGGCGCACGGGGAAACGAGGGTGCGGCGGTGTCGGGCTGTGCTGGAGGCCAGGGTGGCTGGGGAGAATGGCGGCGGTGGCTTCATGGAGTAGGAGAGTGAGTTTGGGGGAGATGAAGAAAAGGGGATGGGATTCCTTGTGCTTGGCGGCTTGGAGAGGAGGAAGTGGCGTAGGAGGGCAGGAGGGAAAAGACGCCAGGGGAGCTAGGGTTTTCATCTCCCTTTGTTTGTGGGTAACAGAGGCCCCAATCCGGCCCACTTCCTCATTTCCTCACCAATACTTTTCTTTTAAATCACATTCTATATCTTGTTTGACTATTTACTCCAACAGGGTATTACAATCATATCATTATAGGGATGGTGATTGACAATGCGCTTGACAGCATGATTCATGCCAGCTAGAAATCTCGCCATGGTCTGTTCTTCATTCTCGTGGACATCTGCATGTATCATGATAGTCTCCATTTCCTTATGATATTCATCAATTGATCTCATACCTTGTCGCAGCCCTGTCAACTTCTCAAATAGTGAGCGCTTGTAGTGGCGAGGTACAAAGCGTGACCGCAAATGCTGCTTCATCTACTCCCGGGTGATAATCGGCTACTCATGGCGCTCCATGCGCTTACGGATGAACTGCTCCCACCAATGTGTGGCATAATCATCCAAGCCATTGGACGCAAGCAATAGCTTCTTCTCATTGGAATAGTTGTTCATCCGAAACAACTTATCAACTTTCAGCTCCCAAGTGAGGTATTGTTCCACATCTATACCACCTGAAAATATAGGAAGATTAAATTTGGGCTTAGCGATAAAATCCTTGGCGTCGTCATGTCGAGGACGCTACACGTTGTTGCGGTGGTGGTGGCGCTGTTGGTCATCGTCGTCGATGGGGAAATCGTCATCCCATTGCTCAACCTCATCAGCCCAGCTACGTGGTGCATGATGCACACCTCCTCCGTGGGCACCCTGTGGTGCGCCTCCACCCTGGCCGCCGTTCCTCGGCCACGCCCGTGGGCCTGAGGGCATGCCGCGGCTGCTATCCCAACATTTGGTGGCACCGCCATGCGATGTGCCTGTCGCTGTCGTTGCTCCTCATCCACACGAATAGCACACTCCTTGGTCTCATTGTGCAAAACGGCCGGAGGGCCGTGCACACTCGTGTCATCAGCTTGCGCACCCCCACGTAGATTGTGTTGTGCGAACATGGCACGCAGCTCAAGGAAGTTATTGTTGATGGCTGTACGTAATTGTGTGACCTCCTCCCCGAGGGTGTTCACTCTAGTCTGAACTTCCCCGGGCTCATCGCACACGCCATTGTCACCGTCATGAAGTTTTTTTTGTAGCATCTCGCGCAACCGAGTATACTCTGTCCACATAACCGGTGCCTCCGGATTAGGTGGATCCTCCTCATGACCTGACATGGTAACAACTCACAAACAAGAAACGAGGTTATATCTGGGTTAGTAAAACAAAAGCTCTCTCTACTACGCTCGCAATTCACTGTCCGGAAAACGAGACAAGCTTACCGTTCCAAAGTGAATCAAGGACGGCAACTCGGCAGCCAGACAAATAACGACCTTAACCCAGAATGTATGAGCATAACCAAGAGCAAGGGAGTACACAAACGGGTGTAGGTGGAGCTTGGACAGGTATGTGTATATCCTATGCAATCTGATATTCAAGGTATTGTAAAGCTAAGTAATAATCCAAGCTAGAGTATTTTGCCTATGTGCTGGTCCAATAGGTTTAAGCGAAGTGTATTAACGCAAACGCAAAGATAAATGAGACTTAATGCAAACAAAGGAATGAGCTCAAATGGAAATAGAGATAAACCAAGCTCGTTTTGCACCCAGTACAAGGATAGACGCTAGCCAATTGCAACAAAATATACTAGGGCACAAGATTGCTCAAAGAAAATTGAAAAACACAAGCTGAAACTATGACCGATCAGAGCAAACCAAATCGGTAGCGCAGATCAACTCGAAAAAGGATGTTGTCTTCACGGGGAACCTTAGAATCACTTGTAGAGGGTCTGTGTTAATTTTTAGTAAATTCTGAGAAACTTGAATTTTTCTCGGTTTGCGGGCCCGTTTTGAGGCCCTAAACTACGTTTTTTGGGGTCGAAGTTTTCCTCACGTGTGCCCGGGGGGCGTACACATAGATAAAACCCTCAGATTTCCCAGACTTCTTCTTTTTCACTCTATTTTCCTGTTTCCTTTTCAACGGATCAAGAAATGCTCCAATCGGAGGTCGTATGCAAAAGTTAGCATTTCGCTCACTGTTTTTTTTATGCCGCGACTCTTTCTAAATGCGGCTACCTTTTCCTTCTTTTCCCTCTGCTTTGCTCCCCGCGGAAGTGCGCAACCCTCACAAATCAGCATAGTGTAAACAACTTGAATGAGCAGCCCTGGGTGCAATATCAATAGCTAGTCTCAAGATGAAAGGATATAAAAGGACACCAAATGTGGTTCGGCCGGCTATGATGTAGAGGCCGAAACACAAGATGGAGCAATTGGACTCGGATTGTGTTTGAGCTAGAGGTTGATTCGGACTCTAGTCCCACCAAGGAGTTCGGATAAGAAAACAACACCATCTCGGATTGTACTCGCAAGACGGCGCACGACCAAAAGGTGGTGCGGCCAAAGGCGGCTAGGGTTTTTGCCCCAATCCGAGCCGCGCTCCAAAACAAGGACAGATCGGATGACAGTTTTTGGGTGCTAATTGAGGGAGTTCAATCAGCAATTTTCGATAAAGATTAAGCTACGCAATGGAAACACAAGGAACATCACTAAAACAAAACTCTAATGGATGAAAACTAAACTAAACGCACAAGAAATAACAGATTAAACTACGGTTTTGGTAGTGCAATTTTCGGTTTAATGGACGATAGGAAAGAAAACGAATCTAACAACGGGTAAAGAAGTTCTCACCGAGTAAACCTAGAATCTGATACCACA
Source organism: Ampelocalamus luodianensis (assembly GCA_036346255.1). NCBI lineage: Eukaryota > Viridiplantae > Streptophyta > Magnoliopsida > Poales > Poaceae > Ampelocalamus > Ampelocalamus luodianensis. Next base: position 58,403,934 of record CM070622.1, on the reverse strand, counting down.
TGATACGGGGGAGGCCCGATCTTCTCAGAGAGGAACCGTGGATAGTTGATGCGAAGTAGATGATGTCGCTAACCGAACACTCGTGCCAATGCACGAACCCTCAACTCTTTGGATAACGCCCCAACGCACCGGGTAAATTGTTCATCGCGAGACCACGAACGACGAATGCCAAGTCCCCGATTTCTAGTGGAACGACGGCTTGACCTTGAATTGCAGAACGAACCAATGGACCTGTGAGGAACCCAATTTATTTGGCTTGTAATGCTTAGCCAACCACCTGGCCCTAGCATCACAAATCAAATAAACCGAGCCTCGAGATATGTATACTTCCCAGAAAGCAGTATACATACCTCACCACAAAATTATGCATCAACTCCATTCCAAACATAGAGTCCAAACATTACACTACAAAGCAGAAAGTAACAACAGTAGATTATTACAGACCAGGGCCGACCGGCCAAAAGATACACAAATAACAGAAGATAGACAGCGGAAGCAAAAGTGCCATAAGATGGCTATAAACAAAGCCAATCAGCGTGCCTTCAACCCACAAGGCATCTGACCGGACCGCCAAGCCTAGTCGTCGTACACGAAGCGGCAACAGAACTCACAGAAGTGAGGCCCTTGGGGCTCACCTTCTTCCTCTGCAACAAAAACATTAAGCAAAGCAGCTGAGTACAAAAATTGTTTTTGTACTCGCAAGACTGACGTGTGAACTAGCAGACCTGTTAATATGCTACATGCAGGCTCATTTGGTGGAGGTCATATGTTTCATTTGCACAAAGCCAAATTTATTTGCAATAATGTAATACAGTTTGAAGGCAAGTTTGCAATTCATTTTTAATTGAAATAACAGTAAGGATAATAATAGCAAAAGAGTAAAGATAAACAACCTAGAAGTGACTATCCCAATAGTCACCACAACAATAGCACGAATCTCATATTCGTACCACCCGTCAAGTTTTAATTTAAAAGGTTGTAGTCTAACTCTTGAAAAGCTTACCCAAGCGTGTCCATCACCTAGGACGAGGCTATTCGAATAGTTTCAACCTGCGAGGGTGTACCACTGCACCCACACTTCGCATCGCCTTTAAGCCAAAGCACACTTCCAAGGTATGCCAGCCTGACTAAGTCCTACGAGACTTTTTCCAATATTGTGTATTAACTACGAGCCGCTCGTATGGATAGAAATCCATACGCTTACATGGTAAAGCCGAAAGGACAACTACCTTTGCGGGGTAAAGCTTTTGGACAACTACCATGCTCCCAACACCATCCCTCCCGCGACCTCCTGCGACCGGAGCCAATACACGCCAAAGTACTATGTCAAGAGAGGTCCCATATACTCTAGTGTGGTTATGCGCGAAATGCTGGATAATGGTACTCACAAGATGTTCGGTCCTTAATTGACCCGGGCACCATTCCAGTCACACCCAACAGATCACACCAACATACCGTTGTGCCCAAGTCTAAATCATTTTATTTTCATTTTTTTGTTTTCACAATTAAGCATAGTAAAAATGCTGAAACATAAAGTTATAGTAAATTTTGTGATCAAGGTTACCGACTAAGTCGATAACCGCCCATTTCTACCGATACTAAGCATGTCTAAGCAGTTAAAATCGTATCTACTAAGTGACAAGAGATCATCTAACGATCTCTAATCACAGCAAATAACCTAGGCTCAGGTAGTAGAGGATAATTATTTACCTACAGATTATGCATCTAAAGGATTAACTAACCAATTTAACACAAATTAAGCGATGCATACATACAGTTGAAACAAAATATTAGGCTTTAAAATACTGGGATTAACATGATCAAACTGCTTGCCTGCCTGCTGTTGCTCAGGATGCTCAACCTGTTGCAGAGGGTCACTCTCGATAACACCAGACTCGTTGCAATCTATCGATCGAGCAAAAACAACAAATAAGAACCAATAACACCGATAAAACTCAAAATTTCAAAAACAACCACAAATCTAAACACAGAAGCTATACTAATACAATAGGAACAACAAATTAGCTGCTACGGAGATGATTTAAATTTAGACATGGTTTCATGATTGATCTACCCAAACTTACTTACTTACCAAGCTAATCACAAAATCAATCCTCTTATATGTTTTAATCTTTCGACAGACTTTGATGGTGATTGTGTGCACATCTATTAACTAAGCATCAAATTACCACATCTAAACAACTAGCTATTCTAAACAACCAACATTAGTGATAAGATCACTTAAAGCTACAAGAAGCTATTGAAACACTAACTAGTTAATTAGCCGACTATTAGGTGCTAACAATTTTCTAACTGAGGTTGGGCTTTTAATAAAATTCAGCTACAAACACACCTAAGCATCACACCCACAATAAAGCAAGGTTAGCAATTTCAACATGCTACTACTACAAGGCCTTACTATACTGGTAAAAGCAAGAACCACAAGTACAGAGACAAACAACAGGGTCATCTAACAACCTCTTTGATCATTCATGACAACAAGAGCTTTGAAACCTAAAGATACTAACTAAATGACTTCATGCTAACCACTACAACTTAGGGGAGACAACAAGCACTAACAAAATAGAATAGCAAGCAATGCTACCAAGTTCAGATTACAGACAATAGGAAAACAATGACAACAGAGAAACAATTACAGAGAACCAGTGACTAACTTTCCTCCAAACCTCAATTCCAAATTTGATCACGCAAGAGAGTGAACTAATGAACAATCATAAGATTGATTAGCAGCTAACTACAAGGCTTAAGGGAGGTGGGCCCCACTGTTAGTGAAACAGAGGGAGACACAGCCGAAGAACAGAGGGGCTCGGGCTGGCTCTGGACCTGGATTTTTCGCCAGCGAAGGAGTGGCGGCGCGGTCGAGGTGACGGCCAAAATGGGTTGCTTGCGGACCACTGAAGCCAAAGGTGGTCACGGGCTGGCCGGAGAAGCACTGTGGCGGCGTGGCGACGGAGCGCGGCGGCCGGCCGTGGAGGTGACAAGGGGCGACTGCGCCAGAGAAGAAGAAGGTGAAAACTAGCGCACGCATGAGCATCAGTGGGTTACCAGGAACTCACCGGGATGACGTGGAGCTAAGGTGACTGCCGGAGATGGCCCGGCAACGAGAGCCTGCGGCGGCGCAAGGCGGTCAACGACGACAGGGACCTGAGGTGAACGAGAGAAAGAGTGAGTGATGGGGTAGGGTAAAGGGACACCAGAGGATGCTTACGGAGCTAGGAATCGAGCTCAAGCTCGCAGGAGAAGACGCGGCGGCGGGAGAGGCAGAATCGGTCGGAGTTGGAGAAGAAGGAGTGCTCGCAGCTCCACAGGCGATGAAACCCAAAATTTCTTGAGGGGTTCACTTCCTGGGGATGCGAAACACGCCGTGACGCGATCGGCCGAGCTCGAAGATCGCCGGAGCAGCCGGAACGCTCGGAGGCGGCGAGGCGGCACTCACGGCTTCTGGAGCTCAGAGGAGGAAATGGACAGAGGAGGAGCAAGAAAACGGGGTAGGTGAAGCCCTCGACGGCTTAAGAAGAGGAGGGCGGAGGCAGCGAGGTGGGGGTGGTAGCTCAGCGAGGTGACCGGCGAGGCGACGTGGCGGCACGCATGCGCCGGGACGGTGGAGAGCGGCGCGCGAGAGAGAGCGAGCGCGCGGGCACACACGCCGCGTGGAGGAAAGGGCCTGCAGGTGGGACCACGCTGTTAGCGAGGACACAACGAGTTGGAGTCTGGATTGATCAAGAATATATCGAACGTTCGATCTGAGATGGACGGACGGGATCAACTGATGCAATCGGACTGGTCGACTGCATCGGGTGCACGTGAGCCGCACGATAAGCATCGGACGGTCAGCAGCGCTCGGCTCGCGTTTGGGTTCGGCGCCGATGCGGTTGGGTCCAGCCGAGACAAGCGGTCCGGTCGGAGTTTAAGTCGGGCTCGGGTCTGAGCCCGACCAACAGTGATTCCAGATTTGAAATCAAAAGGGGCAGAGAAGGTTTGGGGAATTTTTAGAGATAGCTCCAGAGCTCCAAAAATTCTGAAATTTTTATGGTAGATTCCTGGGACAGAGAACAACCTTGTGTAAATTTTCCAGGAATTTTCATGCATTAGATTTCTCCCAAGAAAATTCACAAGCTGCTGCCTAAGGGTTTGACCAGAATTTGGAATAGTTTGACTTGCTTTTTTGAAATAGCAAACAAAATCTAAAAATTGTGAAATTTTTTAGGGAGGTAACTAGGATGGTCAAGATGATAGGAAAAATACTTGCAGAGGATGATCACAAGTTTAAGGTCAAGAATTTTGATGACAACCACTTCCATTCACAAGAATATAATTAAGGAAAATGGAAAATGTTAGGGAAAAATGTAGAAACTTTCAAATGATTTCATGAGGCACCAAAAGTTTTTATTTCTCCTCATAATTTACATTTGAAACACAAGCCCTAACTTAGGGCTGTTACAAATCTCCCCCCTTATAGGAATCTCGCCCCGAGATTCTGATCACTGGAAAAAGAAGGACGGGTAGTCTGCTCGGAGACGATCTTCCCGCTCCCAAGTGGCTTCATCCTGGGAGTGGTTCGACCACTGAACTTTAAGGAACTTGATCACACGGTTCCTCATTCTTCGTTCAGCTTCTTCAAGGATACGAACGGGGCGCTCACGATAAGACAGATCTTCCAGCACATCGATATTTTCCAATGGCGCTTCCTCAACTGGAACACGGAGGCACTTCTTAAATTGTGATACATGGAAAACATCATGCACTCCTTCGAGTGTAGCTGACAATTCTAACTTGTATGCAACAGCTCCCACTTTCTTGATGATGCGATACGGCCCGACATATCGAGGAGCCAGTTTGCCCTTGACACCGAAACGACGATGACCCTTCAGAGGTGATACTTTGAGATACACAAAGTCATTGGGTGAAACTCACCACGACGACGCCGACCGCATAGCTCTTTGCTCGGGTGAGCTACGCGCAAGTGCTCACGAATCAACTCCACTTGACTTTCCGCCTCATTGATTGAATTTGGACCAAAGAACTGTCTTTCCCCAGTTTCTGACCAGTTCAATGGGGTTCTGCATCGCCTTCCATACAAAGCCTCAAACGGTGCCATACCGAGACTAGCCTGGAAGCTGTTGTTGTAGGAGAACTCGGCAAGCGGTAGGCACTTCTCCCAATTCTTCCCATAGGAAAGAACACAAGCACGGAGCATATCTTCTAGAACTTGGTTGACTCGCTCCGTCTGACCATCTGTCTGAGGATGATAGGCTGAGCGGAAAGAAAGACGGGTCCCCATGGCCCTCAGAAGCGTGCCAAAGCGAGAAGTGAACAGAGCCACGATCTGACACAATCGTTCGTGGCACACCATGCAAGCTCACAATGCGGGAGATATAGAGATCCGCCAATTTACTAACACTGAGGGTGGTACGTACTGGCAAAAAGTGTGCTACCTTTGTCAACCGGTCAATAACCACCCAGATAGCATCCTTTCCCGAAGAAATGCAGGCGGACGGTGATGAAATCCATGCCCACAGAATCCCATTTCCACTCTGGTATAGGTAAGGGCTGAAGAAGACCCGCTGGACGTTGATGCTCGACCTTGACACGACAACATACGTCGCATCTGGCAACGAACCTGGCAATCTCGCGCTTCATGCGAGTCCACCAGAACCTCTGACGCAGATCTTGATACATTTTGGTGGCCCCGGGATGGATGGACAAAGGCAAATCATGGGCTTCGCGGAGAATCAAATCCCGTAATTCCGGAACCTTTGGAATCACGAGACGCTGTCCAAACCACACAACACCATGCTCATCTTCTGTGAAGCACTTGGCTGATCCATTCTTGATGTTCTGCTTGATCTTACCCACACCAACATCTAATTGCTGTGCTGACTTGATTTGATCCACCAAGGTTGGTTGCACAACCAAGGCAGTGAGGGAACCATGCTCAACCAAGCCCAGGTTGAGACGCTGAAATTCTGCAAGAAGTGCCGGTTGTTGCTCTTGGATCATCAAAGTATTGCAATACACCTTTCGGTTAAGTGCATCAGCAACCACATTGGCCTTGCCAGGATGATACTGAATACCCATGTCATAATCTTTGATCAATTCCAACCATCTCCTCTGCCTGAGGTTTAGATCTGGCTGGGTGAACAAATATTTCAAGCTCTTGTGATCGGAATACACCTCACAGCGGTTACCGATCAGATAATGCCGCTAAATTTTGAGTGCATAAACCACTGCAGCAAGCTCTAAATCATGGGTGGGATAGTTGAGCTCGTGAGGTCTCAACTGCCTGGATGCATAGGCAACTGCCTTGCCTCCTTGCATAAGAACACACCCGAGTCCCTGACGAGAGGCATCGCAATAAATATCGAAACTCTTGTGGACATCGGGAAGAGTAAGAACTGGAGCTGAAGTCAAACGCCGCTTGAGCTCCTGAAGACTCTTGTCACAAGCAGAGGACCACACGAACTTCTTGTCCTTCTTGAGCAATTCAGTCATCGGCTTTGCGATCTTGGAGAAGTTCTCGATAAAGCGGCGGTAGTAGCCCGCTAAACCGAGAAAACTCCGCACATCAGTGACTGACTTGGGCTGACCCCAAGATAGAACATCGCTGACCTTGCTGGGATCCACAGCTACGCCTCCCGCTGAAAGAACATGGCCCAAGAATACCACTTCCTTCAACCAGAACTCGCATTTGCTTTGAATTTTGATCTGGTGGTGCTCCCGCAATTTGCCCAAAACAATCTTCAGATGCTCAGCATGCTCTTCTTCAGTCTTGGAATAGATAAGAATATCATCAATAAACACCACCACGAATTTATCCAAATATTCCATGAATACCGAGTTCATGAGGTTCATGAAATAAGCTGGAGCATTGGTTAAGCCGAAAGACATGACGGTATACTCGTAAAGACCATAACGAGTAGTGAAAGCCGTCTTCGGAATATCCTCAGATCTGATCCTGACCTGATGATACCCCAATCTCAAATCAATCTTTGAGAACACCTGGGCTCCGGACAACTGGTCAAACAGATCATCAATACGGGGAAGAGGATATTTGTTCTTCACCGTCACCTCATTGAGCGGACGGTAATCAACACACATGCGCAAAGTCTTGTCCTTTTTCTTCACAAAGATCACCGGACAACCCCAAGGAGATGAACTAGGACGGATGAAACCCTTTGCTTGGAGCTCACCAAGCTGCCTCTTCAATTCTTCTAGCTCATTGGGAGGCATCCGATACGGTGCCTTCGAAATCGGAGCGGTACCGGGCAGCAACTCAATGACAAACTCAAGGTCTCGCACTGGAGGCATCCCAGGCAAATCTTCGGGAAAGACATCCACAAAGTCAGATACTATGGGGCCATCCTAAATCTGCAAGACTGGCTTTGCTTCCAATGCACACAGATACGGTTCCTGCAGCTGCGGCGAAAATCCAACCTGCTCGCCTGAAGGGCTGGTGAGATAGACAATCTTCCTGGCACAATCGATTTGCCCCAAGTGTTGGGACAACCAATCCATGCCAAGAATCACATCCAGACTCGCTGAACTGAGCAGAATAAGGTTTGCCAAAAACCCTACCCCTCTGACTTCAATAGGAACGTCACGGCATTCAAAATCAGCTCTCATTTCCGAACCCGGAGAGCGAATGATCAAAGGAATCCCCAAAGAAACACAGTGAAGACCGCTAGCAGCAGCAAATCATCTTGAAATAAAAGAATGTGATGCTCCAGAATCAAATAATACTGCAGCAGGACGATAATTGACAAGAAGTGTACCCATCACGACATCTGGCGCCTCTTGAGCCTCCTCAGCTGAAAGATGGTTGACTCGACCGCTGCTCACACCCTGGGCCTTCTGGATGATCTTCTGGTCAGGTGGGTGACCACTCCCCTGCCCGCGCCCTCCATTAGGACGAGGGACCGCTCCAGCACTCTGAGGACAAGCGTTGGCGTAGTGGCCCTTGTTATGGCAGCGGAAACAAGTAACCTCGGCCGCCGGATTGCGGAGGCCACCCTACTGCTGGATCGCAGGCGCACGTGGCTGAAACACGGCCTGCGGTGGATGAGGAGCTGGTGGTGATGGCCTCGGTGCTGGTGGAGCAAAAGAACGGGGCCCGTGCCGCCCACCGAGGGCAGTGAGGCTGGCTGTGCGGATCGATGGGCCTCCCATTTGCGCTAGCGGACTCACCAGCGCCTTTGCCTTGTGCTCAAGCAACAATGGCCTTATCAACCAAGGCACGAAAGTCGGGAAGTCCACAATAGACAGCCTGTCCTGCAGCTCCTCGGACAAGCCATCCATAAACTTCTCCTGCTTAGCCTCATCTGAGGCCACCTCCCCCGGAGCATAACGAGCCAAATGATTAAACTCGTACAGGTACTCCGTCACAGACTTGCGCCCTTGCTTGAGCGCGAGGAATTCTTTCTTCTTCAGCTTCATCAGGCCATCGGGGATGTGGGCCCGACGAAAAGCAGACCTGAACTCCTCCCACGAGACCACATGGCCCGCGGGCTGCATGGCGAGGTAGTTCTCCCACCATGAGAGTGCTGCGCCCTCAAGCTGGTGGGACGCGAAGAGTGCCTTCTCCTGGGCCTGGCACTGAGCTATGTTGAGCTTTCGCTCAACCATGCGCAGCCAATCATCCGCATCGAGAGGATCCTCAGAGCGGGAGAAGGTCGGCGGCTGCGTACGGAGGAACTCTGCAAGTCCCCCGCGAGTCTGGTGCCCGCCACCTCCAGATCCGGAGGCACCGGCAGGAGTGGAGGTATTCCTAGCAATAACCTCCAAAATGCGCGTCTGATCCATGCGGTTTCGCTCGATCTGAGCGAGAACCTCAGCCATGGTCGGAGGAGGGGGAAGCTCCTCATCATGACCAGCTGGCTGACTGCCACGCGTTCTCCCGGCCATCCTGTTTCACTAAGATAGGTTAGTGATAAACTGAGAGCAAGAAATCGATAAATTACCGAAACAGTTTAAAAACAGCACGAACTAAAAGCAAAACTTCAAGTCACAAAGCCAACTGACAAAATTTAGACACTTAGCAGACTTACAACACATTTTACCCTTACCTTCCCACAAGTTTTAGTTAGATTAATCTCTCATGGTTCTCCCAAAACTAATCCTACCGGATAAGTAACTATCTTTTGAAAGGAAAGAGAGAAACCAAGTTTTAAAACTCAAATTAGAATAAGATGAGAGTGGAAAGCTAAGATAGGTAAGGAGTAAAATCTGAGAATCTGCCTAGGTTTTCATAAACCTTTTTATAATTTGAAAATAAGCTTTTCTTAAAATATCCTAAGGACGACTATGCTTGGGTTACTACGGTCAGGATGGCTCTGATACCAACTTTGTGAGGACCCCAATTTATTTGGCTTGTAATGCTTAGCCAACCACCTGGCCCTAGCATCACAAATCAAATAAACCGAGCCTCGAGATATGTATACTTCCTGAGCGGTATACATACCTCACCACAAAATTATGCATCAACTCCATTCCAAACATAGAGTCCAAACATTACACTACAAAAAGTAACAACAAAGATTATTACGCACCAGGCCGACCGCCAAAAGATACACAAATAACGAGAAGATAGACAGCGGAAGCAAAGTGCCATAAGATGGCTATAAACAAAGCCAATCGCGTGCCTTCAACCCACAAGGCATCCGGCCAGGACCGCCAAGCCTAGTCGCCGTACACGGCGGCACAGAACTCACGAAGTGAGGCCCTTGGGGCTCACCTTCTTCCTTTGCAACAAAAACATTAAGCAAAGCGGTGAGTACAAAAATTGTTTTTGTACTGCAAGACCGACGTGTGAACTAGCAGGCACTGTTAATATGCTACATGCGTGCTCATTTGGTGGAGGTCATATGTTTCATTTGCACAAAGCCAAATTTATTTGCAATAATGTAATCTGATTTGAAGGCAAGTTTGCAATTCATTTTAATTGAAATAACAATAAGGATAATAATAGCAAAAGAGTAAAGATAAACAACCTAGAAGTGACTATCCCAATAGTCACCACAACAATAGCACGAATCCCATATTTGTACTACCCGTCAAGTTTTAATTTAAAAGGTTGTAGTCTAACTCTTGAAAAGCTTACCCAAGCGTGTCCATCACCTAGGACGAGGCTATTCGAATAGTTTTAACCCTATAGGGTTTACCATCGCACCCACACTTGCATCGCTTTAAGCCAAAGCACACTTCGAAGGTATGCTTGCACTGACTAAGTCCTACGAGACTTTTTCCAATATTGTGTATTAACTACGAGCCGCTCGTATGGATAGAAATCCATACGCTTACATGGTAAAGCCGAAAAGACAACTACCTTTGCGGGGTAAAGCTTTTCGGACAACTACTATGCTCCCAACACCATCCCTCCTGCGACCTCCTGCGACCCGGAGCCAATACACGCCAAAGTACTAGGTCAAGAGAGGTCCCATATACTCTAGTGTGGTTAGCACGCCGAAATGCTTGGATAACAGGTACTCACAAGATGTTCAGTCCTTAATTGACCCGGGCACCATTCCAGTCACACCCAACTGATCACACCAACATACCGTTGTGCCCAAGTCTAAATCATTTTATTTTCATTTTTTTGTTTTCACAATTAAGCATAGTAAAAATGCTGAAACATAAAGTTATAGTAAATTTTGTGATCAAGGTTACCGACTAAGTCGATAACCGCCCATTTCTACCGATACTAAGCATGTCTAAGCAGTTAAAATCGTATCTACTAAGTGACAAGAGATCATCCAACGATCTCTAATCACAGCAAATAACCTAGGCTCAGGTAGTAGAGGATAATCATTTACCTACAGATTATGCATCTAAAGGATTAACTAACCAATTTAACACAAATTAAGCGATGCATACATACAGTTGAAACAAAATATTAGGCTTTAAAATACTGAGATTAACATGATCAAACTGCTTGCCTGGCTGCTGTTGCTCACGATGCTCAACCTGTTGCAGAGGATCACTCTCGATAACACCAGACTCGTCGCAATCTATCGATCGAGCAAAAACAATAAATAAGAACCAATAACACCGATAAAACTCAAAATTTCAAAAACAACCACAAATCTAAACACAGAAGCTATACTAATACAATAGGAACAACAAATTAGCTGCTACAGAGATGATTTAAATTTATACATGGTTTCATGATTGATCTACCCAAACTTACTTACTTACCAAGCTAATCACAAAATCAATCATCTTATATGTTTTAATCTTTCGACAGACTTTGATGGTGATTGTGTGCACATCTATTAACTAAGCATCAAATTACCACATCTAAACAACTAGCTATTCTAAACAACCAACATTAGTGATAAGATCACTTAAAGCTACAAGAAGCTATTGAAACACTAACTAGTTAATTAGCCGACTATTAGGTGCTAACAATTTTCTAACTGAGGTTGGGCTTTTAATAAAATTCAGCTACAAACACACCTAAGCATCACACCCACAATAAAGCAAGGTTAGCAATTTCAACATGCTACTACTACAAGGCCTTACTATACTGGTAAAAGCAAGAACCACAAGTACAGAGACAAACAACAGGGTCATCTAACAACCTCTTTGATCATTCATGACAACAAGAGCTTTGAAACCTAAAGATACTAACTAAATGCCTTCATGCTAACCACTACAACTTAGGGGAGACAACAAGCACTAACAAAATAGAATAGCAAGCAATGCTACCAAGTTAAAATTACAGACAATAGGAAAACAATGACAACAGAGAAACAATTACAGAGAACCAGTGACTAACTTTCCTCCAAACCTCAATTCCAAATTTGATCACGCAAGAGAGTGAACTAATGAACAATCATAAGATTGATTAGCAGCTAACTACAAGGCTTAAGGGAGGTGGGCCCCACTGTCAGTGAAACAGAGGGAGACACAGCCGAAGAACAGAGGGGCTCGGGCTGGCTCTGGACCTGGATTTGTCGCCGGTGAAGGAGTGGCGGCGCGGTCGAGGTGACGGCCAAAATGGGTTGCTTGCAGACCACTGAAGCCAAAGGTGGTCACGGGCTGGTCGGAGAAGCACTGTGGCGGCGTGGCGACGGAGCGCGGCGGCCGGCCGTGGAGGTGACAAGGGGCGACTGCGCCAGAGAAGAAGAAGGTGAAAACTAGCGCGCGCATGAGCATCAGTGGGTTACCAGGAACTCACCGGGATGACGCGGAGCTAAGGTGATGTAACAGCCCTAACTTAGGGTTTGTATTTCCAATGTAAAATTTTGAGGAGGAATAAAAACTTTTGTTGCCTCTTCAAATCATTTGGAAGTTTTCCAAATTTTCCCTAGCAATTTCCAATTTTCTAGAATTAAATTCTTGTGAATGGAGATTGTTGTCAGCAGGTTCTTAGCTTTCACACTTGTGATCATCCTCTGAAATTATTTTTCCTACCATCTTGATCATCCTATCTACCTCCTGAATTATTTCACAATTTTTAGATTTTGTTTGCTATTTCATATGGCCAAGTCAACTCTGTTTGAAATCTGGTCAAACTCCTGTACAGCAGCTTGTGAATTTTCTCTAGAACAATGCAGTGCATAAAAGTTCTGGAAAAATTATACAAGGTTTTCCTCTGTCCCTAGTAGCTACCATAAAATTTCGAAATTTTTGGAGCCCTGGAGCTATCTCTAAAAATTCCCCAAACCTTCTCTGTCTTTTAAATCAAATTCTAAAAATCACTGTTCCTCGAACCGAACCCAACTCAGCTCGAGTCCGACTACGCACACTTGGTTCGGTCGCGTCAACTAATCGCACCGCCCGAGTCCAATTGATCGCGACCGTCCGATGCAAATCGAACGATCCACGTCGCGTCGCAACCGACTGTCCGAATGCATACACCGATCTCACCGCCAATTGGATCCAACGGTCGACACGTTCTGATCAAATCAAACCACCGGTTCGCACCGCTTGTGAGTCACCGATGGTGGACCCCACTTGTCGCCTTCGTCCTCGCCCTCTCCGCTGTCTCACCGAGCGCACCGGCGATCACGCATGTGCCACGCACCTCGTCCGCCGCCACCTATTTGCCCTCGTGTCGCGTCGTGGAGCATCGCCGAGCTTTATAACCTCACCGCACTCACTCATTCATCGCTTCTTCGCTATCTCACTTTCTCCGCCCGCTTCTGTTTCGCCGCCGAAGAGGGCGAAGGTAGCGCCAGCGTGTTAGCGCCGCCTTGATCCCGCAACCACGCCGCGTGATCCACGCCGACGCCGCTCCATTTTGCCCAACCCGGTCCTTGGCGCCCGGTGGATCACCGAAGCGATATCGTCGTCTCGCCTCGGTTGCGGCGGTCCCGCGAGCTTGCTAGTTCTCCGTGAGTCTCTAACCTCGCTACTTGGTCCTCGTGATCGCAATCCTCCTCGAGCCCAACGGTGGGCTCGTTTCGTCTTTCGTGCATCGTGGAAGTCGTGGCGTGTTTATTCCTCGCGCACGTGTTTCGCCGCCGTGGCAATTCCGCCGCCTCGGACCTTCTTCTTCGACTTTGTCTTGTGCTTATTGCTCCCGGAGTCGAGGCGATCCGTGGCGCAACTTCTCGGCCGCCAAGTCCGTAGCGCCTCGCTGCGAGCCGTAGCTTCTTCCGCCTCCGCCGTCGTGGGCCCATCTCCGCGACCATTGGGCTCCGCGTCATCGGCATCAAGTTCGTGGAGCTGCGGTGCACCGTGCGTGCCATCCTCGAGCTCGAGCCTCAGCCATTCTCCGCATCCCCACTCGCCGCGCCGCTGTGGGAACTCCGCCGAGCCGCCGTAGCTAAGGTCTAATCTCTTCTTAAGCTCTAATCGCCTTTTAGTTTGTATCTCCGCTTGTGGGCCCTTGCCGTTAATCACGTTTAGAAATCGCTTAATCCAACCGCTGCATTTCACTTTGTGTCTCATGTGGCCGGAATGTCGGCTGGGGTTGTGTAGTGTTATTAATCGTTTTCTCGTCGAAGCGTATTTCTCTATGAGTATATGTTAGAAGTACACTTTGATATGTCAAAGACGTATTCTTAGAATACGCCGACGCCACCTTATGCGCAGTCCGCTCGTCAGCGTTTTGCGCGCCCATCTGTCGATGGTTGGGCTAGCCGTGCGTCAGTAGAAGAAGTATTAAGTGCTTTAGTATTTCAAATGCTTTTCATTTGTAATCGTTAAATCAATTAAACTTGTAAAATGCATAACTAATTCAATTTTTATCCAAACTACATGAAACCAAAGGTGTTAATTTTCATTTTAAATGTACTATTTACTAAAATGAGTTTCAACCTTGTATCTATAGCAAAAATCTGTTAATTAATTTAATGTTGTAAATCGTAATCTCCAAATTAGAAAATGCATATCTCTTTCAATAATTGTCCAAATACAGTAAACCCAATTCTGTAAAATTTTATTTTCAGTATACTAACTATTAGGATAGGTTTTACACACTGTTTCTGTTCAAGAAAATTTGTTAAGTAATTAACTAGTGGCATGTTGTGTTTTTAGCTTAGAAAATACATAGAACATTATTAATAACTTAAAATAATTTGTTCTCTGTTTCTAAAATTTTGTTATATCTTGCTTAGGTTGCTGTGTGAGTTTTGGCTTGTTTTGGTGTTGTTGTATGTTTGAGTTTTGTCGGTGTTATTCGTTCTTATTTGTCGTTATGTTCGATCGTTAGGCTTCGATATTTGCGGCAACCCCGAGGACGATCCTCCGCACATATTGAGCAACAAAGATCCGAGCAAGCGATTTGATCATGATAATCCCGAGACTTTAAATTCTAATATTTTGTTTCAAATTGTATGTATGCATTGCTTAATTTGTGTTAAAATGGATTAGTTAAACCGTAGTCGCATATCCTGTAGACAAATATTGATCTCTACTACCCGAGCCTAGGTTATTTTTGTGATTAGAGATCGCTGGATGATTTCTTGTCACTTAGTAGATACGATTTCATTTGCTTAGACATGCTTAGTATCGGTAGAATCAAGCGTTATCGACTTTAGTCGGTAACCTTGATCACACAAAATCTACTATAACTTTATGTTTCAGCATTTTTGCTATGTTTAATTGCAAAACTAAAACTGAAAACAAAAATGATTTAGACTTGGGCACAACGGTATGATTGGTGTGATCATTTGGGTGTGATCGAATGGTGCCCAGTCAACAAGGACCGAACATCTTGTTACATCAACTAAGCATTTTGCGTGCTAACCACACTAGAGTATATGGGACCTCTCTTGACCTAGTACTTTGGCGTGTATTGGCTCCGGGTCGCAGGAGGTCGCAGGAGGGATGGAGGTGGGAGCATGGTAGTTGTCCGAAAAGCTTTATCCTGAGTGGGTAGTTGTCTTTTCGGCTTTACCATGTAAGCGTATGGATTTCTATCCATACGAGCGGCTCGTAGTTAATACACAATATTGGAAAAAGTCTCGTAGGACTTAGTTGTGCCGGCATACCTTCGGAAGTGTGCTTTGGCTTAAAGCGATGCCAAGTGTGGGTACATTGGTACACCCTCGCAGGTTCAAACTATTCGAATAGCCTCGCCCTAGGTTATGGACACGCTTGGCAAGGTCTTCCAAGAGTTAGACTACAACATTTAAATTAAAACTTTTGGGTGGTACGAATGCGGGATTCGTGCTATTGTGGTGGTGACTATTGGGATAGTCACTTCTAGGTTGTTTTATCTTTGCTCTTTTGCTATTATTATCCTCATCGCTATTTCAATCTTATAAATGAATTGCAAACTTGCCTTTAAAAGCTGTATTATATTATTGCAAATGAAAGTTGGCTTTATGCAAATGAAACATATGGCCTCCACCAAATAAGCTGCATGTAGCATATGAACAGTGCAGTTAGTTCACACGTCGATCTTGCGGGTACAAAGACAATCTTTGTACTCAGGTGCTTTGCTTAATGTTTTTGTTGCAGAGGAAGAAGGTGAGCCTCAGGGTCCTCACTTCTGTGAGTTGTGTTGCCGCTTCTTGGACGGCTAGTCTTGGCGGTCCGGTCAGATGCCTTGTGGGTTGAAGGCACGCTGATTGGCTTTGTTTATAGCCATCTTATGGCACTTTTGCTTCCGCTGCCGTTCTTGTCTATTTGTGTATCTTGTGGCCTGTCGGCCTATGTCTGTAATATTGTTACTATTTGTTTATCTTCCGTTTGTAGTGTAATGTTTGGACTCTATGTTTTGAATGGAGTTGATGTCTAATTTTGTACCGAGGTGCGTATACTGCTTTCTGGGAAGTATACATATCTCGAGGATCAGTTTATTTGATTTGTGATGCTAGGACCAGTGGTTGGTTAAGCATTACAAGCCAAATAAACTGGGTCCTCACAAAGTTGGTATCGAGCCATTCTCGACCGTAGTAACTCAAGCATAGCCGCCCTTAGGATATTTTGAAAGTCTTATTTTCAAATTATAAAAGGTTTATGAAAACCTAGGCAGATTCTCAGATTTTATTCCTTACCTATCTTAGCTTTCTACTCTCATCTTACTCTAATTTAAGTTTTGAAACTTGGTTTCTCTCTTTCCTATCAAAAGATAGTTAATACCAGTAGAATCAGTCTTTGGGAGAACCATAGAGAATTAGTTTAATTAAAAATTTGTGGGGGCATAAGGGTAAGATATGTATGAGTTTGCTAAGTGTCGATCTTTGTCGGTTGGTTTTGCAACTTAAAAGTCTTGTGCTTGTTTTGTGTTTGTTAGTAAGTTAATTGCAAGTGGGTATTGACTTCGTGTTTTCCGCTATTGTTAACTTGTCTTAGTGAAACAGATGGCGGGAGAACGCGTGGCGTCAGCCAGGCCTGGTCATGATGAGGAGCTTCCTCCTCCGACCATGGCCGAGGTGCTCGCCGATCGAGCGAAACCGCATGGACCAGACGCGCATCTTGGAGGTTATTGCTAGGAATACCTCCACTCCTGCCGGTGGTGGCGGCCACCAGACTCGCGGGGGACTTGCAGAGTTCCTCCGTACACAGCCGCCGACTTTCTCCCGCTCCGAGGACCCTCTCGATGCGGATGATTGGCTGCGCATGGTTGAGCGGAAGCTCAACATAGCTCAGTGCCAGGCGCAGGACAAGGCACTCTTCGCGTCCCACCAGCTTGAGGGCGCAGCACTCTCATGGTGGGAGAACTATCTCGCCATGCAGCCCGCGGGCCATGTGGTCGCGTGGGAGGAGTTCGGTCGCTTTCGTCGGGCCCACATCCCGGATGGCCCGATGAAGTGAAGAAAAGGAGTTCCTCGCGCTCCGCAAGGGCGCAAGTCCGTGACGAGTATCTATACGAGTTTAATCACTTGGCTCGTTATGCTCGGGTGAGGTGGCCTCGATGAGGCTAAGCGAGAGAAGTTTATGGATGGCTTGTCCGAGGAGCTGCAGACAAGCTATCTATTGTGGACTTCTCGGACTTTCGTGCCTTGGTAGATAAGGCCATTGTTGCAGAGCATAAGGCAAAGGCGCTGGCGAGTCCGCAAGCGCAAATGGGAGGCGTGTCGGTCTACTCACACCGCCTCGTTCGTCCTCGGCCGGGGCGGCACCGATGGCCCGCTTCTTTTGCTCCACCGCGCCGAGACCATCCGCACCAGCCTCGCCCACCGCAGCCGTGAGCCAGCCACGTGCGCCGCGATCCAAGACAGAGCGGCCTCCGCAATCCGGCGCCGAGGTTACTTGTTTTCGCCGCCACAACAAGGGCCATTACGAATGCTCGCCTCGAGTGTTGCAGTAGCCCTCGTCCTAATGGAGGACGCGCGGCAGGGGAGTGGTCATCCACCGACGTAAGATGATCCGAAGCCCTGGTGCGGCAATGGTCGAGTCAACCACCTTTCACCGAGGAGGCTCGAGGCGCCGGATGTCGTGATGGGTACACTTCTTGTTAATTCTCGTCCTGCTGCAGTATTATTTGATTCTGGAGCATCGCATTCTTTTATTTCAAGATCATTTGCTGCTGCTAGTGGTCTTCGCTGTGTTCCTTTGGGCGTTCCTTTGCTCATCCGCTCTCCGGGGGCGGAAATGAGAGCTGATTTACAGTGTCGGGATGTTCCTATCATAGTTGAAGGAGTGGGATTTTTGGCAAATCTCATTCTGCTCAGTTCAGCGAGTCTGGATGTGATTCTTGGCATGGATTGGTTGTCCCAACACTTGGGGCAAATCGATTGTGCCAGGAAGATTGTCTATCTTACCAGCCCTTCGGGTGAGCAAGTCGGGTTTTCGCCACAGCTTCAGGGCCCGTGTCTATGTGCATTAGAAGCAAAGCCAGCCTTGCAAATTCAAGATGTTCCCATAGTATCTGACTTTGTGGATGTCTTTCCTGAAGATTTGCCTGGGATGCCTCCGGTTCGAGACCTGGAGTTTGTCATCGAGTTGCTGCCCGGTACCGCCCCGATTTCGAAGGCGCCGTATCGGATGCCTCCCAATGAGCTAGAAGAATTGAAGAAGCAGCTTGGTGAGCTCCAAGCAAAGGGTTTCATCCGTCCCAGTTCATCTCCTTGGGGCTGTCCGGTGATCTTTGTGAAGAAGAAGGACAAGACTTTGCGCATGTGCGTGGACTACCGTCCTCTCAATGAAGTGACGGTGAAGAACAAATATCCTCTCGCCCGCATTGATGATCTTTTGACCGCTTGTCCGAGCTCGTGTGTTCTCCAAGATTGATCGAGATCGGGCTATCATCAAGTCCGGATCGGGTGAGGATATTCAAGACGGCTTTCACTACTCGTTATGGCCTGCACGAGTACACCGTCATGTCTTTTCGGTTTGACCAATGCTCCAAGCGTTGTTCATGAACCTTATGAATTCCGATTCATGGAGTATTTGGACAAATTTGTGGTGGTTTTATTGATGACATTCTTATCTATTCCAAGTCGAAGCGAGCATCCGAGCATCCAAGATTGTTTTGGGCAAGTTATGGAGCATCACCGATGCTAAGTTCAAAGAAATGTGAGTTCCGTTGAAGGAAGTGGCATTTTGGGCCATGTTCTTCAGCTGGAGGAATAGCTGTAGATCCCAGCAAAGTCAGCGATGTTCTATCTTGGGGCCAGCCCAAGTCAGTCACTGATGTGCGGAGTTTTCTTGGTTTAGCTGGCTACTATCGCCGCTTTATCGAGAACTTCTCCAAGATCGCAGTCGATGTTGAATTGCTCAAGAAGGACAAGAAGTTTGTGTGGTCCTCTGCTTGTGAGGAGAGCTTTCGGGAGCTCAAACAGCGATTGACTTCAGCTCCAGTCCTTACCCTTCCTGATATCCACAAGAGCTTCGATATTTATTGCGATGCCTCTCGTGGGACTCGGGTGTGTTCTTATGCAGGAAGGCAAAGCGGTTGCCTATGCATCTAGGCGTGAGGCCTCATGAGCTTAACTATCCCACCCATGATTTAGAGCTTGCTGCAGTGGTTCATGCACTCAAGATTTGGCGGCATTATCTCGATCGCAGTAACTGCTATGAGGTGTATTCCGATCACAAGAGTTTGAAATACTTATTCACTCACCAGATCTGAACCTCGTGCAGAGGAGATGGCTAGAATTGATCAAAGATTATGATATGGGTATTCAAGATCATCTCCGGCAAGGCCAATGTGGTTGCCGATGCACTTAGCCGAAAGGTGTATTGCAATACTTTGATGATCCAAGAGCAAAGAACCCGCACTACTTGCACTTCAGCGCCTCAACTTGGGTTTGGTTGAGCACGGTTCCCTTCATCGCCTCGATTGTGCAACCAACCTTGGTGGATCAAATCAAGTCAAAGACAAAGCAATCAAATGTTGGTGTGGCAAAATCAAGCGAACATCGTGATGGTTCAGCTAAATGCTTTACGTAAGATGAGCACGGTGTTGTGTGGTTTGGGCGTCTCGTGGTCCCAAAGGTCCCGAGTTATGGATTTGATTCTTCAGAGGCCCATGATTCGCCTTTGTCCATCCATCCGGGGCTACCAAAATGTACCAAGATCCGTCGAGAGATTTCGTGGACTCGCATGAAGCGCGAGATTGCCAGTTCGTTGTCGGTGTGACATATGCCGTCGTGTCAAGGCCGAGCATCAACGCCCAGCAGTCTTCTTCACCGTTGCCCATACCGAGTGGAAGTGGATTCAGAGGCATGGATTTCATCACCGGGCTGCCCGCTCATCTAAGGGAAATGACGCCATTTGGGTTGTCATTGACAAAGCTAACTAAAGTGGCGCATTTCCTTAGGGCCAAGAGTCAGTGTGGAACCTCTAGCCGAGCTCTATGTATCATAGATTGTGAGCTTGCATGGTGTACCCAAGACGATTGTGTCCGACTGGGGCGCTGTTTACCTCTCGGTTTTGGCATAGTCGCAGGAGGCCATGGGAACTCATCTTACTTTCAAGACGGCCTATCATCCTCGTGACCGATGGTCGACGGAGGAGCGTCAATCAGGTGCTTGAAGATATGCTGTGCTTGTGTTCTTTCCTATGGGAAGAATTGGGAGAAGTGCCTACCGCTTGCTGAGTTCTCCTACAACAACAGCTTCGAGCTAGTCTCGGTATGGCACCGCTTGAGGCTTTGTATGGGAGGCGATGCAGTAACCCCATTGAACCGGTCGAGAGGCGGGAGAGAGTTCTTTGGCCGAATTCCATCAATGAGGCCAAAGTCAAGTGCGCTTGATTCGTGAGCACTTGCGCGTGGCTCACCGGCGTAAGAGCTATGCGATCGGCGTCGCCGTGAGTTGAGTTTCCAGCCCAATGACTTTGTGTATCTCAAAGTCTCATCTCCGAAGGACATCGTCGTTTGGTGTCAAGGCAAACTAGCTCCTCGATATGTCGGACCGTATCGCGTCGTCAAGAAAGTGGGAGCCGTTGCATACGGTTGAGTTGCGGCTACACTTGAAGGGGTGCATGATGTTTTCCATGTGTCACAATTGAAGAAGTGCCTCCGTGTTCGATTGAGGAAACACCATTGGAAAATATCGATGTGCGGGAAGATCTGCCTTATCGTGAGCGTCCGCTCGTATCCTCGAAGAAGCCGAATGCGAACGAGGAACCGTGGTGATCAAGTTCCTCAAAGTTCAGTGGTCAAACCACTCCGAGGATGAAGCCACTTGGGAGCGGGAAGATCGCCTCCGAGCGATTACCCATCATTCTTCTCCCAGTTGATCGAATCTCGGGCGAGATTCTGTAGGGGAGATTTGTAACAGCCCTAACTTAGGTTTGTATTTCCAATGTAAAATTTTGAGGAGGAATAAAAACTTTTGTTGCCTCTTCAAATCATTTGGAAGTTTTCCAAATTTTCCTAGCAATTTCCAATTTTCTAGAATTAAATTCTTGTGAATGGAGATTGTTGTCAGCAGGTTCTTAGCTTTCACACTTGTGATCATCCTCTGAAATTATTTTTCCTACCATCTTGATCATCCTATCTACCTCCTGAATTATTTCACAATTTTAGATTTTGTTTGCTATTTCATATGGCCAAGTCAACTCTGTTTGAAATCTGGTCAAACTCCTCAGACAGCAGCTTGTGAATTTTCTCTAGAACAATGCAGTGCATAAAAAGTTCTGGAAAAATTATACAAGGTTGTCCTCTGTCCCTAGTAGCTACCATAAAAATTTCTGAAATTTTGGAGCCCTGAGCTATCTCTAAAAATTCCCCAAACCTTCTCTGTCTTTTAAATCAAATTCTAAAAATCTTCTCTCGCCCGAACCCAACTCAAAGCTCGAGTCCGACTTCGCACACTTGGTTCGGTCGCGTCAACTAATCGCACCGCCGAGTCCAATTGATCGCGACCGTCCGATGCAAATCGAACGATCCACGCCGCGCGCGCAACCGACTGTCCGAATGCATACACCGATCTCGTAGCCCAATTCGGATCCAACGGTCGACACGTTCTCGATCAAATCAAACCACCGGTTCGCACCGCTTTGTGAGTCATCGGTGGTGGACCCCACTTGTCGCCTTCGCCTCGCCCTCTCCGCGTCTCACCGAGCGCGCGGCGATCACGCATGTGTGCCACGCACTCGCCGCGCCACCTATTTGCCCTCGTGTGCGCCCGTGGAGCATCGCGAGCTTTATAACCTCACCGCACTCACTCATTCATCGCTTCTTCGCTATCTCACTTTCTCCGCCGCTTCTGTTTGGCCGTCAAGAGGGCGGGCGTAGCGCCGCGTGTTAGCGCGCGCCTTGATCCCGCAACCACACCGCGTGATCCACGCCACGCCGCCCATTTTGCCCAACCGGGTCCTGGCGTCGGTGGATCACGTGGGCGTATCGTCGCCTCGCCTCCGGCTGCGGCGGTCCCGCGAGCTTGCTAGTTTCTCCGTGAGTCTCTAACCTCGTCACTTGGTCCTCGTGATCGCAATCCTCCTCTCGAGTCCAACGGTGGGCTCGCCGCTTTCGTGCATCGTGGAAGTCGTGCGGGTGTTTCTTCCTCGCGCCGCGGTGTTCGCCGCCGTGGCAATTCCGGCCGCCGGACCTTCTTCTTCGACTTTGTCTTGTGCTTATTGCTCCGGAGTCGAGGCGATCCGTGGCGCAACTTCTGGCCGCCGAAGTCTCAGAGCGCCTTCTGCGAGCCGTAGCTTCTTCTCCGCCTCCGCCGCCGTGGGCCCATCTCCGCGACCATTGGGCTCGCGTCATCGGCATCAAGTTCGTGGAGCTGCGGTGCACCCGCGCGTGCCATCCGAGAGCTCGAGCCTCGACCATTCTCCGCATCCCCACCTCGCCGCGGCGCTGTGGGAACTCCGCCGAGCCGCCGTAGCTAAGGTCTAATCCCTCTTAAGCTCTAATCGCCTTTTAGTTTGTATCTTCCGCTTGTGGGCCCTTGCCGTTAATCACGTTTAGAAATCGCTTAATCCAACCGCTGCATTTCACTTTGTGTCTCCGTCATGGGCCGGAATGTCGGTTGGGGTTGTGTAGTGTTATTAATGCGTTTTCTCGCCGGCAAGCGTATTTCTCTATGAGTATATGTTAGAAGTACACTTTGATATGTCAAAGACGTATTCTTAGAATACGCTTCGACGCCACCTTATGCGCGATCCGCCTCGTCAGTCAGCGGCATGCCCGCCTGTCGATGTTAAGGGCTAGCCGCAAGGCGGTAGAAGAAGTATTAAGTGCTTTAGTATTTCAAATGCTTTTACATTGTAATCGTTAAATCAATTAAACTTGTAAAATGCATAACTAATTCAATTTTTATCCAAACTGCATGAAACCAGTGCTGTTAATTTTCATTTTAAATGTACTATTTACTAAAATGAGTTTCAACCTGGTATCTGTAGCAAAAATCTGTTAATTAATTTAATGTTGTAAATCGTAATTCCAAATTAGAAAATGCATATCTCTTTCAATAATTGTCCAAATACAAGAAACCCAATTCTGTAAAATTTCATTTTCAGTATACTAACTATTAGGATAGGTTTTACACACTGTTTCTGTTCATGAAAATTTGTTAAGTAATTAACTAGTGGCATGTTGTGTTTTTAGCTTAGAAAATACATAGAAAATTATTAATAACTTAAAATAATTTGTTCTCTGTTTCTAAAATTTTGTTATATCTTGCTTAGGTTCTGTGTGAGTTTTGGCTTGTTTTGGTGTTGTTGTATGTTTGAGTTTTGTCGGTGTTATTCGCTCTTATTTGCCGTTATGTTCGATCGTTAGGCTTCGATATTTGCGGCAACCCGAGGACGATCCTCCGCAAGATATTGAGCAACGACATCGAACAAGCGCGTTTGATCATATTTATCCCAAGATTTTAAAGTCTAATATTTTGTTTCAATTGTATGTATGCATTGTTTAATTTGTGTTAAATGGATTAGTTAAACTGTAGTTGCATATCCTGTAGACAAATATTGATCTCTACTACCCGAGCCTAGGTTATTTGTCGTGATTAGAGATCGCTGGATGATTTCTTGTCACTTAGTAGATACGATTTCATTGCTTAGACATGCTTAGTATCGGTAGAATCAAGCGGTTATCGACTTTAGTCGGTAACCTTGATCACACAAAATCTACTATAACTTTATGTTTCAACATTTTTGCTATGTTTAATTGCAAAACTAAAACTAAAAACCAAAATGATTTAGACTTGGGCACTGTGGTATGATTGGTGTGATCTGTTGGGTGATCGAATGGTGCCCAGTCAACAAGGACCAACATCTTGTTACACCGAACCAAGCATTTTGCGTGCTAACTACACTAGAGTATATGGGACCTCTCTTGACCTAGTACTTTGGCGTGTATTGGCTCCGGTCGCAGAGGTCGCGGGAGGGATGGAGGTGGGAGCATGGTAGTTGTCAAAAGCTTTATCCCGAGTGGGTAGTTGTCTTTTCGGCTTTACCATGTAAGCGTATGGATTTCTATCCACACGAGCGCATGTAGTTAATACACAATATTGGAAAAAGTCTCAGAGGACTTAGCAGTGCCTGCATACCTTCTGAAGTGTGCTTTGGCTTAAAGGCGATCAAGTGTGGGTACATTGGTACACCCTGCGCAGGGTTCAAACTATTCGAATAGCCTCGTCTAGGTTATGGACACGCTGGCAAGGTCTTCCAAGAGTTAGACTACAACATTTAAATTAAAACTTGTTGGGTGGTACGAACTGGGATTCGTGTTATTGTGGTGGTGACTATTGGGATAGTCACTTCTAGGTTGTTTTATCTTTGCTCTTTGCTATTATTATCCTTTCTTGCTATTTCAATCTTATAAATGAATTGCAAACTTGCCTTTAAAATCGTATTATATTATTGCAAATGAAAGTTGGCTTTATGCAAATGAAACATATGGCGTCCACCAAATAAGCTCGCATGTAGCATATGAACAGTGCGTTAGTTCACACGTCGAGTCTTGCGGGTACAAAGACAATCTTTGTACTCGTGTGCTTTGCTTAATGTTTTTGTTGCAGAGGAAGAAGGTGAGCCTCGGGGTCCTCACTTCTGTGAGTTGTGTTGCCGCTTCTTGGACGGCTAGTCTTGGCGGTCCGGTCAGATGCCTTGTGGGTTGAAGGCACGCTGATTGGCTTTGTTTATAGCCATCTTATGGCACTTTGCTTCATTGCCGTTCTTGTCTATTTGTGTATCTTGTGGCACGCTACCTATGTCCGTAATATTGTTACTATTTGTTTATCTTCCGTTTGTAGTGTAATGTTTGGACTCTATGTTTTGAATGGAGTTGATGTCTAATTTTGTACCGAGGTGCGATATCGCTCCGGGAAGTATACATATCTCGAGATCGATTTATTTGATTTGTGATGCTAGGACCGGTGGTTGGTTAAGCATTACAAGCCAAATAAACCGGGTCTCTCAGGTGACTACCGGAGATGGCCCGGCGATGAGAGCCTGCGGCGGCGCAAGGCGGTCAACGACGACAGGGACCTGAGGTGAACGAGAGAACGAGTGAGTGATGGGGTAGGGTAGAGGGACACCAAAGGATGCTTACGGAGCTAGGAATCGAGCTCAAGCTCGCTGGAGAAGACGCGGCGGTGGGAGAGGCGGAATCGGCCGGAGTTGGAGAAGAAGGAGTGCTCGCAGCTCCACAGGCGATGAAACCCGGAATTTCTTGAGGGGTTCACTTCCTGGGGATGCGGAACACGCCGTGACACGATCGGCCGAGCTCGAAGATCGCCGGAGCAGCCGGAACGCTCGGAGGCGGCGAGGCGGCACTCACGGCTTCTGGAGCTCAGAGGAGGAAATGGACAGAGGAGGAGCAAGAAAACGGGGTAGGTGAAGCCCTCGACGGCTTAAGAAGAGGAGGGCGGAGGCAGCGAGGTGGGGGTGGTAGCTCGGCGAGGTGACCGACGAGGAGACGTGGCGGCACGCATGCGCCGGGACGGTGGAGAGCGGCGCGCGAGAGAGAGCGAAGCGCGGCGAAGCCGGGCGCGCGCCGCGCCGCGTGGAGGAAAGGGCCTGCAGGTGGGACCACGCTGTCAGCGAGGGCGCAACGAGTTGGAGTCTGGATTGACCAAGAAGATATCGAACGTTCGATCTGAGATGGACGGACGGGATCAACTGATGCAATCGGACTGGTCGACTGCATCGGGTGCACGTGAGCCGCACGGTAAGCATCGGACGGTCAGCAGCACTCGGCTCGCGTTTGGGTTCGGCGCCGATGCGGTTGGGTCCAGCCGAGACAAGCGGTCCGGTCGGAGTTTTAGTCGGGCTCGGGTCTGAGCCCGACCAACAGTGATTCCAGATTTGAAATCAAAAGGGGCAGAGAAGGTTTGGGGAATTTTTAGAGATAGCTCCAGAGCCCCAAAAATTCCGAAATTTTTATGGTAGCTTCCTGGGACAGAGAAAAACCTTGTGTAAATTTTCCAGGAATTTTCATGCATTAGATTTCTCCCAAGAAAATTCACAAGCTGCTGCCTAAGGGTTTGACCAGAATTTGGAATAGTTTGACTTGCTCTTTTGAAATAGCAAACAAAATCTAAAAATTGTGAAATTTTTCAGGGAGGTAACTAGGATGGTCAAGATGATAGGAAAAATACTTGCAGAGGATGATCACAAGTTTAAGGTCAAGAATTTTGATGACAACCACTTCCATTCACAAGAATATAATTAAGGAAAATGGAAAATGCTAGGGAAAAATGTAGAAACTTTCAAATGATTTCATGAGGCACCAAAAGTTTTTATTTCTCCTCATAATTTACATTTGAAACACAAGCCCTAACTTAGGGCTGTTACAGGATCGCCTAGTCCTCTCTCAAAGTCCTCGCATGAACTCTGGTTTTAGAAAGAACAAGCAATAGCTATGTTTCAATTCTTATGCATAAACTGGTCTAATGGATACAAAGGAGGGGCAAGGGTACTTAAGGCGCCCTCCATGACTCACGCACGGCCTAGGGCCAGCTATACATGCCGAATCAAACTCCACTTCGGCTAAGACTCAAAAACACACAAAAAGGAAAACCTAACTTAAATCCGTCACATTGTTTCAGCCATAGTGGCGCGACCGTACGTCTTTTGAGGTTGGGGACATACCCATTGTGTGGGCCTTGGAATAAGCTTTCAAACCAATCCAAGAACACCCTAATCGGACTCCGTATGCAAAAGTTATGACATTTTTATTACAGGCCTGTTGGGCTGTCCCGAACCGAATCCGAATTGAATTTTGAATTGATTTCGAGATAAATTCCGGTTGGACTTGTGGAAGATTCGAATTGGGCTTGAATTCTTGGGCTTTCCTCCTCTTCCTTGACCCACGTGAGCTTCTCCTCCATTGCTTTGGCTCCGGTCCCCCTCTCCTCCCTCTTTCGGGAGCGCCAAATTGGTTTTTACTTAACCTTTCTGATTTTTTTTTTTGGACTTTTTTGGTTTTCTTATGGTTTATTGTTTCCTAACTTTGGTTTATCCGTCCTCTTAGTACTTTCCCCCAAGTCCAACCCCTGTCCTTTTTTCTTGCACCTTGCCTATCTTCTTGGCTAACCCTTTTCTCAATTCCGGGTAAAGAAGGCGGTGCACGGGGAAAGGCTCCTGGCCCCAAGAAACGTTGAAGGCCCCGCCAGATGGATTTTGGTCCTTTTTTACCATGGAAAAGAGCCTTGCAAGGTTTGAACCCGGGGTAATCCGGTTTGGGGGAAGGACCAACAACGGGTTACTAACCCCCAACTCGGGCCATACCCAAAACCCTCCATCGAAAGTCCTTGTTTTTGGGGGAACCATCCTATCCCAAAGATTAGCGTCTATCCGGGTCTTAAAACTTTACCGGTTTTTTAACCAAATGAAGAACTTGAGCAGAAGCTTAGATTTTCCCCTCCGGGAAAATTCGCCAATTGATTTAAATTCCCGGGCCCCGGGGCCCAAAGGGAAAGAAAATGGGAAAGAATACTTTTTCTTCAAAATTTGGGTCCTAGGAATTTTGCCCAAAAGAATAACAACCTCGCCCCCCCCTTGGGTTTCTCCTTAATTCCAAAGCCCCCGACCCCTTGTAGGTTTTTTTGAAAGAAGGGCAACGCCAAACTCCCCGGAAACATCAGCGGAATGGTATCAAGAACTATTCCCCAAGAAGTTGTACCCACCCAGTTTACCTTTTTACTTTCCGCCGGTAATTTTCGATTCGAGGCTCTCTTCCATCGCCTTTTAAGTGTTGGGCTTTTTTCCACGACCACACCACCTCTTTCTCGTCTTGCTGCCTCCCTTTCTCCCAAGAAAATCACCTCCGGCCTCACGTTGACTTATGAATTCTCCAACTCCTTGGGTTTTCCTTTAAAATTTTTCTCTTTTGGCCTTGTCCAAGCCCCTTGGGGAGGGTATCATTGTTTTCAACTATCCGCTTTGTTAGTGGGGAATAGCAAATTCTCCCCAACCTTCCTTGGTTCCTCTAAGGCTGCTGGGGATGACTTGAACATTACAAACCCCCGTTGGGGGAATTCCCCTTTGTCCACCCCCCGTCTTCCTCGCCCCAAAAAACAAAATCTCTCAACTTTTTTGCTTTGCATAAGTTTCCCTTCAACATTGCCTTTCCTTTTCAACCGAGTTGTCTCCCTTCTTTGTCCTTGTTGGGAACGTTCATTTTCCAGTTCGGGTTTTCCAAGGAGAATTATTTGCGGCCCAAAGAATTTCCCCCACTTTCTCGCCCCGGGGTCTCTCGCGGTTTTTTAGGTTTCTCCCTTTTGGCTTTGTTAAATTGAAAATGGGAAATTAAAACTTTTTCCTCTTGCAATTTTGTTTGTTCAAAGTTCCAAAAGTTAGGTTAAAGTAAAAACTCAAAACCTTGTTTCCCCCGTTAACTGTATCCCCCGAAATATTTTCTTGGGTCCCTTCCAAAATTTACAATTTGTAGAAATTTTTGCTTTTGGGGGAAAAACCCGGTCCCCTAAATCCCAACTTGGAAAATTCTGGCACCTGCCGAAATTTTTGGGTTAATCCTAAACCCCCTTTTCTTTTTGGAGTTAAGTCCTCTTTGCCTCCGTTTTCCCCAAAACAAAACCCTAATTGACTTGCCATTTCCTTTCCGGTGACCTTCCTTTTTCCCCACCGAACCCGGGTTGGATTTAACGGGATTTGGGGTTTTAATCCAAGACCCCCTCCCTCCTCTTCCACCTGGCCCCTGATCCCGGCCCTCCTTTCTACCCCAATCCCCAACCCCCCTAGGGCCCCCTCCGCCGGGACCCCGGAATCCAGCTGGGATTTTCCCCCTCCCCTTTTTTTCCTACACCCGGGGTCTTCTTTGTTTTGCCCCCGGGGTTTTTTACGCTGGATGGGGTTCCAATTTTGGTCCTTCCCAACCTTTTCCCGTTAAATTTCCGAGCCTAGCCCTGGAAACCCCTCCTCCCTTGCAAATCGGCCTTGGCTTGGTTCTTGGCCTGATTTCCCCCTTAAACCCCTGGCTAAAACCGAGACCTCCCCATTTTTCTCCGTTTTTCTTAAGCCCCGTGGTTCCTAAACTAAGACCCGAACCCAACCCTCCGACCTTTCGGTTTGGACTCAACCTTGACTCCGGGTCCCTAAATTCGCCCTTTCTGTACTTGTCCCTGGCTTGCCAACTTATCGGTTCACCATTTAAAAAAAGGGGGTTTTTTTGGGCGGGGCTTTTTCTGCATTTGCCGTTGGACTTTCTCCAAGCCCCCCCACCGGTTTCTGGTCGGTGCCCTTCCTGCTTTGATCTTTTCTAACGAGTTTCTTTTTCCCAAGTTTTTTTCCTCCCGCCCTTTCCCCCCGGGGCACCCCAGGTTCTTGGGTTATTTAACCCTTTTGGTTTCCCGACTGAGGGTGACTTATTTGATTGTTTGCTGTATTTCGGAAGTTTAAACATTACCTTTTGGAAAAATGTGTCCCGGGAATCCCCGAAATACCTCTTTCGTATCCCCAAATTGTGTTAACCCTTGATCCTATTAGCCCTCCTCTGTCCCTCCCCTTTTCCCCTTGACCCCTGTTAGACTGAAAAAACCCATTTCCATAAATCCTAATGTTGGACCTCGGTCTTTGTAAAAACCTCCCAATAAATTTACCTTAGTTTTCAAAAATTTTGCCCTGACTCCCTTTTTTATTGAATTAGGAAGACTATTAAATTTTCCCCCAAAACCCATCCGACCTTTCCCTAATTGATTAACCGCCTCCACCCTTTAAATTAGGTTTTAGACTTTCCCGAAAAACCCCCTTGGTCTTTTGTAACCCCCTGGCCTTTTGTAAAGATTTTTTCAAATAAACCCCCGCCAGATAGGCTCAACCAGTGTAGATCCCGGTTTTTAAGATTTTTTTAAAACCCTTAGCCTTTTTGCCAGCCGTGCCCCTTAGGTCATTTCCCCGCCCATTTCTTTAAACCCCGGCCTAACCTTTGATCTTGGACCTGCCTTGGTTAAATAACCTAGCCCCCTAGCTTGGGAGGGTTCGCTTGTCTTAGCCCAACCTTTAGATTTCCCGGCCTTAAGGAACCAGTTAAAACCCATGTTAACTTGCCATTAGATTTGTGCTTGGGGGACCGATGGGCCCAGTCCTGGCCGACCTCCTTTGGGGGCATGGGGCCGGCCTTACAATTAAGGGGACCTCCCCGGGAAAGGTTTTGGGGGTTTTTGGTCGGTGTTTATTAAGGCCCACGACTTCCCCTTTTTCCTTCAAGTTCCTTTACCCCCGGTCCCTTCAAGTCTTTTAAGTTTCAAATTCCAAAATGCTTCTTTGCTTTTAACTCCAATTTTCCGGAATCTTTGTATAATTTAACAAAATAATTTGGCTTTATTAGAAATATTTTAAAAGTCTTGTTAGGGAAAAGGTCTAAAACAGAAAATTTATAAAATGCAAACTCTTTTGTAATTTTGGAAAGTAATTTTGAAAACCCCTAGGAATGACCTGAATTAGAATAGCTTCCATTTTTTAAAACTTGATTTGTTTTAGAATTGAAAAATCATCTAATTTTTAACCCATTGGTGAAACTCGGTTTTTGTTTTGGTATTTCCTCCCAATAAAAATTCAACCTTGCTTTGAAAATTTTCCAGGTTTACCAAATTAATTTTTGTTAATAGGTGAGAGAACTTAGTTTAGTCATAACTTTTTCATACCTAATCCAAATAACTTGATTCTTGTTCCTAAATTTGCATAAAATCGACCTCTAGCTGCTGTATAAATTTCATGGTATTTGGAGAACTTTTCTGTTGAGTTTTGTTTGGAGTTCTTGTTCTTATTTGGTTATCGCTTTTCGGTTAGGTTCAAGGAATTATTGTTCATATGAGTGAATCCTTGCAAAGAAGAAAGTGATCTACAAAGAAGGCAAGTAGTTTGATCATGTTAATCCCATATTTTTAAGTATTTATGTTGTTTACAAATTCTATGTATGCATTGCTAGTTTGTGTTAAACTATTGTCGATAGTTGGCCTAGTAGATGCATTTCCCAGGCAAATGATTATCTTTACCCATGAGCCTAGGTTATTTTGTGATTGAGAGTTTGGATGAACTCTTGTCACTTAGTAGTTGAATTATAGCTTAGCCATGCTTAGCTTCCAGAAATGGGCGGTTATCGATTGTCGATAACCTTGATCCAATAAAACTTATTATTACTTATGATTTCCCTTGTGCCATGTTTACTTGTGAAAACCAAAAATGAAACAAAATGATTTAGACTTGGGCAAATGGTATGTTGGTGTGCTTTTGGGTGGGAATGGTGCCCAAGTCAATTGGACCGAACTTCTTGTGAGTACCTTATCCGGCATTTTGTGCGTTAACCACACTAGAGGGTATGGGACCCTCTTGAATTAGTACTTTGGGAGGCATTAATTAATGAGTCGGGTGTAGTTTATAGAAAAAAGGATCACAGAGGCGTCGCTAACTTTTCAACTTGATAATTCACAATCTATCAATTATTTACATAATTTCCACCTACTACTTAAACACAACAAAACATCACAAAGGGGTTTTAACACTCCCTTCTAGAGAGAAAACAAACTTCAAAACAAATGCATAGAGCCAATGCTTCCACAAGTTAATGAACTTCCCACATAAAGCTTTGATTCTCTCTCAAAATATCAAACGAAATACAAGAGTCATGTTTTCCAGCAAGAAAAAATGGAACAACACGGAAAATATCAGTCTCTCCAAAAGCACTGCTCACGAGCAGTCAAATAACCCATCAATCAGAAAGAAACAATACTTGGTCTCAAGAACAATTGGAGGCCTATTGACACCCAACAACTGCAATAAACAGCTAACCCGAGAGAAAATCATTAACTGCAATAGGCCAAGAATCGGCCAACATCAATTCAAGGAGGATAACACTTTTTTTTAAGAAACTTACCCATGACATCCGCAACTAAGTTACCCGAGGTAACTGCATCAATATCCCCGTACCACGAACGGGGTATAAACTGGCAATGCCCAAGGCAACAGCCGCAAACCCTACCTCTTATCGTTGACTATCCTCACTCATAGCAGTCATAGAATCAACACATAAACATACAAGATTATCTCATAGCATGAATAATCAATATAACATGTCAAAGCATGAATGCAATGCTTGACCCATCCCATCCTACTGTGCACGAGTGTGTCAATTTAATATTTTTATTTACCACGCACCTAAAGCCCGCTCGATACCAACCTGTAACACCCAGACCCACATTACCGAATGCTACTAAACCACTCAGCTAGCCATAAATTTCAAGATAATTTAATCTGGCAACAATTTCTAGACATGAAGCAATAAGCGGAAGCATAAACAACTAAGGGAACAAAGAAAACGATAACAAGTTCAATAATTAAAACAACCTCTAGCAGATTAATCAAAGAAATAGTTCACAAGTCCATCATTATTAAATAAAATATTCATCCTCGAATAGCTAAGCATTTGACTAGAATTTCATCGACTTTATTACAGCATGAGTTGATGAACCAAGTGCATTATTGTGGTGCCGCTCTACCCAACCCATGAATGCTCAACAATCACCTGTAGGGGGGGAAAAACAAGGGTGAGATAAAAATCTCAGCAAGCAAACTGTTTAACAGGCTATTCAGACTACAAACAAATATACAACATCATTACAGTATCCACAAGTCCACATCCATAATGTGCATCCACATTCATTACAAGTTAATTAAACTACAAAGATATTAAGCATCAATATCCATTTCCCATAATGATCACAATTATAGCCTCAACCATATTTACTACCATCAATAGTAAAATATTAGCAAATGAGTCTTGATTAACTTCTTCACATTATTCACCACTACCACTACCAATGACAATAAAGTATTAACAAGTTTTACCTCATCTCTTTACTATTTCTCGCATCCACAATCGCTATCAAGAATTACCACAAGAGAGTAGAATCTCAAGCCACAATCACAACCACTACCATTCCACAAGGGATGAACCCCAATCCACGACCATAGCCACCTTCCTCACACCACAAGTGACTCTCATGATCCAATTCCACATTACAACTATAAAGTTGCGTTGTTTGTAATATAACTTCACCACAATATCTTGCATAAGTATGCAAATGATCTTTCCACAATGTAATGCATATGTATGCTATGCTCCATGCACCTTTACCCAACAAGGTAAAGTATGCATCGTGCTATGGCAATGCACGATGTTGTACTGACGATCGCGGTTATAAGCGGCATCCACAATGCAAATGTCATGATATGTCATGAATGATATGATAATCATAAACCACAAGAATTTAACCACGATGGTCAACAACATACTCATCATGAATATTTTCTCATAATCCACATGTGTCTCATTAAGCACAATACCATTGTGTCATAAGACCATTACCACATAACCCACACTCGATTCACCAAGATCAAAATCAATCCATCTAAAGGGAACTCTACCACATAGACCACAACAAGATCATCATGAATATAACCACAAGGAATTATCAATATGTCCACCTTGAGTTTATTTTCATATTCCGCATTTGGCTCATTAAGCAAATTACCACATGACTACCAACAACTCTTCCAACGCATGGCAAAAATGAATATTAATTTGCTACCACGACCTCATCCATAAAACATGCAACCATGGCATATAACTTCAAGTTATGAAAAAAACATGTATATTGCAAGTAGTAAGAATAACAAGTTAAACCGTGGCACAACCGCTGCATTTACTTGCATGATCATATAAGTATTCATCCATCACAAGCATTAGGGTTAGCAATGTACTTGCCTTCCACGATGCGACGCGTTAGCCGGCAAAGGTGATACTCCTAAACCTGAGGCCTCACCTCCTAAACAAGTAAAATAATTTCAATAAGGACATAATAAACCCAGCGCTACTAATCGGCGTTCTACACCGCTTCCCTGATGACTCAAGACGAGATTACAAAGCTGAAACTGAAAAACAACGTTTCCTGGCATATACCATTTCTGGACAGGAGCACGGTAATTGACATAACTCATGAACTCGAAGTCGAAAAGAGGTAAACCCAATTTCTGTAGATTCTTAACTGACTAATCTACAATACTCTAGTTGACACGATAATCCAATTCGGCCAAAATAATAGGCTAACCATTGTTTGAACTTTCAGTACAGAACCTGCCTACACGTTTGAACAGCAATACTAAGATGACCATAACTTTTAATAGGTAACTCCGAATTGATTGTTCTTTATCAATCTGAAAAGGTTATCGAATTATCTACAATAACCTAATGGTGTGAACTTTCATATTCCACCAATTTCCCTTTCATATTTTAGGAAAATACCCAGACAGATTATTCTGGTCAGATTTCTGGCAGCAGATACTAAAATGACCATAACTTTTGACTCAGACCTCGGAATTGAGTGATCTTCGTGGCTACTGAAAGACAACGACAGATCCCACATAACTCTAGGAGATGGAATCTTAAAATTCAGCATCTAACTACACGAAATTACCCACGCAAGGAACTGGACAGAATTGAATCTACTAAAAACAGACTTGATCCAAACAATTCTAATTGTCAACGCATCAAAGACCTACAACCAACGCGAGAACCGGTCGTTACCCTTGACGGCACGCTGCAAGATGACGATGAACAAGCCTCTAATCTGCTGGTCCTCTCCTTCTTGATCCACCACCCCGAAACGACCACCTTCGTCCTTCGCGAGACCGGTAGCAGGGAAAACAACACCAAGGGGAGGCGGCTCCAGAAGGTGGGAGGTGCAGCACCAATGGAGGGAGGAGGCATCATGGAGGGGAGGAGGCAGGGCGCAAGGGAGAGGGAGATGGGGGCGGCGGCCAAGGGGTGGAGTGGGAGGTGGGAGGAGAAACTAGGGTTTGCCCCACCCCCTTATGGCCGGCCACTCATGGGCCAAAAGGGCCCTCCCCCCAAAAGCTTTCGGCTTCCCCTTGGGCTCCCCCTTGGCCCTCGAGGCCGGATTCCCCTCTTGGGCCTGCTGGTCCAAAGGCCTAGGCCCAAAACTCATGTAAAACAGAAGAAAATCTGATTTCTTTAGTCTATCGAAACTCAAAATCGAAATGCTTTCTTTCTAAATGGAAACGGGGTATTACAAAGTTGATCCCCAGGGGATCGACCTTTGTGAGAATTGCTGCAGTATGGACGACTAGCTTGGCGGCCCGGTCGGTTGCCTTGTGGGTTATGGCTAACCGGTTGGATTTTGTTTATAACCATCTTATGGCACTTTTGCTTTCGCTGTTAACGTTACTTTGATGTTGTTTGGCCGGTCGGACTTCTTGTGTAATAACTCTATTATGTATGTCTTTTGTTAGGATTAATGTTATGTGATGTATGGAATTGATGCGTGATTTTGTAACGGGGTGTGTATACTGCATTTCTGGGAAGTATACATGTCTCGGGGCTTGGTTTATTTGATTTGTGATGCTAGAGTCAAGGGAAGACTAAGCATTACAAGCCAAATAAATCGAGGTCCTCACATATTTGTGCGTCAATTTTTTGTATTTAGACTCCGAATTAGAGGATTTTGTCTTCTAGAGAATTTTAGGTCTCGTTCTCAGCTTTCAATAGGTTTAAAGATCACCCAAATCTGAGTTGTGGTTTAAATGTTACGTTGATTTTACTGCTGCTGTCCTGAAAGTTTGATGAATTGGGGCAGTCGTCTTGTTCATTATTTTAGATTTTATTAAATGTCGATTCAGGGATGTTGCCCAAAACGATTTTTGTAGGTAATTCCATTAGCGTTCAGGATTGATAAAGAACACCCTTTTTGGATATGTAGAAAAAAAGTTATGTACGTTTCAATTTTACTGTCCAGAACAAAATCCTCAGGGATGTTGCCCAAAATGATTTTTGTAGGTAATTCCATTAGCTTTCAAGATTAATATAGAACACCCTTTTTGGATCTTTAGAACAAAAGTTATGTATATTTCAATTTTACTGCCTAGAACGTATGTCAGATTCTGACGGTAGTTTTGAGGTGTGGGCTAAAATTTGTTAAAGGCATAATCTGAGGGTCGATCAACCTAGACTTTTGAAGGTTATGCTCTTAGCTTTCTAGATTGATAAAAATATTGAATTTTGGTTAATCCAATCAAATGTTATTAATTAATTACTACTGTTGTTTAATTATTTACCACTGCTATTTAATTCTTGAGATTTCGTATCATAAATTCATATATTCATTCATTCATTGTTCATGATTCACCCACGGGAGTGGGATGTAAAGACCCATCAATTCCAATATGGGCATGTAAGACCTACCATTCCAATATGGGCAGATTGGATTCCCGTTATGAAATATTCTTCATATGGGCCTTGGATCCCCGCATTTTGATAATGCGGGCATGAGTGAACACCGACGGGTGTTCACTGGCTATACCAGTATAAGAAGAAGTGGAGTTCATGTATTTCATTCATTCATGTGATTTCTGCTATTCTACGTTCATGTTCTATAATGTGATTGTCATGTTCTTATTCATTGTTGTTCATATTATTTCTTTGTACTTGCTGAGTCGTGGAGTCATTCTTGCTGTGTTTATTTGTTTTAGGTATACATTGAGGACGGCATGCTTGGGAGGGAATAGTCACAGAACACTTCATTCATATTACTTTAATAACCTTTAATTAGATGAACTTGTCATTACCTTCTATTGGATAAATGTTGGATTGTAATAATTGGAGTTTGATGGTTGATGTCCTTTTCCATTATGATATGTTGAGATAGTAATTGCCTAAGATCTTCATATAATCTATTGATAGGTTTATCATAGATGATTCCAAATGATTAGGTAGTTAGAATTTGATATGTTGTTGAATTATGATTCAATTCTTATGATCATTCTATCATTTGTTGATTCCTACATGATATTAGTTGATAGATTACTGAAATTATTTCGTATTGTTGATGTATGTTAGACTTTTAAGTAATATCTTGGCTTCCGCGTAGCCAGGATATTACAGTTGGTATCAGAACAGGCTTTAGGTCCGTGGTAATTGAAATATTAAATTGACACACTGTGGATAGTAGGATTGGATGGGTCAAGCAATGCATTTCCGTTTCTGTTGTGTCGCATTGTCAATCTATGTTATGGTATTGCTTTCTATACCTATAAATTTATTCTATGATTGTTATGAGATGATCTTGTATACTTATAATTGATTATAATAGTTATATATGAAGGTAGTGGATGTTGAGAGGTAGAGGTCGTGGTTATGGCTTTGGGCATTGCCAGGCTATACCACCGTTCGTGGTTTGAGATAGTAAGTGGTTACCTTGGGTAACTTAGTTACATGCGATGAGGATGAGTTCTTTTGAGAAGATGTTGTCTTCCTTGAGTTTGTATTTGGTTTTCTAGTTATAGTCGTAGTTGATGAATTTTCTTGAGTTAGTGTTATATTTCAGCTCAAGAGTTTTCATTGGTCTTTCTTGGTTCCATAAAGCGACTACTTGTTCTTCTGACTGCTGATCTATTGTTGCTTCTTGTGAACATCGGTTATCAGCAAGATTGATCTTTTCATGGGAGTTCTGCCCTTCTTATTGGAAAAATATGACTCATTTATTCGCTTGGTATTTCGGATACTGAGAGTTTTCTGTTGCAAGTTATTTAACATATGAAAGCTGTGGCTTTATGTATTTCTTTTAGATTATTTCGAGTGCTGAAGTTTAATACCTCTTTTTTCTGAAAGAATGTATTAAGATCCTTAAGTGATGTCTTGTCATGCTTAAGTAAGAGGTGTTAATTAAATGAATAAATTATTATGATATGGGTTACCAGATTGGGTTGTTAGCATGGTGCAAATCAATTATTCTTAACTAGTATCTATGGAAGTGAAATTGATTAATTTGAAATGTCATTGTATTTGGTACATGATAAATTTTAGATAAGAGTTTGTCCATATCTGTTCAAAACCTATTGTTCTTAAGAAGTGTGGAAGATTAATGAACCAGTTTGATCATTATGTTTGAATAATCTGCTAAATTTGTTAGATGAATTAGAATCTAGATCCTCTTTCGGTTATTCTAACCACTAGTGATGGTTAGGTTAAGGATGCGTTCAAATGTTGCCTTAGTAAATATTAATCTTGACTCTATCTTCTATTTAGATACTTGATGAATTTGTACAAATGCTAGATTCACCTATTTTTGCCATGTTAAATTGTTGATATGTGTATGAAGTAATGGATGAAGGTTGTTTTATTGACTTGCGAGATCTTGTCTTATAAATATTCTATTGTTGAAGTTTAAAGATATTTCATTCTACTTTCTGAACAAAAGATAGAATGTTGAATCTATATTCATACCTGTTTGTGTTTGCACATATAGGTAGGACCATGAATGCTTCCATAATTAAATAATCATCAAATGTTAGTAGTAATGGCTAGAGTACTATTGGTGTGTGCTATATTGGCGTTGAGCATCAGTAAGGGTTAAATGGGCGAAATCTATTAAGTAACTTAAACTGGTGTTTTTATGAGATTGTCTTGTACTAGTATGATCTTGTTAAAAGAGATTTTTTCAATTTTGTGGATTGCACACTACGTTTCTTTTCTAGAATAAGTTGTTATTACAATCTTATATGATGATGGAAATTTTATGACACGATTTGTTGTGTTTCTCTTGGAAAGATTTATTGATGTGATAATGAGGTATATTGAATTTTACCAAGAATGTATGTTATTGATATTAATGAAATGGTCAGTAATGTGAGGGTGATGTTGATTCTTTTATAGAGAAAAAATTTGATCGCCTTTCGTGATATCTCTTAAATGAAAATATTTCAAGTTTTGGATTCATGATCTTTTGGGGTTCAAGTTTTATGTGGTAATCGATGTTTGTCAAGTAAAGCGACCTGTTGCAAAGTTCTATTAGTTCTTAAGTGATCCGTGTGATTTAATCTTAAAGGCTCTTTTGTCTGTGTTAGAATGTGAGGTGGCAATCAAAGAGAATTATTATGTTGATTCCTTTAAGAAAAGAAAAAATTTCTTACTTTTCAGGGTATTCCGTAAATGAAAATGTTTCGAGTTTTGTGGCTGAGATCATTTGGATCTCATGATTTATGTGGTAGTTGAACTGTTCTGAGCAAAGAGACGTGTTGAAGTTTTTATTGGTTCTTAAGTGGTTTTTGTGGTTGGGTCTTAAGAACTCATCTTGTTTGAGCTGGCAAAGTGATGCAGTAATTATAGAAAATAACGTTCCTTGTTAAAAGAAGGAGTGAAGTATAAGTATTTGAGATTGAAGTCACGTGTTATATCTTGCGGTTTAATTGAGTGTGCATAAACCTTATGCTTTTGCCCCATAAGAGATTCCTAATTTTCAAAGGCAATACCTTCTTCTCATCTGGAGTTTGATCTTCTCTTCGTGCGGAACATGTGCCCTCAATCGTGGACTTCACTTATGTTTGACTGAGTTCATTGCCTAATTGATTATTCCCCTTGGTCCTGTGTTCACTGCGAGTGGTTACGTTTTTCTAGTTGGTGAAAATTGTTGTCATTGCCTCTTCTTCTCACAAAGAATCAACCTATTCATTTCACATGGGTCTTCCAGTGTTTTACTAATTGTTGTTGTGAGACCTTGGGTTGTGAGTTATTTGAGGAGCATTAGAGGATGAATAGATTTTGTGTATGATTCTTGGAGAGAATTTTAGTTATACAAGAGGTTTATCTTTGAGACTAAACTAATTGCATTGTTGCAACTAATAGAACATATAGCGGTTTGTGGTCCAAAGTTTTGTTCGTTTTGGGTGGAACATTAGAATTATTGAAAGAATGAAAATCTTGATCAGTTTATTACAATATCACGACTGGGTGGTTTGATCGGTTGTGAAGGTGAAATAGGACGGTGTAGT
The DNA here is from genome assembly GCA_036346255.1 of Ampelocalamus luodianensis. Lineage (NCBI taxonomy): Eukaryota > Viridiplantae > Streptophyta > Magnoliopsida > Poales > Poaceae > Ampelocalamus > Ampelocalamus luodianensis. Next base: position 58,363,815 of record CM070622.1, on the reverse strand, counting down.
ATAATGAGAGAAAGATTAGTGAAGAAATCTAACCGTCAAAGGAATTAATGAGAAGATAGATATTGTTGGATTATCGTAAGTGTGGCTTGGTTCAATGAGTAACTCTCTTAGAGTTAAATCCTTCAAAGGATAGTTTGGTTAAGGATATATTTGTCCATCGATGTTCATGATCGAGTATGATTAGATAGTGCGAATTTTATTCATCGAATATGAGGATTTCCCTAACATTTACACCAGAAGTTCATTCTAGGAGTATTGGAGGTTAATTTTTGGGCTTCACATTTTTATGCTGGGACTTTGGTCGCCTAGGGATTTTGTGTACAGGAAGAAGAATAATGGTGGATTCTGGATTGTGGGATGATCATTGATAATACCCTTTTGGTGTAGTACATAAGAATGCGTGATGTAAATCCTGATTGGTTATTATTAAAGGATTGAGGTGATATGATTGAGTGTGAAATCTGTTTCGAGATGCATAGGGAATCATATGTCAAGGTAATTTCGTCAGTAGAGGAGTTGGTAAATGTAATACCCCGACTATCATTTTGAGAGTGCAATTAAAAAATTGAGAGAGAATTAAGGGAAATAAGATAGAAAATTCAGAATTTTAGGAGAGGAATGGGCCGCCAACTCATATTCGAGAGGAGAGGAGTCGACCATAGTGGCCCAAGGCCCGTAAGTGGGCTAGCAGCCCATTAGAAGGCAAGGGAGGGGGAGAACTAAACCCTAGCCACCCTATGCTACAGTAGACGCGTGCTACAGTAACCATGCTACAGTAACCATCATGGTACAGTACCTCCGCCTCCTACTGCTCCTCCTCTCCTCGGCGCCATCCTCCCTGCTGCCGGGCATTGGGAAGAAGGGGGGAAGGAAGAGAGGAAGAGGAAGAGGTAGAAGAAGGGGAGAGGGAAAGTGAGAGATCATGGCCTAGGGTGGGTTTTCATCACGTTCGGCGGTGGTTCTTCAAGGTAAGACCCCCTCTCCTTCCGATTGGTAGATTACTTGATCTTTAACAATGTCGGTATTTAGGTCTGATTAGAGCAGATCAGGTTGGGTGATGTTTTTGAGTTGTTTAACGGCAGAATCTGATCAATACGCCTCCTAGAGAATTGTAGGCGACATCGATACCTTTCTATTGAGTACAGGATTACGTCATGTGTATGAGCGGTTCAAAAGTTATGAATTTCGTAGCGCCGCTGTTCCACAAATCTGCTACGTTTCTGATAGTTTTAAGTAATTAGGCTTAAACTGATAGCTATAGAGTTTCTGGGAGGTCTCACTATAACAAAGTTGTAGATAATTGTCTTAGCTTTCCGGGAAGCTAAAGAACACAAAATTTGGATCATTATTCTGAATGTTATGATAGTTTTAAGGTCGCTGTCCAGAGAACCCAACGTGAATTCGATGTTTTGTTAATTAGCTTGGTAGGGGTAGTGGATGGCCGATTCAGGACAGCTCACCAACTAGACTTTGATGGATAACTTGTTAACCTTTCCAGGAAGTCCAAGAACACAACATTTGGACTTGTGTACAAAAAGATATGGATTTTAGAATATGGCTGTCCACAGAAGGGAAAGATCGATCTTTAGGAGTTGGAATTGGGAATACGCTTGAGAGTATAGCGAGTGCGGTTGTCCTATTGTTTATGCTTTTGGTCCAGTATGATTTCCTTAGCGTGCTTTATAATTCAGGTGGGGGATTGGTCCCGGGGGTAGCGCCCTCTTCGCGTCCTCCGTTCCCGCACGGTTGAGGCAAGTATTCTAGTTGTTGATATAATTATGAATGTTTGACAGTGAGTGTTTGTGTTTTATACATACTCGCTATGCATGAATGATAGTGCGATATGTATGAATAAGATTGACGAATGCTTGAGTTATGGCTAAAGGTTATTCATGTATGTTGATGACACAATACATGTTATTTAAAGTTGGAGATTTTGGTATATAATTGTTAATTCACATGTTAATGAAAGATAAAGTACTAGTAAATGAGCATGTTGAGAACATACCTAAGACTTGGTCACGTGGTGACCAAGTATGTATATTTGATGTCCCCGTCATGTAGATGACGGGCTTGTGGTCCCCATATTCGTGGAATGTGGGCATTGAGTAGAGGTCCCCATCATGAAGATGATGGGCTGTAGTCCCTATACTTGTGGAGTATAGGCTCTTGGTCCCTATGCTAGAGGGCACAGACAAGGGTATACATTGACGGTTGTATACCCCGCATTACCGGTAAAATGCAAAAAAGAGTAAAAGAGAAAAAGGTGCACTGCCCGTTTGCATTACACAAGCATGTGAGTCATTTTAGTGTAATGTTTTCTTATGGGATGTTGTTGCTATAACTGTGAGTTAATGTTTATTTATTGGTACTTGCTGAGTCTTTGGACTCACTCTTGCTTTTATTGTGTTTTTTGTACCACTTGCAAGAACGGCATGTATGGGACGGAGTAGGCTTGTATTGGATGCACTCACTACCACACAACCCTACAAGCTGAATAACATTTAGATCGTGCTATAATAATAAGCAAACTGCTTAAGGACTTAGTTATGGCTATGCTTGAATGCATTAGATTATTTGTAATAATGAGAGTAGCATATTTTGATTATGCTTGTTTATGCTTTAGCTGAATAGATTATTTTTGAATGCTTTGATGAAATTTGTATGTTAGAGTATTGATTATGATTTATGCAACTGTTGGAATCTCCGGTATACTTAGCTATACAAAGGAGGTTCTGCCGAAATTTAGAATTATGTCTTACTTTTTAATTAGTTATCATGTTTATTTAGTAGCATTCGAGGCCTTTGTTTGGCTGGGGTGTTACAGTAAGAATAATTCTTGTGGTGTCAAGATAGTCTCCCTATAAAGGGGTGGTTGATGGATTCGTTTGAGCATGGCATTGAGGTTGCCAATTTAAGAAAAAAAATTAGTGTCATGCGATGAATTGGAGTTCCATAATTTGAGAGAAGTTCTATTCTTAAAAGAGGAATTGAGAAAAAGTGTGGCCTCGGGTAATGAAACGCTCTTTGATTCCTATTTGAGCTATGTGTTTATGACTGATGTCTTTGGCAATTTGAGTTGGCGCTGTGCTAGCATGTATGATTCTTTCCAGTTCAGACAAAATAAAAGAAGTATTTGATTTGGGAATTCGAGTAATTTCTCCATAGCTTTCGTGGTGTTCACTCGCAAATTGCCTAATTAGAAAGTGGAATTGCTTTCATGATGAGTTATCAATTTTTGGATTTGACCATTTTGGTGGAGAGTTGGCATTGCGTGGTTGCAATGAGAACTCCTTATTTTCAGTTAGATTCTCTTTGTAAACAGTTGTTTAAGAATGAGTTATGTTGTGCATTCTTGTTTAAAGGAGGTGCTCCTTATTAGATGAAGAGTTCGATTTTTGAGCATGTTGTGTGTCTTTGTACCAAAGGGGAAATTAGCCTAGGTACATTGGTTCGTTTTCGATAGTTGCAGGGATTATAAAGTTGGCGTATCGCTTTGACCGTCTTGGGTCTATACGCGAGGAATGCGACGTCTGGTATGTTCTAGTGCTCGAGTAAGTAGCTAAGCAGTTCAAAACTTGGGATTTTGTTAAAGATGTTGACCATCGAGTAGGGTCTTACTTTCGATTCTCTTCTGATGAGTGTACCTGGAATTGTTGAGTTGAGTGTATGGACAGACGTCGTTTTACGTCCTTGTGTTGTGGTCTCATCAGTTCGAGAGAGAGGCCACTTGGGAGTTGGAGTTTCGTATGAGCGAACAATATCTAGATTTGTTCACAATGGATACGTGGTTGTCATTGATACATTACAATCGCAAATTTCTTTCGAGTAGATTCGGGGTTGAATTCTGTTAAGGGGGGTAGAATGTAATACTTCGATTTGTTCTATAAAAGAAAGTGTTCAAAAGAGAAATTAGGAATAAGAAAAAGAAGATTTATGAAGTTTTTCGACAACCTGGGCCTTGGGCCTTGGCCCAGGAGCCCCATGCGGGGCTGGCCGCCAACAAAAGGAGGGAGAAAACCTTAGCTGCTACAGTACCGCCTGTCAGCAATCCCCCTACTGCTATACCAAGAGAAGCAAGGGATGAGAGGAAGGAAGAAGAAGAACGGAAAAGGGAGAGAGGAAAAGAAGAGGAGAGGAGAACCTCGTGGGGGAATTCAGTGGCACATGTGTCTTCAAGGGTAACGAATGATTCCTCACTGGTTAGATCGATTTAGATTCATAATTTGCCAAGATTACGGGATCGACGTTCTACTGCGATTCATTCCAATTATCTGTCCATTATTTGTGCATCAATTTTTGTGTATTTAGACTCTTAATTGGAGTATTTTGTCTCCTAGAGAATTGTAGGTCTCGTTCTCAGCTTTCAATATGTTCAAAGATCACCCAAATCGGAGTTGTGGTTTAAAAGTTACGTTGAATTTACTGCTGCTGTCCAGAAAGTCTGACGAACTTGGGCAGTCGTCTTGTTCATTAATTTAGATTTTGTTAAATGCCGATTCAGGGATGTTGCCCCAAATGATTTTTGTAGGTAATTCCATTAGTGTTCAGGATTGATAAAGAACACCCTTTTTGGATCTGTAGAACAAAAGTTATGTATGTTTCAATGTTACTGTCCAAAACACATGTTAGATTCTGATGGTAGTTTTGAGCTGTGGGCTAAAATTTGTTAAAGGCATAATCTGAGGGTCGATCCAACTAGACTTTTGAAGGTTATGCTCTTAGATTTCCAGATTGATAAAAAATATTAAATTTTGGTTAATCGAATCAAATGTTATTAATCATTTAGTACTACTGTTTAATTCTGTCGGATAGTTTATGGTTTAGACTTTCATCTGATAATTAGACATGGAAGTTGGCCGAATTAGAAAGGCTCGCCAACTAAGTTATTGTAGAGGATTTTAGTATATTTCCATAGAGTCTAAGATCACTCATTTCTGAGTTTTAGAGCAAAAGTTATGAAGGTTTTAATACCACTGTCCACTATAGTCTCCTGCTAGATTGTAGTCTAAATTGAATAGAACAATTGTATAACCTTGGGTTTAGGAAGATGAGATTAAGCGTTGTGAGTAGTTTCATGTTCACATTGTTCTTATTCAAGTAATTCAATTGTGTAGGAGGAGAGGGTTCGAGATTAGTGGTTTCGTCCTTGCCTCTTAACGAATTATAGTTCGAAAGGCAAGTACATTGTGTGATGTATTGCTGTTGTTTGTTCATATTACTTGATGTTCATGCCATGACTAACTACTATAGTCTATGAGTAGTTTTCAATGATTTCTATTTCGATCCATGTATGAGAATTCATACTTCTTCAGATTTTGTATCACAAATTCATATATTCATTCATTCATTGTTCATGATTCACCCACAGGAGTGGGATGTAAAGACCCATCAATTTCAGTATGGGCATGTAAGACCCACCATTCCAATGTAGCCAGATTGGATCCCCGTTATGAAATATTCTTCATACGGGCCTTGGATCCCCGCATTTTGATAATGCGGGCATGAGTGAACACCGACGGGTGTTCACTGGCTATACCAGTATAAGTAGAAGTGGAGTTCATGCATTTCATTCATTCATGTGATTTCTGCTATTCTACGTTTATATTCTATAATGTGATTGTCATGTTCTTATTCATTATTGTCCATATTATTCCTTTGTAATCACTAACCCAAGAGAATTCATCAACCAACAGCGAGTAATCAGAATAATCAAATGTAAACTCAAGGAAAACATCAATTCTTTTCAAGGAAATCCATTCTCAACACCTGGAACTAGTTTACCCGAGGTACGCACTCCATTATTCCCATACCCCAACCGACGGTACAACCTGGCCATGCCCATGGACACAACGAAACTCTACCTCTCGACATCGATTAATCCACACACATAACAATCATATAATCAATTATTTAGCAACAATACTAACTTCATACTAGCAATCATCAATACGATATAATGGAAACGAAAATACAATGATTTGCCCAGTCCAATACTATTGTACACTAGTGTGTCAAATTTTAAGTTGATTAGCCATTACCAAATTTTAATTAATCTATTCACCACAGACCTAAAGCCCGCTTTGATACCAACAGTAACACCCTAGCCCAACATGAGCCTGGAATACTACTAAAATAACTGAGTAACAATTAAAATTAATACATTTTACTAAATTTTGGCAGAACCACCTTTGTATAGTTAACCATACCGGAGGTTCGCACAGTTATTTATAGCAATAAACAATAATCCAATCATCAAAGCTATAGCGTAAACATAAAGGCAGCCATAACATGCTAATCAATTCTATTACAAAACATCCAATGCATAAGAAATAACCAATAGAGAATCCTTTAAGCGATTTGCTCATTTATTAAGGCATGTTCCAAATTTAACCAATTATAAATAGTTCGTGGTAGTGTGCACTCAAACTTATGACTATTCCCTCCCATGCATGTCATTCTCGTAAGTGGGGTACCTAAAAACACAAACAACACCAAGTGAGTCCAAGACTCAGTAAAGCACAAATTAATGAGACAATATCACACAAAACTATATCATCATCATCCAACCATAATTCTCGAAAAAATCAACCAATTCACATGTGCATGCAATGCAAATGCACAAATACAACTTTCCTTTTCTCTTTGCATATACCGATAATGCGGAGTATGCATCCGTCGATGCATACCCATGCCTATGCCTTCTAGCACAGGGACCATAAGCCCACACTCCACAAGTGTGGGGACCACAAGCCCGTCCAATACATGACAGGGATCTCAAAATTCAATGCTTGGTCACCATGTGACCAAGCCTCAAAGATGATAATATGATGCATATGAATCAATTCTTTTATCCAACATAAACATGTATTAGCCAGCAGCAACATGCATGAATAAAGAGCATACTCATACTTCTAACATTCATGAACAACGACATACACATCATTCTAGCATCCATGAGTAGACAATATACACATAATACCAGCAAATATGAACAATCACTCTTAATTATTCTATCACTATTTGTACTTGCCTCAACCGTGTGAAGCTTGATGATGCGAAGAGGGTGCTTCTCTCGGAATCAAACAACTTGAATATATATAACAATCACACTAAGAGAACATTTATAGACAATACATTACTAGAAATAAGTACACGATGAACTACGCTCCCTAGCGCAACCCAAAACACCAACTTCTATAAACATCGATCTGTCCCAAAACAGAATAGCCTTCTTATAAAATTCATAACCTTTTTTCTACTTATCCAAATCTGGTTTTCTTTGATTCTCTTGAAAGCTTATTAAGTTATCCACATAAAACTAGTTGGGGAGATTCCCACATTCTGTCATCCTCTATCCTTACCAAACAGATTACTAAAACTACTAAATCCTGTTAGAGGTTCTGGACTGCGAGACTAAATCTTACATAACTTTCAGTACAATTATCCAAAAATTATGTACTTTAGCTCCCTGAAAACCTTACGAACATACATACAACTTTCATATTGGTGGTATCCTCCAAATAATTTGTTATATAATTTCTATTGTCCAGTTAATACAATCTGCCCGAAACCTGACAGAACCTGGGGACAGTAGCGTTGTAAAATCCATATATAACAATTCGTTCATCCAAATGACCTGATCCAAGACTCTATTGAAAGCTAAAGACGTGACCTACAAATCTCAAGGAGATGGCCAGATCGAATTGCGCAGTTAACATCCTCAAAATAGTCGGGCACTACAAACTGCCCTAAACTAATCTAATACCGACACTGCTAAAATACTAGAATTTAAGGCTAAACGAACGTGATCAGGTGTGACCCTTAGAGAAACCACTGTCGAATGTGAGGAAAACCACACGATCCCTGTTCCCCTCCCTTCTCTCTTCTCCCCCTTCCTTCTTCTTCTTCTTGGCCAGCCAATCACCCGGACGTCTTTCCTTCTTCCTCCACTAGGCCAGCAGCGGGGAGCTGGGTCCTTCGATGGCAGCAGGGGGAAAACCTAAGGAGGGGGCACAGGGACCAGGGGGTGGCGGCCAAGGGGGTAGGGGATGGGGGATGGCGGCCAACAAGGGGGAGAGTATAATTCCCGATTATCATTAGTGAGTGCAATAAGATTAGAGAAGGAATTAAGAGAATTGAAAGAGGAAAAAATTTAGGATTTAGAGGGGAATGGGCTGCCAACCCAAAGTCAAGCGAGAGGGAAAATTAGCCCTTTTGGCCCATGGCCCATGGGGGGAACCAGCCACCAACAAAGGACGAGGAACCCTGACTTCGTACTGTAGCACAGGCTACTACAGTGCGTCGCAACCGCTATAGTGCCTCTATCGCTATAGTAACCTCCACCTTTAGCCCTTGCTGCCATCTTGTTCTTGCGTGCTTTCGGCTAAAGGAGAAGAAGAGGAGGGAAGAAGAAGGAAGGGGAAGATGAAGGGAAACCTTGATGAGGGGATTCATCGAAGTCCAGCAAGATGTCATGGGTAATTTCATATTCCCCATTAGTTTTTAGAAGATTTTTCTTATGTGATTCGTCGTCAATAGTTGTTTTGTAACTGCTATTGTAGATCGATCGTTTCTGCTGATCTGTTGACACTTGAATTTGACTTAGTTCTAGGCAGATTCTGTGTTTAGGGTCTTCTAGAGATAGGTGGGGATTTTTGTTAGCTTTCTAGAAAGTACTAATTCATAATTTTTTGGATGAATGATGAATTAGTAACGAATTTTACAAGTCCAGGTGCTTAGTTGGTCTCTAGATTTGGGCAGCGAGCTTAATTATGTGAATTTGGGGTTTGATATGGATGAATTTGGTCGTTTGATCTCCATGAGATATGTAGATATTTTTATAATGATTCCAAAAAGATAAAGTTCATAATTTTTGGACATTTAGAATGAAAGATATGAATTTTAGAAGTTAATGTTGTAATATGTCTCTCTGTTGTGGAAAAAAGAGAATTACTTAATTATTTTCAATCTTTGTTGCGTAGTAGGGATAATTGTGATAAATTTATTGAGAAAGCTAGTTTTCTGTAGTTTCTAGAGAGTCTTAGAACAATGGGTTTGGAAGTACCAAATAAAAGTTATGAAACTCCCAAGTCAGTAGTATCGAAGATGGCAAAATGATCTTCAGGGTTAAAAACAAAGGCTTAGATGGGATAATTTGATCTTTCAGTCACCTAAGAAGTTGTAGCTATGCTTGTGTAGATTCCAGGAAATTTGGATTCATGACTTTTGGAGTTTTTACTCAAAAGTTAAGGATTTTCCTTTGATAGCTGTCTGTTTGGACAGATTGGGATTTGGGAAAAAGTATCGGTAAAGTCTCAGTTTGCGAATAGGAGCGGATGATTTCAATTTTGTTCATTGCTTTGCTGTGTGTATATGAATAGTGTTCTTAGTATACTTTACGATTGCTAGGTGGTGGTGAGAACCGAGGATAGAGTCCTCCTGTCGTCATCTTTCGTCTTGCGGTTGAGGCAAGTGCAAGCAATGTAGAGTGATTAATGATGTTTTATTCATGATATTGGCCATGGTTCACTTATGAGAATTTATTCTAAGATATTGTTGCTGAATATTAATCTCTCATGTTGGATTGAGATTATGAATTTTATTTGCATCATGGCATTCATTCCTGAATCTTGGACTATGTGGTAGCCAAGAATTATTTCTTTTGAGGTCCCCACCGTGCATTGAACGGGCATGAGATCCCCATCATGCATTGGACGGGCATGGGTCCCCACACTCGTGGAGTGTGTGCATGAGGTCCCTATGCTTGAGGGCACAGGCTTGAGTATGCATCGACGGATTCACTACTCCGCATTACCGGTAATTGCAAAGAAGGAAGAAAGTTGCATTCTTTTCATTCCCATTGCGTGAAAGTATGAGATGTTCAATTATGGATTCCTTGCTGATGTTTTTATGAGGATTTTGTTATCCTCATTATCTGTTCAGGATACTTTATCTTTTACATTGTTGTACTTTGTTGAGTCGTGGACTCACGCTTTTTGTTGATGTTTTCTTTAGGTACTTCTCGGGGAAGCGTCATGCATGGGAAGTGTTAGAATTGGTGCACTTTACTCACGATCCCCATGACAAATAAAGATAGCTCTTTTACTTAATCTTTAAGTAATCATGCTATTACTTCCGTTCTAAGTCAGTGTTCATTCTTCGTGACGAATGAGTTATTTGTAATTGAAATAGTCAAGTATGTCTTGTGGTCATTACTATTATGCTTTAACATATTAGGTCTTGATTTATTTACTGTTGCATTCTAAAAGATTTCAAGTATCATGTTTAGTCTTTCATCCAAATAGAACCCTGAAGATTCTTGATATATTCTTATGGTTCTGCTAATTGATGAATCGAGCAAGGTCTAAGTCTAGAATCTTGTTATTCAATATAGTTTTGATTAATGCTAGCTGGATAGATGTTGAAAAGCTAGTTGTATTTGATAATAGATAGAAATAAATTGAATTGTTGAGTTAGTGTAGTAGCATCCTAGGCTCAAAGTTGAGCTGGGGTGTTACAGTTGGTATCAAAGCGGGCATTAGATCTGTGGTAATTGAAATAATAAATTGACACACTATACACAGTAAGATAGGAATGGGTCAGCATTGCATTTACGTTTTTGTTATGTCGCATTGAGCATTGCTGTTGTGAATTGATTATGAATGCTTATGATTTGATTAATATGATGGTTATGTATGATGATAGTTGCTATTGATGGGTTGAGGTCGTGGTTGTGGCCCTGGGCTTTGCCAAGTTACACAACCGTTCATGGTATGAGATTAGTGAAGTGGTTACCCCGAGTACCATAGTTTCAGGTGTTGAGGGTGAATTTATTTAGAAAAGTTGTTCTCTTCTTGAGCTTGATTTAGGCCAATTCTGGATATAGTTGCGAATGATGAATTTTCTTGGGATATTGGTTACAAGGCAGTTGTTGGGATTTCACTTGGTCTCCATTTGTGTTATGGAGTAATTATTGGCTCTTCCGATTGTTGAGTTGCTTTTGCTACTTATGAACATTGTTCACTGACGAGATTGATATCTCCATGGTTGTTCCATTTTGTATTATTGAAAAACATGTCACGTTTATTCGTTTGATATTTTGGACAAAGAAAGTTTTCTGCTACAAGTTTGTTAAAATGTGAAGGCTATGGCTTTATGTATTTCTTTTGGATTATTTTGAATAATGAAGTTTAATGCCTCTCTTTTCTGAAAGGAGGTGTTAAAACCTTTTAGTGATGGCTTGTCATACTTGACTAAGAGGTTTTAATTAAATGATAATGTATGTGATGTCTAGTTGGGTCAGTAACGTGATGCATAATTAATCTTAACGGATGTCCTTGGTAGCCTGGGTGAATAACTTATGGCTACCTTGTAATGATTGCTTGATGAGTTGAGATTAAGAGTTTATCTATTCCTAATTGGAACTGATAGAGTTATTAAGCGGTGTGGACATTGATGAACTAGTTTGATCATTATGGGGTGTGAAATTTTGTAAGCTGCTTGGGTAAATTGGATTTGCGGGTCTCAACGGATTAATCTAACCCTTTGGGATGGTTAAGCCCAGAAGGTGTTAGATTATTGTCTTAGTAGATATTGATCTTGGAGTTATCTTTTATGCATATGTGATGATCATATGTAGTTGCTAGGTGCAATTATTATGTATCGAAGTATGGTGTTGAACATCACCAAGAGATGAACTAAGGGGATGTAATTGGTGATCTATGTTTACATGATGGTGGAGTGGTAGGATAATAGTATGACTTTGATGAGATGGTTGATCATTAAAATTATTTAGTTTGCTAAACCTGTTGGATTACTTGATCTCAATGGATTGATTTAACTGTGTAGAAAGGGAGAGACAAGAATGTAGTTTACTGTTGTCTTAGTGGATAATAATATAGAAATTTTCCTTATTGGCTATTTGATGATCTTATGCATGCTTGTGGGAATGCAAATAGAGAAAGGACCATCAATTCGTCCATGATTGAATAATCGTCAATGGTTTATGATAACATCTAGATTGGAATTAGTGTGTACTAAATTGGTGTTGAGTACTGCTAATAGGTAAATGGTTGAAACTTAAAAGTGATTTCTACGTGTGTGTTTTGTGAAGATGACTTGAGACAGCATGCCCTTGTTAAAAGAGGTTTGCTTCGATAGTGCGGTTTGTGCATTAGGTATTCTCTAGAATAAGTTGATTATTGCAAACTTATGGAGATAACCAAAATATTATGAAATAATTTGTTGTGTTTTTTTTAAGTTTATAAAGTGATAGGAGGTTATTACGAGAACGGCATGCATGGGAGGGAATAGTCATAAGTTTGGGTGCACACTACCACGAACTATTTATAATTGGTTAAATTTGGAACATACCTTAATAATTGAGCAAACCGCTTAAAGGATTTACTATTGGTTATTTTTTATGCATTAGATGTTTTGTAATAGAGATTATTAGCATGTTATGGCTGCCTTTATGTTTATGTTATAGATTTGATGATTGGTTTATTGTTTATTGTTATAATTAGTTATGCGAACCTCCGGTATGGTTAACTATACAAAGGAGGTTTTGCCGAATTTAGTAAAATATCTTAGTTTTAATTTGTTACCCAGTTATTTTAGTAGCATTCTAGGCTCTTGTTGGGCTGGGGTGTTACAACAGTACCCTTGGGCGTGCTACAATACTTGAGGATGCTAGGGTTTAGTTCCCCCCACATGGGCCCAAAGAGCTATGGGCCAAAGTCCTGAGTTCTAAAACTCCTCCAAAATTTTGAATTTTCCCTTTCTAATTATATTTAATTTTAGTACTAGTCACTTATATGTTTTAAATTTGAACGGGATATTACATTCTATCCCCCATAAACAGAATTCAACCCCGAATTCTACTTGTCATCCTATTCGCAAGAACACCACAACTGAAATCAGTCACAATTAACACGTACCCAATGTGAACAACTCTAGATTTTAGTGAGGCATGCAAGATTTTAACTCCTAGATCTCTTCCCTCTCGGACATATGCGACCACCTCAACTCGAAGGATATCAACATCTTACACCTCAACACTCGTCTCGACCCTTTTCAGGTACACTCAACGGACGGGACTCGATGGTAAGGTTTGACTTGTTGGTCAATGGCTCTAATGAAACCTCGTACTCTGGATCTCTCAAACACTCTCTCAACACTGGGTCATACAGAATGTTGTATACCCCGTGCCAGGACTTGAGATGGTTCTAGCAAAACACTAACTTCCAAAATCCCCGCAATATCCAGAACAAACCAATATACTTTGGGTCAACCTTCCCTTTGGTACCAAACAACACAACCGGCACAAATTACACAGAACTCTTGTTCCATGTCTCAATCAATCCCTTCACATTAATAGGGAGCACCTCCTTTAACCAGGAACACACAACAGAACTCGCTTTAGACAAACTATTTTACCGATATAGCCCAACTGAAAATGAAGGACTCTCATCGCAACCACGCATTACTAACTCATTACCAAAAAGTCAAATCCAGAATCGAAGATTCATCACGAAAACATTTCCACTTTCCAAGTGGGCAGTTTGTGAACAAACATCACGAAAGCCAAAGGAGAAATCATTCAAATGTCCAAATCAAACACTTCCTTTATCATTCCTGGACCAGAAAAAATCACCACACCAACATAAAACCAACGAAAATTATAAATAACCTCTGTCATAAATACACAGCTCAAACAATAATCAAGGGAGTGTTTCATTACCCGAGGCAATATTTTTTTCCTCAATTTCTCTTTTAGGAATAACATTCCTCTCAAATGTTAGAATTCCAATTCATTGCATACTACACTAGCTCATATCTCTTAAATTGGCATCCTCAAAACTATGATCAAATCGAAACACTTCATCCACACCTTTGTAGAGAGGCTCTATTGACCCCACCGAAACACTCTAGACAACTCCTTCTACAGACGAAATTAATTTGACAAATGACACCTAATGCATCTCAAAATAGATCTCACGCAATCACATCACCTCAAACTTTTAAGAATAAACAACTCATAATTCTCAGTACACACACTCTTGTACTACCTCAAAAGTATTCTATCAATGATCATCCCACTGTTCGGAATCCGCCCTTATTCTATTTCCTCAACACACAATCATTTGGCGACCAAAGTTCTAGCATAAAAATGCAAAGCCCAAATTTAACCTCCAAGACCTCTACAATGAACTTCTCACATAATAGATAGGGAAATTCTCAGATTAAATCCCTAAAATTTCCACAATTCCAACATACTATGCAAAGCCCAAATTTAACCTCCAAGACCTCTACAACAAACTTCTCATATAACAGATAGGGAAATCCTCAGATTAAATCCGTAAAATTCCCACAATTCCAATATACTCATTCATTAACAACATCATGAATCACCCACACAACTCATTCATTGATATCATCATGAATCATCCACACAACCTCGCAATATTACCCATTGCATTACTCTATAAAATTGATCAAGATTTTCATACTTTTGATAATTCTCAAGAATTCAACATGAACTAAGATTCTGGAATTACACTTTACTATATGTTCTACTTAGTCATAACACTAATCAGTTTTACTTCAACGATAATCATTCCGTTTGAATCAAATTTTCTCCAAGAGTTATAGCTCAAAACCAATTCATCTTCTACTACTCCTCCAATAACTTGGTACCAAAATCTCACCACTACATTTACTTGACCACCACCAAACAGTTGCTAGACTATGCTTTATAATACTTTGCAATACGAATCTGATGATCCTTTCTCAAAAGGAAGAGATGAACACAGACAAGTTTTGGCACATAGGAAAACGTGACTCCTCACAGTGAGCACGAGACAAATAGAAATAATCCAATAGTAATGATCTTAGAAAACAAAAGATAAGATCACAATTGAGGGCACATACCCCTCAAAAAGAGATTATCAAATCTCACTATATGAGGAGTGTTTACAAAATACCAGGGATTACAATGAGCCGTCTAGCGTCAACTCTCCCCGTGCGGCTTACAAGAGGTATATAAAGGGGTAAAAGGACTTGGAGTCTAAGTAAAAAACTAATCCGCTAATATGACAACTAATCCGGATTCTTTCATATTAGAAATCCGGATCACATATCGATCCCATATATCAACAATCTCCACCTTGAGATAAATTTCCTCTTATCGCATAATAAAGAATCATCAATCATCAAATATCTCTACAATAAGATAAAAAATCACCGTGTGCAAACTAGTCTCTAGGACTATACTGTAACACCAACTAAGCTTGAGCAAAGCTCAAACTTAGTAACAGGAACTGGCTTTGTCATCATATCAGCTGGATTATCATGAGTACTTATCTTGCACACCTTGACATCATCTTGAGCAATAATACCTTGAATAAAGTGATATCTCACATCAATGTGTTTTGTTCTTTCATGGAACATCTGATCCTTTGTAAGGCATACAACACTCTGACTATCATAAAATATAGTACTGCAAGAATTATCTCTACAAGGCTCAGTGTACAAACCTCTCAACCAAATAGCTTCTTTACAAGCTTTAGAAATAGCCATACATTTTACTTCAGTGGTGGATAAGGCAACTGTAGCTTGCAAACTTGCCTTCCAACTAACAGCACAACCACCAATAGTGAAAACATAATCTGTGAGAGACCTCCGATGTATATGCAAATGAGCAATGTATATTTTTCTCTTTTACTCTTTTTACATTTTACTGGTAATGCGGGGTATACAACCGGCGATGTATACCCTTGCTTGTGCCCTCTAGCATAGGGACCAAGAGCCTATACTCCACAAGTATAGGGACCACAGCCCATCATCTTCATGATGGGACCTCTACTCAATGCCCACATTCCACGAATGTGGGGACCACAAGCCCGTCATCTACATGACGGGGACCTCAAATATACATACTTGGTCACCACGTGACCAAGTCTCAGGTATGTTCTCAACATGCTCATGTACTAGTACTCTATCTTTCAATAACATGTGAATCAACAATTATATACCAAAATATCCAACTTTAAATAACGAGGACGTATCTAGTGCTAATGGGTAATTCAGTGCTAAGGTGCTAATGCCAATCTTGACCGTTGGATCTGGATCTTGACCATTAGATGTGGAAGCATGCAGGGTGTTTAAATGAAGGTGCATTAATGAAGGCGTATTGGAGATGGGAGCATGCAAGGTGATTAAATGGTTTGGAGGTGGGATCCTGCATTAATCTTGGTTGTTCAATCCAAATCCAACGATCATGATTGATATTAGCACTTTAGCACTGAATTATCTATTAGCACTAGATACGTCCCATTAAATAACATGTATTGCATCATCAACATACATGAATAACCTTTAGCCATAACTCAAGCATTCGCCAATCTTATTTATACATATCGCACTATCATTCATGCATAGCTAGTATGTATAAAACACAAGCACTCATTGTCAATCATTCATAATTATATCAACAACCAGAATACTTGCCTCAACCGTGCGAGAACGGAGGACGCGAAGAGGGCGCTGCCCCCGTGGCCAATCCCCCATCTAAATATAATTATAAAGCACACTAATACAATCATACTGGACCAAAAGCATAAACAATAGCACAACCGCACTCGCTATACTCTCAAGCGCATTCCAATTCCAACTCCTAAAGATCGATCTATCACTTTTGTGGACAGCCATATTATAAAATACATATCTTTTTGTACACAAGTCCAAATTAGGCATTCTTAGACTTTCTGGAAAGCTTAACAAATTCCCCAACTAAATCTATTTGGTGAGCCTTCCATATTCGGCCATCTTCTACCCTCATCAAACTGATTAACATAACAGCCAATTCTCATCGGTGTTTCTGGACAGCGGCACTAAATCTATCATAACTTTCAGAATAATGATCCAAATTTCGTGTTCTTTAGCTTCCCTAAAAGATAAGACAATTATCGACATCTTTCGTTATAGTCAGACCTCCCATAAATTCTTGTAACTATCCTCTTATGTATGATTACTAAAATCTGTCAGAATTGTAGCAGATTTACGGAACAGCAGCGCTACGAAATTCATAACTTTTGAACCGCTCATCCAAACGACGCGATCTTGTACTATACAGAAAGGTATTGACGTCGCCTACAACTCTCTAGGAGGAATCCAGGACAAAATCCACACTTAACATTATCAAAAACGTCGATCTTTACAGACTGTCCTAAACAGATTGATTACCGACGTTGTCTAATTACTCAATTAAACGACTAATCGAAAGGGGAACGGGTTTTACCCTTGTAGAACCGCTAAAGAACATGATGAACACTACACGATCCCTCTTCCCCTCCCTTCTCTCTTCTCCCCCTTCCTTCTTCCTCTTCTTTCTTCCTTCTTCTTGATCCCTTGGCAGCAACGGGGAAGGAGCTTGGCCAGGGAAGGGCAGCAAGAAGAGGGCGCGGTAGCAGGGGGAGTGTAACATCCCAATTTTGGACTTGTGTTTCAAATGTAAGAAAATGAGTAGAAATTAAAACTTTTTCTTGCATCATGTATTTCCAGTATGTTCTAAACAATTCCTGTACATGAATTATGGAAATACAAAGTGACAAGTCTTTTTGATCCAAAACCTTGTCTCTCCAAAAACATTCATCTCAAATCTTGTGATCAACCTTTGGAAATATCTTTCCTAAGTTCATGTGATGGTGACTTTCAGTCAAACCTTAAACCAGAGCCTTGCATAAATTTTTGGAGAATAATGCACTGCATAAAAATCTCTGAAAATTTTATACAAGGTTAATATCTAAGTTAGCAAGCTCCAGTAAAAATTTTATAATTTTTGGAGTTGTTTTGATATCTCAAATAAATCCCCAAAGTCCCAGTTCTATTTAAAACTCAAAACCTAGTTTCAGTATTCCTTGGGTGCGAGTCGGACTCGGGCTCGAGCCAATTGACTCAGTCCAGTCAACTAGCTGCACCGAGCCTCCTTTGAAAGTGCGCGTTGAATCTCCACCGTTGGATCCTTATCGCACGGCCCAGCTTCGTGCAAACATTCGGACCGTGCGGATGCTTTATCCCTTTTGAACCGTTGGATCTTCATCCAACCGTCCAGGTTCTCCAAAACATTCGGACCATCCGATTGTTTTGTTTGAATTTGAGCCGTTGGATTAAAATCCAACGCTCGCAATCTCCTCTGTCGTAATCCATCTCAGCATCATGGAGCAATCTGAGCCATTCATTTCTAATCCTAGGGCTCGCGTTCTCCTCTTTTGAATTAAACATCAGAGGCGTGGCGCATTATCAGCCGCCCAATCAAAATCGTAGGGTCCAAGATCGCCCGAGCTTTTTCTCTGGTCATCTTCAACCTCCCACCGTGCGAAAACAGTGCAGGGCATGGCGCTGTCAAATCATGTTCCTTGGGCAACGTCTCCCTGGTCGGCATTAAGTGTTTGCAGATGCTTTTGGCCGAGAGACATGCCCTACTCCTACATCTCCATCATTTTGCTTTTCGGTCCATGTCGATGTTGTGGACTTAGCTCACGTGAGAGGCTTCTTTTTGCCAAACCCTAATCCTTGGCTTTAAAAGGTTCCGAAACTCTTTCCTGGTGTTCCTTTACACGATCCTAAGCTCCTTCTTCATTTTTGGGGCTTAACACACCAAAAACACCTCAGTCACCATTGTTGACCCGTGGAGCTCCATTGTGGATCATGAAGCTCCAGTGGTTCTTCTTCAAATATTCTTGTACCCTTTTCAACTCCTTTTTATCCTAATCATTTCCCCTCACTCAATTTTGGGTTTCATTCACAGGATTTGACAAATTTGGGGTTTGTTCAAATTCGGCCGAAACCATCCCCTTTCCTCCTCAGCTCCGGTAAGTGGTTCTTTTTGCAATTATTTGCTCATGAACCTTCTTTGGGCTATGTTAAAGCTATTATGACCACCCGGTGGTGTTCATTTTGCTCAGGTGATCATTTTCGTGTCATCTTCTTCAACTCCGGTGGGTTCTTTCTCTGTCAAACCGTCCCCAGCCATCTTTGAAGCTCTTCTTGATCAAGGTAGCTTCTTATTAGTCCCTAGAGGCTGTGGCACTCGCTTTCTCTGGACTGCTGCGGAGCTTTTCTTGCATTTCGCTTTTAGCCGAGGTGGTCTCCGTCACTATTCTCCGGCTAGCAGGCGTTCTAGACCTTCGCCGCCGGCGAGGTTGCCACCATCGGGACCGCAAGGCTATTGCGAACCCATTTTAGTCCTTAGGTTGTGCCGCTGTGGCCAGAGTCACCGGCGACGAGCCGTAGTTCCCGCTTGGGTTTTGTCGGGCGTCATCCCCTGTTTTCGGTCGTCATTAGGACACCATTAATGATCTAATTATTGTTAATCATTGGGTTAATTATGGTGTCCTAATCTGGTTCATTGTGTCACTGGCATGTGGGACCGTAGGCCTTAGACCTCAGTCCGGGGTTCTTAAAGGCAGAATCTGGGGTCATTAATTGCTAATCATTAGTTAGCAATTAATGTGTCTTAAGCTGTCAGTTTGTGTCTCTGCCAGGTGGGCCCGCTTGCACTGTGCACGTGTGTTGAACTCCCCGCGTGCGTGTCTTGAGGTCACTGACAGTGGTCCCCGCTTATCAGTGCTTCTTTTCGCGTTGCGATCAATAGCCACCGTCGATCTCGTGATCAACGGCCCGATCTAGAGAACATTCGGACCCTTCGATTCCCTAATCATTTTGGATCGTCCATCGCCAGATCTGCGGCTGCGATCGCGAGTGCAATCGGACTCTCCGAAGGGAGATGCGCTCTGAGCCGTTCATCTCGCGATCTGTGGCTGTGGATGGCCGTGGCAACCGCACCGTCCGAATGTATCCCTCCGCGTGAGCCGTTGGATCTTGATCCAACGGTGGGCTCCTTTTGAGAGTCGCGCGCGTGCACTGTTTTCCGTGCGTGTGGCTCGTTGGATTTCGCATCAACGGCCCACGAGCGTCCACGTCGTTTTATTTCCGTTGAGTTTGATTTTATTTCTGTAAGTCTTTATTAGTCAACTAAAAATTGTATTTAAACTTTAAAAACTCATAACTAATTCCTGTTAACTCCTTTTTAGGTGTTTCCAACTGTAATAAATTCAATTGCCCCTTAAGTTTAATATAAAAATGCATTTAGGCATATTTTAGTAGCAGAAAATTGTGTAACTAAAATAACTTGTTTTCTGCCCATTTTGATTATTCCAGAAATAGCATTAAACTTGTAAAAATGCATATCTTTTTCTGTATAATTCCAATCTGTGCAAAAATCAATTTTGTTAGATTCCTTTGTTGGTATGCTTTAATATAAAATAGGATTTGAACATGGATTTATTTCTGTAAAATGACTTGCATTAGGTTTACAACTTAGAAAAATCATAAGTAAATCATTATGACTCCAAATTTAGTAAACTCAACTTTGCTGTCATTAGGGTGTCATAACCTTCCTGCTATAAAAATTTCAGAACTTAGATCATTCTAGGAATTTTCGTCATGAACAGTACCAGTAATTAATTAGGTTGATTTGAAAGGCTGAGAAAGCGTATTTTGGCTATATCTTTTGCATACTAAATCCAAATTGCATGATTCTTGTTCCTAAAATTGTCTAAAATCATTCCCTAGCTGTTGTACAAATTTCATTAGATTTGATTGTCTTTTGCTGTTGGAGTTTATTCGGTGTTCTTCGTTCTTATTTGCTTATCGCCTTTTCGCGTTAGGTTCCGAAGATAATCTTGATATTGAATCTGAGCCACAGCCATCAAATCCTGCACTCCAGCAAGGCAAGCAGATGTAGCATCATTTGATCATGTTGCTCCTACTATTTTCAAATTCTAATATATTGTTTGCAAATTCTATGTATGCATTGCTATGTTGTTTTAACTATTGTCGATAATTCACCTAGTAGATGCATTATCAGTAGGCAAATGTTAATCCTCTACTACTAAGCCTAGGTTTATTTTGCTGTGATTTTGGGTTCGTTGGATGAATCCTTGTCACTTAGTAGTTTACGAGTTTGTGCTTAGACATGCTTAGCTATCGGTAGAAATGGGTGGTTATCGACTTGTCGATAACCTTGATCACACAAACTTATTATGATATATATGTTTCAGCCTTGTGCTATGTCTAAATTGCAAAACTAAAACTGAAAAACAAAACAATTTAGACTTGGGTATAATGGTAAGATGGTGTGATCTTTTGGGTGTGATTGGAATGGTGCTCGGGTCAATTAAGGACCGAACATCTTGTAAGTACCTGTTATCCAAGCAATTTGTGCATGCTAACCACACTAGAGGGAATGAGACCTCTCTTGACTTAGTACTTTGGCGTGTGTTGGCTACGAGTCGCAGGAGGGCGTGTGTGTTTTGCGTTGTGGTAAAATGAAATGATTGTGTGTGGGAGCATTGTAGTTGTCCAAAGAACTTTACCCCGAGGGGTAGTTGTCTTTTTGGCTTTACAATGTAAGTGTATCGGTTTCTATCCATACGAGCGGCTCGTAGTTGATACACAATATTGGAAATGTCTCGTAGGACTTAGCCGTGCCGGCATACCTTTGGAAGTGTACTTAATCATGTGGCTTAAAAGCGGTCTGAGGTGTGGGTATATTGGTACACCCCTTCAGGGTTTTGAACTATTCGAATAGCCTCGTCCTAGGTTATGGACACGCTTGGATAAGCTTTTCAAGAGTTAGACTACAACACTTTAAATTAAAACTTGATGGGTGGTTTGGATCAGGGATTCATGCTATTTGTGGTGGCTATTGGGTTAATCACCTCTAGGTGGTTACTTGATACTTATTGTTACTCGCTGCTATTTTAATGCTTAAAAACTGAATTGACAAACTGCTTTCAATCTATTTACATTATTGCAAAGGAAACTTGCTTTATGCGTCCAAACAACCATATAACCAACATCCTTTGATACAGCTTTCATGTAGCTATGTATAGGCTTGTTACTCGTAAGTCTTGCGAGTACATTATTGTACTCACCTGCATTGCTTGTTGTGTGCAGAGGAAGAAGGTGAGCCCGATGGGCCTCACTTTTTGTGAGTTGTGCTGTGGCAGTGTGTGGGGCGATTAGCTTGGCGGCCCGGTCGGTTGCCCTGTGGCGTTATGTGGCTAACCGTTCGTCTTTTGGTTTAAGCCATCTTATGGCAACTTTTGCTTCCGCTGTTACTTCTTTATACTTTTGTCTTTTGGCCGGTCGGCTGTTCTGTAATAACTTAGTATTTATGTATGTCTTTTGGTAGACTTGTTATCTTATGATGTATAGAAATGATGCATGCGTTTGTATGATGAATGTGTGCTGCAATTTCTGGGAAGCATATGTCCATCGAGGCACAGGTTATTCTATTTGTGATACTAGAGCCAGTGAAAGGTTAAGTATTACAAGCTTAATAAACCGGGGTCTCACAGGGAGGACATGCTACAGTAACAGTGGTGGTACTGTAGCAAAGCTAGGGTTTCCCCCTCCTCCTTTTGTTTGTGGCTGGCTGCCCCCTCTCCTACCTTTGGGCCAAAATCAAGAGGGCCAAAAGCCCCGGCCCAGGTTGTCTACCTTTTACAGTAATCCCCCTCTAATCCTTTGTTAAATCGCTTTGCTAATTGGTCCTTCTCTCTAATTTACTTCTTCTCATTTAATTAAATTTGGAGTATTACACCATGTATCTACTAACAATACTCAGTGCATGAGATAAATCAGGACGAGAACACACCATCGCATAAATAAGAGAACCAACTGCACTGGAATATGGAACTCTAGATATGTACTCAATATCATAATGTGACTCAGGACATAAAGCTGAAGATAATCTGAAATGTGAAGCTAATGGAGTACTCACTGGTTTTGCATCATGCATATTAAAACGATGAAGGACCTTCTCAATATAACCTTTTTGACTAAGGTATAACTTGCCAAATTTTCTCTCTAACAATCTCCATGCCAAGAATTTTCATTGCTGCACCTAGATCCTTCATCTCAAATTCATTAGTCAATTGTGCTTTTAGTTTCACTATTTTTGCCTTATCTTTTGCAGCAATCAACATATCATCAACATAGAGAAACAAATAAATAGCTGAACCATTAATACTTTAACTAAACATAGCTATCATAATCAGACTGCTTAAATTATGAGAGAGCATAAAGGAGTCAAACCTCTTGTACCATTGCCTAGGAGATTGCTTCAAACCATAAAGAGATTTCTTTAATCTACAAACAATATATTTTTGTAACACCCTAACTCAATAATGAGCCTGGAATGCTACTAAGGTAACCTTACACAAATCTAAGCTAGACAATTTACTAAAATTCAGCAGAATCTCCTTTGTATTTCACACTTCACATGGGTTTCAACAGTTAAAAGAGAACTATAACGAAACATTGCAATATTCAAGATCATCAGTAAGTTCTCAGGAATTTGCTAATCAACTGAACAAGTCCTCAAGCATCCAACTAAGCTAATCATCATTATTACAATTAATCCAATGCAGAAATATAATCATGACAAATCCTTGAATAGTAGCTTATTTTTAAGGCATGGTCTGAGAATTAAAGCACATGGCCGTGTGCGTGTAAACATAATGCTACTCCCTCCCATGCATGCTGCGCTTGAATTGGGTGCCTAAAACAGCAAAGACAGCAAGAGTGAGTCCACAGACTCAGCAAGTACATAAATAAAAAAGTCACATAAGTCAAATCATAACATCCGCATCCACATTCAGGGGCACATCATTAAATCATTCACATGCGTATGCAATGCTCAAGGATTCCTTTTCTTTATCTCTTTTTGCATTTTACCGGTAATGCAAAGTATGCAATCGCTGCCAGATACCCATGCCTCAGGCGCGCATGCACAGGACCAATTGCCCAATACTCCGCAAGTATTGGGGACCTCAAGCCCACACTCCACAAGTGTGGGGACCTCAAGCCCGTCACATTCATGACGGGGACCTCAAAGATGTGCATGCTTGATCATCACAAGACCAGGCCTCAACATGATATCAATATGCATATGCACCATCTCTTTTCATCATCATAGAAACAAAGGCAATAAACACCATCCATGAATAAAGCATACTTGTCAACAACCCTACGACACTAACATGCTTCAAACACATACTCATGCCCAAGCAATCACAAACAAAGTACCAACGACGCACTTGCCTCAACCGTGCGGGAACGAAGGACGCGAAGAGGGTGCCGCCTCCGGAACCAGTCCCCCACCTAAACATTCAATTAATAAATGCTAAGACAGCAATAAAGGACCACTCAAACCATAAAAGTAAACACGAACTCACAAAAGTTCCTTTAGCGCGAACCCAACCCCAGTTTCTAGATGTCGCTTTGTCCCCTCTGTGGACAGTCATGTTCTAAAATTCATATCTTTTCGTACAGGGATCCAAATTAGGTGTTCTTGGATTTAATTGAAAGGTTATCAAATTACCCAACTAAACTTAGTTGGTGGGCCTTCCTGTTTCGGCCATCTACTACCCCTAACATGCGAAATAACAGAACATCGTTTTCACGTCAGGTTCTCTGGACAGTACACTAAATTGATCATAACTTTCAGCTAGTTCGTCCAAATTTCGCGTTCTTGTGCTTACCTGAAAGCTCCGATAATTATCTACAACTTTAGTTATACTGAGATCCTCTAATTCTTCCGTTATCTAATCGAACAAGTCAGATTACTAAAACCTGTCAAACTACTGACAGACTTGCAGAACAGTTGCAGTAATAAATTCATAACATTTGCTTCAGAGGTCCAAAAAATACGATCTAGCACTTCATTGAAAGCTAGTGACGTCCTCTACAACTTTCTAGGAGATGACCAAGACTGAATCCGCACTTAACAACACCAAAACGTCCCTCTAATGCAATCTGTCCTGAGGCGACAGAATTACCGGCAAAGAACAATTAAGCGCTAATACATCTAAACGAGGGGAAAACGAGGTTACCCTTGACGAACCGATCGCCGGGCACGAAGAGAACCCACTAGCGAACTCTCCCCCCAAAGATGGTCCCGTTCCCCTCACCTTCTTCCTCCTTCAACAGCTGGCCACCTCCAGCAATCTCCTTCTTCTTGGCCAATCGATCTCCCGGGTGATCACCTTCTTCCTCCAATTGGCGTGTGCACTGTTCATGGTACTGTAGTGGCGGCGGGTACTGTAGCACATCGTGCTACAGTAACTCATCTAGGTTTCCTCCTCTCTTTATTAGTAGCCAGCCCCTCATGGGCCTAATCTTTGTGGGTGAAAGCCCATAGCCCAAGTTATCGAAATTATGCATAAATCCCCTCTAATATCCTGTTAAAACACTTTTCTAATTGGTCCTTGTCTCTAATTTATTTTTCTCTCTCGAATACATTTGGGGTATTACATTCTACCCCTTAAATGGAATTCGACCAGTCTGCTCACACTTAACGCCAAAGAATAACCACAGCTAAGAACATACTGACATTACCACATACCTGCAGTGAATAATTCTGGATTCTGATCGCGCATGTGAGACTCCAATTCCCAAGTCGTCTTACTCTCAAAATTATGGAACCACCGCACCTTGATGCAACTGACGTGTTACGCCTTATTACTCGCCCCATCCTTTCAAGAGTCACTCAACGGATATCACTCGAGGGCGATCTTACTCGTGGGTCACCGGCTCCAACGAATCTTCACACTCAGAATGGCTCCAGCATTCTCGTAACACCAGTTCACCCAACACGTTATATTCCCTGCTCCATAACTCGAGACGGTCCTAGTGAATGGCTTCCTTCCGAAGTCCCCGTAACTTCCAGAACAACCAAAAATACGTTAGGCTATCTATCTCTTCGGGTCCAAACCACCAAACTTGCATGTAACATATAGAACTCTTGTTCCATCTCTCAGTCGACCTCTTCATCATAACAAGGAGATCCTCCATTACGCAGGGATGCACAACAAGATTTATTTTAATCAAACTTTAATAAGCAGATTCAACAAAAAAACAAAGGATTCACCATGCCATTCCAACTTTCCTCCAAAACAAGCAAATCCAAAATCGAAGATTCCTCATGAAAACCTTTTCACATTCCAACAAGTTAGTTTGCAAATGAACACCACCTAAGCCAAAAAGAAATCACTCAATGCTCAATCAAACACTTCATTTATTTTCCGAACCGAAAGAACCACCTTGCCAACATATAGTCAACTCAAATTGTACGTGTTCTCCGTCATAAACCCAACTCAACCAAGAACCAATAGAGCACTTCTTTAATCAAGAAAACATTCTTTTCTCGGATGTTATGTTAAGAAATAACCTTTTCCAAATCATGGGTTTCAAATCATCATACTAACTCCTTTCTCTTAATTGACAATCCTAAAACGATCCTCAAACCAAAAGAACAACTTTTCTTATTTAGAGGGACTCTACTAATCTACAAAAGGATTTTCTAGTCCACTCCTATACCAAGGAATTATTTTGAAAAAAAGTTCTATTATCTCAATAAAGATTTTTCACCCACAACCACATCATCTCATTCTATTAAAGATAATCAACTTCAAATTCTCAGCACACAAACTCCTTTACTTTACCCAAAGTATTCTATCAAAGATGAACACACTATTCAAAATTCGCTTCTATCCATCTACCTCTACACTTAATATTGGGTCTCCAAGTTCCTAACGTAAAATGCAAAGCCCAAAATCAACCTCCAAGTCTCCCACCGTGGATTTTTTTTAGTATATTTGATAGGAAATTCTCAAATTCATTTACTAAAATTTCACACAGCTCAACTATAACTTCAGTCATTAATATCCATATTCCTCACTAATCAAGTCACTGCCCCAAGGCGGTTTATTTCACTAATCTTAGACTTTCTCTAATCCACACCAATCCAATTCAGTTACACAACCACAATATACACGTTCGCAAAACCATAACTGATTGATCAAGATTCAAACATACTCAATCACTAACGTCGATAAATAAATATATTCTTTGACCATGATATCCTTGGAAATAATTTAACTCTCATAGGGTCATACTGACAACAACTCCACAACCCTTGTTGTCTCTTTAATTGCCGTAATGTTTAGTTTACTCTGCTAATTTCCTCTCATTAAACCACATCTTCATAAATCATCTACCCAACCTCGCAAAGTTAATTATTCAATCGCGATACTCTAATAAATTTATCAGGATCCCATACTTTCAATAATCCCCTCATTCTAGCATGAACAAAAGTCCTTGGATTATAATTTGTCATAGGTTCCCCTACTTGTAGCACTAATCAATTGTATTCCAATGACAAACATTCCCTAGAATTCTCTCAAAGAAGTTATAAGTCGAAACCAATTCACCTTCTATTGTTCTTCACATAGTCTGGTTCCCAAAATCTCACCACTATCATAAACTTGTTCACTACCAACCAATCGCCATAATACACTCTATGAGACTTGGCAACACAAGAAGGTTAAATCCTTTCTCAAAAGGGAAGAATCAAATAAATACAAGTCTCAACACACAAGGAAACTTCGCTCGTCGAAGAGGGCACGAGACCAAGAGAAACAGTCAAATAGTAATGATCTCGGGAAACAAAACATGAGTCCACAGTCGAGGGCACATGTCCCTCAAGAAAGATTTTTTTAAATTTTTTTTTTCATAAATCATAATAAAATATTGCTATGGAAACCCAAGAAACTCTTAAGTCAGAATGATGTAAAAGTTACTGATTTCAATTCTTAACTCCAACCTCAAATACTTATGGTACTCATTTTCCGTCAACAAATAAAGCAATTCTCTTTATTACATCATTACTTGTCAACCCAAACATGAAGTGTCTTTAAAATCTGAATCACATTAATCACTTAGAAACCAGTTAGAACCTTCCAAAATGTCACATTGTTCAAACTAATTTTATCTACTACATAAATCATGAACTCTCAAAGGATCACGAATGCAAAACTCCAAATATTTCATTTATCCAATATTACGAAAAGCAATCAACTTACTTTCTCTCTAGAAGAATCATCACCACTCCAACGCGTCACAATCTCTTGTAGACCATGCTACTAACATCAAGAATAATTCACTCTTAACAATGTTTGTTAACGCAACTCTTCCTTTATAAAGTCCCCAAAGGCTTAACCAAAAGTTACATATCCCTTTATCATCTCATCCTTAATTGAGTGTATTCCAAATTCTTACACTCTCACTACAACAACCACTCTATTTTAGAGGGAACTACTACACAATCTAAAAGGTTACACCAAAACCCCTTCATCAACAACATGCTATTATCCAACAATTTCACCATCATGCAAACCTCTTTTAACAAGGGCTTGCATCCACAATACAACCCCACGAACACATGTAAATAAATCACTTATAAATTTCAACCCTGCTCCTATTCGAAATACTCTCACTACTTTAGTACACACTAATTCCAATCTAGAGGCTATCATAAATCATTGATGATCATTCAATCATGGACGAATTGATGGTCCTTTCTCTATTTGTATTCCCACGAGCTTAAATAAGATCACAAATAGCCCATTAAAGAAAATTCTATATTATCATCTATTAAGACAATGGTCAAACACATCATTATATTTCTCTTCCTACACAGTTAGATTAATCCATTGAGACCAAAATAATCTAGCAAGTTTAGCAAACTAAACGATTCTAATAATCAACCTTTTCACCATGTTCCACACTTCTAAATAACTCTTTTGATTCCAATTAAGTGTGGTCATGCTCCTGATCACAGTTCATCAAGGACTACTAGAGGACAACGTCAATTTGATCGATTTCACTCCCAGGGACACTCGTTAGGATTTATCAAGCACTACGCCATGCACTCCACCTTGATAACTCATATCATATCCATCAATTTCTTTGATTATAACCTCTGCCTTAACCACGAGAAGACATTGCTAAAGGGTTTAATATTTTCTTTCATAAACAAGAACCATTCAACTTCTACACTCAAAATACCCAAAGAAACTTTATTGAGTCAAAGCTTCCACACACTAAAAGACTTGCAGAGGAAACTTTCATTAACCAAAAACATCCAGCGAATAAATAGGTCATGTTTCCCGACAAGAAAGACAAATCTCCAATATAAAGGTCAATATTGACAACTAACCAAGTCCACCAGCCGCAATACTAACTCAACAGTTGGGAAAATAGTAATTGCTTTAACGGTCAAATTAAGCCAATGAAAACACATCAATCCTTCTCAACGAAACCCACCAACTGCAATGAACTATTGACCCAAAGAAATTCACCAATCACTACTAGACAAGAGTTGACCAAATTCGAACTCAAGGAAGCGAACAAATTTCTAAAGATACTCACTATCGACGCCTATACTAAGACATCTGAGGTAACTACTTCCCTGTTCTCATACCACAAAAGATGGCGTGACATGGTAAAGCCCAGGGCCACAACCACGACCTCAACCTCTCAACATGCGCTACCATCACTCATACTAATCATAGAATCATATTATAAGTATACAAGGTTATCTCATAACAGGAATCATCAATACAATATAACAGCAATGCTTGACCCATCCCATCCTACTGTGCACAAGTGTGTCAGGTTTTTAAGTTCATTAACCATTACAAAATGTTAGTAATTTAAATTGCCTAAGTTGTAAATCCAATCACCACGGACCTACAGCCCGCTTTGATACCAACTGTAACACCCTAACTCAACAATGAGCCTGGAATGCTACTAAGGTAACCTTACACAAATCTAAGCTAGACAATTTACTAAAATTCGGCAGAATCTCCTTTGTATTTCTCACTTCAAATGGGTTTCAACAGTTAAAAGAGAACTATAACGAAACATTGCAATATTCAAGATCATCAGTAAGTTCTCAGGAATTTGCTAATCAACTGAACAAGTCCTCAAGCATCCAACTAAACTAATCATCATTATTACAATTAATCCAATGCGAAATATAATCATGACAAATCCTTGAACAGAGCTTATTTATTAAGGCATGGTCTCGAGAATTAAAGCACATGGTCGTGTGCGTGTAAACATAATGCTACTCCTCCCATGCATGCTGCGCTTGAATTGGGTACCTAAAGCAACAAAGAAAGCAAGAGTGAGTCCACAGACTCAGCAAGTACATAAATAAAAAAGTCACATAAGTCAAATCATAACATCCGCATCCACATTCAGGAGCACATCATTAAATCATTCACATGCGTATGCAATGCTCAAGGATTCCTTTTCTTTATCTCTTTTTGCATTTTACCGGTAATGCAAAGTATGCAACTGTCGCTGCATACCCATGCCTGTGCGCGCACGTACAGGGACCAATTGCCCAATACTCCGCAAGTATTGGGGACCTCAAGCCCACACTCCACAAGTGTGGGGACCTCAAGCATGTCACATTCATGACGGGGACCTCAAAGATGTGCATGCTTGGTCATCACAAGACCAGGCCTCAACATGATATCAATATGCATATGCACCATCTCTTTTCATCATCATAGAAACAAAGGCAATAAACAACTCTTTTCATCATCATAGAAACAAAGGCAATAAACAACATCCATGAATAAAGCATACTTGTCAACAACCCTACGACACTAACATGCTTCAAAAACATACTCATGCCCAAGCAATCACAAACAAAGTACCAACGATGCACTTGCCTCAACCATGCGGGAACGAAGGACGCGAAGAGGGTGCCGCCTCCGGAACCAGTCCCCCACCTAAACATTCAATTAAAAAATGCTAAAACAGCAATAAAGGACCACTCAAACCATAAAAGTAAACACGAACTCACAAAAGTTCGTTTAGCGCGAACCCAACCCAAGTTTCTAGATGTCGCTTTGTCCCCTCTGTGGACAGTCATGTTCTCAAATTCATATCTTTTCGTACAGGGATCCAAATTAGGTGTTCTTGGACTTAATTGAAAGGTTATCAAATTCCCCAACTAAACTTAGTTGGTGGGCCTTCCTGTTTCGGCCATCTATTACCCCTAACATGCGAAATAACAGAACATCGTTTTACGTCAGGTTCTCTGGACAGTACACTAAATTGATCATAACATTCCGCTCGTTCGTCCAAATTTCGCGTTCTTGTGCTTCCTTGAAAGCTACGATAATTATCTACAACTTTTGTTATACTGAGATCCTCTAATTCTCCCGTTATCTGATCGAAAAAGTCAGATTACTAAAACCTATCAAACTACTAACAAACTCGCAGAACAGTTGCACTAATAAATTCATAACGTTTGCTACATAGGTCCAAAAAATACAATCTAGCACTTCATTGAAAGCTAGTGACGCCCTCTACAACTTTCTAGGAGATGACCAAGACTGAATCCGCACTTAACCACACCAAAATGTCCCTCTAATGCAATCTGTCCTAAGGCGACAGAATTACCGGCAAAGAACAATTAAGCGCTAATACATCTAAACAAGGGGAAAACGAGGTTACCCTTGACGAACCGATCGCCGGGCACGAAGAGCACCCACTAGCGAACTCTCCCCCCAAAGATGGTCCCGTTCCCCTCACCTTCTTCCTCCTCCAACAGCTGGCCACCTCCAGCAATCTCCTTCTTCTTGGGCAATCGATCTCCCGGGTGATCGCCTTCTTCCTCCAATTGGCGTGTGCAATCGCTCATGGTATCAGAAGGGCGGTAGCATCGTAGCACGTCGTGCTACAGTAACTCATCTACGGTTTCCCTCCTCTCTTTATTAGTAGCCAGCCCCTCATGGGCCTAAATGCTGTGGGCTGAAAGCCCATAGCCCAAGTTATCGAAATTATGCATAAATCCCCCTCTAATCTCCTGTTTAAACACTTTTCTAATTGGTCCTTGTCTCTAATTTATTTCTTCTCTCTCGAATAAATTTGGGGTATTACAGTTTTTTTCAGGAATAACAAAACCCTTAGGTTGGTTCATATAAATGTCTTCTTCCAACTCCCCATGTAAGAATGTAGTTTTAACATCTAATTGCTCAAGTTCATAATCATGCACAGCAAAAATACTAAGTAAAATACGAATAGAACTATGCTTCACAAGTAGGGAAAAGACATCATTAAAGTCAATACCTACAATCTCACTATAGCCTTGAGCAACCAACCTTGCTTTATACCTTGCTGGTTCAGTACGAGAAATACATTCATTTCTTTTGAAAATGTTGGACCGAAAAGGCGACTAGAGGGGGGGTGAATAGGAGCACGATCTCTTTTTCTCCCAAAATCAATTCAATACGAATCTCACTCCAATAGCTATGAAAGCTATGAAGATCAATCAATCATGCACAGCGGAAGACTTGTATTGAACCAACTCAAAACCCCAAAGTAAAATCAACACAAAACCAAAACACAGAGGCTCGGGCGGTCTGACCTCTCACAGGGGCGGTCAGACCGATCCAAGTGGTCAGACCGCTACCTCGGGCGGTCAGACCGATTTCACGGGAGGTCAGACCTCTGGTTCGATGAACAGAGAAAACAGCCCAACAAACCGAAACGCAAATTGATCAAACTTTTGATTCGTGCGTCCAAACTTCGTGAAATTTGACACACACCTACCTAAGTATGTCAAGAACCTATTCCAAGCAACAATCGTGATAATTCTTGTCAAGATTCTGACCTTCTACGTTTGAGCGGTTAGGTCAAAACCGAGTCAAAACGAAAATATGATCTTGAGACTTGCTCGTGAGTGATTGATGATCTTGATGATCCTAGATGTATTCTCACACGTTACAGCAAGCTAAATCACGCCAAGAAACTAAGCAATAACTCATGGATCAAACAAAGACTCAATTCATCAAAAGAGAGAAAGAAAGCACATGAACTCACTTTTGAAGAAACTTTCTTTGGATTGATTTGATCCGTTTACAGCCACTCCATCAATGGATGACAAAGACTCAATACATGAGCACGAAATCCAATCCAACTCTCTAGAACCCTAACCTCCTCTCCTTCTCTCCCTAAGCAAATTAGGGTTTCTAAACAATGAAACGCCGAAGGTCGAGAAAGGTGCATCCACCTCCTCCTCTATTTATACCGAGGCTTAGGGTTTCTAATAGAGTCTCCCTAATGGGCTCCGTTAAGGCCCAAAACAAACGGGTGACACACGCACGCATTTTAAAGCGCCGTGTTCATATTGTGTGAAGCACTCGCTGTTCGCCACGTGTAGGTTGATCCAACGGCTCTCATCATGTCGGCAAGTCTCTCCCATCCGCTCCCACCGAAACCACCATGGCACTTGCACCACCCCGCGCCGCTTGATTCAACGGCCGCACCGAATCGCCTGTTCGGTCACCTTTGTCCATCTTGCACCATGCTTGAGTCCAATGACTTCACCCGCATCGCCGATCGCTTTGAACCTCGCTCTCCAAGCCTAGTCCCGATCATCCTCGCCGTTGACCGTCGTTAACCACCAAGCAACTCGCACAACAATAGACAAACAAATCGAATTCGGGAACAAGTTCTTCACAACTTGACCCACGTTAGTCAAAACATGCATCATGCAACACATATGCCATGAAATCCATGAACTTGACCTAACAGCAACCATCGCCGCCACACGGCGACGACTTAAGTGAAAACCGGTCGATCGCTAGCCTTGGCGGTCGATCACATCGCCGGCCCGATCGCCAATGTAAGGCCGGTCGATCGCCACAAAAGGACGAAATTTCAACGCTGAAACGAAATTTCAACGCTAAACGAAATTTCAATGCTGAAATCCGCAACCTCTCGAAATTTAAAACAAATAGAACTTTTGACTAGAAGCTCCAAAATTATGGGACCAAGTGCAGAGAATCTCCTCACTTGCCTACACCTCTATTTTTGGCCCACCAAACTCCAAAGTCACTCAACTTGCCGGTCCGATCGCTCACAGACGCCGGTCCGATCGCTATCAAATCGGTCGATCGCCGACCGCCGGCCGATCGCCAAGACAGAACACGAGGCATGGGCGGCATGGGCGGTCCGATCGCCACTGTACGGCCCGACCACCGAGACTCGACAGAATCGAACTTTGCCGAAACTCGTGTTTCGCAAACCTTCAACGCCATTGCCAATTGACACATCATCCTAAGATCATGAGCATATCCCCATGATATCTACAATCTCCCCTTGATGATCACATTGGCAATTCCCAACAAATGCAAGTTTTGAGGTTTGAAAAGTAAAACTCAACGTTACAAGCAAAGGCACAACTTGGTCCAAATGCAAGAGAAAGCAATGGAAATGACCAAGTGGCTTCGAATAGCATCGGCAAGTGAGATAAGGCAAAAGAAAACAAGAAAGCTTCAATTTCCAAAGAAGAGTCAAAAATCTCACTTAAGGTCCATATGAAAGAACAATTGTTCAAATGACCTTTGATCATGGTGAGGATCAAGAATTGCAATTCAAGTTCTAAAGAGCAATAAGACCAAAAGAATGCAAATAAGAAACTCCCCTCACTATGATCCTCAAATTTCGAAAATTTTAAATCCTCCAATTTTCTCCTCTTTTTAATACTTTTCCCTTTTACACATCTTGAAATATCTTCTCCCCCTTTGACAATGGAGTCATCAAGGAATCACGCTTTCCTCTCATCCAGAGATAACAAATGCAGAACGAGGAAAAAACATAAGAAGGAGCATGCATGAAATGTAATGAAGTGGCTTCATATTTTTGTATTTTTCAATTTTGAATTACAAGAAGCTTTGGAGATTACCCAAAAGAACAATCTAGCATCTCAAATTTTGCATAACACCATATCAGCCTGAATGCGCTAGCAAGATCATGATAAGACATATATAACAAAGCTAAAGCAGGAAGGCTCAAAGTAAAGCAATAAATTTTAGCATTTTAAGCAACGCTTCAAATCTAGCAAGTCCATTAACAGGAATCCTAAAATGATACTGGCCATGTCAAAATGTCAATGTGAGACCAAGACGCTAACAATGACCACATTAAGAGACAAACAAGTCCTGAATTGAATCATTTTGCTCAAATTGTCTCAAACGCCCATTTTTCAACAGATTTTCATTTGCAAAGGAATATTGAAGTTGATGAAAGGTATATCTTAGTGAAGAAGATCCTGGACTAGGAGCCATCCACAAACTCTTCCTAAGCTTCTACCCATTTGATAATTCATTTTCTTATCCACGTGCTAGATCTCAAGCCTTGTCTGCACCATCTTAAGCACAAAAGGCTTAAAAGAATGGTCTAGATCATCCAAAACTCCCCGAGTTCATGCCTAGTGTAATGGCAAGCCGTCTCATGAGAAAGAATTGGTGAGATCAGTTTTTCGCACAAAAAGACCTCCCTTTTTGTTCACAAGAGCAGATTTAGATTCTTAAAAGAACAAGAAGCTCAAGTAATGATCAACACTAGATTGAAGAGCTAACACCGCAATTTTGACAGGGCAATGTCACAAAAGGAGCACTAATTTACACTAGCTGCATTCACAAATTTTTTAGTTCAAGTTGTCTTAAAGTTCTAGCTCATTCAAAGAAAGACTTAGCTACACATGTGAAAGCATGATAATTCTAGCAAGTCAAAGAACTAAACATGGCATTGAGCGAATTGAAATACTAAAAGCTCAAAAGGGTAATAAGCAAAGCTTCATCAATTTTAAAAGACAAGCGAAAAGCTTATATTACAATGCATCTTTTTGGTTTTTCATATGAATGCAGATGAAACAATGAGATGCACACAAACTTAAAAGCCTAAAAGATCAAAAGATCAAAAGAAGATCAAGAAAAGATCAAATGAACAAGGTAAGATCGAAAAGATCAAACTCCCCTCAAACCAAACCGTAGGGATAAATTACCCTAACTCACTTCTCAAGGTGGCAAACCTAGTTGGATCTAAAGGCTTGGTGAGGATATCACCAACCGAGCCTCTGACTCCACGAAATGCAAGACAATATCACCCTTCTCGACATGATCTCTAAGAAAGTGATAGCGAATGTCTATGTGCTTGATCCTAGAGTGTTGCAGGTGGTTTTTAGCAATGTTAATCGCAGAAGTGTTATCGCAGAAAGAGGAACACTATCAAATGCCAACCCAAAATCCTTAAGAGTGGACACCATCCACAAAATCGACTACAAAGAACTAGCTTGCAGCCTACATATTCATTTCAAAGATGGATTGTGCAAATGAAGATTGCTTCCTAGAAGATCAAGAGACAAGAGAAGTGCCTAGAAGTGACAAGTGCCCGAGGTACTCTTCCTATCTAGCCGACACCGCAAAATCGAATCGAAAACCCCGAATGGACAATGAAGACGAGCAGAATACCAAATGCCATATCGAGGGTAGAGTGTAAATACCAAGATGCGCTTAACGGCTTGGCGATGGGAAGTCCTCTGAGACGCTCAAACTCGCATGCAGGCGCACTGTGAAGTGGATGTCCGGTCTTGAGGCCGTCAGTGCGAAGGAGCCAATCATGCCGCGGTACTCACGTTGATCCACGCCTTCTCCTTCCTCATCCGGATCCAAAACAATGGTCGCCATGGGAGTGGTGATCGGCTTGCGCCACCCATCTCAAGCGCTTGAGCAGATCCTGGTGTACTTCGTCCGATGGATGAAGATCCCTCCTTGCATTGCTTGATTTGAAGCCCCAGAAGTAGTTGAGTTCTCCCATCATGCTCATCTCAAATTCCCTGGACATTGTCTCAGAAAAACTAGAAACAAGAGCATGAGAAGAACCACCAAAGATAATATCATCTACATAAATCTGAGCAAGCAGAAAGTCATTGCCACGCCTAAGGATGAACAGGGTCTTGTCTATCTTACCCATCTCAAAATCATTCTTAAGCAGAAAGGTCCTAAGTCTATCATACCAGGCTCTAGGGGCTTGCTTAAGACCATACAAGGCTTTAGATAGCTTGAAAACATGATGTGGATGCTTGGGATTCTCAAAGCCTGGGGGTTGTCTAACATACACTTCCTCCTCTATAAAACCATTCAAAAAGGCACTCTTAACATCCATCTGATATAATCTAAAGCCCTTAGAAGCAGCAAATGCAAGCAGAATGCGAATGGCTTCCAATCTAGCAACAGGAGCAAATGTCTCATCAAAGTCTAACCCCTCAACTTGGCTAAAACCCTGAGCTACCAATCTAGCCTTGTTTCTAACCACAGAACCATCCTCATTTTGTTTATTTTTGAACACCCAACGGGTTCCTATCACATTATGACCACTAGGAGGTTCTACTAGATTCCAGACCTTATTCCTCTCAAAATTCTCTAACTCCTCATGCATGGCATTGACCCAGCTAGAATCAGATAACGCATGTGATATATCGCGGGTTCAAAGAAGCAACAAATGCATAATGAGAGTAGATACTTGGATCGTGATACGGAGCGAGTGACTCGCACATTAAGATTACCAATCATCTGATCCGGAGGATGATGCCTCTGAATATGAAGTGGAGCGCCCGTGGGAGACAATATCTCCTCAACCTCCGCAGTAATCGTTGATGAAGAAGATGCAGCAGAGCCTCAATTGGAGGTGAAGCAATCAGAGGTGTTCGGAGCTTGGACAGAGCCTCAACAAAGCAGCAGTGGAGGACAAGTATCGCCTCGCCATCATCTTCCTCCACAAAAATGCTTTCACACCTGTATTACGAAATGTCGGATCTAGCTACGTGGCTAGTCTCATCAAAAGTGACATTGCATGTCTCTGGACAATGTTAGTTTCAACATTAAAACCCGAAAACCCCTCGAATGTGCAGGATAACCCGGAAATAAACCATCAAAAGTTCTTGATTCAAATTTATCTAGATTTCCTGTCTTAAGAATGAAACACTTAGCTCCAAAAACTCAAAAATGAGAAACAGAGGGTTTTCTACCAAAACGAAGCTCATATGAAGTCTTGCCCAAAGAAGGTCTCAAGAAGACACGATTTGCAATATAGCAAGTCAGAGAAATAGCTTCGCCCAAAACCTCCTCTGTGCTATAATCATCTAGCATTGTCCTAGCCATCTCGACTAAGGTTCTGTTCTTCCTTTCCACAACGCCATTCTGTTGAGGGACATGTGGAGAAGAGAACTGATGCTCAATTCCGCGCTCAGCACAAAAAGAGGCAAACGAGGCATTTTTGAACTCCGTGCCATTGTCACTGCGGATCGCTCTCAAGGCACCGGAAAATTCAGAAGCCAAACGAAGAACAAGATCACGATAAAAACCAAAAGCTTCATCCTTCGAAGCAAGAAAGAACACCCAAGTGTATCTCGAAAAATCATCAACTATGACAAGAATGTACCACTTGCCACCAATTGACCGAACCTAGCAGACCAACAAGATCCATATGAAGCAACCGTCCCGGTCCGTCACCATGACCAAAGTCACGAAGGGTGTGAGGCGGCAACTTGCTTGCCATGCCTACTGTGGCACATACAAGATCCTTGACGGCTTTGAGTTTGGGCAAACCTCTCATGAGATCAAGGTTGCTAACTCGCGTCGATGATCAAAACCAATGTGCCCCAAACGCGGTGCCAAAGCCGAACTCGTAAGAAGGTGTAAACAAACATTTAAGAGAACCAGCAAGAGATTCAAAAATCAGCTCCAAAGATCCTAGCAACTCTATAAATCCCAAAACGAGCTCACCAACAGAATCAAGCACCCGACAAGCATTTTTCTTAAATATAGTCTCATAACCATCATCAAGAAGTCGTGAGACAGAGAGTAAGTTAAACCTAAGCTTGTCCACAAGGGCGACGACTTTAGGATGAAATTGTCGTTCACCCTGATTGTTCCTGTTCCTTCAATCCGCCCTTGAGTATTATCTCCAAAGGTGATGAGGACATCACCTATCGACCGCGTGAAGGAGGTGAACCATTTTGAGTCTCCGGTCATGTGGCGTGAACAATGAGTCGACGAACCATGTGTCCTTCCTTCCGCGGTGATCCCGAAAATCAAGGCACAAAGAACGATGTGTCTCAACATCAAGTTAGTTAAACATGACTTGGGAACCCAAGATCGAGACACACATCCGCGAGTAGTATGCAAAGCGTATGCTATCCTTGATTCTATTTGAAATTCTGTTGTGAGCAATGGTTACTCTAACATGAGAGTTATCCTGTCTAGGAGCATGAGCATCATTAGCATGTGAAATAAATCCTAGACCAGGTTTCTTCCTTTCTAAATTACCATGTCTCATAAAAGCTCTAGGTTGATTAGATGACATTCTAGTAAGATTTTTCTTAGCATTTTTCAACCTACGCCAACAGAACTCAACCAAATGCCCATCCTTCTTGCAATAGGTGCAATCGTACTTGGTACCATTGGGAGAAGCACCTTTTGACTGAACAGATGGTTGGGCAAAACCTGCAGATTTGAAAGTGATCTTTGCAGGTTGTGTATCAAATTCAACTAAGCCATTTCTCAAAATTTGAATGTCATTAGATTTATCCTGGGCAAAGTTGTATCCTAACCCTTGCTTCTTATAAGGAGTTTTTGACTTGTCAAGAATCATGTTTAACTGTTTCTTACCTTTAGAAAATCTTTCTAATGTGTCATTAAGGTAAGCAAATTCTTTTCTAAGGTTAACACATGAATCACACGTTTTAGCATCAAACCTCTTCTTATAAAGAGCAACTTCAAGCTTAAGAGCTTCACATGAAGCACAAGTAGCAGAATTAATACTATCCTTAAGCTTGGCATATTTAGCTCTAGCTGCTTCTACAACATCATGTAATTCACGTTTACGTTCTAAGCAGACAGAGCAAGAGCTAGATTCAACCACATCAGAAACAACCAACATGCTAGACTTTAAGCATTTTTCGCAAGGAGCAGATTTAACTTCAATTAGCTCAGTTCTAGCATTTTCAAGTTGTTGCAAAGCAATATCATGAGTAGATTGCAGTTTAGCAAATTCAGAATGTAAAGCATAGCAGGATGAACATTCATCAGATTCAAGACTCTTAGCATTCACAAGTTCTAATGTGAGTTTCTTTACTTGTGACTCTAACTCGTCATTCTTAGTCATGATGAACTTTAAAGCTTTATCCTGACCTAGCATTTGCTCATAGACAGTTTCACATCTAACAAAGAGAACATCATAAGAAGGAGATACCTCATTGTTGTCATTGATGTCGTCGGAGTCAGCCATGAAGCACATGCCGGTGAAGTCCTTGGCCTTCCCCTTCTTGTCTTGAGGGAGCTCCTCCTCCTTGTCCTCCTCGCTCCCGAGTCCACATCACTCAAGGATCGATCTCCAAGAGCGGCAAGAACCCGTGAGCGCACCTTCCGAGCTTGGCATCATCAAACTCGGACTTGCGCCCGAGGCTTCTTCCAAGCGGCTTTTCATCCTTGTGGTTGCTCTTACCTTTCAGCTTGGGGCAATTTGCCGGATGTGATTAAGCTATCCACACTCATAACAAGTCACAGGCCGCTCTCTTTTTATTTCTCATATTGTTGTAGGCCCATGTGAACTTCTTAATCAAAAGCGCCATCTCAGGCTCAGGAATACTCTCAAGATCCTCTTCTTGGATTGCAGATAAAGAAGCAAGTGAAAAACCAGAAGAAGACTCAAATGACCCATCGAGGCTCTCTTGAGCGGGTCTGCTACCAAAGCCATATTACCTTTCTTTGAATGGTCAGCTTTCTGGATCTCATGAGTCTTGAGCTTGCTATAGAGCAGCTCCAAAGTCAGATCAGAAAAGTTGACATTTTCCTGAATAGCGGTAGCCTTTATCTCCCACTCCCTGGTGTTGATTGCAGCCAGGAGATGGATGGCATTTTCAGATTGAGTAAATTCAATACCAACAGACTTCATCTGATTTATCACTGTGTTGAAGAGACTGAAAATGTCATCGATGCTCTCACCAGACGCATCTCGAATTTGTTATATTCTCTCTTATAGACTGCCGACGCACTTGTTTGATTTGGGAAGAACCCTCATGATAGGTTTCGAGAGTCTTCCAAATCTCATGTGCAGTCTCGAGATTGCAAATCCTATCATATTCCTGTCTACCAAGCCCACCATACAGAAAATTCTTTGCCTTCCGGTCATTAGCCAAAAGAGCTTCAGAAGCCGGCGTAGCAACCTCAGGCAAGATTAGCGGACCTCGAACTGCCTCCCAAATACCTCGTGGTTCGCTCTCAAGAAAGACACGCATGCGGTTCTTCCAAAAGGCATAGTCGTGCCCATCGAAGATAAGCGGTTTGGAAGAGTACTTATCCATCGCCAGTTCGGTGGACCGGTTAAGATCAAGAATGAACTAACCGGCTCGATACCACTTGTTGGACCGAAAAGGCGACTAGAGGGGGTGAATAGGAGCACGATCTCTTTTTCTCCCAAAATCAATTCAATACGAATCTCACTCCAATAGCTATGAAAGCTATGAAGATCAATCAATCATGCACAGTGGAAGACTTGTATTGAACCAACTCAAAACCCCAAAGTAAAATCAACACAAAACCAAAACACGAGGCTCGGGCGGTCCGACCTCTCACGGGCGGTCGATCGATCCAAGCGTCGACCGCTACCTCGGGCGGTCGGACCGATTTCACGGAGGTCGACCTTCGTTCGATGAGAGAAACAGCCCGACAAACCAAACGCAAATTGATCAAACTTTTGATTCGTGCGTCCAAACTTCGTGAAATTTGACACACACCTACCTAAGTATGTCAGGAACCTATTCCAAGCAACGATCGTGATAATTCTTACCAAGATTCTGACCTTCTACAGTTTGAGCGAAGTTAGGTCAAAAACTGAGTCAAAACGAAAATATGATCTTGAGACTTGCTCGTGAGTGATTGATGATCTTGATGATCCTAGATGTATTCTCACACGTTAAAGCAAGCTAAATCACGTCAAGAAACTAAGCAATAACTCGCGGATCAAACAAAGACTCAATTCATCAAAAGAGAGAAAGAAAGCACATGAACTCACTTTTGAAGAAACTTTCTTTGGATTGATTTGATCTGGTTTACAGCCACTCCATCAATGGATGACAAAGACTCAATACATGAGCACGAAATCCAATCCAACTCTCTAGAACCCTAACCTCCTCTCCTTCTCTCCCTAAGCAAATTAGGGTTTCTAAACAATGAAACGTCGAAAGGTCAGAGAAAGGTGCATCCACCTCCCTCCTCTATTTATACTGGAGGCTTAGGGTTTCTAATAGAGTCTCCCTAATGGGCTCCCGTTAAGGCCCAAAACAAACGGGTGACACACGCACGCATTTTAAAGCGCCGTGTTCATATTGTGCGGCACTCGCTGTTCGCCACGTGTAGTTTGATCCAACGGCTCTCATCATGTCGGCAAGTCTCTCCCATCCGGCTCCCACCGAAACCACCATGGCACTTGCACCGACCCCGCGCCGCTTGATTCAACGGCCGCACC
The DNA here is from genome assembly GCA_036346255.1 of Ampelocalamus luodianensis. Classification (NCBI taxonomy): domain Eukaryota; kingdom Viridiplantae; phylum Streptophyta; class Magnoliopsida; order Poales; family Poaceae; genus Ampelocalamus; species Ampelocalamus luodianensis. The sequence goes on along the minus strand of CM070622.1, from coordinate 58,321,509 downwards.
GAATCGCCTGCTCGGTCACCTTTGTCCATCTTGCACCATGCTTGAGTCCAATGACTTCACCCGCATCGCCGATCGTTTTGAACCTTAGCTCTCCAAGCCTAGTCCCGATCATCCTCGCCGTTGACCGTCGTTGACCACCAAGCAACCTGCACAACAATAGACAAGCAAATCGACCGGAACAAGTTCTTGACAACTTGACCCACGTTAGTCAAAACATGCATCATGCAACACATATGCCATGAAATCCACGAACTTGACCTAACAAGCAACCATCGCCGCCACACGGGCGACGACTTAAGTGAAAACCGGTCGATCGCCACCTTGGCGGCCGGACGCCACCGCCGCCCGACCGCCAACAGAAGGCCGGTCGACCGCCACAAAAGGACTTAGCCGAAATTTCAACGCTGAAATTCGCAACCTCTCTCGAAATTTAAAACGAATAGAACTTTTGACTCGAAGCTCCAAAAATTATGGGACCAAGTGCAGGAGAATCTCCTCACTTGCCTACACCCTCTATTTTTGGCCCAGCCTCAAACTCCAAAGTCACTCAACTTGCCGGTCCGACCGCTCAACAGACGCCGGTCAGACCGCTACCAAATCGGTCGATCACGACCGGCGGTCGGACCGCCGACAAAGACAACACCGAGGCATGGGCGGTCTGACCGCCACCAGGGCCGGTCTGACCGCCTGAGACCTGACAGAAACTGAACTTTGCCGAAAACTCGTGTTTCCGCAAACCTTCAACGTCATTGCCAATTGACACATCATCCTAAGATCATGAGCATATCCCCATGATATCCACAGAAAATCCACTTGCAATGAACAGGCTGTGAGGACCCCAGTTTATTTGGCTTGTAATGCTTAACCAACCACCTGACCCTAGCATCACAAATCAAATAAACCAAGCCCCGAGATATGTATACTTCCCAGAACTGCAGTATACACCCTCTTCACAAAATCATGCATCAATTCCATTCTAGACATAGAGTCCAAAGCATCACGATACTAAACAGAAGACAAACAAAGTAGAGTTATTATTACAAAAGAGGGCCGACCGGCCAAAAGACAAACAGATAACATAGTAACAGCGGAAGCAAAAGTGCCATAAGATGGCTATAAACAAAAGCCAATTAGTGTGCCTCAGCCCGCAAGGCAACCAACCGGACCGCCAACCTAGTCGTCCCAAAACCCGCACATCTCACAAAAGTAAGGCCCTTGGGGCTCACCTGCCTCCTCTGCAACAAAAACATTAAGCAAAGCAAATGAGTACAAAAATGTACTCGCAAGACTGACGTGTGGACTAGCAGACCTATGCATATACTACATGCAAGCTTTATTTGAGTGGAGGCTGTATGGCTCATTTTAGCACAAAGCAATTTATATTTGCAATAATTGTAATATATTTAAAAGCAAGTTGGCAATTCATTTTTATTGTTGAAATAACAGCAAGAGCAAAAATAATAACACTAAGTAGATGACAACATCCTGGAAGTGACTAACCCATTAGTCACCATGACCATAGCATGAATTACCCATTCATGCCACCCGTCAAGTTTTAATTAAAAGGTTGTAGTCTAGTTCTCACGGGGCGTATCCGAGCGTGTCCATAACCTAGGACGAGGCTATTCGAATAGTTTTAACCCTGCAGGGGTGTACCAATGTACCCACACTTCAGACCGCCTTTTTGCCACAAAAGCACACTTCCGAAGGTATACCGGCACAGCTAAGTCCTACGAGACATTTCTAATATTGTGTATTAACTACGAGCCGCTCGTATGGATAAAATCCATACGCTTACATGGTAAAGCCGAAAAGACAACTACCCACAAAGGGTAAAGCTTTTCGAACAACTACCATACTCCCAATACCATCCCTCCTGCGACCCCCTGTGACTCGGAGCCAATACACGCCAAAGTACCAAGTCAAGAGAGGTCCCATACCCTCTAGTGTGGTTAGCATGCAAAATGCTCAGTACCGTGGCGCAAGTAACTCGGTCATTGTTGACTCGGGCACCATTCCAGTCACACCCAAAAGCACACCAACATACCGTTGTGCCCAAGTCCAAATTATTTTATTTTTAGTTTTTAGTTTTCACAATTTAATCATAGCATAAATACTGAAACACAAAGTTATAAAATTTTTGTGTGATCAAGGTTATCGACTAAGTCGATAACCGCCCAATTCTACCGATAACTAAGCATGTCTAAGCAGTTTCATTCGTATCTACTAAGTGACAAGAGATCATCCAACGATCTCTAATCACAGCAAATAACCTAGGCTCAGGTAGTAGAGGATTATCATTTACCTACAGATTATGCAACTAAAAGGGCCCACTAACCATATTTTAACAACAAAATATCAATGCATACATACAAGTTGCAAACAAAATATTAGTTTTGAACATAAAGGAATTAACATGATCAAACTGCTTGCCTGGTTGCTGCTGCTCAATATGTTGCTGAGGCTCACTCTCGATAATACCAGAATCGTCGCAATCTATCGATCGAGCAAATAGAACGAATAAGAACAAATAACACCGACAACAACCAAAATTCAATTTAATCCAATAAGCACGAATTTCACACAGCAGCTAGAGGATAATTTTATAAAATTTTAGAAACAGAGAACATTTTATTTGGAGTTAAGGAGAATTTTCTAGGAATTTTCCAAGTTAGAAATACTTAAAATCATCATTAAATTAATTAACAAAATTTTATGAACAGAGACATACTTAAACTTATTCTGATAAAAAGGTACATTAAAAATGAAATTTAACAAAATAGGATTCATTCGATTTGGAGCAAAAATGAATTAGTTATGGATTTTCTAAGTTAATTGAATTAACAGTGCAAAAGAAATTAAATTCAGAAATCCTAAAAGCATTAATTTCTTTTTCTACCGGCGCTCAGCTGACCCACGGTCACTGACCAGTGGGACCGAGCGAAAACGTTGACCGAGTCAGCCTTGACCCAGCCCCGCCGAGGGTGACGTCGAAGGCGTAAAATGTGAATACGCCTTCAGCTCATTCAAAGCGTACTTTTCAAAGTGCAACAATGATAACCGGCCGTGAGGGCCCACATGACAGCGACTGAGAAAGAAAAACAGGGTAAAAACACTTGGGTTTTTCTGTTCACAGGGCCCGCATGCCAGTGGAACAAAAGGGTTTATAATTTGGTTAAACCAACACCTATTGGCCCTAACGACCGCGATTAGATTTCGTTTATGCTACAGTAACCGCCCGAGCGTCCGACAACAGAGGAGCTTGGGGCTGAGACCTTGCCGGGTGCATCGCCGGCGGCGTGCTCCATGGCGGCATGGGATCACGACCAAAATGGGTACCCTACACGCTGGCGAAGCTACGGGTGGTCGGGGCACTGCCGGAGATGGACCGGAGCGGCGGCGCGACGTGAGATGGCGGTGGCAAGCTATGGCCGAAATGGAAAAACGCGGAGCGATGAACTTGCAAGCAATAAAGCGTGCGCACGAGTGAACAAGGTGTACTAGGAACTCACCGGGATGATGCGGAGAAGAGGAGCTTGCCGGAGATGGACTGCCGGCGATGAACCGAGGCGGCGACCAAGGTGTCACCGGGGAGGGAGTAGCCTAAGCAAAAACAGGAGAAGAGAGAGGTGGAGATAGCTTGGGTGAGTGCACGAGATGGTGCTTACGCGGGTAATTGCTCTAGGAACCAACTAACCGGAGATGAGGACGAAGATTCAAACTTTCGGCGGAGGAAGAGGAAAACTGAAATTCGACGGCTCCTATGAATAAAACTCAAAATTAGTTGAGGGGAAAGCATAGTGGGGAGCTGGAACACGAGATGACGCGCAAAGGAAAAGATGGGCTTCACTGGTTGTGGGGATGACACGGCGGCGGCACCACGGCCGTGAACCAGAGCTCGCGCACCCCCTCGGTTCGAGCTCAGGGGAAGCAATGGATGGCAGGGAATGGCCTTATGGTGTCCAAAGGAGGAAGAAGAAGCTTCGTGTGTCCTTAAGTAGGGGGAGGGGCGGAGAAACTCGAGAGGAGGAGCCCTCGACGCCGATGCGCTCAGGAGCAAAGGTTGTGAGCTGGTGAGGGAGATGACGGGCGATTAATGCCGCTCAGGGCATGTGATGGCAGCGGAACATGCGGCCGAGGTGAGGTGCGCGAGAAAACCGGGAACGGACGGCAAGGCGAGGTGGCGCACATGCACGTCGCTGACGCCGCCCGGCTTTAAGCAGCGAGGTAGGTAACGGGCCTGACAATCGGGGCCCACTCGTCAGTGGAAGCGACGAAACGGCACGAGCCGGAGTCTGGTGCGGCACAAATAGTTGGTTCGACTCAATCAAGAAGATCCGTCCGCTAGATCTTAAATGGATGGTTGAGATCCAAAGGTATATCTGGACAGTCCGATCAGATCGGGCGCATGAGGGCCGCACGATTTGCATCAGACTGTTGATGGCGATCGGGCTCGGGCGGTGCAGCTAGGCGGCGCGGTCGAGCCGAGTGACGCGGTCGGACTCGAGTCAGAGTTTAAGTCCGAGCCCGATGAACAGTTAAAATGTTGACTGGGATTTAAAATCTGTTTTCCCACTTTGACTAAGGCCTTAAAAATAGAAATAAATTTTCTAAAATTCTGAAATTAGTCAGAGATGCTCCTGGTACACCCTAGTGTTTATAAAAATTATTAAATTCACTTTTGATATTACAATTTGTATAATATAAATTCAAACTTAACCTAGGTCATTAAATGATGTTTGAATTTTCTAAGGATTGTAACTTGATCCAAAAATTTTGGAAAAATTATATTTATTCATGATAAATATTACAAGAATTGAATAAATTGTTTCCAGAGGATGATCACAAATTTTTGCCTATGTTTTCTCTTTGGAGTTATGATTTGAGTTGTATGTTCCAATTGATTTCAAACACTTCAAAACAAATAATCAAGCAAATACTCCATGAAATAAAACATGCTCAAAAGTTTTAAATTCTTCTCATTTTCACACATTTGAAATACAAACTTGAGCTTCGGATGTTACACAGGCTTCTTCTCCTTTCGAAGTTTCACTGATTCCCAAGTGCCATTCTTTTCAGGTGACCAAATCTCATCATGCATAGCCGTTATCCACTTATTACAATCAGTGGAGCAAATAGCCTCAGAGTATGATGGTTTTGTATTACTTTCAATTTCTTTTGCCACACTCAAAGCACAAGCAACAATATTAGCTTCTTCAATCAACCTCTTAGGTGGATTGATCTCCCTCCTAGGCCTGTCAACTGCAATGGACTATTGTGGTGGTTGCTCAACAATAGGTGCATCATGAATAACAATATTTTTGTAACACCCTAGCCCAACACTGAGCCTGGAATGTCACTAAACTACCCTTTCAACTAATATTCATCAACACACTATAAAATTTCAGCAACCAAAGTATTAATAAAACCCAACCACGGGTCACAATAGAACATGAATAAAGACATGTCAAGCATGAATAAATAAGCGAGGGAAACAAAGGAAGATAATAAGTCTAAAACAACACCAAACTAGTAAACCCAAAACCTTGGAACAAAATAGACTAGTCCGTATCATTCATATAAGCTTATTCAAATTCTAACATGTCTTAAAAGTAATCCACCAATAATGAATCAAATAGTTCTCATGGCAAATAATTATGTGTCTAAAATATGAAACTATCCCATGTGCACTAGTCCCTCCCAACCATGACGCCCTCAACGATCACCTAAAAACAACAAAAGAGCAAGGGTGAGTCCATGACTCATCAAATACATCAATATATAGCAAGCAATAATAAATCAATAGTATAAAATAACTTCATTATCATCACATGTCTTTCTATTAATATTCTCATGTCATTCTCTTCTCTTTGTTTTCACACACATTCATCTCATATCTCAATGCAACTCTATTCTACATGTCCACATGCACTTCTTTCGCGTATACCGGTATAGCATGAGTGAACGCTCACGATAATATTCACTCTCAAGCCCGCTCCTCCTCGAGGATCGGGGACCTCCTCCACTCCTGTGGAGTTGTGATCAATCATGATCACCTGTTCATATAAAAAGATGCTTATGAATGCAAAAATGCATAATTTCATCATATTCATCATATCCAATTTTCATCATGTTCGTCAACAAGATATAATCATACCATTCTATTGTTTGCAATTAAATACAAATAAAAGCACAACAACAATGGTAAGGAGCGATAAAGAAATACAGAGATCAATCATTAATCACCGTCTACCATGCACTTGTCTTTACTAGTTGCGATTCATGGTTTGGCTAGAAGATGGCAACAAGCACGACATCTCTCCTACAATAAATACTCAAATTTCAATACAAGCTACATCATCAGAAGAACAACAATACATTGACATCGCTTAAACACATCCCCCAAATCCACAACACTTCTCCAATACCGAACAATCACCCCTTGCTGTCCTGGTACTAAAAAGGGCGTAACTTTTGACTCACAAGTCCGATCATGGCAAACCACCCAATTCTAGAATCTACACAAAATTCCCCATATTTTTCTTAGATTGCCATGACTTCTAATTAAATCATCTAAACCCCTGTTTTTATTCCAAAAGAGCGATCTGTCACCTTCTGGATAGCGAACCTTACTAAAATCATAACTTGAAAAGTACTCGTCCGCTCGACATGATTAAATACTATATAGAAAGATACAAAAATTATCTACAATTAACTAGTAGATGACATTACCAAGATTTGCCATTAAGGTACCCGAATAAATCGTACAACAGAACAGCAGACTAATCCAATCTACTATTCGATTTCTCCCCAAATATAAAACATCCTAATATTTTCCCTTACTATTCCAACAAAACATGCTAACTCTTCTCTCTTTTTTACTATTCCAAAGAACCATATTACTAAAACTAACAGGCCGTGGAAACCGCGCCCCCTCCCGCGTCCACGTCGGCCGGAATGCGGAACCGTCCGATCGCGCCGCTAGCCGTCCGTGCCCGTCCGCGTCGCCGTACGGGCGTTGGTCGCTCGATCGCGGGTCCGTGTTTGCGCGTCGTTCGATCGCCCCTGAGGCTCGCCGCTCGTGTCGCAAAAGGTCGAGACGTGCCTCGCTGCGCACGTCCGCCTTTTCCCCATCCACGCACAGATCCATCCACCCCAGATCCACCACATAGGCACGCCCTCCTCCCTCCCTTCCACAACCAAGGAAGGCGGCGGCACAAGCCGACGAGCGCCCCATACCGCCGCCGGATGCTCCCAGAACCGGCGCCAAATACATCGTTGGCTGCGGCGATCTAGCGGTGCACGCTGGATTTGTGTAACACCCTAGCCCGACATGAACCTGGAATGCTACTAAACAAACTCTAATAATTCCAAACTAGACAATCTTAATAAATTTCGGCAGAACCTCCCTTGTAAAGTTAATTACACGAAGGTTCCAACACACAGACAATTCAAATATTAACTAAAACCTTCTTCCAAAGACATCAAAAGATAATCAAAGACATGCTAAGTATCTAACATAACTAGAGAGATATGAATTTCTACTACTCATTATTATTACATTTAATCCATTGCATGAGACGAAACATAATAAATCTTTGGGCATCTCGCCCAATTACTAAAACAATTACGTTCTGAAGATCATTCATATTTATTTAGTTCATGTGGCAAGTGTGTGACTAGCGACTACTTCCCCATGCATGTCGTTCTTGGCTCAGTACCTAAAAACAACAATAAAGCAAGAGTGAGTCCACAGACTCAGCAAGTACATAAAGAAACTATAACATCAGCATCCATGTAAAGGAGATCAACAATAGAACATCTCATATGCAAATGCAATGCTCAAGGGTCCTTTCTCTTTATCTTTCTTTGTGCATTACACGGTAATGCAAAGTATGCAACCGCCGCATACACATGCTGCAGTGCGCGCACGCACAGGACCAATTGCCCAATACTCCGCAAGTATTGGGGACCTCATGCCCACACTCCACGAGTGTGGGATCTCGCCCGCCACATTCATGACGGGATCTCAAAGGAAACATACTTGGTCACCACGTGACCAAGCCTCAACATGATCTCAATATGCACATGCTCATCATTTAATCATCATCAATTTACCACAAAACGATAACATCATACCACAACAGAGCATAAACATATTTGGAGCATCCACCAATCTTAAACCAACATCATGCCATCAATCTCACTATACTATCACATATCGAAAAAGCACACAAACACCAATCAATCGCAACCATGAATCAAACAATGCACTTGCCTTAACCGCGTGCGAATGGAGAACGTGAAGACGGTGCTGCCTCCGGTACCAATCCCCCACCTAATACATTATGAATATAAACTAAGACCATAGTAATGAAAAACATGAATTAAATAAGCGAACTCATCAAGTAGCAAATTGCAACGCGATCCCGACTCCGCTTTCTTAAGTACTGAAATGCCCTCTGTGAACAGTCAAGTTCTAAAATTCATATCTTTCCGTACAGTGGTCCAAATTAGGTGTTCTTGGACTTCATTGAAAGGTAATCAAATTTTCCAACTAAACCTAGTTGGTGAGCCTCCCTGATTCGGCCATCTAAAATCACTTTTAAGCTGATTAACAAAACATCGATTTCACGTCACCCTTTCTGGACAGAGCACTAAAACTAACATAACTTTCATCTCGTTTGTCCAAATGTCGCATTCTTGGGCTTCTCTGAAAGCTACGACAATTATCTACAACTTTCGTTATACTGAGATCCTCTAATTCTCCCTTTAACTGATCTCTAAAGTCAGATTACTAAAACCTGTCAGAATACTTACAGATTCGCAGAACAATCGCACTAAAAAATTCATAACTTTTGCTACAGAGGTCCAAATAATATGATCTAGCACTTCATCGAAAGCTATTGACGTCTTCTACAACTCTCTAGGAGAAGACTAAGACCGAATCCACACTTAACTATATCAAAACGTCTGTTTAACGCGATCTGTCCTGAGGAGACAGAAATACCGACATTGCTACAACAATCAAATATGCGTCTATTCGGGGGCAAACCGGGGTTACCCTTGACGAACCGCTGTAGACCGCGATGCAATCCGTGAATCTTCCCCTTCCCTCTCTTATTCCCTTCTCCTTTCTTCCTTCTTCTTCCTTTTTTCTTGGCCGGCCACCACAATGAAGAGGCATCGGAGGAGAGGGGCACCACCATGGAGGAGATGGGTTGCTACAGTACCATGCTACAGTGGCGGCGTGGGTACTGTAGCACCCTAGGGTTCCCCCTCCTTCTTTAGTTGGTTTCTGGTTTCCTCATGGGCCATGGGCCACTAAGCCTGTTTTTCCTCCACTTGACTATGGGCTGCGTGACCCATTTCTCTCTCAATTTCTGATTTTTTCTCTTTTAATTATCTTAATTCCTCTCTAATTTTTTTATTACATCCACTAACGACAAACGGATATTACATTCTACCCTCTTAAAAAGAATTCGACCCAATTCTACTTTCACCAATCTACTTGAAAGGAACTGAAATCAACAATCTTTAACGATACCCAACGTGAACCACTCCGAGTATCGCCGCACATGCGAGACCGCATTCACAAGTCGCTTCCTCTTGGGCTTATGGGATCATATCACCTTGACGGATATCACGTCTTTCACCTCAACACTAGTCTCGACCTTTACGATACACTCAACACACGGGACTCAAAGGTAAGGTCTTACTTCTTAGCCAACAACTCTAAGAAAATCTCAAGCTCCGGACCTCTCATGTGCTCTCAAGACCGAAAAACACAAGACATTGCGCACTCGCGCAAGTACTCGAGACGGTCCTAGTGATACGCCAATCTACAAATTCCTGTGACAGGAATCTATCCAACACACCTTTGGTTAAACTTCTTTTCAGTACCGAAGTACACCGTCTACACAAAACACATAGAACTCTTGTTCCAACTCTCATCGATCACCTTACCTATGCAAGCAAGATCTCCTTTACCAAGGGACGACAAAGAACTCACCTACCAACTCACTTATCCAAGAACTCAACTGAGAAAAAGGAGTCAAAATGCATCCAACTCAAAGCCATCTTCCCTTAGAGGAGCCCAATCCAAAATCAATGGATTTACCATGAAATTTTTTTTCCACTTTTGAAATAGGTAGTTTAGAAATAAATGCCACACAAGCCAAAAACGAAATCACTCAAAAACCATATTAACCTTTTTTTTCTTAACTAGAAGGAATCACACATACCGACAAGAACCAACTCAATTTGTAATTGACATCCGTCATAACCACATAGTTCAAGTAAGACCTAAGAAAACATCTCACTATCCAAGATCACACCCTTTACCACAATCTTTCTTTTAAGAAATCAACTTTCTCTTAAACCATAGGATCCCAAATCATCGCATAACACATTAACTCATTTCTCTTAAATTGGCAATCCCAAACCTATGCTCTACCGAACACAAAATCCACAATTATGCAGGTAGACTCTTCTAATCCACAATATCGTACTCTAGACAACTTCCCCACCGAATGAATTACTTGTCAAAATAATTTCCAACACAACTCAATAGATTTCACCCACCATCACATCCCTTAATCCGTTAAGGATGAGCAATTTGAAATTTACATCACACACTCTCATATACTAGCCTCAAAGGATACTATCAATGATCATCCCACTACTCGGAATCCACTCTTATTCTACCATCTCTACACATAATCATTGGCATCCAAGGTTCTAACATGAGAATGCAAAGCCTAAAATCAACCTCAAGTCTCCTACATGAATTTCGGTATGATTGATAGGAAATCTTCCAATTCATTTACTAAAATTTTACATAGCTCAACAATAACCTCAATCATTAACATCCACGTTCCTCACTAATCAAGTAACCGCTCAAGGCGTTTCATGTCACCAATCTTGGACCTTCACTAAACCACACTAATCAAAATTCAACTACACGACCACAATATACCCATTTGTCATACCCTCACTATATGACTAAGATTCAAACATACCCAATCACTAATGCTAATAAATAAATATCTTCTTTGACCAAGATATCCTCGAAGATAATTTAACTCTCATAAGGTCACTTAATGAGGCCGAGTCATACTTGACAATAGCTCAACAATTCCTGCTATCCCTCTAATTAGCATGACACTTAGGTTCCTCCACACCGCGACTCTTATTAAACTTCACCACCACAACTCTTCTGCACAATCATACTAAGTACCCAATTGTGATACTCTAATAAGTTTATCAAAAGTCCATAATTTCAATAGTCCCAATATTTCAACATGGACAAAGGTTCTTTGGATCATAATTCGCCATAGGTTCTACTAGTTGTAACACTAATCACTTTTATCTCATCGACAAACTTTCCATTTAAGTAGAATTCTCTCCAAGTGTTGTAAGTCGAAACCAATTCACATTATATTGCTCTTCAAATAGATTGGTTCCCAAAAATATCAACAATTCCAAATACTTGACCACCTCCAACCAATCACCATGCTACTCTTTATAACACTTGGCAACACAATTTGGTTACTTCCTTATTCAAAAGGAAGAAATAAACAGATACAAAGTTCGACGATAAGAAATCATGGCTCCTCAAGTGAGCACGAGACCAAGAGAAATAGTCAAATAGAAATGATCTCGTAAAATGTATGTGAATCCACAATGAGGCAAAAGTCCCACAAGAAGAAATTTTCCATCTCCATAACTCATAATAAAACATTGCTATGCAAACCTAAGAAACTCTTAAGTGAGACAACAAGTAAGTTATGGATTACATTTTTTTAGCTCCAACCTCAAATACTTATGGTAAACATTTTCCGTTAACACAACGAAAGCAATCTCTTTGATTACAACATTACTTGCCAAACCAAACAAGAGATGCTTTTAATACCAAATCACATTCATCACTTCAGAACCAAATGGAACCTTTCCATATGTCACATTGCTCAACTAATTTTATCTACTACATAAATCATGAGCCCCCAAAACATCACGAATACGAAACTCCAAACATTTCATTTAATCGTTATTAAAATAATCAACTTACTTTCTCTCTAGAAGAATCATCATCACTCCAACGCGTCACAATCTCTTGTAGACCTTATTACTAACATCAAGAATAATTCACTCTTAACAAGATTCGTTATCATTAACTCTTCCTTTATAAAGTCCCCAAAAGCTGACCAAACTGTTACATTTCACGTTATCCTCTCATCCTCAATTGATAGTACACCAAATTCTTACACCCTCACTATAACAACCACCAGATTTTTGAAGGAACCTACTACACAATTTACAAGGTTACACCAAAACCCTTTCATCAAAGACATACTATTATCTGACAATTTTTACCATCGAGCAACCACATGTCACCTATAAAATCCCATCATAAACCTTTCCAAAACAAACACAGCATATTATTTCATAACATTTTTGTTATCTCAATAAGATTGCAACAGTCAACCTGTTCTAGAGTATATCTAATACACCACTACACTATCGGAGCAAGACATCTTTTAATAATGGCATGCAACGACAATACATCCTCGTGAAACACTCGTGAATAAATCACTTTCAAATTTCAACCCTTCAACTATTTAGAATGCTCATACTTATTTAGTACCCGCTAACTCCAATCTAGAGGTTATCATAAACTTTTGATGATTATTCAATCATGGATGAATTGTTGGTCCTGTATCTATTTGTACTCCCACGAGCATAAATAAGATCATCAAATAGCCAATTAAATAAAAATTCTACATTAATATCTACCAAGACGACTGATCGAACACATCTTATATTTCTCTTCCGCACGCTTAGATTAATCCATTGAGATCAAATAATCTAACAAGTTTAGCAAACTAAACAACTCTAGGGGTCAAGCACTCCGTTAAAGTTACACAGTTGTTAATAACTCTATTGCTTCCAATTAGGTATAGCCATACACTTAATCACAGTTCAACAAGAACTACTACATGGCACCATCAAATTAGTCAACTTTCCTTCCAGAGATCTTAGTTAGGATCGATTATACACCACACTACAGATCCAACTTGATAACTCATATCATATTCACTAATTTCTCTGATTATAACCTCTCACTTAACCACGAGACAACATCGCTAAAGAGTTTAGCGTTTTCTTTCATAAAAGAACTTTTCAACTTCAAAACTCAAGATACCCAAAAGAGATATATTGAATCAAAACTTTCACGCACTACAGACTTGCAAAAGGAAACTTTGATTATCCAAATCATCAAGTGAAATAAATGGATCATGCTTTCCAAGAAGAAAGACGGAACTCAATACAAAGGTCAGATTGACAACTAACCAAGTCCACCACCACAAGAATAACTCAAGAATTGGAAAACAATAATTGCTTTATGGCACGATTAAGCAAATAAAACATAACAACCTTTCTCAAAGAAACCCATCAACTGAAATGAACTACTGACCCAAAGAAATTCATCGACCACAACTGAATAAGAGTTGATCAAATTCAAATTCAAGGAAGTGGACAATTTTTTTTTTCAAAAGATACTCACTATTAACGCCTGTACTAAGATATCTGAGGTAACCTCTTCCCTTTTCTCTTACCACTAACAATGGTGTAACTGGTAAAGCCTGGGCCACAACCATGACCTCAATCCTCTCAACAAGGGCTGCTCTCACTCATAATAATCATATAATCATATTATAGGTATGTAAGATCATCTCATAACAGGAATCATCATTACAACATGACAGAAGCATAAATGCAATGCTTGACCCAACGCATCCTACTGTGCACCAGTGTGTCAGGTTTTCAGTTAATTAACCATTAGCAAATTTTTTAACAAGCTAAGTTACCTAAGTTATTAATCTGTTCACCACGGACCTACAGCCCGCTCTGATACCAACTGTAACACCCCAGCCCGACATGAGCCTGGAATGCTACTAAACAAACTCTAATAATTCCAAACTAGACAATCTTAATAAATTTCGGCAGAACCTCCCTTGTAAAGTTAATTACACGAAGGTTCCAACACACAGACAATTCAAATATTAACTAAAACCTTCTTCCAAAGACATCAAAAGATAATCAAAGACATGCTAAGTATCTAACATAACTAGAGAGATATGAATTTCTACTACTCATCATTATTACATTTAATCCATTGCATGAGACGAAACATAATAAATCTTTGGGCATCTCGCCCAATTACTAAAACAATTACGTTCTGAAGATCATTCATCTTTATTTAGTTCATGTGGCAAGTGTGTGACTAGCAGACTACTTCCCCCCATGCATGTCGTTCTTGGCTCGGGTACCTAAAAACAACAATAAAAGCAAGAGTGAGTCCACAGACTCAGCAAGTACATAAAGAAACTATAACATCAGCATCCATGTAAAGGAGATCAACAATAGAACATCTCATATGCAAATGCAATGCTCAAGGGTCCTTTCTCTTTATCTTTCTTTGTGCATTACACCGGTAATGCAAAGTATGCAATCGTCGCCACATACCCATGCTCGTGCGCGCGCGCACAGGGACCAATTGCCCAATACTCCGCAAGTATTGGGGACCTCATGCCCACACTCCACGAGTGTGGGGATCTCGGCCCGTCACATTCATGACGGGATCTCAAGGAAACATACTTGGTCACCACGTGACCAAGCCTCAACATGATCTTAATATGCACATGCTCATCATTTAATCATCATCAATTTACCACAAAACGATAACATCATACCACAACAGAGCATAAACATATTTGGAGCATCCACCAATCTTAAACCAACATCATGCCATCAATCTCACTATACTATCACATATCGAAAAAGCACACAAACACCAATCAATCGCAACCATGAATCAAACAATGCACTTGCCTTAACCGCGTGCGAATGGAGAACGTGAAGACGGTGCTGCCTCCGGTACCAATCCCCCACCTAATACATTATGAAAATAAACTAAGACCATAGTAACGAAAAACATGAATTAAATAAGCGAACTCATCAAGTAGCAAATTGCAACGCGATCCCGACTCCGCTTTCTTAAGTACTGAAATGCCCTCTGTGAACAATCAAGTTCTAAAATTCATATCTTTCCGTACAGTGGTCCAAATTAGGTGTTCTTGGACTTCATTGAAAGGTAATCAAATTTTCCAACTAAACCTAGTTGGTGAGCCTCCCTGATTCGGCCATCTAAAATCACTTTTAAGCTGATTAACAAAACATCGATTTCACGTCACCCTTTCTGGACAGAGCACTAAAACTAACATAACTTTCATCTCGTTTGTCCAAATGTCGCGTTCTTGGCCTTCCCTGAAAGCTACGACAATTATCTACAACTTTCGTTATACTGAGATCCTCTAATGTTTCTTTTAACTGATCTCTAAAGTCAGATTACTAAAACCTTTCAGAATACTGACAGATTCGCAGAACAATTGCACTAAAAAATTCATAACTTTTTCTACAGAGGTCCAAATAATACGATCTAGCACTTCATCGAAATCTATTGACGTCTTCTACAACTCTCTAGGAGAAGCCCAAGACCGAATCCGCACTTAACTATATCAAAACATCTGTCTAACGCGATCTGTCCTGAGGAGACAAAAATACCGGCATTACTACAACAATCAAATATGCATCTATTCGGGGGCAAAACGGGGTTACCCTTGACGAACCGCTGTAGACCGCGATGCAATCCGTGAATCTTCCCCTTCCCTCTCTTATTCCCTTCTCCTTTCTTCCTTCTTCTTCCTTTTTCTTGGCCGCCACCACAATGAAGAGGCATCGAGGAGAGGGGCACCACCATGGAGGAGATGGGTTGCTACAGTACCATGCTACAGTGGCGGCGTGGCATCTGTAGCACCCTAGGTTCTCCCTCCTTCTTTAGATGGTTTCTGGTTTCCTCATGGGCCATGGGCCACTAAGCCTGCTTTTTCCTCCACTTGACTATGGGCTGCGTGACCCATTTCTCTCTCAATTTCTGATTTTTTTCTTTTAATTATCTTAATTCCCTCTCTAATTTTTTTATTACATCCACTAACGACAAACGGGATATTACATTCTACTCCCTTAAAAGAATTCACCCAATTCTACTTTCACCAATCTACTTGAAAGGAACTGAAATCAACAATCTTTAACGTATACCCAACGTGAACCACTCCGAGTATCGCTCGCACATGCGAGACCGCAATTCACAAGTCGCCTCTTGGGCTTATGGGATCATATCACCTTGACGGATATCACGTCTTTCACCTCAACACTAGTCTCGACCTTTACAGATACACTCAACACACGGGACTCAAAGGTAAGGTCTTACTTCTTAGCCAACAGCTCTAAGAAAATCTCAAGCTCCGGACCTCTCATGTGCTCTCTCAGCACCGAAAAACACAAGACATTGCGTACTCCGCGCAAGTACTCGAGACGGTCCTAGTGATACGCCAATCTACAAATTCCTGTGACAGGGAATCTATCCAACACACCTTTGGTTAAACTTCTTTTCGATCAAGTACACCGTCTACACAAAACACATAGAACTCTTGTTCCAACTCTCACGATCACCTTACCTATGCAAGCAGATCTCCTTTACCAAGGGACGCACAAAGAACTCACCTACCAACTCACTTATCCGAAGAACTCAACTGAGAAAAAGGAGTCAAAATGCATCCAACTCAAAGCCATCTTCCCTTAGAGGAGCCCAATCCAAAATCAATGGATTTACCATGAATTTTTTTTTCCACTTTTGAAGTAGGTAGTTTAGAAATAAATGCCACACAAGCCAAAAACGAAATCACTCGAAAAAACCATATTAACTTTTTTTTTCTTAACTAGAAGGAATCACACATACCGACAAGAACCAACTCAATTTGTAATTGACATCCGTCATAACCACATAGTTCAAGTAAGACCTAAGAAAACATCTCACTATCCAAGATCACACCCTTTACCACAATCTTTCTTTTAAGAAATCAACTTTCTCTTAAACCATAGGATCCCAAATCATCGCATAACACATTAACTCATTTCTCTTAAATTGGCAATCCTAAACCTATGCTCTACCGAACACAAAATCCACAATTATGTAGGTAGACTCTTCCAATCCACAATATCGTACTCTAGCCAACTTCCCCACCGAATGAATTACTTGTCAAAATAATTTCCAACACAACTCAATAGATTTCACCCACCATCACATCCCTTAATCCGTTAAGGATGAGCAATTTGAAATTAACATCACACACTCTCATATACTAGCCTCAAAGGATACTATCAATGATCATCCCACTACTCGGAATCCACTCTTATTCTACCATCTCTACACATAATCATTGGCATCCAAGGTTCTAACATGAGAATGCAAAGCCTAAAATCAACCTCGAAGTCTCCTACATGAATTTCTGGTATGATTGATAGGAAATCTTCCAATTCATTTACTAAAATTTTACATAGCTCAACAATAACCTCAATCATTAACATCCACGTTCCTCACTAATCAAGTAACCGCTCAAGGCGTTTCATGTCACCAATCTTGGACCTTCACTAAACCACACTAATCAAAATTCAACTACACGACCACAATATACCCATTTGTCATACCCTCACTATATGACTAAGATTCAAACATACCCAATCACTAATGTCAATAAATAAATATCTTCTTTGACCAAGATATCCTCGAAGATAATTTAACTCTCATAAGGTCACTTACTGAGGCCGAGTCATACTTGACAATAGCTCAACAATTCCTGCTATCCCTCTAATTAGCATGACACTTAGGTTCTCCACACCGCGACTCTTATTAAACTTCACCACCACAACTCTTCTCGCACAATCATACTAAGTACCCAATTGTGATACTCTAATAAGTTTATCAAAAGTCCATAATTTCAATAGTCCCAATATTTCAACATGGACAAAGGTTCTTTGGATCATAATTCGCCATAGGTTCTACTAGTTGTAACACTAATCACTTTTATCTCATCGACAAACTTTCCATTTAAGTAGAATTCTCTCCAAGTGTTGTAAGTCAAACCAATTCACATTATATTGCTCTTCAAATAGATTGGTTCCCAAAATATCAACAATTCCAAATACTTGACCACCTCCAACCAATCACCATGCTACTCTTTATAACACTTGGCAACACAATTTGGTTACTTCCTTATTCAAAAGGAAGAAATAAACAGATACAAAGTTCGACGATAAGAAATCATGGCTCCTCAAGTGAGCACGAGACCAAGAGAAATAGTCAAATAGAAATGATCTCAGAAAACAGAATGTGAATCCACAGTCGAGGGCAAAAGTCCCACAAGAAGAAATTTTCCATCTCCATAACTCATAATAAAACATTGCTATGCAAATCCAACAAACTCTTAAGCTGAGACAACAAGTAAGTTGCGTATTACATTTTTTTTTTAGCTCCAACCTCAAATACTTATGGTAAACATTTTCCGTTAACATAACGAAAGCAATCTCTTTGATTACAACATTACTTGCCAAACCAAACAAGAGATGCTTTTAATACCAAATCACATTCATCACTTCAGAACCAAACGGAACCTTTCCATATGTCACATTGCTCAACTAATTTTATCTACTACATAAATCATGAGCCCCCAAAACATCACAAATACGAAACTCCAAACATTTCGTTTAATCGTTATTAAAATAATCAACTTACTTTCTCTCTAGAAGAATCATCATCACTCCAACGCGTCACAATCTCTTGTAGACCTTATTACTAACATCAAGAATAATTCACTCTTAACAAGGTTCGTTATCATTAACTCTTCCTTTATAAAGTCCCCAAAAGCTGACCAAACTGTTACATTTCACTTTATCCTCTCATCCTCAATTGATAGTACACCAAATTCTTACACCCTCACTATAACAACCACCAGATTTTTGAAGGAACCTACTACACAATTTACAAGGTTACACCAAAACCCTTTCATCAAAGACATACTATTATCTGACAATTTTTACCATCGAGCAACCACATGTCACCTATAAAATCCCATCATAAACCTTTCCAAAACAAACACAGCATATTATTTCATAACATTTTTGTTATCTCAATAAGATTGCAACAGTCAACCTGTTCTAGAGTATATCTAATACACCACTACACTATCGGAGCAAGACATCTTTTAACAATGGCATGCAACCACAATACATCCTCGTGAAACACTCGTGAATAAATCACTTTCAAATTTCAATCCTTCAACTATTCAGAATGCTCATACTTATTTAGTACCCGCTAACTCCAATCTAGAGGTTATCATAAACTTTTGATGATTATTCAATCATGGATGAATTGTTGGTCCTGTATCTATTTGTACTCCCACGAGCATAAATAAGATCATCAAATAGCCAATTAAATAAAAATTCTATATTAATATCTACCAAGACGACAAATCGAACACATCTTATATTTCTCTTCCCGCATGCTTAGATTAATCCATTGAGATCAAATAATCTAACAAGTTTAGCAAACTAAACAACTCTAGGGTCAAGCACTCCGTTAAAGTTACACAGTTGTTAATAACTCTATTGCTTTCAATTATGTATAGCCATACACTTAATCACAGTTCAACAAGAACTACTACATGGCACCATCAAATTAGTCAACTTTCCTTCCAGAGATCTTAGTTAGGATCGATTATACACCACACTACAGATCCAACTTGATAACTCATATCATATTCACTAATTTCTCTGATTATAACCTCTCACTTAACCACGAGACAACATCGCTAAAGAGTTTAGCGTTTTCTTTCATAAAAGAACTTTTCAACTTCAAAACTCAAGATACCCAAAAGAGATATATTGAATCAAAACTTTCACGTACTACAGGACTTGCAAAAGGAAACTTTCATTATCCAAATCATCAAGTGAAATAAATGGATCATGCTTTCCAAGAAGAAAGACGAACTCCAATACAAAGGTCAGTATTGACAACTAACCAAGTCCACCACCACAAGAATAACTCAAGAATTGGAAAATAATAATTGCTTTATGGGACGATTAAGCCAATAAAACATAACAACCTTTCTCAAAGAAACCCATCAACTGAAATGAACCATCGACCCAAAGAAATTCATCGACCACAACTGAACAAGAGTTGATCAAATTCAAATTCAAGGAAGTGGACAAATTTTTTTCAAAAGATATTCACTATTAACGCTTTGTACTAAGATATCCGAGGTAACCTCTTCCTTTTCTCTTACCACGAACAATGGTGTAACTGGTAAAGCCAGGGCCACAACCATGACCTCAATCCTCTCAACAAGGGCGCTCTCACTCATAATAATCATATAATCATATTATAGGTATGTAAGATCATCTCATAACAGAATCATCATTACAACATGACGAAGCGTAAATGCAATGCTTGACCCACCGCATCATCTGCACCACGGTGTGTCAGTTTTCGATTAATTAACCATTAGCAAATTTTTAACAAGCTAAGTTACCTAAGTTATTAATCTGTTCACCACGGACCTACACCCGCTCGAAACCAATGTAACACCCTAGCCCGACATGAGCACGGAATGCTACTAAACAAACTCTAATAATTCCAAACTAGACAATCTTAATAAATTTTCAGAACCTCCCTTGTAAAGTTAATTACACGAAGGTTCCAACACATGCATAATTCAAATATTAACTAAAACCTTCTTCCAAAGACATCAAAAGATAATCAAAGACATGCTAAGTATCTAACATAACTAGAGAGATATGAATTTCTACTACTCATCATTATTACATTTAATCCATTGCATGAGACGAAACATAATAAATCTTTGGGCATCTCGCCCAATTACTAAAACAATTACGCTCAAGATCATTCATCTTTATTTAGTTCATGTGGCAAGTGTGTGACTAGCGGACTACTTCCCCATGCATGTCGTTCTTGGCTCAGGTACCTAAAAACAACAATAAAAGCAAGAGTGAGTCCACAGACTCAGCAAGTACATAAAGAAACTATAACATCAGCATCCATGTAAAGGAGATCAACAATAGAACATCTCATATGCAAATGCAATGCTCAAGGGTCATTTCTCTTTATATTTCTTTGTGCATTACACCGGTAATGCAAAGTATGCAATCGTCGCCGCATACCCATGCCTGTGCGCGCACGCATATGGACCAATTGCCCAATACTCCGCAAGTATTGGGGACCTCATGCCCACACTCCACGAGTGTGGGGATCTCGGGCCCGTCACATTCATGACGGGGATCTCAAAGGGAAACATACTTGGTCACCACGTGACCAAGCCTCAACATGATCTCAATATGCACATGCTCATCATTTAATCATCATCAATTTACCACAAAACGATAACATCATACCACAACAGAGCATAAACATATTTGGAGCATCCACCAATCTTAAACCAACATCATGCCATCAATCTCACTATACTATCACATATCGAAAAAGCACAAACACCAATCAATCGCAACCATGAATCAAACAATGCACTTGCCTTAACCGCGTGCGAATGGAGAACGTGAAGACGGTGCTGCCTCCCGTACCAATCCCCCACCTAATACATTATGAATATAAACTAAGACCATAGTAACGAAAAACATGAATTAAATAAGCGAACTCATCAAGTAGCAAATTGCAACGCGATCCCGACTCCGCTTTCTTAAGTACTGAAATGCCCTCTGTGAATAGTCAAATTCTAAAATTCATATCTTTCCGTACAGTGGTCCAAATTAGGTGTTCTTGGACTTCATTGAAAGGTAATCAAATTTTCCAACTAAACCTAGTTGGTGAGCCTCCCTGATTCGGCCATCTAAAATCACTTTTAAGCTGATTAACAAAACATCGATTTCACGTCACCCTTTCTGGACAGAGCACTAAAACTAACATAACTTTCATCTCGTTTGTCCAAATGTCGCGTTCTTGGGCTTCCCTGAAAGCTACGACAATTATCTACAACTTTCGTTATACTGAGATCCTCTAATTTTTCCTTTAACTGATCTCTAAAGTCAGATTACTAAAACATTTCAGAATAGTGACAGATTCGCAGAACAATTGCACTAAAAAATTCATAACTTTTGCTACAGAGGTCCAAATAATACGATCTAGCACTTCATCGAAAGCTATTGACGTCTTCTACAACTCTCTAGGAGAAGCCCAAGACCGAATCCGCACTTAACTATATCAAAACGTCTGTCTAATGCGATCTGTCCTGAGGAGACAGAAATACCGACATTGCTACAACAATCAAATATGCATCTATTCGTGGGCAAACCGGGGTTACCCTTGACGAACCGCTGTAGACCGCGATCCAATCCGTGAATCTTCCCCTTCCCTCTCTTATTTCCTTCTCCTTTCTTCCTTCTTCTTCATTTTTTCTTGGCCGGCCACCACAATGAAGAGGCATCGGAGGAGAGGGCACCACCATGGAGGAGATGGGTTGCTCTGATGCCGTGCTACAGTGGCAGCGCGGGTACTGTAGCACCCTAGGGTTCCCCCTCCTTCTTTAGTTGGTTTCTGGTTTCCTCATGGGCCATGGGCCACTAAGCCTGTTTTTCCTCCACTTGACTATGGGCTGCGTGACCCATTTCTCTCTCAATTTCTGATTTTTTTTCTCTTTTAATTATCTTAATTCCCTCTCTAATTTTTTTATTACATCCACTAACGACAAACGGGATATTACAATTTGTTGGCCCCCTCCACTCACGGAGCGAAGCGGACTGCAGCAGAGCACATGGCCGAGGTCCTCCTCCCCCTCCCCCGCTGCTTCGTCACCTCCAGCCCGTCCCCGTTGTCCCAGTGGGTCCTCTTGCCCGCCTCGCGCGCCGAGCTGCGGTGGACGCGCTTGCCGGTCGCACCGCGGCCTCGCCGGCTCAAGGTTCGTACCCACTCCTGTCTCCTGTGCCTCTTGCGGCGACCTCTCGTGTAACACCCCGATTTTCATAATCGGGATGTTAATATTTAATTTGGCAATCTATTAAAATTTTAACTATTCTTTTTAATTTTTCCAGTGTTTAATTAGAATGATGCTTTTAAAATCATATTTTTTTTTAAAAAAAAATCCGCTTTTAGAAATTAAATTATTTTGTTTTCTTGTTTTGCATGTATTTCAAAAATCATGTTGTCATGCACGCATTAGTATCGTCATTTTATTTTTCGGTTTGATCGACCGTGGGCGAAATGCCTGCATGTCCTTTCTTTTCCAGTCATCTCTCCTATTTTTGACCCTGCAAACTCCTTTCGCTTCTCTCCTCCAAATCTCATCCAAAAACTCAAAACCAAGCCATGCATGTCATACCACCGCGATCCTCATCGCACGACCAACCCACTCGCAATTGTTGCATGTATGGCAGTTTGAGCGATTTCGCAAGAGGAGAGGATAAGTAGCAGAAAAAACACCTGTGTGTTTATTCTTTCCCCAACTTCTCTCCTTGCAATCACTATCAAAAACCAAAAATCATGCAACGCATGTTATATCGTTCCGTAAGCAATTTATTTTCGCAAACGGTTCCCGCATGCAAGGTCATTTGAGCAAGATGGAAAAATGAGAGAGAAATACACTATCATGTCCAGCCATCCCCTGCCATTTCATTGCCTAACCTAACAGCCCACACCACCTTCCCCATTTTTTTTTATGCAGCACCGCTCCCATCCATTCATTTCTTTACTCTTCCCAAGCACACAACCAACAAAAACTAGAACTTAAAATCATCATAGAGAAAAATATATTACATGGAAAACCCTAGAAATTTTACCACATAATATTCAGTGTGTCCTCTTCCTACCCTAAAATTTTTGTGAATTTTGGAGTTTGGCAGCTATGCTTAAAAATTCACTAAACTCCTTCATTGTTCTACAAAATCTGGAAAATATTGTCCACTCCCAACCGAACTCACCCCCACCCCCTGCCATTTCTTGTCTCCAAGCCTAACACCACCCAATGCATTTCCTGTCCACCAACAGAGTCCTCACACAACCACCCCATGCCATCTTTTGTTTATGTATTCACTCATTGCACTGCTTTTCCTCCCATAACCCACTGCTTTTTGGTCCCTTGCCCCAACCGAACACAGCACAGCCTTACCTACTGCCATTTTTCCTAATCAAACACAATGCTACACTGACATTTCTTCTTCTCCCTACTGTCCATTTCCCAATTGGTCTCATGCCCAGCCGAACCCTATCTTCCCCATTTCTTTAACTCCCAGCCGAAGCACCCTCCTCCCCACTGCCATTTTCCGCTATTTCATTTAGTTCCCTATCACTTTCTTCCTTCTTCTTCCTGCACAACAAAGCCCCTCCTTTCTTTTATGAACACAAACTCAAGCTCCCCACTCTCTCCTCTAAATCACCACCAAGGACCAAGAATCAACCAGTGCATGTCATACCACTGCCACCATGGTCACGAAAGCAAACCATTTCTCCGATTAGATTTCGCATGCATGAGCATTTGTGTGGTTTGTAGGTAAGGAAGGGGGAGAATAGAGGTGCTGCCATGCATGCGGTTGGAGCTTAGAGTGGTAGCACTGGGGCCATGCAGGCTGGCGGCTCCACTCGGTGGCCACGGCCAGCACATGCAGCGCTCAGCGCGCTGGCTGGGAGCAGCGGCGCGGCGCGACGGTTACTGGCGAGGCTACGGAGGATGTGTAACACCCTGGCTATTGGAAAACCAAGATGTCACCTACAAGACTAGCAATACATCACAAGGCAGTAATATCTTGAATGAGATAAACATCTAATGACAATATCAAATCAACAACACAAGGTGAAGGTATCCTTCCTTCACCAATTAACCTATTTTTGTTTATCATTCATCAATAATGAAGGTTCATAAGTAACAAAGATTGAACGGCAACATGGAGAAGGTATCCTTCCTTCTCCATTTAGAGTTATTTATTACAGTACTT
This sequence comes from Ampelocalamus luodianensis, assembly GCA_036346255.1. NCBI lineage: Eukaryota > Viridiplantae > Streptophyta > Magnoliopsida > Poales > Poaceae > Ampelocalamus > Ampelocalamus luodianensis. Next base: position 58,296,594 of record CM070622.1, on the reverse strand, counting down.
CAATAATGAAATAACGGTAGAGACTAAATCATAAAGTTGATCTGCAATGTGATGAAACGTATGATGAGTGCGTGTCTAACTCCCTCCCAATCGGCCGGCATCAAAGGTCACCTAAAATAAACAACAAACAACAAGAATGAGTCAGGGACTCGCAAGTACTGATAAAATAATTAAACATGCCGCAATTTCGATCGAGTGCTCATCAATAACGGAAACGAAACATATATTGAAGGATTAAAATGGAATAATGGAATGTATGGATTTAATTAAAAGAATGGATGCACACAATGCTTATACCGGTATAGCGGTGACACACCCGTCGGTGTGCACCTAAGCCCGTATTTAACCAAAATAAGGATCCCAATCCCGTATGAAGAACATTTCATACGGTGTCCAAACCGCCCACATTGGATGGTGGGTCTTACGTGCCCATCTTGGAATTGATGGGTCTTATATTTCCACCGCCGTGGATGGCACACGAAATAGGATATATGAACTGAATTATGAAATATGAAAGACTTCGATATGTAGTCATGGATTTAAACTCATAAGCATGGAACACAAAAAAATTGCACACTCTTGTGGATAATCGAGTTACACAATCAAGTCATCAAGTATGCAACATACACTCAAACATATGTTCATGAAAGTACTTGCATCTCATGACGCGGCGTTAGGAGTCAACGGCGGTGCTCCTAAACACAAGCCTCTCCGCCTACACAATATACATTCAAATAAGAACAACATCCGACAGTGGTCGTCCATTAATGTTCTACAACGCATTCCGAGCACCCAAGAGTTAACTAATAGACTTAGTCTAAAATCGACAACACCAACACATAAGTGAATCGGACAGCGGCATGGAAAAGACCATATCTATGAACCTGGGACTCGGAATGAGGTGAACCCAGTTCCTAGAGAAACTTAACAAATATATCTACGAAAACCTAGTTGGGAGATAATCTAAAACAGCCAAGGAAGTATACTAACAGCAGCTGAACCGGAAGACAGAGTCTGTCCCATCAAACGCACAGCAAGAAGGTAAAAACGTAACTCTTGATCTATAACTCCAATTGGGGTATTCTTTGGCATTCTGGAAAGGTCACAAGATTTTCTAAAACAATTTAGTTGGGTGAAAACCCTGAATTTGTCTCTAACATAAACATATTTCAAAAGACAAACCAACGGAATAATCTCGTCAGAAATCTGGGCAGCAAGATTGAAACTAACATAACTTTTGATTCACAAATCGGAATTAAGTGTTCTTGGCGGCTATGGAAAGCTAAGATAATAAGCTACAACTTTCATAATAGGGAGGATTCCTGATTCGGACCTTAACAAGACTCAAATTGCTACGCAAAGTTACTGCTGAGAATAAATCGGGGTTCTGGACAGCAGTAAACAAAAGGCTGTAACTCTCAAACCATAACTCGGATTCAGGTGAACTCAAAGGATGTGGAAACCTGACGAAATAATCTACAACTCTCTAAGAGATCAACACTCCTAATTCGGCCTTGATCTAAACGAAATTCGATGTTCAACAGAGAGCAGAAATCTGATTCTGAACACAGCACTTTTGACGAATCCATAACCGACCTTTACCAAAAACGAAATGAAACAAACAGCGGGAAGGAGATGGTACTCTAGGAGATGAGTGAGATGCTGGTCCTTGCTTGGGTCACCAATGGACGACGGCCTCCATGAACTCCCTTGGCTTGGCCGGCATCACCAATGGAGGAGGAAGAAGCTGCTGTAAGGGAGGAAGGAGATTGGCTTGGGGACAGCAGGGAGGGTGGCGGCTTGGTGTAGGGAGCAGCCAAGGAAAAAAAAGAGTGGCTGCCCTGCCTAGGGTTTAAGGGGTGAGGCGGATGGGCTTTAGGCCAAAGGCGCCTCCCCTCTTGAGCTGCTAACAGGCCAAAAGACAGGTGCAAACTTGGGCCGGAGGCCCCTAAAACTGAAATTACACTAAAACCATTTTTCCCGATTAACTTCTCTCTAATCGGAACTCGGGGTATTACATTCTACCCCCCTTAAAAGAATTCGACCTCGAATTCTCACCGACGAAAAGAACACAAGGATGAATTGCCAAGAAATTGAATCAACGAATTTAACACATACCAGAAGTAAACAGATCGGGATACTGCTCGCGCATGCAAGACTCTAGCTCCCAAGTAGCCTATCTCTCAGTCTGATGAGACCAAAGAATCTTGACATACTTCAAAATCTTGTTGCTCACAATCCGCTCTGACTTCTCTAGAATTTTCACTGGCCGGGACTCAAAAGTAAGGTCCTGCTCAAGGCTCAACGGCTCCAATGGAATTGCATGCTCGGGATCTCTTAAGAACTTTCTCAACATTGACACGTGAAACACATTATGAACTCCGCTCATGGATTCAGGAAGATCCAAGAGATAAGCCAAATTCCCAATTCTTGCCACGATTGGAAACGATCCAATGTAACTCGGGCTAAGCTTCCCTTTTGTACCGAAATGAACTACACCTTTAGTAGGCGATACTTTCAATAGAACCTCATCCCCTACTTTGAACTCCAACTCTCGCCTTCTGACATCTGCATAGCTCTTCTGTCGGCTTTGAGCAGCTAACAGATTCTTCCTAATCTCTGCTACTCTGGCCACAGTTTGCTGAACCCAATCGGGACCCAAAACTGCCCGCTCTCCATCTGCATCCCAGCACAACAGGGATCTGCACTTCCGTCCATAAAGAACCTCAAACGGAGCGGCTCGAATGCTAGCGTGGTAACTGTTGTTATAGGCGAATTCTGCCAAAGCTAGGTGATCTTCCCAACCTCCCTTCCAGGACATAACACAACATCTGAGCATATCCTCGAGCGTTTGGATCGTGCGCTCAGACTGACCATCAGTTTGGGGATGAAACGCGGTACTGAGGCGAAGTTGTGTGCCCAAGGCACTCTGCAAGCTTTCCCAAAACTTGGAGACAAACTTGGCATCTCGATCTGAAACAATAGTCTTTGGCACTCCATGCAACCGCACTATCTCTCGCACATAGAGAGGAGCCAAATCACCTGCCGTGTTAGTTGTACGAATAGGAATGAAATGTGCCGACTTACTTAACCGGTCCACTATGACCCAAATAGCATCCTTCCTCGCTCATTGCGTGCGGGTAAACCAACTACAAAATCCATAGAGATATCGTCCCATGGCCAAACTGGAACCTCCAAAGGTTGTAACAAACCTGCTGGTCGCTTATGTTCAGCCTTGACCCGCTAACAAACTCCACAAGATGCGACATACTGAGCAATGTCGATCTTCATCCTTTTCCACCAGAAGCTCTTCTTCAAATCCTTGTACATCTTGGTCTCCCCAGGATGTACGGTATATGGAGTACGATGTGCCTCCTCGAATCTCATCCTGACTTGAGCCTCTGTGGTACCACGAGGCGGCCCTTAAATCTCAACGCACCAGAATCATCTATACTGAATTGGCCTTGCTTGCCCTCATCAAAACGCTTCCTCACTCGCTGGAGCATCTGATCATGCTGCTGTGCCTCCCGCACTCTATCTGGAATGGCTGACTCAAGGAGCAAATGAGTCTCAGACTGGACGGTACCTGCAAAACAAAAAGAGATATCCATGCGCTCAAAATCAGCAATGAGACAACTGAGAGTAGGAGGTGTCGCGTTGCGACTTAGGGCGTCTGCTACAACGTTCGCCTTGCCTGGGTGATACTGGATGGTGAGATCATAATCCTTTATTAACTCTAGCCATCTCCTCTGTCTTAAATTCAAATCTTTTTGAGTAAAAAGGTATTTCAAACTCTTGTGATCAGTGAATATATCACAAGATTCGCCATACAGGTAATGACGCCAAATCTTCAAAGCAAGAACCACTGCAGCCAGCTCTAAGTCATGTGTCGGATAATTCTGTTCGTGCTTCTTCAACTGTCTCGATGCATAGGCAATCACCTTGCTGTCCTGCCTAAGCACACAACCAAGTTCAACTCTAGATGCATCTGAAAATATGGTGAAACGCTTTCCAGGCTCCGGAAGGGCAAGAATTGGTGCGGTCACCAACTTATCTTTCAAAGTACAGAAACTGCGTTCACACGCATCTGTCCACTGAAATTTGATGTTCTTCTGGGTCAACTGAGACATCGGTCATGCAATGGTTGAGAAACCCTCCACAAAGCGCCGATAATAGCCAGCTAAGCCCAAGAAACTCCTCACTTCTTTGACATTGGTTGGCCTTCTCCATTCTACCACTGTGGAAACCTTGCTAGGATCAACTGAAATGCCCTCTTGGTTGATTACATGGCCCAAAAACCCAACCTCAGAAATCCAAAATTCACACTTCTTCAGCTTGGCATAAAATTGATTTCCCCTTAAAGTCTCAAGAACCAACCTCAGATGCTGAGCATGATCCTCTTCAGTCTTGGAATATATCAAGATATCATCTATGAATACTACAACGAAATCATCAAGGTATCGATGCAGCATACTGTTCATGGCTTCTATGAAAACTGCAGGAGCATTTGTTAGTCCAAAAGACATAACCTTATACTCATAATGGCCATACCTCGAATTTGATTATAACCCGAATGAAGGTCAATTTTGGAAAATACTTTAGCTCCTTTCAACTGATCAAAAAGATCCTCAATGCGGGGCAAAGGATATTTATTTTTCACAGTAGCTTGATTAAGGGCCCGATAATCCACACACATACGCCAACTACCATCTTTCTTTTTGGTGAATAAGACAGGAGCTCCCCAAGGTGAAACACTACGCCGAATCATATTCTTAGACAACAAATCGTCTAATTTCTTCTTCAACTCTTCTTGGAAAGGTCGAGCCAAACGATATGGAGACATTGAAATAGGTCGAGTTCCTGGAATAAGATCAATCCGAAACTCTACTTTCCGCACTGGAGGCATCCCAGGAAGCTCCCCAGGAAAGACATCAGGAAATTCTATTACCACTGGAATCTCTTCAATGTGCAGAAGGGAATCAGTCTTCTCGCTGAGAGACCAAAGAATCCCAATGTTTGAGGCCCGAAGTCTAGGAAACAGACTAGCCAACGTGAATAAGGAATCAGACGGTGCACTGCCCTGAAACACCAGTTCTTCCCCGGATGGGGCTTGCAAAGTCACGGTCTTCCAGAAACAACAAATCTTAGCACGCTAGTTGCATAACCAATCCATGCCCAGAATAACATCGAACGGTGACAATTGGATTACCATAAGGTTAGCAGTGAAATTCTCGTCATCAATAGTGATAGAGCAACCCGGACAAGCAGTAGAGCTAGAAATAAGACCCCCCGGAGAACTGACTACTACTGACTCAGAAATATGCTGCAATCTCAAACCCACCCTTCTAGCAAATTCCAGAGACACAAAAGAATAGGTAGCACCAGAATCAAAGAGAACTAAAGCCTCATGCGAATCGACTAGCAATGTACCTATCACCACGTCAGGACGGCCCAAAGTCGCAGGGGTAGGCATGGCGTAGACTCCCGGTGGTGCCGGAGCAGAAGATGCGCCAACACTCTGCGTGGGGTGAACAGAAGGCGCAAGTGAAGCGAACGTCGGTGCAGTGCATTTTAACAGGTGCCGTGAGAACCTCGCAGAGGAGCAGGAGTAAACGCTGCGGGAGGCACCCACCCTGAAGAAAACTGAGGCGCAGGAGCAGGAATAGCAGTTAGGGTCTGAACTGAACCCCGAGGAGCATTGGATGAAGACGATGCTGGAATTGACTCCCACTTTATAATGCTCGCCGGGTTTTGCTTGCATGAGACGACTTGTGGCCTTCCGACCACACCGACGCATGAGTCCTCTCGAAAGAACACTCTGAGGCCCGGTGCCCTCACCACACCTGAAACATTTCATACCTTGACCTGGAGCAGGGCGCAACTGTGGTGTGGATGACGAAGCACGTGGCGCCGAGGAAGAGGACTGCCCCTGATGACTAGGATGGGAGTGATGACTCCCCTGGTACCTCTTGGGAGCAGGTCGCTGTGAAGACCCACTTCCCCCACCAAAACCCCGCTTCTGGCCACCACCAGAACCACCAGCAGGAACAGTGCCACCGGTAGCTTGCCTCTGGGAAGAAAGATCTCTATCCAACTCCATTCCTCTGGCCTGCTCGACTACGGAGCTGAAATCACGCAAGCTAGTCGCCCCCAGAATGTGGCGGTACTCCTGATTGAGGCCCCTGCGAAACCTCTTGGCATTCTCCCAATCATCATTAGCCACAGCTGGTACAAAGCGTACCAGATCGTTGAATCCGGTCTCATACTCTGACACTGACATTTTCCCTTGAATGAATGTCAGTAAAGATTGCTCCATTCTCTCAAGGAAGGATTCTGAATAATACTTAGACCTGAAATGCTCCACAAAAACCTCCCGGTGACAAGTCCACAGGTGAGTCCTAGCTGTTAAAACCCCTTCCCACCAGATGTCAGCTTGGCCCTTCAGTTGAAAAGCCACGAACCGCGCCTTCTGCACTGAAGACATCTCTAACGCTTCGAACTGTCGCTCCATATACCGCAGCCAGTCGGTTGCCTGAACTGGAGTACCCGCTCCATCGAAAGTGTCCAAGCGAAGCGACATCCACTCGCGGAGACTGACCCTAGCCCCCGGTGGAACAGCTGTGACAACCTGCTCCACATCCTGTGCAGCGACCACACGAGGGGCTGCCTGCAATTGCTTACGCAGTTGCTTGTTCTCCCTCTGAAGATTCTGAATAAGAATAGCTAACGCGGCCTGGGCCTCTGCGGCCGGATGAGAAGCTGAGGCAACCTCCTCAGCGGCCGCACTCGCAGACCCCCCAGGCGAAGACACAGTTGCAACCGGACTACGCCCATGACCACGGCCACGGCCGGCGGTCGACCACGACCCCGGCCTGCTCCACGGCCACGGGCACTACTTCTTGCCATCTAAAAGCACCAAAGATGGAAGAAAGACAACAATCAGCTTAACGGTAGAAAGTGAGTACAAGACAACAAATAGATTGGTCAAAGAAACAAATCACAAAACAAAATAATGCAGAAACAATGTAATCCCCAACCCCACCTACTGTGCACAGTGTGTCAATTTTAATATTTATTCTCTCAATTAAAATACGGACCTAAAGCCCGCTCGATACCAATCAGTAACACTCGGCTATTGGAAAACCAAGATGTCACCTACAAGACTAGCAATACATCACAAGGCGATAATATCTTGAATGAGATAAACATCTAATGACAATATCAAATCAACAAGATGAGGTGAAGGTATCCTTCCTTCACCAATTAACCTATTTTTGTTTATCGCTCATCAATAATGAAGTTTCATAAGTAACAAAGATTGAACGGCAACACGGAGAAGGTATCCTTCCTTCTCCATTTAGAGTTATTTATTCTGAGACTTCAATAATGAAAGAACGGTAGAGACTAAATCATAAAGTTGATCCGCAATGTGGTGAAACGTATGATGAGTGCGTGTTTAACTCCCTCCCAATCGGCCGCATCAAAGGTCACCTAAAATAAACAACAAACAACAAGAATGAGTCAGGGACTCAGCAAGTCTGATAAAATAATTAAACATGCCGCAATTTCAATCGAGTGCTCATCAATAACGGAAACGAAACATATCTTGAAGGATTAAAATGGAATAATGGAATGTATGGATTTAATTAAAAGAATGGACTGCACACAATGCTTATCTGCAGTATAGCCGGTGACACACCCGTCGGTGTGCACCTAAGCCCGTATTTAACCAAAATACGGGGATCCCAATCCCGTATGAAGAACATTTCATACGGGTGTCCAAACTGCCCACATTGGACTGGTGAGTCATACGTGCCCATACTGGAATTGATGGGTCTTATATTCCACTCCCGTGGATGGCACACGAAATAGGATATATGAACTGAATTATGAAATATGAAAGACTTCGCATATGTAGTCATGGATTTAAACTCATAAGCATGGAACACAAAAAAATTGCACACTCTTGTGGATAATAAGAGTTACACAATCAAGTCATCAAGTATGCAACATACACCCAAACATATGTTCATGAAAGTACTTGCCTTCCGCGACGCGAAGCGTTAGGAGTCAACGGCGGTGCTCCTAAACCTGAAGCCTCTCCGCCTACACAGTATACATTCGAAATAAGAACAACATCTGACAGGGCCGCCCATTAACGTTCTACAACGCATTCCGAGCACCCAAGAGTTAACTAATAGACTTAGTCTAAAACTGACAACACCAACACATAAGTGAATCTGGACAGCGGCACGGAAAAGACCATATCTATGAACCTGGGACTCGGAATGAGGTGAACCCAGTTCCTAGAGAAACTTAACAAATATATCTACGAAAACCTAGATGGGGAGATAATCTAAAACAGCCAAGGAAGTATACTAACAGCAGCTGAACACGGAAGGCGAGTCTGTCCCATCAAACGCGTCAGAGTAAGGTAAAAACGTAACTCTTGATCTATAACTCCAATTGGGGTATTCTTTGGCATTCTGGAAAGGTCACAAGATTTTCTAAAACAATTTAGTTGGGTGAAAACCCTGAATTTATCTCTAACATAAACATATTTCAAAAGACAAACCAACGGAATAATCCCGTCAGAAATCTGGGCAGCAAGATTGAAACTAACATAACTTTTGATTCACATATCGGAATTAAGTGTTCTTGGCGGCTATGAAAAGCTAAGATAATAAGCTACAACTTTCATAATAGGGAGGATTCCTGATTCGGACCTTAACAAGACTCAAATTGCTACGCAAAGTTACTGCTGAGAATAAATCGGGGTTCTGGACAGCAGTAAACAAAAGGCTTTAACTCTCAAACCATAACTCGGATTCAGGTGAACTCAAAGGCTATGGAAACCTGACGAAATAATCTACAACTCTCTAAGAGATCAACACTCCTAATTCGGCCTTGATCTAAATGAAATTCGATGTTCAACAGAGAGCAGAAATCTGATTCTGAACACAGCACTTTTGACGAATCCATAACCGACCTTTACCAAAAACGAAATGAAACAAACAGCGGGGAAGGGAGATGGTACTCTAGGAGATGAGTGAGATGCTGGTCCTTGCTTGGGTCACCAATGGACGACGGCCTCCATGAACTCCCTTGGCTTGGCCGGCATCACCAATGGAGGAGGAAGAAGCTGTAGCACCAATGGAGGAAGGAGAAGCTGCTGCAAGGGAGGAAGGAGATTGGCTTGGGGACAGCAGGGAGGGTGGCGGCTTGGTGTAGGGAGCAGCCAAGGAAAAAAAAGAGTGGCTGCCCTGCCTAGGGTTTAAGGGGTGAGGCGGATGGGCTTTAGGCCAAAGGCGCCTCCCCTCTTGAGCTGCTAGCAGGCCAAAAGATAGGTGCAAACTTGGGCCGGAGGCCCCCCCTAAAACTGAAATTACACTAAAACCACTTTTCCCGATTAACTTCTCTCTAATCGGAACTCGGGGTATTACAGGATGTGGCCTGCCGTTGAGACCATGGGAGGCGACAATGCAGCGGCGGCGCTACGATGGCAGCCATGGTGCGGCATCGCGCACGGGCACCAAGGAGCCGAGGAATGCAGTGATTGGTGCGGTGAAGACTACCGAGGGAGGAAACGTCAGCTTAGCGGCTTGGCAATGGCTGAGCTGAGCGCCGAGGGCATCAGCAGGAGTGGCGCGGTGCTGTGGCCGTTTGTTAATTATCATTCTACTCTACTCTACTCTTTGTTTAGTTTTCAGTTTTCTATTTGGTTCTGCATGTAGTCTATCTGATTTTTGCATGTAGTCTATTCTGAATGTCCTAAGCATTTTTAGCTCTGTTGGTTTTCATTTTGCTGTGGACAGATTCTTCCAGATCATGCTTGTAGTACGGATCCATTCATGTTGAGTTTGTTCCATGAGTTAAGGAAGTAGCAGTTTCAGTTTCAAGTTACAAGCTCAGCGTAGAGTTTCTTTTGTACTGTTCGTCATCTGAAAATACCGAGTGACAACTCAATTCAGTGTGCTCAGTTCTGAATTTTGCTATCCTCTAACTTTTGCGCGTGTGAACTTCAGAACATACTTCTGATTTCCGACCATGGTGTGTCCAAATCTGAGTTGAGCATCGAAGATGACGGCGTCGAGAGCGAACAAGGCAAGGCGGTGTCGACACGACAGCGTGGCGCATGCGGTGGCACCGGGATGATGGACATGGACAAGGAGCAGGACATGGACGAGCATGCTAAGTGGACGAGGACGACTGGCCGAGAGGATGACGCCCGGTGGCGATTTGCACGTCTAGTGCCGGGGTAAAAATCTTTAGTGTTATTTTTGTTACCGCGCTATGATATTAGTCATGCATGTTGCATATTAGTCATGAGCATAGCATCTAGTTATTCATGATTAATTGTAAAAATGATTTAGCAGCTTAAGACCGGCATAATTCTCCGGTTAGGTTGCTTTGATTATGTGATTAAATATTGTGAATGCGAATAATTAGTTTTTTTTGTGGCGGGACATGTGTATTGTTGCTCGGTGGATGTCGGATTATATATATACATTATTGGATTAATTGGATTGGATGATTTATTTAAGCTTGAGCAAATTGATCGGATGTCCTAAGTAATAGCTACATGAGTCTTGTATGCTAGAATTGGGAGAAGGTAGCATTGGATCATTTAATTACGGATGAATGTTTGGATTGCCTTATAATTAGTGGATAAGTCCCATGTGTTGAGTTGATAGAGATGTGTCCTAAATCGAGTTAGTAGATAAATGATTATTAGTTGACCATAGAGACACATGTGTGATTAGATTGGTAGATGTCATGCGCGACTAGTCCGGTGAAATGGATGTAAGTTGATGTATTAGTGAACTATTAAATGTTGGATGTGCAATTAAATTGTAAAGCTCGCTAGGTGTCGGGTGGTCAAATAAACCTCGATCGGTGAAAATTTTAGTGTATGCGAATGTGATTTGTCGAGGCAAGACTAGTAGAGCTAGATGGTTAGAACTAATAAGTATATCAGAGATTGATTGATGGATTTAGTCATGGTCATATGCCCATCGGTCGGTGGATTTCGTATAATTATTGGATAGGTTGTATAGTTGGAAGATCGGAAGTCCGGGCGCTATTTGTTGGATTGACTACCTTGATAATGTCTTAGTGGAGGTTAGTACGGTATTTAGATCAAGATATGAGAATATGATTGGAGAGTGTTATACATGTGGTTGGATTCAACACCGGAGAATCGGTTAAGTTTATGAGTATGAGAAGGTTAGATTTGTCGGTAGATGTTTTCCTTAGGAAATAAATAGAAAAGAAAAGAAAATACATAGACCCCACTTGTCATGGCAGAGGCTAGGTCATCCTACCTATAAAAATTATTTAATGCAGTAGCAAAATCAGAAAAGAATTATTTTGACACGAAAAAGTCTTTTAACCTCAATAATTCATAACTAATTTATATGAACTCCAAATGGGGTGATTCAAATTTTATTGATCTTAAATTTTAATTAACTTTCATACCATGTAAAGCTTATCCCTACCACTGTTCTACAAATTTTCGCGAAACAATTAAATTCAGATGAACAGTAACCGAACCATGATTTTCAGCATTTTCCATAAATCTGATTTTCAAACTATTATAACTCTCTCATATAAACTCCAAATGGAATAATTTTTGTACCTAAATTCATATAAAATCATAATATAGCTATTTTATAAATTTCATGTATTTTGGAGCAATTTGAGTTTTTGGCTATTTCTCGGTGTTTATTCGATATCGCCTTTCTATAGATTCCGAGTTGCCGGGAGTAAGAGAGTATGTAACCGAGAGTGAACAAGTGAACTCCCAGCAAGGCAAGCATCATTTGAACTTTCTTTTGCATCATATTTGATCCCAGTTTTGGTTAAGTTAGTGCAATGATAATTGCTTGCATGCTATTTTGATTATGTAAATATTCTTGTGATGTGTAGTTTAGTTATGTCCTATGCTTGAGGTTAATCTTGAATTATGCCAGTACCTACATGCTTAAGATAGGATGTAATGATTATTGAATATGGGTTGTTTAGTCATGCAAGTCTAGATACGGTAGTTTGATTGCCAGGGCTAACCCGACAATTATGGGATACACACAACCTTCTTTATATACTTTGGTTCAGATCTTCGTATCTGCTTTATGAGTTAAACTTTGTCATTTTTAAATGAGCTTTTGGTCTAGACAAGTCTTGGTCAGTGATGGTGCTTTGTGCACGAGCATTGGGTAAGTGGAAGGACTTGTCTGGACAATTGAGGACCGAACTTTGGTAACGTCGTTGATTCAAGTACACTCGTGCTGCCACACGCGGTATATGGGTGTTGTATGGTTAAGTAGGGGGAGGGTTTTATTGTGTTAAGTCCTTGGTGGTGTAAGGGGCATGGCGACCGTGAAATCCTATGTTCCTTAGGAGCTGATGTAATCCTTTATAGTGTGCAAGGGAGCACCAATTTTACTTGTTTTGATTGCATCGGTATGTCCAATATAACTTGTGAGCCCCCTAGAAAGTGCTATCAGATGCTTGTACTAGGCAAGGAACCATCTCACAAGGGGGACTTCGCTCAATAGGGCTTTCTTGCTGAAAATGATTGTATCCTTATTTACCCGGCCGGCATACCATAGGAAGTGTGCTATTTCAGAGGCCTCTGGAGGCTTACGGGCTAATCAAGTCGTGTGGGTAAAGTAGTACACTCCTGCAGGGTATCAATCTATTCGAATAGCCGTGTCCACGGTTATGGACAACCGCTTGAGTTCGGGAGTTACTATTGTTAGACTTTTAATTAAAATTGTGGTTGAACTTGGTATTCATCATGAACGGGATGTTCATGTGTTTAATACATCAAAGTGGGCTGCCACTTTGGTCTTTGCATGATTCAATTGTTTATTACTGAAATGCTTTACTATATGCTTTACTTCTACTTCAAATCTGATTTTAAAATGGGCACATGAAAAACTAGTATGTGTAGGATGTTATTTGTTGCGTCTCTTTCGCAAAACTAAATCAATATGAGCCATCCTTTGAATGACCCTTATGCATAACTAATTTTATTGGTGTAAGACTTGCGAGTACACTTGTACTCAGCTAGATGTTTGCTGGCCTTTTCAGGTGGGGAAGATTTTGAGTCGACGATCTTGTTAGTGTTGACTTGGGTGACACTAACGAGTAGTGTCTATCATTTAACTCCCATCGGTTGCCGATGGGTGATGGGCATACCACTACTGGTCTTTTGCTTAATTTACTTGCTTCCGCTGCTACTTGATACTTTACTTTGAATTTGGCCGGTCGCTCGTATGTAATAAGCTGTAGACTTTGACTATTATGCAGTATGTCTTTTGATCTCTTATTGTATGCGTTGTATGGATGTAATCAACGTTGGATGAGGGTATGAGTATATTGGTCGTTGATCTTGGGAGCCAATATAAGTCATACCCGTTGTTAATGAATCCCCATTTAACTCACTAAGGGTAGTGCTTGAATCGAAGAGAATCGACAATCATGTAGCGCTCGCAAAGGAGCAGCGCGCATGATCGTTGAGGCTCTAGTATTCGGCTAAGCCCCTCACTTGGATAGAGTTAAATTGGAATTCATTTACCGGAGACCCGTAATTATGTCCCTAAGACATTGTCTAATCTCGGTCTTATGGAGATAATTACCGGGGTCCCCGTAGCGTTGGTATCAGAGCCATACTGAGTGTAGGTTAGAGATAGCATGGGCGTTAAGTCTAGTAAGTCCTTAGTCAAGTTATTTTGAAAATTACTAAACCAATTTCAGAAAGTATAAGTTAGGAATATCTTTTATTCCTCATCCATCTTAGTATCTTTCCTTACCTTATTCTTGTTTTAAATTGCAAAGATTTCTTACCTTGTTGTTCTTGTCCTTAAATGAATCGTCAATATCTGGTCAAAGAAACTCAAGCTGAGGACGTAGACAGATATCTAGCGTTTCTAGAGATATAATGTGAATAGCGAACTTCACATATCAGCCAACCTACTCCATCTATCGACGCGACAGAGCACCAGGGATGGAGGAGTACTTGGCAGTGGTCAATATCTTTGCCAGACGCATGACAGGGAGTATCCCATACAGGTTCCAGGCGCGTGGCACCTCTGTGGCCACCACATTGCAGGAAGCGGCTCGTGTGGCACTGAGCCATCTTCATCATGACTTGATGAAGTTAGCTCAGCTTCCATACTACCACTTTCCTATGCAAGCACGTGGCGCAGAAGTGAACAGTGTTGCCAGGATCCAGTCTGGGAAAGACACTCAAGTGCGACAGCTGGCAAGGTTGATTCACATCATGGATGAGATCCATCATTGTACTATGCATGAGTTATGGGAGGCGCGACATCGTCTCACTATGACTCAAGGGCATCTACAACCCCTATGCAACATGGGGCATGTGGACCGGCATGTGCTTAATGGGGAGAACGATGTCTCTCCATATACGTCTGCACCACCAGAGTACCGTCTTCCTAAGGTAAGAGGGCAAGTAATCAATCTTGGACCAAGACATCAAGCTCGTATGTTCGTAGGTTTCTCTCGTGTCCAGAGCATCGACGAAAGGACGAGAAGACATGCCTTGTTGCGATTTTAGGAATAAAATTAGGGTTTATTCTTAGATTATATACACCCTAATTATATTCATTAGCTTGTAGACGCTGGACTTTGTAGTGTGCTCTTTTGTTTTCTTTTGTTCCGAGTAGTTGCGCTTCGCCTACGAGCAACATGACTCGCAATTATGTCGGAAAACTATATTTGTTTTTCTTGAATCTTGTGTTGACCTTTGAGCCTTAGCACACTCGTTTGGATCTTGATTTTGAATGTTACATGTGTGCATACATGCTAGGATTAAATTGCATACCCGTGGCTCGTTTACTCACCTTGTGCTCATTCCTTTCCTCGCCGCATCTTTTAGGCACCAAAATTTTAAGGGGGGTAGAACATACCTCAAATTATGTGTTAGGCATCTGGATTCTTACACTTTGATCATGCATGTAGATGATATAATGTGTTGGTTGTAAGTTGCTATTTTTGTTTGGTGTGTTTGCCGGTTTGCCTTCGGGCGTTGTATTCCGCAAACATACTAAAACCTAGCCTTACGTTAAAAATAAATTGTGTGATGTCCCTACTGCATTCTTTTTCAATTATTTTGAGTTGGTTCTTGTGTTTTTAAAGCATAAAATCCCTAAATTAAATTAAGGACCTTACCCCTGTTGTTTCCCCTACCTTATCTTTTCCCTCTCATCTCTTGAATGGAAGTCGTATATTAATTAAGAGATTAATAGTGGAACTGGTAAAGAGAAGGATATGATTGAGTAACCGCTATTTTATCTTTGATTATATCCTCTATGTTAGGTTGATGTTGGTGATTTTGCATGGTTAAAGTGATGTTTGATAATCGAGAAATTAGATTATTACTCATTGTTTTCGAATATGATCTTAGAAGAATTAATTTTGGGGATTCAATTGGGGCTTATGGTAGGAGCTACCATAGGAGGTTGCGTTATGAGTATAAATGGAACTATTGTAGTGAAGTGTGAGCTTGCCTGCAAGTGATGTTGGATTTATATCGGAGGAATATGTAGGTACAGCTCATAGAATGCACATGGTAGGTTGAATTAATAACCTTGTGGGTTCACTTGGAGATTTAGATTTTGGATATATCTTAGTCCTTATGTCAATCTTTATGTCAACAAGATTGTGAGTTAGATTTGGGTCTAGCGTGATAAAGTTAGAATTTGAAACTGTAATGATATTATAAATTTTGGTGGATATTTATGTTGATACTTTAGGATTTGTGGAGTTGTATTTGGGTATATGACCGGATTGTAGTACTTCCAGAGATGAAGAATGATTAGATGATTGACGGGTCGTATAGTGGAGGACTATGAGGATTGAATAGAAGTTTATCTTTATGTTGTCCCGAGAATGATATAAATATATTAATTAGGGATGATTAAATGTGGCTGTTAGATTTAGATAAAGCTTGAGGATAATTAGACTATGGAAGACAACACATAATGTTGTTGACTTAAACTAAAAGAATTATCGTGGATAACTTGATCTGGACAAAGTTAGTAACTCAGACTATTTGGATTATAGTTGGATTACAAATTCACCTTGGAGGGATGATCTTTTCGATGATTTGATTTACTTTGAGCAGAGTTGACTATGGATAAAGGAGGTATATCTATAACCTAGGACAATTGTGTTGATTTTGGAGGTCAATTGATCCTAGAGTAGAGATGAGTGGTTTAGACCTTAAGAGATTAATTAGTGTATTTGGTGGATTGGTTATTGCAAGTGGATCGATCATGCTAACAAAAGGATTGAGAAGCAGAATTATAGAGACATTGCTTTAAGGTGCAATTTGATCTTGCATAGATGTACCCTCTTTTAGGGATTGAAATTATTGGGAGAAAGCTTGTTGGAAACAACAAATAACTGATGAATGGTTGATAACATATGTCACTTAGTGCATTGTAGACCTTGAAATACGGTTTTTTTTTTGTGCTTATGAATTGGGAGTTATATTGGAGATACCCTATGATAGAAAATTTATAAAGCAAGTGTAATGGAATACGTGAGCATTATGGTGGTTTTACTTAGGATTATTAGTGTTCCTGAGAATGTGATTGAGATTGGAATTAAACCATGCTTTATGCTGTGAGAAGGGATTGATAGATGTTTGTGCTCACTTATGCATTGTTAAAATTTAGAAGTAAGTCAGTGCCCTTTTTGGAAATGCAACCAAACCTAGGAATTTATGGTGGTTTGGAAGATTGTATCAAACCAAGCGATTTCGGAGGTTAATGTATAAATTGTCGAACAATAGATTGGAGTGTGCTTCCAATAGACTAAATATAATCAGTGGTTTTTTTTTTGATGAAAAACAATTAGAGGATTTCCAAACCAAAATTGTTGAGAAAGTGGTGGTAGTAGATCGAGATCGAGTCGTTCGGTCTTTGAAAAGAAGGTTGGATTTTTAACAAAGTGACTAAGTCTTTCCGCCCCTACCCTTTTTCGTCTGAATCTCGGGGACGAGATTCTTTTTAAGGGGGTAGGTTTGTAACACCCCGATTTTCAGAATCGGGATGTTAATATTTAATTTGGCAATCTATTAAAATTTTAACTATTCTTTTTTAATTTTTCCAGTGTTTAATTAGAATGTTGCTTTTAAAATCAATTTTTTTTTTAAAAAAAAACCGCTTTTAGAAATTAAATTATTTTGTTTTCTTGATTTGCATGTATTTCAAAAATCATGTCGTCATGCACGCATTAGTATCGTCATTTTATTTTTCGGTTTGATCGACCGTGGGCGAAATGCCTGCATGTCCTTTCTTTTCCAGTCATCTCTCCTATTTTTAACCCTGCAAACTCCTTTCGCTTCTCTCCTCCAAATCTCATCCAAAAACTCAAAACCAAGCAATGCATGTCATACCACCGCGATCCTCATTGCACGACCAACCCAATTCTGCAATTCGTTTTTGCATGTATGGCAGTTTGAGCGATTTCGCAAGAGGAGAGGATAAGTAGCAGATAAAACACCTGCGTGTTTATTCTTTCCCTAACTTCTCTCATTGCAATCACTATCAAAAACCAAAAATCATGCAACGCATGTTATATCGTTGCGTAAGCAATTTATTTTCGCAAACGGTTCCCGCATGCAAGGTCATTTGAGCAAGATGGAAAAATGATAGAGAAATACACTATCATGTCCAGCCATCCCCTGCCATTTCATTGCCTAACCTAACAGCCCACACCACATTCCCCATTTTTTTATGCAGCACCACTCCCATCCATTCATTTCTTTACTCTTCCCAAGCACACAACCAACAAAAACTAGAACTTAAAATCATCATAGAGAAAAATATATTACATGGAAAACCCTAGAAATTTTACCACATAATATTCAGTGTGTCCTCTTCCTACCCTAAAAGTTTCGTGAATTTTGGAGTTTGGCAGCTATGCTTAAAATTCACTAAACTCCTTCAAATTGTTCTACAAAATCTGGAAAAATATTGTCCACTCCCAACCGAACTCACCCCACCCCGCCATTTCTTGTCCCCAAGCCTAACACCACCCAATGCATTTCTGTCCACCAACAGAGTCCTCACACAACCACCCCATGCCATCTTTTGTTTATGTATTCACTCATTGCCTCGCTTCCTCCCACAACCCATGCTTTTGATCCCTTGCCCCAACCGAACACAAAGCCACCTTACTACCTCGCCATTTTTCCTAATCAAACACAATGCTACACTGACATTTCTTCTTCTCCCTACTGTCCATTTCCCAATTGGTCTCATGCCCAGCCGAACCCTATCTTCCCCATTTCTTTAACTCCCAGCCGAAGCACCCTCCTCCCCACTGCCATTTTCCGCTATTTTATTTAGTTCCCTGTCACTTTCTTCCTTCTTCTTCCTGCACAACAAAGCCCCTCCTTTCTTTTATGAACACAAACTCAAGCTCCCCACTCTCTCCTCTAAATCACCACCAAGGACCAAGAATCAACCAGTGCATGTCATACCACTGCCACCATGGTCACGAAAGCAACCCATTTCTCCGATTAGATTTCGCATGCATGAGCATTTGTGTGGTTTGTAGGTGAGGAAGGGGAGAATAGAGGTGCTGCCATGCATGCGGTTGGAGCTTAGAGTGGCAGCACTGGGGCCATGCAGGCCGGCGGCTCAACTCGGTGGCCACGGCCAGCACATGCAACGCTCAGCGCGCTGGCTGGGAGCAGCGGCGCGGCGCGACGGTTACTGGCGAGGCTACGGAGGATGTGGCCTGCCGTTGAGACCATGGCAGGCGACAATGCAGCGGCGGCGCTACGATGGCAGCCACGGTGCGGCATCGCGCACGGGCACCAAGGAGCCGAGGAATGCAGTGATTGGTGCAGTGAAGACTACCGAGGGAGGAAACGTCAGCTTAGCGGCTTGGCAATGGCTGAGCTGAGCGCCGAGGGCGTCAGCAGGAGTGGCGCGGTGCTGTGGCCGTTTGTTAACTATCATTCTACTCTACTCTACTCTTTGTTTAGTTTTCAGTTTTCTATTTGGTTCTGCATGTAGTCTATCTGATTTTTGCATGTAGTCTATTCTGAATGTCCTAAGCATTTTTAGCTATGTTGGTTTTCATTTTGCTGTGGACAGATTCTTCCAGATCATGCTTGTAGTATGGATCCATTCATGTTGAGTTTGTTCCATGAGTTAAGGAAGTAGCAGTTTCAGTTTCTAGTTACAAGTTCAGCGTAGAGTTTCTTTTGTACTGTTCGTCATCTGAAAATACCGAGTGACAACTCAATTCAGTGTGCTCAGTTCTGAATTTTGCTATCCTCTAACTTTTGCGCGTGTGAACTTCAGAACATACTTCTGATTTCCGACCATGGTGTGTCCAAATCTGAGTTGAGCATCGAAGATGACGGCATCGAGAGCGAACAAGGCAAGGCGGTGTCGACACGACAGCGTGGCGCATGCGGTGGCACCGGGATGATGGACATGGACAAGGAGCAGGACGTGGACGAGCATGCTAAGTGGACGAGGACGACTGGCCGAGAGGATGACGCCCGGTGGCGATTTGCACGTCTAGTGCCGGGGTAAAAATCTTTAGTGTTATTTTTGTTACCGCGCTATGATATTAGTCATGCATGTTGCATATTAGTCATGAGCATAGCATCTAGTTTTTCATGATTAATTGTAAAAATGATTTAGCAGCTTAAGACCGGCATAATTCTCCGGTTAGGTTGTATCGGTGCGAAGGCGTGATTATGTGATTAAATATTGTGAATGCGAATAATTAGTTTTTTTTGTGGCGGGACATGTGTATTGTTGCTCGGTGGATGTCGGATTATATATATACATTATTGGATTAATTGGATCGGATGATTTATTTAAGCTTGAGCAAATTGATCGGATGTCCTAAGTAATAGCTACATGAGTCTTGTATGCTAGAATTGGGAGAAGGTAGCATTGGATCATTTAATTACGGATGAATGTTTGGATTGCCTTATAATTAGTGGATAAGTCCCATGTGTTGAGTTGATAGAGATGTGTCCTAAATCGAGTTAGTAGATAAATGATTATTAGTTGATCATAGAGACACATGTGTGATTAGATTGGTAGATGTCATGCGCGACTAGTCCGGTGAAATGGATGTAAGTTGATGTATTAGTGAACTATTAAATGTTGGATGTGCAATTAAATTGTAAAGCTCGCTAGGTGTCGGGTGGTCAAATAAACCTCGATCGGTGAAAATTTTAGTGTATGCGAATGTGATTTGTCGAGGCAAGACTAGTAGAGCTAGATGGTTAGAACTAATAAGTATATCAGAGATTGATTGATGGATTTAGTCATGGTCATATGCCCATCGGTCGGTGGATTTCGTATAATTATTGGATAGGTTGTATAGTTGGAAGATCGGAAGTCCGGGCGCTATTTGTTGGATTGACTACCTTGATAATGTCTTAGTGGAGGTTAGTACGGTATTTAGATCAAGATATGAGAATATGATTGGAGAGTGTTATACATGTGGTTGGATTCAACACCGGAGAATCGGTTAAGTATATGAGTATGAGAAGGTTAGATTTGTCGATAGATGTTTTCCTTAGGAAATAAATAGAATAGAAAAGAAAATACATAGACCCCACTTGTCATGGCAGAGGCTAGGTCATCCTACCTATAAAAATTATTTAATGCAGTAGCAAAATCAGAAAAGAATTATTTTTACACGAAAAAGTCTTTTAACTTCAATAATTCATAACTAATTTATATGAACTCCAAATGGGGTGATTCAAATTTTATTGATCTTAAATTTTAATTAACTTTCATACCATGTAAAGCTTATCCCTACCACTGTTCTACAAATTTTCGCGAAACAATTAAATTCAGATGAACAGTAACCGAACCATGATTTTCAGCATTTTCCATAAATCTGATTTTCAAACTATTATAACTCTCTCATATAAACTCCAAATGGAATAATTTTTGTACCTAAATTCATCTAAAATCATAATATAGCTACTTTATAAATTTCATGTATTTTGGAGCAATTTGAGTTTTTGGCTATTTCTCGGTGTTTATTCGATATCGCCTTTCTATAGATTCCGAGTTGCCGGGAGTAAGAGAGTATGTAACCGAGAGTGAACAAGTGAACTCCCAGCAAGGCAAGCATCATTTGAACTTTCTTTTGCATCATATTTGATCCCAGTTTTGGTTAAGTTAGTGCAATGATAATTGCTTGCATGCTATTTTGATTATGTAAATATTCTTGTGATGAGTAGTTTAGTTATGTCCTATGCTTGAGGTTAATCTTGAATTATGCCAGTACCTACATGCTTAAGATAGGATGTAATGATTATTGAATATGGGTTGCTTAGTCATGCAAGTCTAGATACGGTAGTTTGATTGCCGGGGCTAACCCGACAATTATGGGATACACACAACCTTCTTTATATACTTTGGTTCAGATCTTCGTATCTGCTTTATGAGTTAAACTTTGTCATTTTTAAATGAGCTTTTGGTCTGGACAAGTGTTGGTTAGTGATGGTGCTTTGTGCACGAGCATTGGGCAAGTGGAAGGACTTGTCCGGACAATTGAGGACCGAACTTTGTAACGTCGTTGATTCAAGTACACTCGTCTTTGCCACACGTGGTATATGGGTGTTGTATGATTAAGTAGGGGAGGTTTTATTGTATTAAGTCCTTGGTGGTGTAAGGGGCATAGCGACAGTAAAATCCTATGTTCCTTAGGAGCCGATGTAATCCTTTATAGTGTGCAAGGGAGCACCAATTTTACTTATTTTGATTGCATCGGTATGTCCAATATAACTTGTGAGCCCCCTAGAAAGTGCTATCAGATGCTTGTACTAGACAAGGAACTATCTCACAAGGGGGATTTAACTCAATAGGGCTTTCTTGCTGAAAATGACTGTATCTTGATTTACCAGCCCAAGATACCATAGGAAGTGTGCTATTTCAGAGGCCTCTAGAGGCTTACGGGCTAATCAAGTCGTGTGGGTAAAGTAGTACACCCCTGCAGGGTATCAATCTATTCGAATAGCCGTGTCCACGGTTATGGACAACCGCTTGAGTTCGGGAGTTACTATTGTTAGACTTTTAATTAAAATTGTGGTTGAACTTGGTATTCATCATGAACGGGATGTTCATGTGTTTAATACATCAAAGTGGGCTGCCACTTTGGTCTTTGCATGATTCAATTGTTTATTACTGAAATGCTTTACTATATGCTTTACTTCTACTTCAAATCTGATTTTAAAATGGGCACATGAAAAACTAGTATGTGTAGGATGTTATTTGTTGCGTCTCTTTCGCAAAACTAAACCAATATGAGCCATCCTTTGAATGACCCTTATGCATAACTAATTTTATTTGTGTAAGACTTGCGAGTACACTTGTACTCAGCCAGATGTTTGCTGGCCTTTTCAGGTGGGGAAGATTTTGAGTCTGACGATCTTGTTAGTGTTGACTTGGGTGACACTAACGAGTAGTGTGCTATCATTTAACTCCCAGTCGGTTGCCGATGGGTGATGGGCATACCACTACTGGTCTTTTGCTTAATTTACTTGCTTCCGCTGCTACTTGATACTTTACTTTGAATTTGGCCGGTCGCCCGTATGTAATAAGCTGTAGACTTTGACTATTATGCAGTATGTCTTTTGATCTCTTGTTGTATGCGTTGTATGGATGTAATCAACGTTGGATGAGGGTATGAGTATATTGGTCGTTGATCTTGGGAGCCAATATAAGTCATACCCGTTGTTAATGAATCCTCATTTAACTCACTAAGGGTAGTGCTTCGAATCGAAAGAGAATCGACAATCATGTAGCGCTCGCAAAGGAGCAGCGCGCATGATCGTTGAGGCTCTAGTATTCGGCTAAGCCCCTCACTTGGATAGAGTTAAATTGGAATTCATTTACCGGAGACCCGTAATTATGTCCCTAAGACATTGTCTAATCTCGGTCTTATGGAGATAATTACCGGGGTCCCCACATCTCGGGGCTACGGAGATCTGCGACATCCGTGCCTGAGGGTTCTTGCGCTGTTGCGGTGCGGGGAGGATGGAGGTCGCTTTGTTAGGGTTTTTGGGAGGCTGGGATGGCGGGGTTGCAAGATGCGTCTGCCAGCTTTGTAGGGATTTGGTTCTGGATTACGGAATAGAGCATATACTGATTAATTGAAGATCATTGATTCATTGTTATTCTACAGCCCCAACAAGATGCATGTGTAAGCCGTAGCTTTCAAAATTCTGCTGCTCTTGGTATGGACTGTTACAGGCTAGCTTTGCTTTTGGGGTGAGAATTTAGCCAGAAAGGTTCCAGGATTTTGCAAAATGGGTCTTTTCTTTCCTAGGGTTCGTTTTGCTTTGGATTAGATAAATGGCCACTGATTAATTCTTCATGTTGGTAAGTGCCTAAACGATTTATTGTGACATGTTCCAGGATTTTGCGGGCTGGGTCTTTTCTTTCCTAGGGTTAGTTTTGCTTTGGGTTAGATAAATGGCCACTGATTAATTCGTGATGTTGGTATGTGCCTAGACTATGCCATTTAGACACTCTAAACTGCTTGCTTGATTTGGGTGCCAGCTGAAAACTTGCAACACCATTTCGAGGCTGGTTTCCCAGATAACTATAGGGAATCCATCACATACGCAAGGGAGATAGTAGAATACTGCTGCCACAAAGCTCTTCATGAAGTAACTACAGGTCCAGCCTATTTTGCTGATAAGAATCTTCGGCATTTAATTTTTGATCTGGTGCTTGCATGGGAAAACCCAGGTGCTGAGGATGAATTACTAGAAAATGTGAGAAATCTTTGCTACTGCGGTTATTTGTGAAATGCCATTTTTTCCCTTCCTTTTTATAAAAATGGTTGTCTTTTAACCCTAAAAAAAAGCTGCCACATCTGAATTAGCATATTAATTTTCTGAACAGAGATTTCGCAATCTGTTGCTACTTTATTTTACGATATTCATCATTCTTTCTAATTACGTTGTGATGGTCAGGACTCCACCTTGTGTGATCTCATGAAGATTGAAGATGAGGATAAGGGATCGATTTTTTTTTCATATTCCATAAGGTTGGTTGTGCAGGGAGTTTATGTCATTGATTCTAGAAGGTCTTGGATATGAAAGGTATTCGCTTCTCAAGTACAATTTTTCTTCCACTAAATTCAGTAATGTGAAACATTGTTGACAGCATCCATCGTCCCATAGATTCGTAACCCATATCTTAATATTTATGTTGTTAATTCAAATTACCTCACTTTGATATCTACCCAATCTACGATAGATGACTCTCATAAAACTGGAAAGCTTATGTGTTCTTACCTTTACCTCAACTCCTCCGTTGTCTCAGCGACAGAGGTTGTTTTCTCACTGAATTTGCATGCCGTTTCAGGGATGCCATGATAGATCATTCGGTTGTCTTTAGGATGCTTTTTGGAGCTGGCTATTTTCAATATGTTACACACCTAAATCTGAACTCAAAGGAATTGGTTATTAACTGCATGTTCAGAATCCGGTAAGTGCATTTATAGAATTACTTACCTAATGTTCATTATACCTACATACTGCTGATTTATACATGTTGTATGTTCAAAGTATTTACACAAGTTTTCCTTTTATGGAACTAAAGAAGCTTTATAGAGGAATATAAATAGTTTGTTCTCATATAGAATAGAAAACTAATCGCTTCAGACTTCTCGATGATTATTTTTATGAAACCTTTTTTTATCAATGTGGTTTGCTGAAAAGAGCCGCTACACAAAATGTACACTTCTAGCTCGATAGATAAATGTCTCCTTTACCCCTATTTTAAATCTGCTCTTCTACTGATCTACTAGCAACATTACAAAGCTATGCACATCAACAGTCATCTACGCCACCAGAGCACCAGCAGCACCAAATAACTACCCTAGAGGTAACACTCACTCTGTTCTATTCCTGATCTAAGATTAGTCTACACCACAGATTCATACAAGATAACTAAAGTACTAGCTAGCAAATAGGCTATATATTACACGCTGCCATATAGTCATCTTTATACACACTTCATTACGATGACTTTTGTGTCTGTCGGATATTAGAGATACATTACCAATTCCATTCGATAATTCATTTAACTCTCTTATACGTCCTTCTATAGCCGATCACACAATATTACATGACCTTTTATGCCGCTGTCTACTTCCTGCAACGTACCAACATATCTACCTCTATATCCCTTTTACTAATCACCTGTCAAAAAAAAAGCTGTTTCTATTTCTTCGCACATTTTTTTCAATCGCTATGCACTTAGACCTTACTTCAACATTTAAATGTCCCTATTTGCTTCACAGTTATTTTTATTACTTACCTGCTTTTGATTCAAACATCCCAGTCACATTTAAGATGCTCCTCTTCATTTTCTTACTAACTGGTCTTACAACTTTTACTCTTCAACACTACACAAGATTGCCGCTGCTCATCCCCAGACAACACCGCTTTCATCAAACAAACCGCCAACAACAAAGATCACTCTCTAAAGGTATTTTGATTTGTCTCGGTTACATTTCAGTTGAACAGATCCAACGTAAATTTCTTACTGACAGCCTTCTGCTATCTGTTAAAACATTATTGCTTTTTACTCGATACAGCAGCGGAAACTGCCCCCCATCACATCCTGTTCGCAAGAATCTGTTTCCCGATTAAGCAGCTACTTTCCATGGACACAGAGGTATGGTTAAAAAAAAGGGTTTGCTACATAGCACTTACCTAAATTAACAGTGTCTTCAAATTTCTAGCTAGTATCTATTATGCATACTATTCTTTACCTGTAAAAGAACATACTTACAGGAGCACCTACATGCACTTATTCACTAAATGCTTAAAGTACCTGAAAACATCAACTATTTTATGCTACGTCTACTCAGTGTACGTACTTGATTACAACTATCCAGTGTGCTGTTACCTTCTAACTTACATGCATAGAAAAAAAAGAAACACTCCAACAAAAAAAAAAGAATTCTTCACCATCTATGTACGTCTGTCGTACATTCGTGAACATTACAGCCTTTTACATATTTGCTTACAACCCATTATCATTGCAGCTTTAGCTCTTTAGAAATTCCTATTATGTCTCACCTATTTAAATTCACAGCTTCAGAAAAAAAAACCAGTCCGGAGGAAATGCTTCCTCACCTTATGAAACTTACCATTGTCAACTGGATTACATACTCTGTCAGGAGTTCCATAAATAAGCTTCTTATGCTATGTCAAAGGTTTTGCAAATTTACTACTTTATTTCGATCACCATTATGTTCGATCATATTTGCTTACATAGATCTGCATCGCGTCCTACCCACTCTACACGGGATACACCTACAAGAAAACATGGTATCTACAAAAAAGGCCGTTGAATGACCAAATCGCTCTGCAGATCAGCACAAAATCAGGTATATTACGCTGCCGATCCCCAACAACAAAACGAAAAGATGAAATACGCTTTATTCTAACTGCCTGCTGCTCTATACAGACTCTACAGAACCCGTTTCCAATCATCGCAACGATCACTGCATCCCCAGGAACAAAAGATTTCTTTCGTGCGCAACTTTTAGCTGCTAACTATCTATCGGTGTTATACAGTCCATCGACCCTCTACCCTTTGCTGTTACTCCTTTCGCAGTCTCTTTTGTAAACGTTCCCAACTATGTCCGCAAACACTACCCCCTTCGTTTATGCACTCTAAGCTGCTCTTAACTCTTTATATGATATGCTACAAATAACTACCGTGTTATTTACTTCCTGAGCTATTCGGTTCCTCTATATAAAGCCATCGAGCAGTATACCATCCGATGACGACATGTGAGCGGTGGCGCCGGTGTCGAGTACCCAATTGTTGGCGCCCTGAAGCGCCATTTGGTTCAGGGCGGTGACGAGACCGGACTGATCCCATCCGCCGGCGCCTGGCTGCGGTACGGCCGGCGGCGAGGCCGGCGTGGCGCCGAACTGGGTGGGCGCAAAAGCGGTGTGCGCCTGCGGGTGCGCGCCCAGGATGCCGGGCTGTGATGGACGCCACGGCTGCTGCGGCGCGCCCTGCGGGGGTCGCCACTGCTGCTGCATCGCGCCCCACGGAGTGAAGCACATCCAGGGGCCGGCCGGCGGGGTGCCGCCGCGGTTGCCGCCGCCGCCCTGGTAGTTGCCGCCGCGGCCGCCTTTCTTCCGATTGCGGTTGCCCTGTCCGTGACCGCCGCCGCCGCCTTGGCGGCCGGCCTGACCGCCGCTGCTGGAGAAGCCGCTACCGTGGCCGTGACCGCCGCCGGTGCCGTGGCCGTAGCCGGCGGCGTGGCATGCCGCCCCGCAGGGCGAGGTGCCGGCGTGAAGCGCAGTCTCGGTGACGACCTTGGCTTCGTTGGCGAGACGGAGTTCCTTCAGAACCAGCTTCTCGCGGGCGGTGGCGAAGTTGGGCAGCGGATCGGAGTCGGCGATGTTGTCGGAGGTGCTGGAGAAGCGCGGGTTGAGGCCGCGCAGCAGGTTGAGGACGAGCTGCGAGTCGAGGACGGCGTAGCCAACGTCACGCAACGCGTCGGCGGTGGCCTTCATCTTCTGGCAGTACTCGTCAATGGAGAGAGTACCCTGCGCCATGGAGTGGAACTCGTGGCTGAGGAAGACGGCGCGGGAAGCCTTGTTCGCCTGAAAGAGGGCTTCGATGGCGACCCAAAGCTGGCGGGCAGTCTGGTCAGGCGCGAGGGCGAGGCCAAGGACGTCGTCCGCGACGGAGCCGAGTAGCCAGCTGTGGACGCAGGAGTCGGCGATCGCCCACTGAGCATCGTGTGGGCGTGCCGCGGTGGAGCCGTCGACGTGCGAGCGGAGCCCGAACTTGCCGCACAGGGAGAGGAAGAACGAGGACCAGCGGTTGAAGTTGGGACGCTTCAACTCCAGGGTCACCGGGACGTGCGACTTGACGGCGATCGTCGCGTAGGGGGCGACGAAGATGGGCGGCGCGACGTCTGATCCGGTGGAGGCCATGGTAGCACTGGATGACGAGGAGGACGTCGCCATGGCGTGGAGGTGGCGCCGGTGGGTGGGGAGGCAGCCGGCCGGGAGAGGAGGCGGCCGGTGGCGGGGCCGAGGAGGAGGTGGCGCCGGTGGGGTGACGGTGGGAGGCGGGGATGGAGGTGGCGCGGTGGGGAGGAGGGTGCGGCCGGTGGCGGGGAGGGGTGCGGCCGGTGGGGAAGCGGTGAGGAGGTGGCGCGATGGGGGTGCCGGTGTGGGGAGGCAGGGGAGGAGGTGGCACCGGTGGGGAGGAGGGTGCGGCCGGTGGCGAGGCAGCCGGCCGGGAGAGGGAGGGGCGGCCGGTGGCGGGGCCGGGAAGAGGATGCGGCCGGAGGGGGGAAGCAGCCGGCCGGGTGGGGAGGGGGAAGGGGGCGACCGGGTGGGGGAAGGCGCCGATGGCCGGGTGGGGAAGGGGCGGCGCCGGTAGAGGGACCGGCCGGGAGGGGGGCGGCTGTGGGGAGAGGTAGGGTTTGGGGGGGGGTTTGGCAGCTGTGGGGGGTGGGCTAGGGTTTGGCCCAGAGTCGCTCTGATACCATGTAGAATTAGATTGGGAGAATCACCACACTCAGGTATGAGGGGTGCCTTTCATATATATAGCCATGTACAGGTACAGGGGTATAAAGGTAATAATCCTAATAGATAGTTTGATATACTTCGGTCTTAAGTAGCACCTTGATATGCTACAAATAACTACCGTGTTATTTACTTCCTGAGCTATTCGGTTCCTCTATATAAAGCCATCGATAGTTTGATATACTTCGGTCTTAAGTAGCACCTTGGTATGCTACAAATAACTACCGTGTTATTTACTTCCTGAGCTATTCGGTTCCTCTATATAAAGCCATCGATAGTTTGATATACTTCGGTCTTAAGTAGCACCTTGATATGCTACAAATAACTACCGTGTTATTTACTTCCTGAGCTATTCGGTTCCTCTATATAAAGCCATCGATAGTTTGATATACTTCGGTCTTAAGTAGCACCTGCTTCGAACGGAACTCCGTTATCATGTCACATAATACTCGGGAACAGTCTTTAGCAAACTAAGCTTGAAAAAAAAAACACAAAAACATTCATGCCCGTGCCAAATGGCACTGGTGATCTTCTAGTATATATGAAGCATGCAGCTTTAGCTAGTTATTATCTCACTTTTACTGTTTAAGCATGCATGCAAAGCAATCTTGCACTGCTTGTTAATGTCTGGCACTAGCAGCCGCATGCATGCCTACCATGCAAAGTTGCACTACTAGATTAATTGCTAGCACTAGTTGTTGCACGCATACATAGCAACGTGCCAAAATAGCTAACTACTAATGCCAACCGAGGCTTGCAGATCCCATTAAAATAATTCTAGCAGTGCACCATTAAATAATCAACTACTAACGCAACACTATTAGTCAATTGCTAGCACTAGCAGCCGCAAAAGAAAGATCGCAACAAACCTGACGTTTCACGCACGCAGCAGATGTGCACACGCAGCAGGCGCCGAGACGGCAGATGACGGCCAGCACGCACACGCGTATGCGGGCAGGCGCATCCACTTGGCAGTTGACCAGCTACACGTCCTTGCACTCGAATGCCACCAACCAGAACAGCAGCCAAGGCAGCATCGGCTAGCGCGTGGAAACGGCAAACACTGGCGATGGTGTTTTCGGGAGATGTGGCGACTGCGCTGGCGGCGCCTGCGAAAGGACTGCTAGGGTTTCTAGAACTCCTCTCCTCTCATGATTCTTTTATCTCGGTATGAACTAACTCCTCTCTAAAACTCTAAAATATTATATTTTTTTACGTATCCCGTTTTATCTAATGATGTTCGGGTTCTCAAGAGGGTTATTTTCATGATATTACATTCTACCCCCTTAACAGAATTCAACCTCGAATTCTACTAACAATTCTACTCGAGGGACAACCACAACAGAAATTAATCAACAAACCACACGTACCCGACGTGAACAACTTTTAAAATTGTTCGCGCATGCGAGACTCCAACTCCCAAGTCGCCACTCTCTTGGACTGATGCGTCCACAACACCTTGACGTATTCTAACATCTTGTGCATCAACACTCACTCTGACCTCTCCAGAATACGCACCGGACGTGACTCAATTGTGATGTCTTGCTCAATAGTCAGTGGCTCTAACGAAATCTCATGCTTTGGATCTCTCAAAAACTTTCTCAGCATCGAGATATGAAACACATTGTGAATCCCCCGCATGGACTCAGGAAGGTCGAAGCGTAAGCCCACTTCCCAATTCTTGCAATAATCGGGAATGGTCCA
This sequence comes from Ampelocalamus luodianensis, assembly GCA_036346255.1. Lineage (NCBI taxonomy): Eukaryota > Viridiplantae > Streptophyta > Magnoliopsida > Poales > Poaceae > Ampelocalamus > Ampelocalamus luodianensis. The sequence continues at coordinate 58,266,278 of CM070622.1, read as the reverse complement.
ACGTACCTCGGGCTAAGCTTCCCTTTGGTACCAAACCGGACATTGCCTTTGGTGGGAGACACTCTCAAGAGCACCTGATCACCCACCGCAAACTCCAAGTCACACCTCCTTACATCTGCATAGCTTTTTTGTCTGCTCTGAGCTGCTAGCAGATTCTGCCTCACCATGGCCACGTGCTCAACGGTCTTCTAAATCCAGTCCGAACCTAAAACTGCCTTCTCACCCACTGTATTCCAACAAAGTGGCGATCTGCACTTCCGCCCATACAGAACCTCGAATGGCGCAGCTCTAATACTGGAATGGCAACTATTATTATAAGCAAACTCTGCAAGTGGCAACTGATCCTTCCAACTACCCTTCCAAGACAGAACGTATGTCCACAACTGTAAAACCCCAGATGCATTCAAAAGAGTATTCGAGAGGGAATATTTAAATTAGGGAGAATGACCAAATAGAAAAGAGTTTAATAGAGTATTAGATCGGGGTTTTCTGCAAAGCTAAGCCAACCTGGGCCAGGGCTTTAGGCCCATTTGTATTCAGCCCAAAGGTGGAGGTGGAGGTGGCCGGCCATAGGGGGGCAAACCCTAGCCGCCATGCCCCTAGTCCCCCTCTCCCATTGTGGCCGCACCCCTCACCCCCTAGGCCACCACCTCCTAGTTCTTGTGCCTCCTCCCTAGTGATCCCCTCCTGCTGTCGGCGAAAGACTTCGCTCCCCGCTGCTGGCCATGTTGGAGGATCATGTGGTGTTCATCGCGTTTGACAATAGGTTCTTCAAGGGTAATCCCGATCCCCATTCTTTTGGTGGTGTATTGGATTAATTTGGCGACGTCAGTAATATATCTATTTAGGACAATCATTAATGGCAGACATTTTTGAGGAATTTAAGTGCGGATTCTTGTAACATCCCAATTTTCTGAGGTTAAAAAAATCATTTAAACAGTTAGTAGGGAAAAAGTCACCATTTGGATTTATTTGAATTTAAATTCAAAAGCTTAATATTGGACTTTACAATCAAAAACATTTAATGTGAATAATTTCAACTTGAACAATAGTCAAAACTATTTTATTTGGGTTCTATGTGCTCAGATATATTTTCTAGATTTTTTCTGAGTTCATTTGCTATTTTCTATTGCTTATTTGAATTTCTGGTATTTTCTAAAATAGAAAAGCTATTTAAAATCTCAGAAATCCTCTAGGCCGAATTCCCCAAAACCCCAGCCCGTTCTCTCTCTTTCCGACCCAACTCCCGCGCGCGGCCCAGCTCGCCCACGCGCGCGCCCCTCCCCGCTGACAGGTGAACCCCACCTGTCAGTCTCTCCGCCTCATCTCTCTTTCCTCCCGAACGCCCCACTCGTTCTCCACCGTGCGATAAAAAATGGACGGCTGGATGCACGTGTTGTAATCGGAGGTTCCGATCGTCCCTTTTTATTGTGAACCGTTCAATCAAGGTTTATCGGCCAGATCTTATTGGAGCCGTGTGCACTCGCGCCTCCGTGCCGCTGACGTGTGGACCCCACATGTCAGGTCTTCGTCTCCGAGTCGGCTTCGTCTCCGCGACGCGCCCGCCTCCATCCGCCATTGCCGCCTTCTAGAAGCCGTCCGACAACGGGACTTTTCTAACTAAAACCTTCCCGGTTTGTTCACCAAACTCTATCTCCTTCCTTCTCGCACCCGTATCTACCCTCAATCGGGATCAAAACAAACTCTATCTCTGTTTTCGTTCAAGACCGAGAATATCCCAAATTGGGGATTTCTTATCTCGTGCCGCCCTGGCCCTATAAAAGGAACCCCCGGGTTCGCCCTCTCGACCACAACTCAGAGCTGTCACCCACCTCACCGTGGGAACCCTAGCGCCGCCGCAATCGGAGTTTTAGGGTTTTCCACCGCCAATCGTTTTCTCTGCGTTGTGCCGCCATCGACGTCGCTCTGCCCTCGTGGTCTGCACCGTCAGGTTCGCCGTCATCAGGGCTACCTCCAGGAGCCTTCGCCGTCGTTGGAACCTCGCCGAAACCCCCGTCCGAGAAAACCCGAAGCAGCTCCGCCGCTCAACCCTCGCCGCCGGCCGTCTCCGTTGACCTTGACCACCCGGAGTTGCACCCAGAGGTTCGCAATAGCGCCCTCTACACGCCGGTACCACTCACCGCCGGTGGATCGCCGCCGTTCGCCGGTGGATCGCCGGTTCCCGAGTGCCGCCGCCTGCCGAGCTGACGTGGTCGTCCACGTCGGCCGCCACCTCAGCAGCTGCGCCTGCATGTCATCCCGCGTGGCGCTGCGTCAGCATCCTCGTCAGTGCCACGTGGTAGTCCACCCCGCCCCAAAACCTGAGGCTCAATAGATCTAGTCTACCGTGAGCCGTGTCTCTGACATGTGGGTCCCACATGTCAGAACTTTCTTTTATTTCTTTAATTTCTGAAATTCCTTGCTGATGTCAGCATTGCGTAATAATCTGATTTTTCTTCAGAGAAATAATTCGGAAATTCCAGAAAATCCAAATTAGGGTTTCTTTTAGATTTAAAACTTCGAGAGGCTATAACTTTTGCATCCTAACTCCGATTGATCCCATTCAAATTTCTAAATTTATCTAAATTCGAGCTCTATTTATCTGAGATTTTTATTTAATTTTTGGATCTTGTTTTGCCTCTGTTATTTATTTGTATTTTTTATTTATTTCGTTTGCGAGTAGACGTCTATTCGTCGGGGATTTTCGTTGAAGAAGGAGCACCCCAAGATCAAGACCATTACATAGACCTTTTCCAAGGAAAGTCATACCTTTGATCATCTTGAACCCAGTTTTCAAATTACTCTGTGTTAAAGTATTGCATTCTACTTTAATTATTTACTTAAATGCTTAGGGCATAGTTATTATCCAAATTGTTATCACACCTTGGCCTTGTATGTCATAATTCCTTGTCACCTTAGATTGGTTACTAGTTGGTAATATTATAACACCAACATGGGTTGGTTAGATGCGAGTACAATTGCTTAGCCATGCTACGAGTCTCACATCTCATGTAAGTTGCAATTATCAAATGTGACTAAGTGATTATGGAACTTTGTGTAAAACTGTGTGCTATGTGTTATTACTTCGTGATGGCATGTGTTGCACTAAAACCAACTAGGTGGTAAAGGATTTGGACTGGGGAAAGTGGTGGAAACTGTGTGATATGGTGGACTTTGTGATGGGAATGATAATCTTTGTGATCTAGTTAGAACATGGAAGTCTTGCCTTGGTCAATTAAGGACTTAACTTTGTGCGCCATTGAACTGAGCCTTCTTTAAGCGACCACATGCCTGGTATGGGACGGGCCTAACTTAGTAGGTTATGGATTCTTGGCATTGATTACTCAGGTGGTAGGTTAGACTATGGGTGGAGGTGTGTACTACAAGGTAGTCGCATCATGGGGCGGTTCGCCGTGTCCCTGTCCAGCGGTGTGTGTTATGCCAAAGTGCTTCGTTTGGGTTGGCATAGCGGTTTGTAAGCACATCGGGAGTGTCAATGTTGAGATGAAGTTTCTGAACCGTTTTGTTATGATTAGTGTTTGCTACACTAGTTGTATCTTGTGGGTAAAGTGTACAACCTTTGCAGAGTGTTAAATCAATTTATTCGAATAGCTGCGTCCGCGGTCATGGACATGCTTGGGGATTTCACACGAGGAGTAGTTTTCATAAAATGTTGGGATGGGAGCTATGTGATGTAACATCCCAAATTTTGGCTTGTGTTTCAAATGTAAGAAATTGAGGGTAAATTAAAACTTTTCCTTCATCCTTGTACTCTTGAAACTTTTCTGAAATTCTTGTAAAGGAATTTTGGGAAATTCAAAATCAAAAGCCTCATTTATCAAGTCAACAACCTCCTTGGTGAAATCTGGTTTCAAACCCTTGGAAATAATTTTTCCCTGGTTCCAGGGTTGCTTGGTAACACCTCTGAATTATTTCATAATTTTTGGAAATTATTTGAAATATTTTAGAGGCAAGTCAAACCTTGGTCAAACCACTGAAATCACCTTCTGGAATTTCTTGAGAAAATTTCAGTGCACAAAAATCTCTGGCAATTTTATGGAAGGTTAATCATTAAGTCTGGAAGCCCGAGTTAAAATTTCATAAATTTTGGAGTTGATTTGATGCCTCAATTAAATTCCCAAAAGTTTCAGCTCAAAAATCAAATTCTAATGGGTTTGCACTGTTCATTGGACTCGAGTCAGGCTCGGGCTCGAGTCACTTGACTCGACCGAGCCAACTAATCGCACCCGGCGCGGTCGAGCGGGCGCGCGCGTCGTCGACCGTTGGATCTCCATCGAACGGCTCTCATTCGTGTAGGCATTCGGACAACTCCGGTTGCCATGTGATTCTCAGCCGTTGGATTCTGATCCAACCGTCACGAGACCGTACCGGTTCACTTCAGTCTTTACAATTAGCGATCGCATCGTGGCCGTTCAAATCTCATCCGGCGGCCAGCATCTAATGGGGTTGGGCTCAACCCACTAAAACACGTTGGGCTCGAGCCGCTTTGTGCCGCTGACTGGTGGGCCCGCTCGCGTCGCTGGTCATCTTCCTCCTTCCGCCGCGCGCGTGCGTGCCTGTACGCCATGGCAGTGAGAGGGAGGGGGTGCCTTGTCACCTCCTTGAGCCCTTTAAACGGCTCCCTCTGCAGCGCATTAATTGCCCGTCGTGCGGCCGCCCCCGAAGTCGTCGAACTTACGCGCCCGTCGCTCGCAGCGAAGCGCGCATTCTTGTGGACGAAGTCCACCCATGGGCATGTGCTTGCTACTCTTTCGTCCCTCGGCTACTTAAGCCCTCAAGACCTTGGTAGCTTTCTTTACACCCCTTGAGCTCGGCTTGCACTCTCTTTGCTTGCTTGAGCCCAAATCTCAGAACCCTTTCTACGCCATTGTTGAGTGGAGCTCCTCGGTGCAACCCGCGCTCGGTGGCTTTTCTTCCCTTCTTTTTGCTTGGTTTGTGTCCCTTACTTCTTGGAGCAAAACCCTAACTAATTGTAGTTGCTTTTCACAGAGCGGCTCAATTTTGGGAATTGTTCTTTCGGCCGTGAGCACCCCTTCTTCCTCCTCGCCGGAAGGAGCTCCTTTTCTAATTCCTTGCTCTTGTGGCATCTCCGAGTGTTGGGAAGATGTTGTGATGACCCGGTCTCCCCATTTTGCTCGGGCCGTCGTCTCCACTTTTTCTTCTTCGGTCCGCGCGCGCTCTGCCGTCGCCGGGCTGCTCCGACCCCTCGGCACCTCCCTACCCTCGGTACCCTTCTAGTAGCCCCTAGAAGCTTTGGCACTCATTGAAATGGTTCGTTGCGGGCTTTGGTCATTATGCCTTTGGCCGTTTTGGTCGCCCGCTCATCGTCGGCTAGCCGCCGCTCGGGACACCGCCGATGGTGTGGGTGGTCGATGGGTGCGCAATGCTATTGCGGTTCCATTTTGGCACTTAGCTCCCGCCGCCGTGCCTTGGGTCGCGGCGACAAGCGAGAGGTGCCCTCGGTTTTGTTGTCGGACGAAAACGGCGGTGCCGTAATATCGTTCGGACACAGTAATGGCGTTCATTAATGATAATCATTGTTAATCATGGGTTAGTAATCATTAGCTGTCCTAAACCCACCTCCTCAGTCGCTTGCATGTGGGCCCGCACATTTTAATCACCGTGCGGTAAACCACGTGTCGCGTGGCCCCTGATCGCCGACACGTGGGCGCCATTTTCAAACCCCTCCCTGTGCGCGTGCGTTTGAACCCGTCATGTGACTTGAGTCGCTGACCAGTGGGCCCCTATTGCGAGTAGCCCTGTTCAAATCATAAACGGCCCAATCAACCTCAGCCGTTCGATATTGGATCTGTGGCCGGGATCGTGGGAGCAATTGGGTCGTCAGAAGGCTCCTCCATCCCGACCCTTCATCGCTTGATCAGCGGTCCAAGTTGTGCGAGCAATTGACCGTCAGAAGGTCGCAATGATGCGGATCGTTGGAATCAAATCCAAGCGGTGCGCGCGTGCGCATGTTGAATCGGCCGTCTTGCGTGGGCGTCGGATCTTTAATCAGCGGCCCACGTTGAGCCACGCCTTTTCTTTTCGGTTGAGGGATATAAATTCCTCGGTGAGCTTTATCTTTCTACTGAAAAATGTTGTTAAAACTTTAGAAATTCATATCTTTTTCGTTATAAATCCTTTTTGGGTGAATCCAGTAGTATTAATTTTCTTTTAAGCTAGAGATTAATCTAGAAATATTTCTAGGCCCTGTTAAGAACCAGAAATGTTGTGAATCGATTTTAGCCCTTTTCAGCCTCTATTAAATATTCCAAAAATGCTATAAAAACTTAGAAAATCCATAACTTGTTCTCTGTAAGTCCAAATAGAGCGAACTAAATTTTGTTAATTTCCTTTAGGGATGAACTTTAGTGAAGGACCAGTTTGCTAGTGGTCTTTGCTACTGATATAAATGATGTCCTAGTTTTAGAACTTAGAAAAATCATAACTAATTCTTTATAACTTCAAATGACCTGAAATTTTATATGGGTTACCACTAAACCAGTAGGTAGCTACCATAAAAATTTCAGCCTCAAGATCTTCCTAGAAAATATTTTTGCTCTGAGTGCTAATTATGGTAGAAAATAGGTTTTTAGGGAATATCTTTGCTCCACAAATCCAAATTAGGTTTTCCAATTCCTATGTCTAGGTATATTCCTATTATACCTTGTGTATAATTTTGTCGCATTTGGATAATTTTGCTTGCTCTTTTGTTTAAGTGTTGCCCGTCTTATTGGTTGTTTTCGTTCTTTCGCTTAGGATTCGATATTTGCGGCAACCAGAAAGCGACCCTCGCAACAAATTGAGCAACGCAAGCGTGCAAGCAGTTTGATCATTTCCCATTGATCCCATTACTTTTAAAGTCTAATATTTTGTTTAACTTCTATGCTATTTTGTTGATTTGATTAGTTAGACCTCTAGTTGCATAATGCATTGCTATTTTGTTGATTTGATTAGTTAGACCTCTAGTTGCATAATCGTAGGTAAATGGTTATCCTCTACTACTCGAGATATGAGCCTAGGTTATTTGCTGTGGTTAGATTTCGATGGATGAACTCTTATCACTTAGTAGATTCTGAATGAATATTGGGCGATCATCGACTTAGTCGGTGATCTTGATCAATTAACACAACTACTTATACTACTCCATTATGTCCAACCCCTTGTGTTTTATTGATTTACAAATCGAAAAATTGAAAACGATAGAAACTATAGCACACTTCTTGCATGGCTAAGTCTAACAAGACGCTTTCCAATGGACGATGCTAATTAAGAGCCGCAACCCACGGAGAAAGACACATTAAATGTTCTAACCGGTCCGCTAATGCCCTGATAACACCTCCCAAAGTACTTAGTGTGGTGCACAATTGCTTGGATCAATGGCACAAGTAACTCGGTCCTTAGGGACTTAGGCACCATTCCACACACCCAACCGATCACATCAACATACCATTGTGCCCAAGTCAGCTTTTGATTTGTAAATCAATAAAACACAAGGGTTGGACATAATGGAGTAGTATAAGTAGTTGTGTGATCAAGATCACCGACTAAGCTCTGATCGTACCGATACTAGGCATGGCTAAGCAATATTTATTCAAATCTACTAAGTGACAAAAGCTCATCCAACGAACTCTAATCACAAAGAAATAACCTAGGCTCTGTAGTAGAGGCAGATTATGCAACTAGAGGATTAACTAACCAACAAAATAGCAATGACATACATAGAAGTTAAACAAAATATTAGACTTTAAAAGTAATGGGATTAATGGGAAATGATCAAAGCTGCTTGCTCGCTTGTCGTTGCTCAATTTGTTGCGGAGGGTCGTTCTCGTGGTTACCGCAAATGTCGAATCCTAGCGTTAAAAGCAAAAGAAGCGAGAACAACCAATAAGACGAGCAACACTTAAACAAAAGAGCAAGCAAAACTTATCCAAATGTGACGAAATTTATACACAAGGTAAAATACGAACATACCTAGACATAGAAACTGAAAACTTAATTTGGATTTGTGGTGCAAAAGATATTCTCTAAAAACCTAATTTCGGCCATAATTAGCACTGTAGCAAAAATATTTTCTAGAAAGATTTGAAGCTGAAATTTTTATGGTAGCTACCCACTGTATAGTGGTAACCCATATAAAATTTCAGGTCATTTGGAGTTAAAATGATTTAGTTATGATTTTTCTAAGTTTTAAATCTAAGACATGATTATTTCAAGATAAAGACTATCAGAAACCTATACTAAGCTAAAGTATTTTAACAGATGCATTTATAGAACTTTAGTTTGTTAAATTTGGAGCTACAGAGAAAAGATATGCAATTTTGAAGTTTAAAACAATTAATATGTTCAAATAAAAGCTCTCGACTAAACTGAAAACCCATAAAATCGGGAGGTCGTCGTTGATCAAAGATCGCACGGCCACGATCTCGATGCTAAAACTCGCACGAGCACCGGGCGCAAAGGCCTCATCGCGCCAAGGGAGGTCTTAGCCGTTAGATCCGACTTGACTACCGATCTAACGAGGAGGTCCGAGCCGAGATCTTAAATCCAACGGCACGCATCCGGTGCACGACGCACGCACGCAGGAGGAGGTCCTCGCGCACTAGGGAGGTCGTGATCGTTAGATCAAGATTCGACGGTCCCGACCTTAGAGGTCCTAGGTTAAATCCACGGAGGAGGGCGGTGAGATCGGAAGGAGGAGGTCTTTGACGGCCAAGATCTCCCGAGGAGGTCTTAATCGCTAATGACTCCACCGATGGATTTAGATCCAACGCCCACGGAGATGGGATGTTCGACCATCCGAGCACCTCAACGAACTGGGCCTTGATCTTGAGATGGACGGCCTAGATCAAGATCGCATCCGGAGGGTCCGAATGTTCTCTGATCCGAGCCGTAGATCTAAAGATGAACGACCAAGAGAGAAACTAAGCGATAGAGTTGTAAATAGATCGAGGAGGTCTAGCCTGCTAGATCTAAATCTAACGATCCAGAGCCGCATGTGGAGGTCCTAGACGGCCTTCTTCACAAAGGACCGAGGTGGCCTTTGCAAAGAGGACCCAAAGGTAGTTTTGAAGGTTCTCTTTACAAAGTACTGTGGTGGTCTTTTGCAAAGAGGACCCGGTGGGTGGTTTTGAAGGTTTTCCTTACAAAAGGCCAGGTGGTCTTTGCAAAGAGGACCTCGGTGAGGGTGGTCCGAGAGGGTGGTTTTTATAAACGACCAAGGAAGGTCCTTTCGCATGCAGGACCTCAAGGAGGTCTTTTGCAAAGAGGACCCCAAGGCGAGGTGGTCCTAACGGCCGAGATTTAACCTACTGAGGTCTTTAACGGCCGTGATACGATTAGGGGAGGTCCGAGACTTAGGATTTTTCGAAAAGATCCTAAGGCCCGATCTAAACTTGAGAGGTCTGGGACGGCTAAGATTAGCCCGAGGAGGTCCTAGAGTGGTTTTAATGGTGCAGACCTCCTGACGGCGGCGCCAAGACAAATTTAATGCATCTAATGATTGACAATAAATGAACCTAAAAGGGACACTTAATGACTTCCTGCATTTTAATTCTAAGGCCCCGCCCACACGCTGACTCCACAAAGATAAATTAGGACACAATTAATGCACCAATGATGAGCAATGATTTGAGCATTAATGTGGTCCAAGAACATGACAAAACGGATTTGCGAACTGGCAAAACCCGAGCGAAGTTCGCTGGCTTGCCGCCGCGATGTGGACCTCGCGGGCGGGAACCAAGAACACGGATGAGTCCCAAATAGGGAGGAGGACCTAAAGATGCCAAAAGCTACCCTAGAATAGCTCCCACCGGGCGCTAGCCGAGATAAATCGCCGGAGACGTAACGCGCCAACACGAACACCTAAAGAGGTCTAAAAGAATAGGATTTCGACACCGAGGTACTTACCAGGAATGAAGGAGGCTCGAGAATGGTCGCAGGAGCTCCGGTGATTGGTGGAGGTCACGGAGGTGAAGAAGACGGCTCCTGCCACGAAACAAGCTCCCAAGCCGCTACCACCGTGATGGTTAAACAAATCAAGTTAGGGAGGCTTGAGGTGATCAAGAGAACAAAAGAACAGCCGCTATTGCAATATTGAACCACCAAGCTCGGAGGTCGCCGAGATCTTCAAGGTCGAGCAATGGTGGCAGAGGCTTTCGGTGACTTGAGCTCAAGAGCAGAAAGAAAATAGGTGCAAGAATGGATCCAAAGAAGCTTAAGGAGAAGCCCGATCCATATATAGCCGGGCGCCAAAATGAACCAGGCTGCTTATGGGTGCACTGAGCTATAGTACACATGAGGTGATGGGAGTAGGTTGTCGTGGTGACTTTTGAGCAAAAGGTGCCGCAGACATTTAATGTTGGCAAAGACATAGCCTTTTGTCACCCTAGAGTTGACAAGGCACCGCTCCCTACTCACATGCACAAAATTGATAATGCCTGTGCCCACCCGACAGCTGAGAGGACCAGTCAAAAGAGCTCAACGGCTAAAATCAGCATGAGCTCCCACTAGGGAGGTCGTGAGTCGTTGGATTGAAATCCAAGGGCTCAGATTTAGAATTATGTGTTAGAGGTCCTAACACTTAGGGAGGTCCTGAGCCACGATCTCAAGATGGACGGCCCACGATCACCCAAGTGCTAGGTGGTCGTGGAGGGTCGAGGAGGTCGCCTGGTGGTCTTTGCAAAGGTGCAAAGGAGGTCCTAGGGAGGTCCTCGAGGTTGTCTTTGCAAATAGAACAGAGGAGGTCGTGCGGGGGGGTCTTTACAAAGACCCGAGGAGGTCCTTGATCGTTGGATTTGAAATCCAACGCACTGCACCACCGCGCCTAACCCGACCGAGCCCGACACGGCTTAAGTGGCTTGGTGCACCAAGACTGAAAGTCGGACTGGGTTTGAGTCTAAGTTTGACTCTGACCAGCTTAGAGTTTTAATTTGAATTGAGATTTTGAAGGGTCTTAAGAGATAGAATTAGCTCCAAATTTTATGAAATTTTGACAAAGGGCTTGCTAACCTTGAGATGGACTTGTATAAAATTTCCAGAGGTTTTATCGAGCATTTTCCTCCGTAAATTATACAATGCTTTGAGCTAGGTTTGACTACATACCAAACAAGTTTGATCGACCCCTAAAACTACTCGCATAATTTCTAAAAATTGTGAAATTTTTCAGAGGGGTCACCAACCATCCCAAGAACTTAGGGAAAATATTTCCCGAGAAAGATCACAAGATTGGGCAAGATTGTTTTTCCTGTGATCAAGACTTGGATCAACAGACTTGTGACTTTGTATTTCCATACTCTTGTACGATAATTGTTTAGTACACACAGAAACACATGATGTAAGAAAAGTTTTAATTTCTACTCATTTTCTTACACTTACAACACAAGTTGAAATTGGGGATGTTACAAACCTCCCCTTACAAAAATCTCGTCCCGAGATTTGGTTCACTCGAAAAGAAAGAGGGTAGTCCTGACGAGACGATCTTCTCGCTCCCAAGTAGCCTCATCCTCGGAATGATTCACCACCGAACCTTAAGGAACTTGATGGTCTTATTCCTCGCTCTTCGCTCAGCCTTCCTCGAGTATGCGAATGTGACGCCGCAGTAGGTCAAATCTTCCGACATCAAGAGTTTCCAACGGAGCTTCTCTGGAACACGGAGGCACTTCTTTAGCCGGGACACATGGAACACATCATGTACTCCGCAAGTGCAGCAGTAACTCCAACTTGTAGGCAACAGCTCCCTTCTTCTCGATAATACCAGAGGGGCCGAGATATCGAGGAGCTAACTTTCCTTGACACCAAAACGCCGTGACCTTCGAGGAGAAACCTTGAGATAAACAAAGTCATTGGGCTCAAAGCTCAACTCACGACGACGGCGATCCGCATAGCTCTTTTGCCGGATTGAGCCGTGCGTAAGCGATCACGAATGAGTCGACTTGACTCGGCCTCATTAATCGAGTCCGCCAAAGAAAGGTCTTTCACCGTCTCGCACAGTTCAACGGGTCCTACACTTCCGCCCGTATAAGGCCTCAAATGGTGCCATGCCGAGACCGGCTTGGAAACCGTTGTTGTAAGAAAACCGCGAATGGCAAGCACTTCTCCCAATGCTTCCCATAGGAAAGGACACAAGCTCGCAAAGATGTCCTCCAAAACTTGGCTGACCCTCCTGGCCCGACCATCCGCTTGGGGTGAAATGCCGAGCCGAAAGAAAGCGTAGTTCCATAGCCTCTGCAAGCTATGCCGAATCGAAGTGAAGATGGATCCACGATCGAAATGATCGCCTTCGCACCCCATGCAAGCTCACGATCCTCGCGATATAGAGCCCGCAAGGTGACCGCACGAATCTTGGTTCGACTGTAGAAAATGTGCCACTTTAGTTGACACAGAGAAACTTACCAAGTCCGTGATAAAATAAGGATTGGCGATCGAGAGGTCTTTCTAGATCCTAAGGTTGATGGAACAAGGTTGTTGTTAGTCGTGGAGCGATTTGTCCGGTCAATCTTAACAATTTGTCCGGTTAATTCGAGCGATATGTTTGGTTAACTCCACTAACAATGGAATCTCACCGCTAACTAGCTACACGGAGTCATCCTCCGCAAACACTTCTTAGATGGACTATGGCCATTTAGGCCACGTGGCGTATAAACTTAACTTGTGACGACAACGATCCGCATAGCCCTTCTGTTCGTTGAGTCGCAAATCGATCTCGACTTAACTGTTGGTTGTTTCGATCTTGACATTTTGCTTGTTTTGTTCACTCCAACATCCGATCACGAGCAAACTTGATCTAATCCACTAAGGTTGGTTGCACAACCAAAGTAGCAATAGACCCGTGCTCAACCACACCCGAAAGTTGAGACAATAAAAGTCTTCAAGGAGGGTAGGCTGCAGCCTCGGAGCAACAATGCATTGCAAAACACCTTTTGACTAATTGTATCTGCGATAACACTAGCCTTACCCTGATGGTAATGAATTCCCATGCCAAAGTCTTTGACGGTCAAGATGGAATCAACAAGGGGTCTGAACGGCTTAGATTAAACCAAGGAGGTCTCATATGGTATAAAGAGGTCCAAACACTGGTCTTCGCGAGTTTGCAGGACTCGGTACCATCACACCTCCTGTGAGCACCGGTGTTACATGGCGGTAAGGGATTCCTAACCTATGTTCTAAGAGTTTGTTTCTCTCATGAAGCGGTGTGACCACGAATTGATCGAAGGTAATGCCGCATAGTGGTAATACCTAGTTGACGCGTATGGGTATTCCAGAGAAAGGGGCATCGAAGAGAGTTCTAGAGAAGACAAAATGTATGGGAGGCCCGGTAGTTCCAACCCACTCAACACAAAGAAATTCCAAATTTGATCTCTGAAGTTTGTTTTAGTCATTTAGGACTCTTTCGAAACTTAGGTTAAGTTTTGAACTCTCATCAAAACCAAATGGTTCTATTTTATTTTAAATGCCTTGAAAAGGTTTAGAAAACAAGGGTGTTACTAATAACTTTGGTTAGCAACACCACTCAAATCGAAGTTGATGAAAGCGAAAGTTAACGACTAGGGAAATGAGATATCACCCTAACCGAAAGCCAAAACAGCAAGCATACAAACTTTAAATGTTTCCAAAGAAGCTCCAAATCAGCAAGGAAACTCCAAAACAAGCTCAACTTCTCAATGCCATTAACCCGTGATCGAATGAACGAGTAATAGGGTGAGAAGATAAAATTTCAGCACACTACGACAAGTCTAACACTACTAAAGATCAAGGTTAAGGCGACAAAATTAGCGTTAGGTACTTAGCTAACTAGTATCACATCTTACCTCTTATTCCCACAAGTTTTAGTTGATTATCCTCTCATTTTCTACCCTATTTAGAACCTTTGAGCTTGCTGTCCGAAACCGAATGATCGCTGTCCAGATTTCGCATCCAAGCCTCCTAATTGAAATCTTCAACTTCGAAGCTTCAAAACCTTGTAGAGGGCGGCTAACATTTCAATTTGCCAAGCTCATTGGTCCCAAAACCCAATTAATCGATAATGACTATCTTTTGAGAGAAGGAAAGGGAAAATACTTTTAAAACTCAATTTAGAGCAAGACGAGAGAAGAAAGCTAAGATAGGTAAGGAATAAAATCCGAGAACTTACTTAAGCTTTGCAAATCATTTGACCCTTTGAAAATAAGGTTTTCAAAATATCCTAAGGACGACCAAGCTTGGGTTATTACGGTCGGAATGGCTCGATACCAACTTTGTGAGGACCCGGTTTATTCGGGCCAGCTGCTTAACCATCCACTTGGTCCTAACAAGACAAATCAAATAAACTAAGCCTCGAGATATGTATACTTCCTAAATGCAGATACACACCGCTACAAAATCATGCATCAATTCCATTCATACACATAGAGCCACAAAGCAATAACTGAAAGACATAGATAATATAAAGAGAGTTATTATAAAAGAGAGGCCGACTGCCAAAATTCATAAAGACAAGTAAATACACAAATGAAGCAAAATGGCCATAAGATGGCGATGAACAAAGCCAATCGGTGTGCTTTACCCACAAGGCAACCAACCGACCGCCAAGCTAATCGTCCCAAACAACAAGAACACAACCACAAAAGTGAGGCCCTTGGGGCTCACCTTCTTCCTCCGCAACAATTAATATTAAGAAGCGATGAGTACAAAACTTGTTTTTGTACTGCAAGACTGACGTGTGAGATAAAAGTAACTATAATTAACTACATGCAAGCTTTATTTAAGTGGATGAGGCTTTGGACTTATTTTCAAAGATAAAGCAAGTTTTCATTTACAATAAGGTAATAGATTCAAAGCAAGTTTGCAATTAACTTTTATTGTTCAAATAAAAGAGAGACAAATATAACATAGATAGAGACAACACTAACCTAGAAGTGACTAACCCATAGTCACCACAACAATAGCATGAAGTACCCTTCATACCACCCATGTCAAGTTTAAGTTTTTAAAAGGTTGTAGTCTAGTTCTTGTGGGAAATAACCAAGCGTGTCCATAACCTAGGACGAGGCTATTCGAATAGTTTTAACCCTCGCAGGTGTACCAATGTACCCACACGATAGACCGCTTTCCACCACCACGGTTAGCACACTTCCTTTGGTATGCGTGCATGGCTAAGTCTAACAAGACGCTTTCCAATGGACGATGCTAATTAAGAGCCGCAACCCACGGGAGAAAGACACATTAAATGTAGCCTAACCGGTCCGCTAATGCCCTCCAACACCACAAACACACACACACACAGAACACACCCACCGACCACTCTCATAATTAACACCTCCCAAAGTACTTAGTCAAGAGAGGTTCCATATCCCCTCGTGGTTAGCACGCACAATTGCTTGGATCAATGGCACAAGTAACTCGGTCCTTAGGGACTTAGGCACCATTCACACACCCAACCGATCACATCAACATACCATTGTGCCCAAGTCAAGATATAGTTTTGTTTTCGTTTTGATTTGTAAATCAATAAAACACAAGGGTTGGACATAATGGAGTAGTATAAGTAGTTGTGTGATCAAGATCACCGACTAAGCCTGATCGCCTAATACTACCGATACTAGGCATGGCTACAATATTTATTCGAAATCTACTAAGTGACAAAAGCTCATCCAACGAACTCTAATCACAAAGAAATAACCTAGGCTCAGTAGTAGAGGATAATTATTTACCTACAGATTATGCAACTAGAGGATTAACTAATTAATTTAACAACAAAATAGCAATGCATACATAGAAGTTAAACAAAATATTAGACTTTAAAAGTAATGGGATTAATGGGAAATGATCAAACCGCTTGCTCGCTTGTCGTTGCTCAATTTGTTGCGGAGGGTCGCTCGTGGTTACCGCAAATGTCGAATCCTAAGCTTAAAAGCAAAAGAAGCGAGAACAACCAATAAGACGAGCAACACTTAAACAAAAGAGCAAGCAAAACTTATCCAAATGTGACTAAATTTATACACAAGGTAAAATACGAACATACCTAGACATAGAAACTGGAAAAACTTAATTTGGATTTGTGGTGCAAAAGATATTCTCTAAAACCTAATTTCGCCATAATTAGCATCAGTAGCAAAAATATTTTCTAGAAAGATTTGAAGCTGAAATTTTTATGGTAGCTACCCACTGGTATAGTGGTAACCCATATAAAATTTCAGGTCATTTGGAGTTAAAATGATTTAGTTATGATTTTTCTAAGTTTTAAATCTAAGACATGATTATTTCCAAAGATTAAAGACTACTCAGAAACCTATACTAAGCTAAAGTATTTTAAATGATGCATTTATAGAACTTTAGTTTGTTAAATTTGGAGCTACAGAGAAAAAGATATGCAATTTTGAAGTTTAAAACAATTAATATGTTCAAATAAAAGCTCTCGACTAAACTGAAAACCCATAAAATCGGGAGGTCGTGGGTCGTTGATCAAAGATCGCACGCTCACGATCTCGCATGCTAAAACCGCACGAGCACCGGGCGCAAAGGCCTCATCGCGCCAAGGGAGGTCTTAGCCGTTAGATCCGACTTGACTACCGATCTAACGAGGAGGTCCGAGCCGAGATCTTAAATCCAACGGCTACGACAGCGCACGCACAAGCGCACACAGAGGAGGTCCTCGCGCACTAGGGAGGTCGTGATCGTTAGATCAAGATTCGACGGTCCCGACCCTTAGAGGTCCTAGGGTTAAATCCACCAAGGAGGTCCGGCGGTGAGATCGGAAGGAGGAGGTCTTGACGGCTAAGATCTCCGAGGAGGTCTTAATCGCTAATGACTCCACCGATGGATTTAGATCCAACGCCCACGTGAGATGGGATGTTCGACCATCCGAGCACCTCAACGACCGGGCCTTGATCTTGAGATGGACGGCCTAGATCAAGATCGCATCCGAGGGTCCGAATGTTCTCGCATCCGAGCCGAGATCTAAAGATGAACGACCAAGAGAGAAACTAAGCGATAGAGTTGTAAATAGATCGAGGAGGTTCAGCTGTTAGATCTAAATCTAACGATCCAGAGCCATGTGGAGGTCCTAGACGGCCTTCTTCACAAAGGACCGAGGTGGCCTTTTGCAAAGAGGACCCCAAAGGTAGTTTTGAAGGTTCTCTTTACAAAGTACTGTGGGTGGTCTTTTGCAAAGAGGACCTCTGGGGTGGTTTTGAAGGTTTTCCTTACAAAAGGCCAGGTGGTCTTTGCAAAGAGGACCCTGTGAGGGTGGTCCGAGAGGGTGGTTTTTATAAACGACCAAGGAAGGTCCTTCGCATGCAGGACCTCAAGGAGGTCTTTTGCAAAGAGGACCCTAAGGCGGAGGGTGGTCCTAACGGCTGAGATTTAACCCACTGAGGTCTTTAACGGCCAGATACGATTAGGGGAGGTCCAGAGACTTAGGATTTTTCTGGAAAAGATCCTAAGGCCCAGATCTAAACTTGAGAGGTCGGGGACGGCTAAGATTAGCCCGAGGAGGTCCTAGAGTGGTTTTAATGGTGCAGACCTCCGACAACTGCGTGCCAAGACAAATTTAATGCATCTAATGATTGACAATAAATGAACCTAAAAGGGACACTTAATGACTTCCTGCATTTTAATTCTAAGGCCCCGCCCACACGCCGCTGACTCCACAAAGATAAATTAGGACACAATTAATGCACCAATGATGAGCAATGATTTGAGCATTAATGTGGTCCAAGAACATGACAAAACGGATTTGCGAATCGGCAAACCCGAGCGAAGTTCAGCTGCTTGCCGCCGCGATGTGGACCTCGCCGGCGGGAACCAAGAACACTGATGAGTCCCAAATAGGGAGGAGGACCTAAAGATGCCAAAAGCTACCCCTAGAATGGCTCTCCTACCGGCGGCTAGTCGAGATAACCACTGGAGACATGCGCCAACACGAACACCTAAAGAGGTCTAAAAGAATAGGGATTTCCGACATCGAGGTACTTACTGTGGAATGAAGGAGGCTCGAGAATGGTCGCAGGAGCTCCGTGACGGTGGAGGTCACGAGGTGAAGAAGACGGCTCCCGCCACGAAAACAAGCTCCCCAAGCCGCTTCACCGTGATGGTTAAACAAACAAGTTAGGGAGGCTTGAGGTGATCAAGAGAACAAAAGAACAGCCGCTATTGCAATATTGAACCACCGGCTCTGAGGTCGCCGAGATCTTCAAGGTCGAGCAATGGTGGCAGAGGCTTTCGGTGACTTGAGCTCAAGAGCAGAAAGAAAATAGGTGCAAGAATGGATCCAAAGAAGCTTAAGGGAGAAGCCCGGATCCATATATAGCGGGCGCCAAAATGAACCAGTGGCTGCTTATGGGTGCACCGAGCTATAGTACACATGAGGTGATGGGAGTAGGTTGTCGGGTGACTTTTGAGCAAAAGGTGCCGCCAGACATTTAATGTTGGCAAGACATAGCCTTTGTCACCCTAGAGTTGACAAGGCATCGCTCCACTGTCATGCACAAAATTGATAATGCCTGTGCCCACCCGATGCTGAGAGGACCAGGTCAAAAGAGCTCAACGGCTAAAATCAGCACAGAGCTCCCACTAGGGAGGTCGTGAGTCGTTGGATTGAAACCAAGGGCTCAGATTTAGAATTATGTGTTAGAGGTCCTAACACTTAGGGAGGTCCGAGCCACGATCTCAAGATGGACGGCCCACGATCACCCAAGTGCTAGGGGTGGTCGTGGAGGGTCGAGGAGGTCGCCCGGGTGGTCTTTGCAAAGGTGCAAAGGAGGTCCTAGGGAGGTCCTCGAGGGTTGTCTTTGCAAATAGAACAGAGGAGGTCGTGCGGGTGGGAGGTCTTTTACAAAGACCCGAGGAGGTCCTTGATCGCTGGATTTGAAATCCAACGCACTGCACCACCCGCGCCTAACCTCGACCGAGCCCGACACGGCTTAAGTGGCTTGGTGCACCAAGACTGAAAGTCTGACTGGGTTTGAGTCTAAGTTTGACTCGGACCAGCTTAGAGTTTTAATTTGAATTGAGATTTTGAAGGGTCTTAAGAGATAGAATTAGCTCCAAATTTTATGAAATTTTGACAGTGGCTTGCTAACCTTGAGATGGACCTTGTATAAAATTTCCAGAGGTTTTATGCTGAGCATTTTCCTCCGTAAATTATACAATGCTTTGAGCTAGGGTTTGACTACTACCAAACAAGTTTGATCGACCCTAAAACTACTCTGCATAATTTCTAAAAATTGTGAAATTTTTCAGAGGGTCACCAACCATCCCAAGAACTTAGGAAAATATTTCCGAGAAAGATCACAAGATTGGGCAAGATTGTTTTTCCCAGATCAAGACTTGATCAATGACTTGTGACTTTGTATTTCCATACTCTTGTACGATAATTGTTTAGTACACACAGAAACACATGATGTAAGAAAAAGTTTTAATTTCTACTCATTTTCTTACACTTACAACACAAGTTGAAATTGGGGATGTTACATCGACTTAGTCAGTGATCTTGATCACACAACTACTTATACCACTCCATTATGTCCAACCCTTGTGTTTTATTGATTTACAAATCAAAAATTGAGAACAAAACTATATCTTGACTTGGGCACAATGGTATGTTGATGTGATCTGTTGGGTGTGTGGAATGGTGCCTAAGTCCCCAAGGACCGAGTTACTTGTGTCACTAAGCCAAGCGCTTATTGCGTGCTAACCACGCGAGGGGGATATGGAACCTCTCTTGACTAAGTACTTTGGGAGGTGCTAATTATGAGCTGGTCGGTGGGTGTGTTCTTGTGTGTGTGTTTTGGAGGGGAGCATTAGCGCACCGGTTAGGCTGCCTAATGTGTCCTTCTCCGTGGGTTGCGGCTCTTAATTAGCATCGCCCATTGGAAAGCGCCTTGTTAGACTTAGCCATGCCTCGCATACCAAAGGAAGTGTGCTAACCGTGGTCGTGGAAAGGCGGTCTATCGTGGTGGGTACATTGGTACACCCCGCAGGTCAAAACTATTCGAATAGCCTCGCCCTAGGTTATGGACATGCTTGGTAAGGTCGTGCAAGAACTAGACTACAACCTTTTAAAAACTTAAACTTGACATGGGTGGTATGAAGGGGTACTTCATGCTATTGTTGTGGTGACTATGGGTTAGTCACTTCTAGGTTGGTATTGTTCTATATCTATTGTTATAATTGTCTCTCTTTTATTTGAACAATAAAAGTTAATTGCAAACTTGCTTTGAATCTATTACCCTATTGCAAATGAAAGCTTGCTTTATGCTGAAAATAAGTCCAGAGCCTCATCCACTTAAATAAAGCTTGCATGTAGTTAATTATAGTTCTGTTATCTCACACGTCAGTCTTGCGAGTACAAAAACAAGTTTTGTACTCATCTGCTTTGCTTAATATTAATTGTTGCAGAGGAAGAAGGTGAGCCCCAAGGGCCTCACTTTTGTGAGTTGTGTTGCGCGCTGTCGGGACGATTAGCTTGGCGGTCCGGCTGGTTGCCTTGTGGGTAAAGGCACACCGATTGGCTTTTGTTTATCGCCATCTTATGGCCATTTTGCTTCACTGTTTAAATTATTTACTCATGTGTTATTTGGCAGTGGCCTCTCTTTTGTAATAACTCTCTTTATATTATGTATGTCTTTCGCTTGTTGCTTTGCTTCGCTCTATGTGTATGAATGGAATTGATGCATGATTTTGTACCGGGTGTGTATACTGCACTCTGGAAGTATACATATCTCGAGGCTTGGTTTATTTGATTTGTACTGTTAGGACCAAGTGGATGGTTAAACAAGATGCCTAATAAACAGGGTCCTCACAAAGTTGGTATCAGAGCCATTCCGACCGTAGTAACCCAAGCTTGGTCGTCCTTAGGATATTTTGAAAACCTTAATTTCAGAGTATCAAATGATTTATGAAAGCCTAAGTAAGTTCTCCGATTTTATTCCTTACCTATCTTAGCTTTCTATCTCATCTTGCTCTAATTTGAGTTTTAAAAGTTGTTTTCCTCTCATTCCCTCCAAAGGTAGTTGTTACCGATTAATTGGGTTTTGGGAACCGGTGAGTTTGGCAAATTGAAATGTTAGCTGCCCTCTACAAGGTTTTGAAGCTTCCGAGGTTGAAGATTTCGGCTAGGATGCTTGGATGCAAAATCTGGACAGCGATCATTCAGTTTCCGGACAGCAAGCTCAAAGGTTTCTAAATAGGGTAGAAAATGAGAGGTTAATCAACTAAACTTGTAGGAATAAAAAGGGTAAGATGTGATACTAGTTAGCTAAGTATCTAACACCTATTTCGCTGATTTAACCTTGCTCTCGAGTAGTGTTAGACTTGTTGTAGTGTGCTGAAATTTTTATCTTCTCACACTATTACTCGTTCATTCCATACGGGTGAATGGCATTGAGAAGTTGAGCTTGGTTTGGAGTTTCCTTGCTGTTTTGGAGCTTCTTTGAGAACATTTAAAGTTTGTTTACTTGCTGTTTTTGGCTTTCGGTTAGGGTAATATCTCCTTCCCCTAATCGCTAGCTTTTCGCTTTCATCAACTTCTAGTATTGGTGCTTTGGTTTCTAACCTAAGTTTCTTAAAGCAGATGGTGGAGGTACTCGTGAGCGCCGTGGTCGGCACTGTTTGATGAGGAGCTCGCCTCCTCCAACCATGGCCGAGGTCCTTCTTGATCGAGCGCAACCGCTCAGAGGACAGGAGGGTCTCGCTGGATGTTATTGCGCCGCAACACCTCCGCCTTGCCGGTGCCTCGTGATCAGGCGGCGGGTGGACATCGCCTCGTGGGGTTTGGCCGAGTTTCTTCGCACTCAACCCCACGCTCTCCGTGTCCGAGGACCCATTGACGCGGATGACCCGCCGCGTCAAAGTTGAGCGTAAGCTCGACGTTGCTCGCTGCTCGACCAGACAGGCACTCTTTGCCTCCCATCGCCTTCGGGGCAGCACTCTCCGGTGGGAGAACTTGGCCATGCAGCCCGCCGCCACACCGTCTCTTGGGATGAGTTCGGACGGCGTTCCGCCGAGCTCACATCCCCGCCACTTGATGAAGTCAAGAAGAAGGAGTTTCTCGCGCCAAGCAAGGGCGTAAGTCGCTGATGGAGTACCAGACGAGTTCAACCACTTGGCTCGTTATGCTCCATCCGAGGTGGCTACCGATGAGGCCAAGCAGAGAAGTTCATGGAGGGTTTGTCCGAGGAGCCGCAAGACAGCCTCCATTGTGGACTTTGTCGACTTTCGTGCCTTGGTGGACAAGGCCATTGTTGCCGAGCACAAGGCGAGGGCGCTGGCAGTCCCGCAAGCGCAAGTGGGAGGCCCATGGTCCGCACAGCCGGCCTCTCGCCCCTCGTGTCGGGCCTGCCCTGTGGGCCCGCTCGTGGCTTCACTACCACCGAGGCCGCCAAAGACCACTCCTCGCCTCCGCAGCCGTGCCCGCCACGTGCGCCGCGAACAGCCAGGTGGCCCCGCAATCCGGCCGCCGGTCACTTGCTTTTCATGCAACCGAAGGGCATTATGCCAATAGTTGCCCTAACAAGATCGGCGAGCCCTCGCCCTAATGGAGGACGCGGTGGAGGTGGTCCTCCCGTGATCGAAGGTTGTCCCCGCTACCCAAGGCGTGGGTAGTGGCGCGCACAACCTCATCTCCGCGAGGAGGCACAGAGGCACCCGATGTCGTGTTGGGTACCCTTCGGTTAACTCTTTCCTCGCTACAAGATATTTGATTCAGCGCATCTCATTTGTTTGTTTCGAGTCTTTTGTGTCGTGGAGGTCTTCTTTTACTCCATTGTTGGTCCCGCCGCTCATTCGCTCCCGGTTCGGAGTTGAGAGTCGAGTCCGAGTGTAGGGATGTCCTCGTTGAGATAGAAGGGGTAGGGTTCTTGGCAAACCTTATCCTCCTTCGATCGGCAAGCTTAGATGTAATCCTAGGCATGGATTGGTTGTCTCAAAGACATGGGACAAATTGATTGCGCTAGGAGGCTAATCTACCTCACCAATCCGTCCGCGAGCAAAGTTCGCGCCGGCCGCAGGATCCGCATCTCTTCGCGCTCGAAGCGAAGCCCGCTCTAGATATTAGTGAAGTCCCAGTGGTATGTGACTTTGTTGATGTCTTCCCGACGACCTTCCAGGATGCCACCATTCGAGACCTTGAGTTTGTCATTGAGTTGGTTCCTGCATCGCCCGATTTCAAAGAGGCCTTACTGATGGATCCAATTGAGTTGGTGGAGTTGAAAAGGCAGCTGGGTGAGCTTCAAGAGAAGGGTTTCATCCGCCCTAGCTCATCTCCTTGGGGATGCTCAGCAATCTTTGTCCCGAAAAAGGACAAGACGCTGCGCATGTGCGTTGATTACCGTCCACTTAATGAAGTAACGGTAAAGAACAAGTACCCTTTGCCCGATCGACGATCTCTTCGATCAATTAACCGGAGCTCGAGTTTTCCAAGATTGATCGAGAGTGGGATATCATCGTTCGATTCGACCGAGGATATTCCAAAGACGCTTTTTCTACTCGTTATGGCTTGTACGAGTATACCGCCATGTCATTCGCTTAACCAATGCTCCGCCTTGTTCATGAACCTCATGAATTCGGTATTCATGGAGTATTTGGATAGGTTCGTTGTGGTCTTCATCGATGATATCCTTATCTACTCCAAGAGCGATGAGGAACACACCGAGCATTTGAAGCTTGTGTTGGGCAAGCTTCGCGAGCACAAGCCGTATGCAAAGTTCAGCAAGTGCGCGCTCGTTGAAGGAAGTAGCATTCTTAG
The DNA here is from genome assembly GCA_036346255.1 of Ampelocalamus luodianensis. Classification (NCBI taxonomy): domain Eukaryota; kingdom Viridiplantae; phylum Streptophyta; class Magnoliopsida; order Poales; family Poaceae; genus Ampelocalamus; species Ampelocalamus luodianensis. The sequence continues at coordinate 58,242,538 of CM070622.1, read as the reverse complement.
GCCATATTCTTTCGGTAGGAGGCGAGTGTGGATCCTAGCAAGATCGCGACGTGCTTTCTCGAGTCACCTACTTCGGTCACCGTTCGGAGTTTCTTGGTTTAGGATATTATCGCCGCTTATCGAGAACTTCTCCAAGATAGCGGCCGGCGACGGAGTTGCTCAAGAAGGACAAGAAGTTCTCGTGGTCCGCTGATTGCAGGAAAGTTTCCAAGCGCTTAAGAAGCGATTGACCACCGCTCCCGCTCTTGTTCTCCCGATGTCCGCCGAAGCTTCGATATCTTTTGTGACGCTTCGCCGAGGCCTCGGCTGTGTCCTTATGCAAGAAGGCAAGGTAGTGGCCTATGCATCAAGGCAATTGAGACCTCATGAACTCAACTATCCTACCCATGACTTGGAGTTGGCCGTGATTCATGCACTTAAGATTTGGCGACATTACCTAATCGGTAATCGTTGTGAAGTGTATTCGGATCACAAAAGCCTAAAGTATTTGTTCACCCAACCAGACCCGAACCTCCGCAAAGGAGATGGTTGGAGTTGATCAAGGACTATGACATGGGTATTCACTATCATCCGGCAAGGCCAATGTCGTCGCGGATGCGCTTTAGTCGCAGCGCATTGCAATGCATTGTTGCTTCAGAGCATCAGCCCCTCTTCTAGAGGAGTTTCAGCTGCCTCAACTTGGGTTTGGTTGAGCATGGTTCCTCAACGCCTTGGTTGTACACCAACCTTGGTGGATCGGATCAAGTCCGCTCGTGAATGGATGTTGGAGTGAACCACATCAAGGAAAATGTAAAGAATAGAATAACCAAGTGCTTCTCCGTAGATGAGCTTGGTGTCGTGAGGTTCGCAACGCCGTAGTTCCAAAGGACATGGAGTTGCGGAGTTGATCCTCCGCGAAGCCCATGATTCTCCTTGTCCATTCATCCCGGCCACGAAGATGTATCATGATCTCCGGCGAGATTTTGGTGGACCCGAATGAAGAGGGAGATCGCAAGGTTCATTGCCGAGTGCGCGTGTGTCGCCGTGTCAAGGCTAAACATCGTCCCACGGATCGCTTCAGCCCTTACCAATTCCAGAGTGGAAGTGGATTCGGTCGGGATGGACTTTATCACCGGTCTACCCGGTCCCCAAAGAAGAATGATGCCATCCGGTCGCCATCGATCGATTGACTAAGGTTGCTCATTTTCTTCCCGTCAAGACCGACCTTCGAGTAGGTCTTCGCGTAACTCTACATAGCCCGCATCGTGAGTTTGCATGGTGTGCCAAGACGATTGTGTCGATCGTGGTTCATTGCTCACGCCTCGATTTTGGCATAGCCCGCAAGAGGCCATGGGAACTCGCTTTCTTTCAAAGACTTTTCACCCCAAACAGATGGTCGACCGAAAGGGTCAACCAAGTTTTGGAGGACATGTGCGAGCTTGTGTCCTTTCCTATGGGAAGCATTGGGAGAAGTGCTTGCCATTCGCCGAAGTTTTCTTATAACAATGACTTCCAAGCCGGCCTCGGCATGGCACCATTTGAGGCCTTATACGGAGAAAGTGTAGAACCCCGTTGAACTGGTCCGAGACCGTGAGAGACCTTTCTTTGGCCCGACTCGATTAATGAGGCCGAGGGTCAAGTCCACCATTCGTGATCGCCACGCACTGACTCAATCCGTGCGTAAGAGCCGCGGATCGCCGCCGCCGTGAGTTGAGCTTTGAGCCCAATGACTTCGTTTACCTCAAGGTTTCTCCTCTAAAGGGTCACCAGCGTTTTGGTGTCAAGGGCAGTTAGCTCCTCGATATGTCGGTCCATACCGTATTATCGAGAAGAAGGAGCCGTTGCCTACAAGTTGGAGTTGCTCGCTGCACTTGCAGGGTACATGATGTGTTCCATGTGTCCCGGCTTAAGAAGTGCCTCCGTGTTCCAACAGAGGAAGTCTGGAGACTCTTGATGTTCGGAGGATTTGACCTATCGCGAGCACCCTATTCGCATACTCGAGGAGGTGAGCGAAGAACAAGGAACAAGACCATCAAGTTCCTTAAAGTTAAGTGGTCAAACCATTCCGAGGACGAGGCTACTTGGGAGCGAGAAGATCGCCTTCGTGTGCACTACCCCTCTTTCTTTTCCGAGTGAACCAAATCTCGGACGAGATTTTTGTAAGGGGGAGGTTTGTAACATCCCAAATTTTGGCTTGTGTTTCAAATGTAAGAAATTGAGGGTAAATTAAAACTTTTCCTTCATCCTTGTACTCTTGAAACTTTTCTGAAATTCTTGTAAAGGAATTTTGGGAAATTCAAAATCAAAAGCCTCATTTATCAAGTCAACAACCTCCTTGGTGAAATCTGGTTTCAAACCCTTGAAATAATTTTTCCTGGTTCCGTGGTTGCTTGGTAACACCTCTGAATTATTTCATAATTTTGGAAATTATTTGAAATATTTTAGAGGCAAGTCAAACCTTGGTCAAACCATCAAATCACCTTCTGAATTTCTTGAGAAAATTTCAGTGCACAAAAATCTCTGGAAATTTTATGGAAGGTTAATCATTAAGTCTGAAGCCCCAGTTAAAATTTCATAAATTTTGGAGTTGATTTGATGCCTCAATTAAATTCCCAAAAGTTTCAGCTCAAAAATCAAATTCTAATGGGTTTGCACTGCTCATTGACTCGAGTCGGGCTCTGCTCGAGTCACTTGACTCGACCGAGCCAACTAATCGCACCTGGCGCGATCGGCGAGGCGTGCGCGTCGTCGATCGTTGGATCTCCATCGAACGGCTCTCATTCGTAGGCATTCTGACAACTCCGGTTGCCATGTGATTCTCACCGTTGATTCGATCCAACCGCCACGACCGCACGGTTCACCGGTCTTTACAATTAGCGATCGATCGTGGCGCTCAAATCTCATCCGCGCCAGATCTAATGGGGTTGGGCTCAACCCACTAAAACACGCTGGGCTCGAGCGCTTTGTGTGCTGACCGGTGGGCCGCCGCGTCGTTGGTCATCTTCCTCCTTCGCGCGCGCGTGCGTGCTCAGACGCCATGGCAATGAGAGGGAGGGGTGTCTTGTCACCTCCTTGAGCCCTTTAAACGGCTCCTCTCGCAGCGCAGACACTGCCCGTCGTGCGCGCGCCCGGTCGTCGAACTTACCGCTCCGCCGCTCCAAGCGATCGCGACGCCTTGTGGACCAAGTCCACCCATGGGCATGTGCTTGCTACTCTTTTCGTCTCCTCGCTACTTAAGCCCTCAAGACCTTCAAGAGCTTTCTTTACACCCCTTGAGCTCCAGCTTGCACTCTCTTTGCTTGCTTGAGCCCAAATCTCCGTAACCCTTTCGCCGCCATTGTTGAGCTGGAGCTCCTGCAACCCGCGCCCGGTGGCTTTTCTTCCCTTCTTTTGCTTCGGTTTGTGTCCCTTACTTCTTGGAGCAAAACCCTAACTTAATTGTAGTTGCTTTTCACAGAGCACTCAATTTTGGGGAATTGTTCTTTCGGCCGTGAGCACCCCTTCTTCCTCCTCGCCAGAAGGAGCTCCTTTTCTAATTCCTTGCTCTTGTGGCATCTCGAGCTGTTGGGAAGATGTTGTGATGACCGGTCTCCCCATTTTGCTCAGCCGTCGTCTCCACTTTTTCTTCTTGGTCTCGCGCTCGCCGTCGCCGGAGCGCTCCGACCCCTCGGCACCTCCCTACCCTCGGTACCCTTCTAGTAGCCCCTAGAAGCTTTGGCACTCACGAAATGGTTCGCTATGAGCTTTTGGTCATTATGCCTTTCTACCGCTTTGGTCGCCGCCATCGTCGGCTAGCCGCTCGGGACACCGATGGTGTGGGTGGTCCCGATGGGTGCGCAATGCTATTGCGTTCCATTTTGGCACTTAGCTCCCGCCGCCGTGCCTTGGGTCGCGGCGACAAGCCGAGGGTGCCCTCGGTTTTGTTGTTGGACGAAACGGCGGTGCCGTAATATCGTTCGGACACGAATGGCGTTCATTAATGATAATCATTGTTAATCATGGGTTAGTAATCATTAGCTGTCCTAAACCCACCTCCTCGCCGCTGCATGTGGGCCCGCACATTTTAATCACCCCGCGCGGTAAACCACGTGTGCGCGTGGCCCACTGGCCGACGACGTGGCCCGCCATTTTCAAACCCCTCCAGGCGCTGCGCGCTTGAACCCGTCATGTGACTTGAGTCGCCGACGGTGGGCCCCTATTGCGAGTAGCCTGTTCAAATCATAAACGCCCAATCAACCTCACCGCTCGATATTGGATCGTGGTCGGGATGGGGAGCAATTGACCGTCCAAGGCTCCTCCATCCCACCTCTTCATCGCTGATCAACGGTCCAGTTGTGCGAGCAATTGACCGTCCAAGGTCGCAATGATCCGATCGTTGGAATCAAATCCAACGGTGCGCGCGCGTGCGCATGTTGAATCGGCCGTGCGCGTGGGCCGTCGGATCTTTAATCAGCGGCCCACGTTGAGCCACGCCTTTTCTTTTCGGTTGAGGGATATAAATTCCTCGGTGAGCTTTATCTTTCTACTGAAAAATGTTGTTAAAACTTTAGAAATTCATATCTTTTCGTTATAAATCCTTTTGGGTGAATCCAGAGTATTAATTTTCTTTTAAGCTAGAGATTAATCTAGAAATATTTCTAGGCCTGTTAAGAACCGTAAATGTTGTGAATCGATTTTAGCCCTTTTCACCTCTATTAAATATTCCAAAATGCTATAAAAACTTAGAAAATCCATAACTTGTTCTCTGTAAGTCCAAATAGAGCGAACTAAATTTTGTTAATTTCCTTTAGGGATGAACTTTAGTGAAGGACCAGTTTGCTAGTGGTCTTTGCTACTGATATAAATGATGTCCTAGTTTTAGAACTTAGAAAATCATAACTAATTCTTTATAACTTCAAATGACCTGAAATTTTATATGGGTTACCACTAAACCAGTAGGTAGCTACCATAAAATTTCAGCCTCAAGATCTTCCTAGAAAATATTTTTGCTACAGTGATAATTATGGTAGAAAATAGGTTTTTAGGGAATATCTTTTGCACCACAAATCCAAATTAGGTTTTTCCAATTCCTATGTCTAGGTATATTCCTATTATACCTTGTGTATAATTTTTGTCGCATTTGGATAATTTTTGCTTGCTCTTTTGTTTAAGTGTTGCCCGTCTTATTGGTTGTTTTCGTTCTTTCGCTTAGATTCGATATTTGCGCAACCCAAAACGACCCTCCGCAACAAATTGAGCAACAGCAAGCAGGCAAGCAGTTTGATCATTTCCCATTGATCCCATTACTTTTAAAGTCTAATATTTTGTTTAACTTCTATGTATGCATTGCTATTTTGTTGATTTGATTAGTTAGACCTCTAGTTGCATAATCTGTAGGTAAATGGTTATCCTCTACTACCTGAGCCTAGGTTATTTACTGTGGTTAGATTTCGATGGATGAACTCTTATCACTTAGTAGATTACGAATGAATATTGCTTAGCCATGCCTAGTTATCGGTAGTATTGGGCGATCATCGACTTAGTCGGTGATCTTGATCACACAACTACTTATACTACTCCATTATGTCCAACCCTTGTGTTTTATTGATTTACAAATCAAAAATTGAAAACAAAACTATATCTTGACTTGGGCACAATGGTATGTTGATGTGATCTGTTGGGTGTGTGGAATGGTGCCTAAGTCCCCAAGGACCGAGTTACTTGTGTCACTAAGCCAGCGCTATTGCGTACTAACCACGCGAGGGGGATATGGAACCTCTCTTGACTAAGTACTTTGGGAGGTGCTAATTATGAGCTGGTCGGTGGGTGTGTTCTTGTGTGTGTGTTTTGGAGGGGAGCATTAGCAGACCGGTTAGGCTGTCTAATGTGTCCTTCTCCCGTGGGTTGCGGCTCTTAATTAGCATCGTCCATTGGAAAGCGTCTTGTTAGACTTAGCCATGCCTGCATACCAAAGGAAGTGTGCTAACCGTGGTGGTGGAAAGGCGGTCTATCGTGTGGGTACATTGGTACACCCCGCAGGTCAAAACTATTCGAATAGCCTCGTCCTAGGTTATGGACATGCTTGGTAAGGTCGTGCAAGAACTAGACTACAACCTTTTAAAAACTTAAACTTGACATGGGTGGTATGAAGGGGTACTTCATGCTATTGTTGTGGTGACTATGGGTTAGTCACTTCTAGGTTGGTATTGTTCTATATCTATTGTTATAATTGTCTCTCTTTTATTTGAACAATAAAAGTTAATTGCAAACTTGCTTTGAATCTATTACCCTATTGCAAATGAAAGCTTGCTTTATGCTGAAAATAAGTCCAGAGCCTCATCCACTTAAATAAAGCTTGCATGTAGTTAATTATAGTTCGTTATCTCACACGTCAGTTTTGCAGTACAAAAACAAGTTTTGTACTCATCGCGCTGCTTAATATTAATTGTTGCAGAGGAAGAAGGTGAGCCCCAAGGGCCTCACTTTTGTGAGTTGTGTTGCGGCGCCGTCTGGGACGATTAGCTTGGCGGTCCGGTTGGTTGCCTTGTGGGTAAAGGCACACCGATTGGCTTTTGTTTATCGCCATCTTATGGCCATTTTGCTTCCGCTGTTTAAATTATTTACTCATGTGTTATTTGGCCGGTCGGCCTCTCTTTTGTAATAACTCTCTTTATATTATGTATGTCTTTCAGTTGTTGCTTTTGCTTCGGCTCTATGTGTATGAATGGAATTGATGCATGATTTTGTACCGAGGTGTGTATACTGCAATTCTGGGAAGTATACATATCTCGAGGCTTGGTTTATTTGATTTGTACTGTTAGGACCAAGTGGATGGTTAAACAGTACAAGCCGAATAAACCGGGGTCCTCACATGTGACCTCAAGCATATGGCTATGTGAAATAAACTGTTTAGCTTTGTGTCTTTGTGGAAACAATTGTTAAATTATTATTGTCTATTTGTTTTGAATTATGCTTTTAATCTATTATTGTATTCAATTGCAAATGTTACTTTTATGCAAAAGAACCACAGAAGCCTTTACTTGGAATAAGCCTGCATCTATAAATTGCATTCTGTGGTATAATTTGCGAGTACGGTTGTGTACTCACGCTTGTTGTAAATCTTGCGCCCAAACCTACAGAAGAGGAGGAGTCTCACGCGCGCTGAGGAGGAGTTCGCCAAGGTTGCCGATCGTTAGGTCCGGATCCGATCGGTTACTGTGGTGAATTGATGGGATCTACGCTAGAGTTATTTCTGTTCCGCTGCTGTTTTATTCTTTGTTAGCCCTGCGTGACTTAATAAATGTAAACTCGACCATAAGGTCAAAACCCTTATTTGTTATTCAAACTAATCGTTTACTTTATTTATCGCTTGTGTGGATCGATATTTACCTATGCTAATCCTGTGTGCACTAGCGTGATCCTGGACTAGTGCAGTATACACAGAGGGTTCCAGAATCGTAATTTTGGGTCCCGACAGAGGTGGTATCAGAGCCATACTGACTGTAGGTCTTGACCTTAGTTAGATTGGCCGTCTTTAGAGTGTCCAAACTATTTTCTAAAAGAAAAATTAACTGGCAAGGTTAATTAATTGCTTAACTCTTCTCATGTTTCTCTCGACTGAACTTTGGCTATAATCTTTTCTCTCCCTGTTGTTTTAAAATTGCTCTTACTCTCTTCGTCTGTCTTGACAGATGCCTCGTCTCCACAGCTATGGTGAGCGCACAGGAGGATACGCCGCCGAGCTTTGGAAGTTGTTGCAGGTTCTTGGAGGCTTTGATCGTCCACTGTACGTCTACAACAATTGGATGGTGAATGAACAAAACCGTGGAGTGATCTATCGCCTGACGATCTACGCCAGGAGGAACGACAAGGCAAGCCGACCTTCGCACATCTCTGTGAGGAAGATCACTTGGCTCGAAGGTATCCAGGAGTCGTCACGCTTGGCCATGCTGCGTATCTGCAACATCTACGCACGGGAGCTCCAAGACACCGTCTTCTGTTACCACCCTAGAGATGTAGCTGTGGATCTGCCAGCACGCTACCCGTCTACAAAAGGAGAGAGCAACGCTACAGTCGTGCACCTCGCTCAGTTTGCAGCTGCCCAGGAGGAAGCCTTGGAGAGGACTACCACAGAGTTGGATCATGTCTATGAGGCTTTGCAGAGAGCTGAAAAAAAGGTCGCCACTCTGCAAGAGATTCTCTACGACCAAGTTCCCGAAGAAGAGGAAGACCCCGAAGAGGATTCCGAAGAAGATCCAGAGGAAGGCCCAGTCGAGCTAGAGGAAGATGCAGAGCCAGAGGAACCAGCTGAACCAGTTGCACCGAGGACGCCTAATCCTGCTGCACTAGTTCCAGGGCATCAGGATCAGTTTGCTAAGATGTCGGCTCACTTTCGAGTCTACAACCGTCAGGAGCGCCGCCGCGGTTGTGGAGGCTTTCTCGAGTAGTTGTCTTAGTTTCGGTCTTTCAGGCTTAGCCAGTTTTAGTTTAGTAAGTCGCCCTTTAGGCAGTAGTTTTGTGTGCTTAGGTCGTTGTTTCTTTTGTGTGCGAGTATGAGCTGCAAAGGCCCTTAGGCATGTTGCAGCCATACTAAGACCCTAATTAATGAAAGTATTTAATTTGAGTTTCTTGAGCTGTGTTTCGTTGGGTTTAACCTACCCCCTGCTTAGTTCTTAACTTATCTTGTGCTTGCTACCTTATCTAACCCATGGAGCTTCGCCAGATGGTTCAAACTCGTCGAGGCCGCAAGTGGTTCCTGTACCAAAGACTAAGAAGCAATGAGCAACCAGTTGCAGGAGCAGTTCCGTCACAAGCACCCCCAATTGACTTGCAAAACTTTGGAGCTTTCATGGCAGCACAGACTCAACTGATGAATACTATGATGAATCGATGCAAGCTATGAACAACCAAGTCAACAACAACAACAATCAACAGCATGGAGCCCCAGCTGCTCATGGTCACCATGGACCATCTAAACTTGCGGAATTTATGAGAACCCGTCCACCAACATTCTCCGGACACGTATCCCCAGTAGAGGCAGATGATTGGCTTCGGGTCATCAAATGGAAGTTGCTGATTACCCAGTGCAGTGACCGTGAGAAGGTCCTATATGCTACTCACCAGATGGAAGGCATAGCCACCGAATGGTGGGAGAACTTCTGTGCTGCCCATGAGATGCCACAGGATATCACCTGGGAGGAATTTTCCGCAGCATTTCGCCAATATCATGTACCGAAAGGCATTATTGATCTGAAGAAGGATGAGTTCCGCGCTCTCAAGTAAGGAGCTATGTCAGTGTCTGACTATCTCAACAAGTTCTCTCAGCTAGCTCGCTATGCAGCAGAAGATGTAGCCACAGATAAGGCTCGCCAGAGTCGCTTCTTGAAGGGGGCTGAATACTGGAATGCAAGTCAGTTTAATTGCCCATACTTTTCCTGATTTCCAGGAGTTGGTCAATAAAGCTTTTGTTCTAGAGGACAAACGCAAGGAACTGGAAGATAATCGTAAGCGCCGGATGGCTCAGCAAGGAAACCAGCAATCACAGCAGAGGGCAAGAACCACGCCATCACAGTTCAACCGGTTTCACCACGCACTTCGCTTGAGCACTGCACCAACTTCAAGACTCGCCCACCGCCGAACTTCCGCCACCCTGCACTTGCCAACCCCAATCCAGGGAGCAACCAGCAGAACATACCACGGGTATGTTACACTGCCGCCGCCAGACATTTTTCTAACCGTTGTCGCGAAGGGTACAATCACTCCAGTACGCTTCAACCTTGGAGCCACGCCATCCAAGACGCCAGCGCTAGGCATCAACCAAGGAGCTTCACAAGTTGCTGGTCAAGCCGGAGGAGCACCGCAGTCCGTGATCAGAGGACGTGTCAACCACGTCACTCTGGAAGGAGCCCAGGAAGCACCGACGTCAGACCGAGAGTTTTCGTTAACTCGCACCAACATCGCTTTGTTTGATTCTGGAGCTTCGCATTCGTTTGTTTCTGGAATGTTTGCAACCAAGAATAATTTGGAAGTTATGCGTCTTAAGCATACTTTGCTAGTCCGGTCGCCTGGAGCAAAGCTAAGCACTAGGGTGGGATGTTTAGGAGATAAGTTACTCATAGCTGGGGTTGAGTTTCTAGCCAACCTAATCGTACTAGACACCCAAACCTTAGATGTCATTCTTGGCATCGATGGGTTATCCAAGCACAAAGCCGTGCTAGATTGTGGCCGAAGAGCCGTAACAATCGAGGATACCAAGGGAAACAAGGTAGAATTTCTAGCCACCTCAGTTCGTGATGGACATCTGATGGTGAACAGTCTGAAGACCCTTTCCATGGAAGAAGTACCAGTGGTCAGTGAATATCCAGATGTGTTTCTAGAGGAGTTACCAGGAATGCCACCGGATCGTGACATTGAGTTTGTCATCGACCTAGTGGCAGGGACAGCACCAATTTCAAAGAGACCTTGTCGGATGCCAGCCGATGAATTGGTAGAGATGAAGAAACAGATAGAAGAACTTTTTGAGAAAAGTTTCGTGAGACCTAGTTCGTCGCCGTGGGGAGCGCCAACGTTGTTTGTCAAGAAGAAGGATGGAAGTATGAGGATGTGTATTGATTACCGTTCCCTCAACAAAGTTACTATCAAGAACAAGTACCCATTACCCCGAATAGATGATCTGTTTGATCAGATGAAAGGAGCCGAAGTGTTCTCAAAGATCGACCTGCGAGCAGGTTACCATCAACTGAAGATTTGTCCTAAGGATATACCGAAGACCGCTTTCTCAACGCGTTATGGACATTATGAGTTCTTAGTCATGTCTTTTGGTCTAACTAATGCCCCTGCATACTTCATGAACATAATGAATAAAGTATTCATGGAATATTTGGACACGTTCGTAGTTGTGTTCATTGATGATATTCTAGTGTACTCCAAGTCGGAGGAAGAACACACCGAACATTTGAGGATAGTCTTGGAAAAACTCAGAGAACATCAGTTGTATGCCAAGTTCAGTAAGTGTGATTTTTGGAAGAAGGAAGTTGATTTCCTTGGTCATGTGATGACAGCCGAGGGAGTAGCAGTTGACCCCGGTAAGGTTAAAGCAGTGTTACATTGGGAACAGCCCAAGACCGTAACTCAGATTCGTAGTTTCTTGGGAATGGCGGGTTATTACCGCCGTTTCATCGAAGGATTCTCATCGATTGCTAAGCCTCTTACGCAATTGTTGAAGAAGGAGAAAGAGTTCATTTGGAGCCCCGCCTGTGAAGAAAGTTTTCAAGAGTTGAAGAAGCATCTGACTTCAGCCCTAGTGCTGATTTTGCCAGATATTCGCAAGGATTTCGATATCTATTGTGATGCTTCGCGTCAAGGATTAGGATGCGTCCTGATGCAAGAAGGAAGAGTTGTCGCTTATGCGTCAAGGCAATTGAGACCTCACGAGGAGAATTACCCTACTCATGATCTGGAATTAGCTGCCGTAGTGCACGCTTTAAAGATTTGGTGCCACTACCTCATCGGTAATCGCTGTGAAGTCTACACAGATCATAAGAGCCTGAAGTACATCTTCACTCAGTCAGACTTGAATATGAGACAGAGAAGATGGTTAGAATTGATCAAGAATTATAATCTTGGAATCCACTACCATCCCGGAAAAGCCAATGTAGTTGCAGACGCTCTAAGTCGTAAGAGTTACTACAATGCTTTGGAAGTAAAGGAAAGTTGCCCAGAACTTTATGAAGAATTTCAGAACCTAAGTCTAGAAGTTGTGTCTGAAGGATTCGTGGCCAATTTGGAGGTACAGTCTACCCTGGAGAAGCAGATTCGTGAAGCGCAACCAAAGGATCCCGTGTTGTCAGACATCAAGGTCAAAATAGCGGAAGGGAAATTCAAAGATTTCACCAAGGATGATCAAGGCATACTTTGGGTAAATGGTCTTATCTGTGTCCCGGATAACGATGGTCTAAGACAGCTAATCTTAACAGAAGCCCATGACTCAAAGTATTCGATTCACCCTGGAAGTACCAAGATGTATCAGGATGTTAAGAATAAATTTTGGTGGCCAAATTGAAGCGAGAAGTCGCAGAGTTCGTTGCCTTGTGCGACGTCTGTCAGAAAGTAAAGGCAGAACACCAGAGACCAGCAGGTTTGTTGCAACCGCTGAAGATTCCCGAATGGAAGTGGGAAGAGATCGGAATGGACTTCATTACCGGTCTACCCAAGACCCAATTGGGTTACGATTCGATCTGGGTAATAGTTGATCGATTGACCAAGGTCGCCCATTTCCTGCTAGTCAAAACCACGTACTCAGGAGATCGCCTTGCGGAATTGTACATGGCCAAAATTGTCAGTTTGCACGGTGTGTCCAAGAAGATAGTATCAGATTGAGGATCTCAGTTCACCTCTCAGTTCTGGCAAAGTTTACATGAAGCATTGGGTACTCATCTGAATTTCAGTACCGCGTATCATCCATAGATAGATGGACAGACTGAAAGAGTTAATCAGATATTGGAAGATATGATGATAGCTTGTGCTCTAGTTAATGCTGCCCGATGGGATAAAAGTTTACCATACGCAGAATTCTCGTACAACAACAGTTACCAAGCTAGTTTGCAAATGTCACCATTCGAAGCTTTGTATGGCCGCGCCTGCCGAACCCCGTTGAATTGGTCAGAAACAGCTGAACGATCAGTATTCGGTCCAGACATCATCCAAGAAGTAGAAGAGCAAGTGGCCATGATAAGATAAAGATTGAAGATAGCTCAGTCCAGGCAGAATATCTATGCTGATAATCGTCGTCGAGATCTCAGTTTTGAACCCGAAGATTTCGTTTATCTTCGAGTTACCCCGCTCAGAGTTGTCAAAAGGTTTCATACCAAAGGAAAGCTTGCCCCTAGGTATGTTGGTTAGTTCAAGATTTTGGAACGCCGTGGAGAAGTTGCTTATCAGTTAGCGCTACCGCAGTCGTTAACAGGAGTGCATGATGTCTTTCATGTCTCGCAATTGAAGAAGTGTCTTCGTGTGCTAGAAGAGCAAGCCCCGTTGGAATCAATTGATTCAAAAGAGGATCTTACCTACAAGGAGCAGCCAGTCAAGATTTTGGATGTCGCAGAACGCCACACCAGAAGCAAGACTGTTCATTTTTGCAAGGTCCAGTGGAGCAACCACCCAGAGGGAGAAGCCACGTGGGAACGTGAAGAAGAGCTGAAAGCCGAGTTTCCTAGCCTTTTCTCTAGCTAACATGAATCACGAGGTTGAGATTACTTTAAGGGGGGAGGTTTGTAACATCCCAATTTTCTAAGGTTAAAAAAATCATTTAAATAGTTAGTAGGGAAAAAGTCACCATTTGGATTTATTTGAATTTAAATTCAAAAGCTTAATATTGGACTTTACAATCAAAAATATTTAATGTGAATAATTTCAACTTGAACAATAGTCAAAACTATTTTATTTGGGTTCTATGTGCTCAGATATATTTTCTAGATTTTTCTAGAATTTTTCTGAGTTTATTTGCTATTTTCTATTGCTTATTTAAATTTCTGGTATTTTCTAAAAATAGAAAAGCTATTTAAAATCTCAGAAATCCTCTGGGCCGAATTCCCCAAAACCCCAGCCCGTTCTCTCTCTTTCCGGCCCAACTCTGCATGCCAGCCGCCACGAAGCGCGCTTCGCTCGCCGATGTGTGAACCCCACCGCCGCCTCCGCTCATCTCTCTTTCCTCCCGAACGCCCCACTCGTTCTTCACCGTGCGATAAAAAATGGACGGCTGGATGCACGTGTTGTAATCGGAGGTTCCGATCTTCCCTTTTTATTGTGAATCGTTCGATCAAGGTTTATCGGCCAGATCTTGTTGGAGTCGTGTGCACTCGCGCCTCCGTGCCACTAACGTGTGGGCCCCACATATCAGGTCTTCGTCTCCGAGTCGGCTTCGTCTCCGCGATGCGCCCGCCTTCGTCCGCCATTGCCGCCTTCTAGAAGCCGTCCGACAACGGGACTTTTATAACTAAAACTTTCCCGGTTTCATCACCAAACTCTATCTCCTTCCTTCCCGCACCCGTATCTACCCTCAATCGGGATCAAAACCAACTCTATCTCCGTTTTCGTTCAAGACCGAGAATATCCCAAATTGGGGATTTCTTATCTCGTGCCGCCCCGGCCCTATAAAAGGCACCCCCGGGTTCGCCCTCTCGACCACAACTCAGAGCCGTCACCCACCTCACCCTGGGAACCCTAGCGCCGCCGCAATCGGAGTTTTATGGTTTTCCGCCGCCGATCATTTTCTCCGCGTTGCGCCGCCGTCGACGTCGCTCGCCTCGTGGTCCGTGACCGCCGTTTGCCATCATCGTGATACCTCAGAGCCTTCGCCGTCGTCGAACCTCACCGAACCCCATCCGACAAAACCCGGCAGCCCGCCGCCAACCTCGCCGCCGCCGCTCTCGCTGGCCTTGACCACCCGGAGTTGCACCCAGAGGTTCGCAATAGCGCCCTCTACACGCCAGTACCACTCATCGCCGGTGGATCGCCGTCGTTCTCCGTTGTCGTCGGTTCCCGAGCGCCGCCGCCTGCCGAGCTGACGTGGTCGTCCACGTCGGCCGCCACCTCAGTGGCTGCGCCTGCGTGTCATCCCGCGTGGCGCTGCGTCAGCATCCTCGTCAGTGCTGCGTGGCAGTCTACCCCGCCCCAAAACCCGAGGCTCGGTAGATCTAGTCTACCGTGAGTCGTGTCTCTGACATGTGGGTCCCACATGTCAGAACTTTCTTTTATTTCTTTTAATTTCCGAAATTCCTTGCTGACGTCAGCATTGCGCAATAATCTGATTTTTCTTCAGAGAAATAATTCGGAAATTCCAGAAAATCCAAATTAGGGTTTCTTTTAGATTTAAAACTTCCAGAGGCTATAACTTTTGCATCCTATCTCCGATTGAGCCCATCCAAATTTCTAAATTTATCTAAATTTGAGCTCTATTTATCTGAGATTTTTATTTAATTTTTGGAGCTTGTTTTGCCTCTGTTATTTTTTTTTTTATTTGTTTCGTTTGCGAGTAGACGTCGATTCGTCAGGGATTTTTGTTGAAGAAGGAGCACCCCAAGATCAAGACCAGTACATAGACCTTTTCCAAGACAAGTCATACCTTTGATCATCTTGAACCCAGTTTTCAAATTACTTCAAATTACTCTGTGTTAAAGTATTGCTTTGGGCATAGTTATTATCCAAATTATTATCACACCTTGGCCTTGTATGTCATAATTCCTTGTCACCCTAGATTGGTTACTAGTTGGTAATATTATAACACCAACATGGGTTCGTTAGATGTGAGTACAATTGCTTAGCCACGCTACGAGTCTCACATCTCATGTAAGTTGCAATTATCAAATGTGACTAAGTGATTATGGAACTTTGTGTAAAACTGTGTGCTATGTGTTATTACTTCGTGATGGCATGTGTTGCACTAAAACAAACTGGGTGGTAAAGGATTTTGACTGCGGCAAGTGGTGGAAACTGTGTGATATGGTGGACTTTGTGATGGGAATGATAATCTTTGTGATCTAGTTAGAACATGGAAGTCTTGCCTTGGTCAATTAAGGACTTAACTTTGTGCGCCATTGAATCGAGCCTCATCTGACGACCACATGCCCGTATGGGACGGGCCTAACTTAGTAGGTTATGGATTCTTGGCATTGATTACTCAGGTGGTAGGTTAGACTATGGGTGGAGGTGTGTACTACAAGGTAGTCGCATCACGGGGCGGTTCGTCCTGTCCCTGTCCAGCGGTGTGTGTTATGCCAAAGTGCTTCGTTTGGGTTGGCATAGCGGTTTGTAAGCACATTGGGAGTGTCAATGTAATACCCTATAATAGGATCCGGTAGGAAATCTAAAGTTTTAAAAGAAACGAGTGATCGGAAGTCGATTCAGCGGGAGGACCTTTTGGAAAATAATTGAATAGGTGGGAGGAGATGGGTTTTTCTATATAAACGTAGCAACCTGGGCCTGGGCTACGGCCCATGAGGCCCTTTAGTGGCCGGCCAAAGGGGGGGAGGCACCCTTTCCCCCCCCCAAACCCTAGCCGCCCCCTCCCCTCTCTCCTTGCGCCCCTCCCCCTCCCTCTCCCACAGGCCGCCACCCCTCTTCCCCTCCCGTGTGCCACCCCCTCCCTGCCAAGGCTGCCCTCGGGTGCTGCACTCCCTCCCCTTCACGTCTCCCTCGTTGCCAGTGAAGAACGTCTGTTCTCCACGCCTGCCGACAAGGAAGAAGAAGGAGATCGCTGGCTGTTGGAGGAAGGAGAAGGTGAGGGAAGGAGAACATATTCATGGGGAGGCTTCGCTACTGGGTGCTCGGCGTGCCCAGCAATCGGCTCATCATGGGTAATCCCGGTTTTCCCCCGATTAGACGCATCTTTCATTGTTGCAGCAGAATCAGTGATTAGGCCTGATCAGGACAGTTCGCATTAGAACGTCATTTTGTTATAGATGCGAGAAGAATCAGCTTTTGATGTCTCCTAGAGTTTTGTAGAGGACGTAGTTACCTTTCGATGAAGTATTAGATCGCAAAATTTGGACCTCTGTAGCAGAAGTTATGAATTATTTGGTGGGACTGTTCTAAGAATCTGTTGGTAATCTAACAGGTTTTAGTAATCTGCATTGTGCGATCTGTTAACGGGACAATCTGAGGACCTCAGTATAACGAGAGTTGTAGATAATTGTCGTAGCTTTCAGGGAAGGTCAAGAACGCGAAGTTTGGACAAACGAGCTAAAAGTTATGATAGTTTTAGTATTCGGTCCAGAGAACCTGACGTGAAATTGGTGTTCTGTTGTATGGCTTGTTAGGGGTAGTAGATAGCCGAATCAGGAAGGCCCACCAACTAGTTTTAGTTGCCGAATTTTATAAGCTTTCAATGAAGTCCAAGATCACCTCATTTGGACTCCTGTAGTAAAAGATACGAATTTTTTAATACGATTGTGTTCAGAGGGGTCAGTTCAGCATTTAAGAAATTGGGGTCGGGGTCGCGTTTCAAGCTATGGCTATTTCGTGCTTGCTCATATGGATTATTTGGTTCATTATTGTCGTCTTAGAAAGCTTTTAAATGTATTCTTAGGTGGGGGACTGGTCCCGGAGGCAGCACCTACTTCGCATCCACCGTTCTCACGCGATTGAGGCAAGTACCCTGTTTGGTAGAGTAACTATGGATTGTTTGACATTGCTTGCTAGTATTTGATATTTAGCAACTGTGATTGATTGATGGTATGATATACTGGTTGAAGATGATGAATGCTTGTGATACATGCTGGTAGTTGATTTATAAATTCGCTGTGGACAAACGATGGTATGATATGCTGGTTAGCGATGATGAATGCTTGTGATACATGCTAGTATTTGGTATATAAATTAGCTATGGTCGAATGATGGTATGACATGCTGGTTAAAGATGATGTATGCCTTTGATATGAATGGTTATTATTCATGTACAGAGCTGATGTTGTTCATGCTATTGCAAAACTATTATTGTCATATGCATTGAGAGAGCATACATAAAGCCTGGTCATGTGGTGACTAGGAATGCATGATTGAGGTCCCCATCCAGAAAACGATGGGCTTATGGTCCCCACACTTGTGGAGTGTGGGCTTGAGGTCCCCTTTACTTGCGGAGTATTGGGCAATTGGTCCCTGTGCTTGCGTGCACAGGCATGGTATGTGACAATGGTCGCATATCTCGCATTACCGGTGAAATGCGACAAAGAGTGAAAGAGAAAAGTTGCATTGCATTCTTGCATACATACCACATGAGATATGTTTCTATGTAAAACTTTGGAATGGAATGTTGATGATGTACATGTGAGCTTAATGTTTCATTATTGGTACTTGCTGAGTCGTTGGACTCACCCTTGCTTTTGTTGTGTTTTTTTTAGGTACTATTTGCAAGAACTGCATGCATGGGAGGGAGTAGACTTGAATTGGACACACACACTCCATCCACCTTTAAAGTTGATAAATTTTTAGTTTATATGTTAATAAACATGCAAACTGCTTAGAGAATTGTTTATGCTTCATGCAGTGGTTTAAATGTAATAATGATGAGTAGTGTCTTTTGGATATCTCTGATTATGCTAGTTGCCTCATGTTTTGGAACGCCTATTGATGATTCTGAATGTTAGGTTATTTATATATATTGTGTTATTCAAATGTTGAAACCTCCCGTAGTTAATAATTCAGGAAGTTCTCACAAACCTTTTGGTAGAGTGTCTTGGCTTAGAATTGTTTATTGTTAGTTGGTAGCATTCCAGGCTCATGTTGGGCTGGGGTGTTACAGTCAATGTTGAGATGAAGTTTCTGAACCGTTTTGTTATGATTAGTGCTTGCTACACTAGTTGTATCTTGTGGGTAAAGTGTACAACCTCTGCAAAGTGTTAAATCAATCTATTCGAATAGCCGCGTCCGCGGTCATGGACATGCTCGGGGATTTCACACGAGGGGTAGTTTTCATAAAATGTCGGGATAGGAGCTATATGACCTCAAGCATATGGCTATGTGAAATAAACTGTTTAGCTTTGTGTCTTTGTGGAAACAACTGTTAAATTACTATTGTCTATTTGTTTTGAATTATGCTTTTAATCTTTTACTGTATTCAATTGCAAATGTTGCTTTTATGCAAAAGAACCACAGAAGCCTTTTCTTGGAATAAGCCTGCATCTATAAATTGCATTATGTGGCATGATTTCCGAGTACGGTTGTGTACTCACTCTTGTTGTAAAACTTGCGCCCAAACCTACAGATGAGGAGGAGTCTACGCCTGCTTTCGAGGAGTAGTTCACCGAAGGTTGCTGATCGTTAAGGTCTGGATTGCAGTCGGTTGCCTGTGGTGAATTGATGGGATCTACGCTGGAGTTATTTCTGTTCCGCTGCTGTTTTATTCTCTGTTAGCCCTGCGTGGCTTAATAAATGTAAACTCGACCATAAGGTCAAAACCCTTATTTGTTATTCAAACTAATTGTTTACTTTATTTATCGCTTGTGTGGATCGATATTGTAATATTCCGAAAGTGCGAGGATCAACTATCGGGTTAAAATAATTTAATCGATAGCGATTAATTTTATTCGAGGGAATGTTTTATGTTAAATCTTGTTTAGAGAAGGGGATTGCTGGTTTTTTCGGCAACCTGGACCTGGGCTGTGGCCCAGGTGGGCTGGCCGGACCTCCTCAAGGGGGGGAGGCACTATGGGCCAAAGCCCATGGGCCCCCACACCCCCTAAACCCTAGCCGGCCACCTTTTTCCCCTCTCCCTCCCCCTTGGCCGCCATTTTCCTCCCCCCTCCTCTCTTGGCCGCACCACCCTGCAGCCCCAAGGTGATCTCCATCCTCCATTGGTGGCAGTCGGCCCTTTCCTCTTCATTGGTGGCAGCATCCTCTCCCTCCTCCCTTGGTGCAGCCGGCCAAATCAAGGGAGAGCCCGGAGGCCATCGACCCTTGGTGTCTCGTGCAAGTATCGGTGTCTCGCGCATCTCCTAGGGTAACGAGTGCTGAACCTCATAAATTCATTAGTGGTAGAGGTGTTTTGGTTCAGTTTTGATTAGATCGTATTGCTGCGAGTAGAAAGTTAAATCTGTCCAGTATGTTGCGCGGTCTGTTTCGTGGTCTTAGACGCCGAATCTGAGATGTTCATCTCCTGGAGTTATGTAGGTCTTGTTCTTAGCTTTCAGTGGCCGCCAAGATCACTTGATTCCGACTTTCGAGTCAAAAGTTATGGTACATTTAATATCTGCTGTCCAGAATTCTGACGAGAATTACCTTTTAAGTTTTCTTTTAAAATAGGTGTTTGTTATTGGACGAATCAGGGTTGCATCCCAACTAGGTTAATGTAGATAATTTCATAACCTTTTAATATTGTTAAAGAACGCTCAATTCGGAGTTGTAGATTAAAAGTTATGGATGTTTTAATCTTGCTGTCTTAACTGTTCGGACAGATTCTGTACTGCTAATTCAATTACCTGTTAGTATATTAATTTGGCCGATTTGGCTTACCTTGTCAACTAGAGTATTGTAGATATGTCAGTTAAGAATCCATAGAAATTGGTCTCACCTCATTCCGAGTTCCAGATCAATAGATATGATTTTTACCGTTCTGCTGTCCAGTTTCGGGTTGTGCCTGAGTAGTCTGTTTTCAGATTAGAGCTAACTAGTTAATTGTGGATTGTCGGGAAGGCGTTGTAGAACGTTAATGGAAGCGCTATGTTATATGTTGTATTTATTTCGAGTACTTACTTCTGTAGGCAGAGAGGCTTCGGTTTAGGGACATCTTCTTTACCTACTACCGCAGCGCTTCGCGGAAGGCAAGTACCTTGTTGTTCTTGTGTTTGGAGTATGACGATGCTTGGTGATCAGATATGTTTTTTCGACATCCATGAGAATGTTCAAAGTTTATGTCCTTCTCTTATGTGTTATATACATGAGTATATATATGATGTCTTTCATAGTTCATACTCCACGGGAGTGGAGTGTAAGTCCCACCATTCCAATGTGGGCGTGTTTGGAAAATGTTCACGCTCCATCCATGAGAGTGGAATATCCACTGGAGTGGAGATTATGGCATCAAGAGGTTTCGATGATTATGTTCTTTGCGTATGCTCTTTCATATGTGCGGAAATGATATCAGTCATTAATCATGAATTTATTTATGCATCTATGTTCATGTTCCGTCCACGGGAGTGGAGTCTAAAGTCCCATCAATTCCAGTATGGGCAAGTGAAGTCCCACCATTCCAATGTGGGCAGTTTTGGACACCTGTTTGAAACGTTCTTCATACGGGACTTGGATCCCCGCACTTTTGTTAAGGTGCGGGCTTAAGTGAACACCGACGGATGTGTCACTAGCTATACCGGTATAAGCATGTGTGCAGTCCATCCTTGATTACATTCATTCATTTCATGTTTTTCTTACGTGGTCATTCGATGCAAGGTTCGCATTCTTAAATGGTGATGTCCTGTTTGTATATGTGTTCTATCTCTTTCACTGTACTTGCTGAGTCGTGGACTCACTCTTGCGTTGTTTCTTTATTTTAGGTAACCCCTGATGTTGGCTCACTTGGGAGGGAGTAGACACGCACTACTTGTTCACATCATCCAATTCATGTTCAAGATTAAATTTAGTTCTATCTTACATTCGTTAATGATGGACTGTAATAATTAAATTATAATTGGAGAAGGAAGGATACCTTCTCCACATTGATGTTGATTTATTACTGCATGTGAACCTTCATTATCAATGAACTGAAATAAATATATTAGATGGTGAAGGAAGGATACCTTCATCATGTCTTGGTTGTTTTGATACCGCCATTAGTTGATACTCTATTTCTTATTCTTCCTCATTGTGTAGATTGTTAGATTAATTAGGTGACATCTTGGTTTCCGAATAGCCAGTGTGTTACAGATATTTACCTATGTTAATCCTGTGTGCACTAGCGTGATACTAGACTAGTGCAGTATACACAGAGGGTTGCAGAATCGTAATTTTGGGTCCCGACAATTCTGGTATGACCGCCTCCTAGAGAGTTGTGGGCGAAGTTTCTAGCTTTCAGTAGCGTATTAGATCACGTTGTTTGGATGAGCCGTTTAGGAGTTATGAATTTTGTAGCACTATTGTTCTGCAGTTCGGTCATAATTATGACAGTCAATGTTAATTGGTCATTAGCAAATAGTTAATGAATTTTTTAGAGGATCTCACCAAAACAAAAGTTGTAGATGTGCTCGTAAGCTTTTCAAAGAGATAAAGATCATAATTTTTGGGTAAGTGTACTGAAAGAGATGTTAGTTTTATTCTCGCTATCCAGAACCTCTAACGGGATTTAGCAGTGCTAGTAATCTGTTTAGTAGGGATGGAAGATGACAAAATCTGGGAATCTCACCAACTAGTTTTATGTGGATAATTTAATAAACTTTCAAGAGAATCGAAGAACACTAGATTTGGATAAGCATACAAAAGTTATGAATTTTGGAAGACGACTGTTCTGTTTTGGGACAAATCGATGTCTATAGAAGTTGGTGTTTTGGGTTGCGCTAGGGAGCATTGTGTGTCGTGTACTTACTTCTAGTACCTTCTTGTCTAGAAATGTCCTCTTAGTGTGGTTGTTACATTTATTCAGGTGGTTTGATTTCGGGGGTAGCGCCCTCTTCGCATCAGCAAGCTTCGCACAGTTGAGGCAAGTACAGTTAGTTGTAGATTATTTATGTGTGATTGTTCATGTTTGCTAGCATTATGAATGTATGCACTATTCATGGATGCTAGAATGATAAGAATGTCAATGATTATGAATGCTATAAGCATAAGTAAGTTTTATTCATGCATGCTGCTGCTGTATTTACATGTTAATGATGGATAGAGGAATTGTACATGTGCATCATATCATCATATTTGAGTCTTGGTCACGTGGTGACCGAGTACTGATTTGAGGTCTCCGTCATGTATATGATGGACTTGTGGTCCCCACACTTGTGGAGTGTGGGCTTGTGGTCCCCATACTTGTGGAGTATGGGCTCTTGGTCCCTACGTTTGTGAACACAGGCATGGGTATGCAGCAACGGTTACATACCCTACATTACAGGTAAAATGCAAAGAGAGTCAAAGAGAAAGGATGCATTGAGCATTGCATGTGCATATGAATTGGACGTTAAAGAGAATCGTGATGGATGGAGATATTATAGTTGTGAATGTTATTGTCTCATTAATTGTACTTTGCTGAGTCTTGGACTCATTCTTGCTGTTGTTTGTGTTTTTAGGTACACCTTACAAGAAAGGCATGCATGGGAGGGAATAGTTATAAGTTTGGATGCACACTGCCACGTACCATTCACCGTTGAATAAATTGGATGATGATTTAGTATTTGATCAAACTGCTTAAAGGACTTATTATGATTATGCCATATGCTTTGAATGATTTGTAATAGAGTTGATTAGCATATTTTGGATGCCTTTTGATTATGTTTTAAATTGGATGTTTGGATTATTGAATTATGAAATAACTGCTTATTAGAACCTCCGGTATGGTTAACTATACAAAGGAGGTTCTGCCGAAATTTAGTAAGAAGTTTTAGTTTTGTTTATTTTTTAGTAGCATTCTAGGCTCATGTTGGGCTGGGGTGTTACAGTTTGTATCAGAGCGGGCTGTAGGTCCGTGGTGTTTGAATTATTAATCTTGACACACCATGCATAGTAGGTGGGAATGGGTTATTGCATTGCATTTACATTTCTGTTATATCGTATTGATGATTGCTGATATGAATTTAGTATGATTGCTAATTAATTGATTATTTTGGTGATGTGTGATGATGGTTGATGTTGGGAGGTTGAGGTCATGGTTGTGGCCCTGGGCTTTACCAGGTTACACCACTGTTCGTGGTAAGAGAATAATACAGTGGATTATCTTGAATATGTTAGTACATGCATTGATAGTGAGTATCTTTAGAAAAGTTGTTCTCTTCCTTGAGTTTGAATTTGGTCAACTCTTGTCCAGTTATGATTGATGAATTTCTCTTGGGATTATTAGTTCATTGCGGTTGATGGGTTGCTTTGAGAAAAGTTGAGTTATTCTTGCGGTTGATGAACTTGGTTAATTGGCAAGATTGACCTTTGTATTGGAGTTCTGTTTTTCTTATTGGAAAACATGACTATTTATTCGCTTGATGTTTTTAGATAATGAAAGTTTTCTTCTGCAAGTCCTTTAGTATGTGGAAGCTTTGACTCAATGTATCTCTTTTGGGTATTTTGAGTGTTGAAGTTGAATGCTTCTATTTTATGAAAGAAAATGTTAAAACCTTTAGCGATGTCTCGTCGTGGTTAAGTGAGAGGTTATAATCAAAGAAATTAATGGATGTGATATGGGTTATCAAGTTGGGTCTGTAGTGTGGTGCATAATAAATCCTAACGAGTATCCTTGGGAGTGAAATCGAATAAGTTGATGTTGTCCACTAGTAGTTCTTGATGACCTGTGATAATGAGTATGACTGTACTTAGTTGGAATCAATAGAGTCATTAAGAAGTGTGGAACATTGATGAAATGGTCGATCATTAGAATTGTTTAGTTTGTTAAACTTGTTGGATTATTTGGTCTCAATTGATTAATCTAATTATGCAGGAAGAGAAATATAAAGATGTGTTCGACTGTTGTTTTAGTATATATTAATATAGAAATTTTCTTTAATTGGCTATTTGATGATCTTATTTATGCCTGTGGGAATAAAAATAGAGAAAGGACCATCAATTCGTCCATGATTGAATAATCATCAATGGTTTATGATAACCTCTAGAATAGAATTAGTGTGTACTAAATTAGCGTGAGCATTCCGAATAAGTGAAGGGTTGGAATTTGAAAGTGATTTATTCACGTGTGTTTCATGAGAGTGTATTGTGGCTGCATACCCTTGTTAAAAGAGGTTGCTCCGATAGTGCGGTTGGTGTATTAGATATACTCTAGAACAAGTTGGCTGCTGCAATCTTATTGAGATAACAAAAAATGTTATGAAATAATATACTATGTTTCTTTTGGAAAGGTTTATGATGGGATTTAATAGGTGACCTGTGTTTGCTTGATGGTGAAATTGTCGGATAATAGTATGCCTTTCATGAAAGGATTTTGATATAACATTTTAAATTGTGTAGTAGGTTCCCTCTAAAATAGAGTAGTTGTAGTGATGGTGAAGTAATTTAGTATACACTCAATTGAGGATGAGATGATAAAGGGGATGTAACATTTTGGTAAGCCTTTGGGGATTTTATAAAGGAAGAGTGACGATAACGAACCTTGTTAAGAGTGAATTATTCTTGATATTAGTACAATAGTCTATAAGAGATTGCGACGCATTAGCGTGGTGATGGAGGCGGGGTGCCCAATCTTTCGATAAGATTGGTAAATATTGATTTGGTGAAAGTGACTCTCATGATCCGATTACAACCGTATGACAACGCTTACACCTTAGCAATCGTTGAACCAACTCCGAGACGTTATTGACCGTGCTGAAAGCGCGATCAACCTGAACACGAGGTTCAATCCCTGCGAGCAATCGAAGAACTGGCAAGAATAAAATATAGGCAATATGATATTGTAAATAGGAATTGTAGTGTAGATGGTATTGAAAAATAAATGTGGGATCCCGAAAGTTGTCTTGACAGGTGGTCGTCTGACACAACTGAAGAACAAAGTTTGCTCAAGGGCTAAACCTTTACTCAACGAAATTCAAGTTCTAGCAAAGGGAGGCGGTGGCTCCTATATGGGAAGACGACCAGGGGTGGCGGCCAGAGAAGTGGACACACACCCCTAGGGTTACAAGGCCCATGGGCCCAAGAGGAGGTGGCGCAGCACCCTTTTGACTCGGGCTAAAAAATAGACACGGATTGTTTTATTGATTGTGATTGGCTCATCTTGAATTTGAAGATAAGGTTGGATCCATTGGAAGGTACACTCGATAAGCTTTCAATGAAGTCCAAGAACGTCCCAAAGTCCGTATAAAGAAGTTATGGCCGTTTGAATTTAGTGCTATTATAGTAGTCTGAACTCGAATCTAGAACGAGCCCAACTCGAACTCTTGCTTGGCTCGAACCCAAAGTGATGTGATGACCTCCATTATTGTGATATCCCGTACTTGTTTAGGAAGAAATTTGTTCGAATTCGAGTTCGAAAGAGAAATTTTTGGCATTTGCGTCTGTTCTTTCAGTTTTGGCCCAGGTCTTTGGGCCAAAAGCCCCTAGTGGGGACATTGTGGGCCCATTGGGGGGGCCCTGCCGTGAGGCCCATGGGCAGCCGTGAGGCCCATTGGGGGGGCTGGCCAAGTGGCTTTGGGGGAGGGGTGGTTAACCCTAATTTTCCTCCCCACCTGTCGGGACCCAAAATTACAATTCTGGACCCTCTGTGTATACTCCACTAGTCCAGGATACGCTAGTGCACACAGTGACAACATCGATGAAACATCATTTCCATATACAAAGATGACTAATAAATAGGCAAATAACAATAAATATCAGAGTAAAGACCTTAAGGTCAAAGCTTACAATTAATGCATCAGAAGGCGAATAGCTCAATGAAGTCGCAATGAACGAAACAGAATAACTCGTGAAGCCCATCCATATGCCCACAGCAATCGGGTGAAGTGCGCGACCTAGTTCTCCTCGATCCTCGGTAGACCTTGTTGACCGACGATTCCTTCACTCAGAGGTTTGGGCGCAAGTTTTACAACAAACGTGAGTACACAACCGCACTCGCAAGTCATACCACGTAATGCAATGTATAGATGCAGCTTATTCCAAAGGAAATGGCTTCGTGGTTATTTTGCGTAAATGCAACATTTGCAATTGAATACAAGTAATAGATTGAAAGCGTAATTCAAAACAAATAGACAATATTAATTTAACAATTGTTTTCCCAAGACACATAGCCTAATCAAATTCTTTCACACACCATATGACTTAAATCACACAACTGTCCCTTCCCAAAGGTTTTATGAAAATCTACCCTCGTGTGAAATCCCGAGCATGTCCATGATCATGACGCGCTATTCGAATAGATTGTTTAACACTCGCAGAGGTTGTACACTTTACCCACAAGATGCAATCAACTAGATCGAGCCGATCACAACAAAACCTTTCGTAAACTTCATCTCAACATTGACACTCCCAAGCAGGCTTACAAACCGTTATACATCTCACATAGGCCATGCATAACACACACCGCTGGGATGTGGACGACGAATCCTCCCGCGATGCAACCACCAAGTAGTCACACCTCCACCCTATCACAAAGCCTAACCTACCACCGAACATCAATGCCGAGAATCCATAACTTACTAAGGTAGGCCCGCCCCATACTGCATGTGGTCGCATAAGAAGGGCTCGGTTCAATGGCGCACAAAGTTAAGTCCTTAATTGACCAAGGCAAGACTTCCATGTTCTAACTAAGTCACAAAGATTATCATTCCCATCACATAGTCCACCATGTCACACGCCTCCACCACTTGCCTCGCCTAAATCCTTTACCACTGGGCTTGGTTTTAGTGCAACACATGCCATCACGAAGTAATAACACATAGCACACGCTTTACACGAAGTTCCATAGTCACTTAGTCAAATTTATAATTGCAACTCGATGATAAGTGAGACTCAGAGCATGGCTAAGCAATTGTACTCGATCTAACCAACCCACGTTGGTAATACCATAGCACCAACTAAATATGAACCAATCTAGGTGACAAAAGATTATGACATACAATAGACAAAGTGGATATAACAAATTGGATTAATAGCTAAACCCAAAAGCATTTAAATAATTACTTAAAGTAAATGCAATAATTTAAATCAAAGTAATTTTGAAAACTAGGATTCAATATGATCAAAGGTATAACTTGCCTTGCTATAGCAATGGTGATCTTATTTTATCTTCAATCCTCTACTTGCTTGATCTTCACTCCTTTGACGATTCCGAGACTTCTGCGCCTAACGAGAAAGAAAGTTAAAACAAAACTAAATTCAAAAAGACAAATCAAATAAACTCCAAATTGAAATTGAATGGTACTGAAGGTAGATATTGAATTTAGATGAATTTAGAAACTTGAATGGGTTCAATCGAATTTGGATGAAGAAGATATGGCTCTCTAAGATTGAAATTCACATGAAATGATGAAAAGTTTTACGGAATATTCTCAGAATATTCTATTCCGAAAATATTAGAAAATAATGAGTGTATGATAGGTGGGACCGATCAGATTTATGGATTTCTAGAATTAAAATAATTCCAGAAATAAGGTAGAGAGAGAGTGACATGTGTGACCAATAAGATAAAAGGCTTTTCAAGAATTAAATAAATTTCTAAAATAGAATTAGGATTGACATGTGGGCCATCGGTCTATGGACCGGTCCACAGAGATATGCTAGTCCACGGTGAACCAAGCTCATGAACAGGGTTTGACTAAGGTTGATGACATACGGGACCCGCATGTAAGAGAGATAAATAATTAGTATTTTAATTAGGAGGATGACCTGTGGGGTCTACATGTAAGTGAGATGAATAGATATTTAGATGTGTGGCTTGGATTGATTGAATGGCAAGAAGACCATACATCGGGAGAGAAAAGAATTAGCACAGAGAAAGCATGTGTGTTTTGGCGCACATACATCTCAGACTCACAATGATTATTACAGAGAAAACAAAGCATAGAGCTTTATGGCTTGTTCATGTGGCAAGGAATTGGCAACCAGAAGCATGAACTAACAAGAAGTGGCAAAGCAAAGAGGGAGAAGGGATTAGTCATGAGCATCACAGATATGAACATGAACAGGATAAAGGCATGGAGGGTGCTGCGCCATTCTGTTATGGCACAAGGAGGTGACAACTTGATACTGTGATGGGCAGAGCAAAGATTAGAACATGGATTAACGAGAAAGAAATCTAAAGAAAGTCATCCAACTAAACAACATACGATCGGGACACATGCATGAATAGGAACTAAAGCTACAAAGCTAATTTTGAGGCAAGATTGTAGGAGGTTTGGTAATGCAAGATTAGAGAATAGATTAACAGAGAGATGCACACGTGAATTGTGGCTAGATTAGATGACAAAAGAATCACCCAACAGAGAAGGTCAAGAACTAAGCAATTCACGCATCGGACACACATGAACCAAACAATGAATGCATGAAAATGCTACGTTGAACATGCATGAACAAGGCGCTGGTGGCCGGCGTCGAGGCGACGAGCAAATGGCGAAGGGGCAAACGGAAAGGAAACGACGAGCCGGACGCGATGGCGCGGTCGGATTTTGGAAAACTCACCGAGGAAGCGACGAACGCGATGAACACGGTTTGGCCTTAATGGCCGACGGTGTTCGCGATCTTCGCGAAGTGGATGGAACCATGACGAGGGCGACGACGCGAAGCCAACGCCGAGCAGCTCGCCGCGGACGCCGGACGAAGGCGCAGTCACGGAGAAGACCTTTGTTGGAGCTCGGTTTTCGGAGATTGCGACGAAAATAGATCGGTTTGGAGGAAACCAATTCGGGGATTGGAAGAGGATCAACACGGACGCTGAGCGCAAATGGCTCGCATTTATATGCACCGAGAGGAAGATATGGAAATTTGAAATTTTGAGTTTGAAACGGCACGCTCGACTCATTGTTTCATTGAGGTCGACGATGAACAGTAACCCGCGATTTACTGTAGCATCGGCATGAGAGAGAAAATCTGGATTTTCGGAATTAAAAGAAATTCCAAAAATCAAGGAGGTCAAATAAATAGCAAACAAATCCAGAAAAATCTCAGAAAATACCCAAAAATTCCTTGAAGGACAAGGAAGCCAAATAACACAAATTTTTATTTAATTAATGTTTATATTAGTCAAATTAAATATTTTTAATTTAGGAAAATTCCAATTAAGCTTTATTAATTCAAATAAAATTGGTGAAATTTTTCAGGGACCTAAACTACTCAAAAGATCTTTGAAAAGCCAAATTTTGGGACGTTACACCACCTCCCCCACCTTTTCCCATCTTTCCCCCTTGTGGCCGCCACCTCCATCCTCCTCTCCCCCTTGCGCCCTTTCGAGGAGATATGTAGGTCTTGTTCTTAGCTTTCAGTGGCCGCCAAGATCACTAAATTCCGACTTTCGAGTCAAAAGTTATGATAGATTTATTATCTCTGTCTGCACTCGACGAGAATTACCTTTTAAGTTGTCTTGTAAAATAGGTGTATGTTAATTGACGAATCAGGGTTTCATCCCAACTAGGTTAATGTAGATAATTTCATAACCTTTTCAGATTGATAAAGAACACTCAATTCGGAGTTGGGGATTAAAAGTTATGGTCGTTTTAGTATTGCTGTCCTATTTGTTCGCATGATTATGTGTTGTTGTTTTGTTTTCTTTATTAGAGAAGTTTATTGGCCGAATTGGAAAACCTCATCAACTTGAATGTTATAGATATGTTCGTTAAGATGATGTAGGATCTGGACTCGTCTCATTTCGAGTCTCACGTCATTAGCTACTGTCATTATCGTGCTGCTGTCCCGATACGATTTTGGGTTGCACTGTTTTTCGATTAGGATTTATGGCGATTCCTTGGGTGATCAAGGGTAATGTAGAATATTAATTCATGTTGGATTCTACGTTGTTCTTATTTCGGTTATTTAATTGTTTAGGCCACGAGGCTACGGGTTTGGGAGCGCCATCGTTGCCTGCTAACGCGTCGCAACGCGGAAGGCAAGTACTTTGTTGATTTTAAGTGCTGTGATTGTGAATGTTTACATGAATATAATGTGACATCTTGTGTTACCCGAGATGCTGAACTGGTTATGTTCTTTCAATATGTGGAGTATATGTTGAGAGATGGTGTTATCACTGTTCATGTTTATATCATGCATCCTTTTATTCATGTTATGTCCACGGGAGTGGATTGTAAGTCCCACCATTCCAATGTGGGCAGATTTGGACATTGTCATGTCCCGCCCACGGAGTGGATTGAAAGACCCATCAATTCCAAAGATGGGCAAGTAAGACCCATCAATTCCAAAGATGGGCAGCTTTGGACACCTATATGAAATGTTCTTGATATAGGACTTGGATCCCCGCACTTTTGTTAAGGTGCGGGCTTAAGTGAACACCGACGGGTGTGTCACTCGCTATACCGGTATAAGCATGTGTACAGTCCATCCTTGAATACATTCATTCATGCTATGCATTCCTAAGTTTTCATTCGATGTATGCTCATATTCTCTTATGATGATGATTTGTTCATATGTGTGTTATGTCCCTTTATCAGACTTGTTGAGTCGTGGACTCACTCTTGCGTTGTTTGTTTATTTTTAGGTAACCCCGATGTTGGCTCACTTGGGAGGAGTAGACACACACTACTTGTTCACATCATCAAATTCATGTTCAAGATTAAATTTTAGTTCTATCTTTCATTCGTTAATGATGAACTGTAATAATTAAATTATAATTGGTGAAGGAAGGATACCTTCTCCACATTGATGTTGATTTATTATGCATGTGAACCTTCTTTATTGATGATCAGATAAATAACTTAGAAGGTGAAGGAAGGATACCTTCACCATGTCCTGCTTATTTTAATGCTGTCATTAGTTGATATACTTATTTCATATTCTTCCGCTTTGTGTAGATTGTTAGAGTTCATAGGTGGCATCTTGGCTTCCGAATAGCCAGGGTGTTACAGTTGGTATCAGAGCGGGCTTTAGGTCCATGGTAATTAAGTTATTAAAATGACACACTGTGCACAGTAGGTGGGGATTGGGTAATCCATCATATCCGTATTTCTAGTGATGTGTTTCATCATGTTGAACTGTTCTTGAATTGCTTCCGTACTATCATTCTTGTGGTTAATCCATGATCTGCTGTGAGATTCAATATCTATGAACTAATACTATTATTGTCATGAGATGATCCTGTATATTCATAATTGAGTATTTTGGTGAAGCGTGTTGTTAACGGATGATAAGAAGTGGAGGTCGTGGTTGTTACTCTGGGATTCACCAGGTTACACCACTGTTCGCAGTACGTGGTTAGAGGAGTAGTTACCCCGAGAACCATAGTTTCAGGTGTTAAGCGTGAGTTGCTTTAGAAAGTTATTCTCTTTCTTGATTTCTGAATTTGCCAATTCTTGTTCTGTGGTGGTTGATGAATTTCTCCTGGGTTTGTGGTTCATGATAGTTTATGGTTTTCAATAGATCCCTCTTGGTTCTCTGAAACAAATATTGCTTTTCAACTGTTGAGTTGCTTTTACCACTTGTGGTCGTTGTCAATTGGCAAGATTGATGTTTTCATGGTTGCTCCTTCTTTCTCATTAAAAAAATGACTCATTTACTCGTTTGATAGCTTGGTTAGTGAGAGTTTTCTGCTGTAAGTTCGTTTGCATGGGAAAGCTTTGGCTTTATGCGTTTCTTTTGGATTACTTCGAGCGTTGAGGTTTGAAGTCTCTCTTTTACTGTAGTAAGGTGTTAGAATCCTTTTGTGATGTCTTGCCATGCTTAAAATGAGAAGTTATAACTAAACGAATAAATTGTTACGATATGAGTTACCAAGTTGGGTTATTAGCATGGTGCAAATCAATTATTCTTAACTACCATCCATGAAAGTGAAATTGATTAATTTGAAATATCCTTGTATTTGATACATGGTGTAGGTTAAATAAAGATCATCCATATCCGCTCGTAACCTATAGATCTTACATAAGAGCTAAATTTATCTATTTCCTGGTATGCTAAAATTGTTGAAACTTGTATAAAGTACCAGATGGGTGCTGGTGAAACGATTCACGAAACCTTGTTTATAGAAAATGATGTTAGTGAATCTATGTTTATATATGGTTATGTGATTGCAAACGGAAATTAGTACCGTATGTACACCCATGATTAATACAATCATCAATTGTTAATGAGCGTTGAAGAAGGTGTTGAGCAACACCAATAGTTGAGTAGATGAATTTCGTAAGTAGTCTTTGATAACGTGCCTTGTGATATTGTTATTGCTTAGCATAATCTTGTGATAATAAATTTGTTTCAACCTTGTGGTTTGTGTTCCCTTTGGGAAGTTTTAGGATGGAATAATAAATTTTGATGATTCTCAGTACTAGTGTATGTTGTCGATGTTATTAAATCGTCAAAATGTGAGAATGAGGTTAATTCTCATAGTAATTTGATCACCTATGGTGATATTCTCTAAATGATCAAATTTCAAGTTTTATGTTCATGATCTTTTGAGGGTTCAGGCTTTTATGTGGTAAATGAAGTTTATCGAGTAACGATATGTTGCAAAGTTATAATGGTTCTTCAGTGATGCAAGTGCTTCGATTTTGAATACTTATTTGTTCTTATCTGTTAAGATTCGATATTCTCTTCTTGTGAGGCTTATGCTTTCAACTGTGGACTTCACTTATGTTCTATGAGTTCATTGCTTAATTGGTTTCTTCATTGGTCCCGTGTTCAGTGCGAGTGGTAGATGAGTTTTCTAGTTGGTGAAAGTCGTTTCCATTTGTCTCTTCTTTTGAGAAAGAATCAACCCATTCTTTACACGTGGGTCTTTCGAAGTGTTTTCTAATGGTTGTGGTGAAACTGATGTTAATACCCATAGTAATTTGATCGCCTTCGATGATATCGTTCAGTTGAGAATATTTCAAATTTAGCTTTCGTGATATTTCCTTTGAGCTCTTGAATCATCTGGTAGCTGAAATTATTTTAAATAAATTGAGGTATTGAATTGTCTTGTTGCTTCTTAAGATATTCATGTGATTTAATCTTAAAGGATTTTTGGTTTGAGTTGGCAACGTGAAGCGCAATTAAAGAAAAATTATGTTGGTTCCTTAAGAGGAGAATAATCTGCTTGTTTTTCATGAAATCCTGTAATTGGAAATGTTTCGAGTTTGGTGGCTGAGATTATTTGGATCTCATGTTTCGTGTGTAGTTGAATTGTTCTGAACAAATATGACGTATTGAGGAATTTCATTGGTTCTTAATTAGTCCGTGTGGTTTGGACTAAAGACCTTATCTTGTTCGTTGTGGCAAAGCGATGTTAGTCAAAGAATTAATTTCAGTGTTAAAGGAAAGAGTGCAGTAGGAATATTTGAGAATTTGAGTCAAGTTTTGTAACTGGTAGTTATTTGAATTGTTCATAAACTTTTTGCTCTTTTCACTCAAGAGTTGTCAAGTTTCAATCGCAATGTCATTTCTCTTAGTAGTGGTTATTTGCTATTCCCTTTTCGAGGGATGCGTGCCCTCCGCTGTGAACTCAACTTTCATTTTTCCAGAACTTCGTTACTAGATTACTTCTTTTGGTTTCGTGCACCTGTGAGCAGCAACATTTTCCTGTATGGTGAAATTTTCCCTTATTCGCCTCTTTCTTTTGAGAAAGGATCAACAGTTTTGTGTTGTAAAGTTTTTCAAAGTGTGAGTTGTCAATTGTTTGGTGGTGGTTAACTGATTGTAGGGGTGAGATTTTGCTACCAAGCTATGGGAGGGGTAATAGAAGATGAGTTGGTTTTGACTCGAACCTCTTGGAGGAAGTTGATTCAGATGGAATGTCTGCTTCAAGTAAAACTGAATAGTGTTCAACTAAGTAGAACCTATGATATAGTGTAGTTCCAGAACTTTGGTTCATGTTGAAATGTTGCGGATTATCAAATGTATGGAAACCTTAATCAATTTTATAGCGTAACACAATTGGAAAGAATTGTGATGTTGAGTGAGTGATTCCTGATGATGTCAATGAGTGAGTATGTCGGAATTGTGGGGATGTTAGAGATTTAATCCGATGATTTCACCATGTGTTATAAGAGGAATTCGTTGTAGGGGTCTTGGAGGTTAAATTTGGGCTTTCCATTTTCATGCTGGGCTTTTGGTCGCCCAAAGATTTGTGTGTAGAGGAGATAGAAAACTGGAGTACTCTGAGCAGTGGAATGATTGTCGATAGAACTCTTTTGATGTAGTTCATGAGCGCGTGTGTTGAGGATTCTGATGTGTTGTTCTTGAAAGTTGGAGGTGATGAGATTGCATGGGTTTTTGAGGGGTTTTGGTGCCCTCTATCAAAGTAATGTCATCAGTTTGTCTAATGTGTTCAGTGGAATCAATAGAGTCTCTCCACAAAGGTGTGGATGATGTATTTTGGTTTAAGCCTAAATTTGAGGATGTTAAATTAAGAGGTTTGAGACCGTGTGGTATGCGATGAATTCGAATTCCAAGGTTGGAGAGATATTTTATTCCAAAAAGTGAAACTAAGGAAAAAGATGTCTTCTTGATTAGTGAAGCATTTTCTTTATTCTTGCTTGAGCTTATGCTGTTGACCAATGTCTTTCGTAAGTTGAGTTTGACTCGATTTTGGTATGTGTGGTTCTTATCGGTTCAGGAAGAATAAAGGAAGTTTTGATTTGGGCATTTAAAATTATTCCTCCTTTGGTTTTTGTGACATTTATTCGCAAACTGCCACTTGGAAGGTTGAAAGGTTTTCGTAATGAAATTCTGATTTCTGGATTTTACTCTTCTGTACCCAGTTGATAACATCTAGTTATGATGTGAATCTTTCTTATTCAGATGTGTTTTGCCGGTAAAAGAGTTTGCTTAAAAAGAATTCGATTGTATGTTTCCGGTTAAAGGAGGTGATCCTTGTTTTCAGTGAGGAGTTCAGTTGAGAGGAGGAATAAGAGTTCCGTGTTCTTTGTGCTTGTCGTGTGGTTCGATATCATTGGGAAGGTTAACCCAAGATACATTGGGTTGTTTTCACTAGTTGGCGTATCGCCAGTACTGTCTCGAGTCCATGCGTGGAGTACGTAACGTCTTGTATGTTCTCGTGTTGAGTGAGTACGTGGGAGATCCAGAGTTTGAGATTTCGTTTGCGCCGTTGACCATCGAGTGAGATCTTACCTTTGAGTCTTGTTCTATGAGTGTACCTGGAAGTACCGGGTTGAGTGTTAGTTCAGACGTCGGGTTACGTCGTTGTGTTGTGGTATTTTCAGTCCGAGGGAGAGGCTACTTTGGAAGTTGGGGTTTCGCGTGCGTGAGCTTTAGCCGGCGTTGTTCACAACGGGTACGTGGTTACCGTTGTTCGTTCTCAGTCGAGGTTGTTCTTTCGCTTAAGTGTGTTTAGATTCGGGGTCGAATCCTGTTAAGGGGGGTAGAATGTGATATCCCGTACTTGTTTAGGAAGAAATTTGTTCGAATTCGAGTTCGAAAGAGAAATTTTTGGCGTTTGCGTCTGTTCTTTCAGTTTTGGCCCAGGTCTTTGGGCCAAAAGCCCCTAGTGGGGACATTGTGGGCCCATTGGGGGGCCCTGCCGTGAGGCCCATGGGCAGCCGTGAGGCCCATTGGGGGGGGGCGGCCAAGTGGCTTTGGGGAGGGTGGTTAACCCCAATTTTCCTCCCACCTCCCACCTTTTCCCATCTTTCCCCTTGTGGCCGCCACCTCCATCCTCCTCTCCCCGCGCGCCTTTCTCCTCCTCCCCTAGAGGCGCCCCAGCCATGGTGCTGCATCTCGCCCTAAGCGAGCCACCGTTCTTTTGGTGCCGTGTCGTTCCTGCTGCTAGTGCACGAAGAAAGGAGGGGGATCTTTGCGGGGATCGCTGTTCAAGAAGGAAAGGAGGCCTCTCCAAGGAGCCCTCATCTTCTCCCTAGTATTTCAAGGGTAAAGGTTGTTGTTTATGTCGTTTGGGTTCATTTTAGAATGCGTTTTGGGTAGGAGTGATTAAAGTAAGTGCTGTCAGTTATAGAATCAATTCTGTCCAGAGTTTTGCGTGGGCCGTTTAGGGTTCTTAGAGGCTGATTCACTGGTTTTTATCTCCTGGAGATATGTAGGTCTTGTTCTTAGCTTTCAGTGGCCGCCAAGATCACTAAATTCCGACTTTCGAGTCAAAAGTTATGATAGATTTATTATCTGCTGTCCAGAATTCTGACGAGAATTACCTTTTAAGTTGTCTTGTAAAATAGGTGTATGTTAATGGACGAATCAGGGTTTCATACCAACTAGGTTAATGTAGATAATTTCATAACCTTTTCAGATTGATAAAGAACACTCAATTCGGAGTAGTGGATTAAAAGTTATGGTCGTTTTAGTATTGCTGTCCTATTTGTTCAGACACATTATGTGCTGTTGTTTTGTTTTCTTTATTAGAGAAGTTTATTGGCCGAATTGGGAAACCTCATCAACTTGAATGTTATAGATATGTTCGTTAAGATGATGTAGGACCTGGACTCATCTCATTTCGAGTCCCACGTCATTAGCTACTGTCATTATCGTGCTGCTATCCCGATACGATTTTGGGTTGCAGCCTGTTTTTCAGATTAGGATTTATGGCGATTCCTTGGGTGATCAAGGGGGGTAATGTAGAATATTAATTCATGCTGGATTCTACGTTGTTCTTATTTCGGTTATTTAATTGTTTAGGCCACGAGGCTACGGGTTTGGGAGCGCCATAGTTGCCTGCTAACGCGTCGCAACGCGGAAGGCAAGTACTTTGTTGATTTTTAGTGCTGTGATTGTGAATGTTTACATGAATATAATGTGACATCTTGTGTTACCCGAGATGCTGAACTGGTTATGTTCTTTCAATATGTGGAGTATATGTTGAGAGATGGTATTATCACTGTTCATGTTCATATCATGCATCCTTTTATTCATGTTATGTCCACGGGAGTGGATTGTAAGTCCCAGCATTCCAATGTGGGCAGATTTGGACATTGTCATGTCCGCCCACGGAGTGGATTGAAAGACCCATCAATTCCGGTATGGGCAAGTAAGACCCATCAATTCCGTATGGGCAGCTTTGGACACCTATATGAAACGTTCTTCATATAGGACTTGGATCCCCGCACTTTTGTTAAGGTGCGGGCTTAAATGAACACCGACGGTGTGTCACTCGCTATACCGGTATAAGCATGTGTACAGTCCATCCTTGAATACATTCATTCATGCTATGCATTCCTAAGTTTTCATTCGATGTATGCTCATATTCTCTTATGATGATGATTTGTTCATATGTGTGTTATGTCCCTTTATCAGACTTTGTGAGTCGTGGACTCACTCTTGTGTTGTTTGTTTATTTTTAGGTAACCCCGATGTTGGCTCGCTTGGGAGGGAGTAGACACGCACTACTTGTTCACATCATCAAATTCATGTTCAAGATTAAATTTTAGTTCTATCTTTCATTCGTTAATGATGAACTGTAATAATTAAATTATAATTGGTGAAGGACGGATACCTTCTCCACATTGATGTTGATTTATTACTGCATGTGAACCTTCTTTATTGATGATCAGTATTAAATAACTTAGAAGGTGAAGGAAGGATACCTTCACCATGTCCTGCTTATTTTAATGCTGTCATTAGTTGATATACTTATTTCATATTCTTCCGCTTTGTGTAGATTGTTAGAGTTTATAGGTGGCATCTTGGCTTCCGAATAGCCAGGGTGTTACAATTATGCCTTCTATGCTTGCCCATGACTCTACATACCTCTCCTTGATCCTTTCCCATGTTCCTAAGAACAATTAAATCACTTGCATTAGGTAGCGGTCTATTCTCAGTAATATATAAACCTATGAACGAATTTACCTAGTGATTAAGTTGGCGAGCATGAGCTCGAGTAATTGGTCCTTGTAACACTGGTTGTGGATCAGTTGTGTGTGTAGACGTGGTTGTATCTAAGTTAGGGATGTCCTCATCATCCTCCCCTTCTTGTACTTGAGTTGTCCTCGACTCAAGCTCATCCTCTTTTCCCAACTGTGGCTTCAAATCTGCAATGTTAAATGTGAAACTAACCCCAAAATATGCAGGTAGTTCAAGCTTGTATGCATTATCATTAATCTTTTCTAACACTTTGAAATGACCATCAGCTCTAGGCATCAATTTTGACTTTCTCAATTTAGGGAACCTATCTTTTCTCAAGTGCAACCAAACAAGATCTCCTGGTTCAAAAGTTAAATGCTTTCTCCCATGACTACCAGCAAGTTTATATTTAGTATTCATGCACTCTATATTCTCCTTGGTTGTCTCATGCATTTTTAAAATCAATTCAGCACGTTGTTAAGCATCAAAGTTCAATTTATCCGAAGATGGAATAGGCATTAAATCAATAGGAGCACGAGGCACAAAACCAGAAACAACCTCAAAAGGGCACATCTTTGTAGTAGAATGCAAAGAACAATTATAAGAAAACTCAATATGAGACAAGCCTTCTTCCTACATTTTTAAATTCTTTTTCAACACAGCCCTAAGCATTGTAGATGATGTTCTATTGACAACTTCGGTTTGTCCCTCAGTTTGGGGATGACAAGTAGTAGAAAATAACAGCTTAGTCTCCAATTTAGCCCATAAAGTTCTCCAAAAGTGGCTAAAAATTTTAGCATCACGATCTGAAGCTATAGTATTAGGCACACCATGCAAGCGAACAACTCCACGAAAGAATAAATCAGCAATATGGGTAGCATCATTGCTCTTATGACATGGTATAAAGTGGGCCATCTTAGAAAATCTATCAACAACCATGAATATACTATCGCTCCCCTTCTTTGTTCTAGGCAATCTTAAAACAAAGTCCATCGAAATATCTTCCCATGGAATGCTAGGAACAGGCAGAGGCATATATAAACCATGAGGATTAAGTCGTGACTTAGCTCTTCGACATGTAGTGTAGCAAGCAACGTAGCACTCGACGTCCCGTCTCATCTTTGGCCAAAAGAAATTATCAGCAAGTATATCCTCTGTTTTCTTCACGCCAAAGTGTCCCATCAGCCCTTCTTCGTGCTCTTCCTGTAGCAACAACAACGAACGGAGCTAGTTGGAATGCATAGCTTGTTAGCCCTAAACACAAACCCATCATTAATGACAAATTTGTTTCACGTTTTTCCTTCTGTACAATTCAATAATATATCTGTAAAATCAGCATCATGCACATATTGCTATTTAATAGTCTCCAATCCAAAAATTTTAAAGTCAAGTTGTGCAAGCATGATATATCTCCTAGACAAAGCATTAGCATTAACATTCTCCTTTCCCTTCTTGTGTTTTATGACATAAGGAAAGGACTCAATAAATTCAACCCACCTTGCATGCCTACGGTTTAGTTTACTTTGACTTCGAATATGCTTCAAAGATTCGTGATCAGAATGTATAATAAATTCTTTGGGCCATAAATAATGTTGCCAAGTTTCCAAAGTTCAAAATAGTGCATATAATTACTTATCATAAGTAGAATAGTTCAAACTAGGCCCACTCAATTTCTCACTAAAGTATGCTATAGATTTACCTCCTTGTAACAATACGTCACGTAAACCAATTCCGCTGGCATCACATTCTAGTTCAAAAGTCTTATTAAAATTAGGGAGCTGGAGTAGCGGTGCATGTGTTAACTTACCTTTCAATGTGGTGAAGGCGTTCTCCTGTGCGGTGCTCCAAATAAATGGCACACCTTTCTTGGTGAGCTCATTCAATGGTGCTGAAATCCTTCACGAAGTGGCGGTAGAATCCAGCAAGTCCTAAAAAACTTCGTACTTGTGTGACTGTGTTACGACTCGGCCAACTCTATATTGCTTCAACCTTGGCTTGATCAACTTCAATTCCTCGTGAAGTAACAACATAGCCAAGAAACGAGACTCGATCGTTGCAAAAGGTGCACTTCTCAAGGTTACCAAATAAATGTGCACCACGTAAAGCATTAAAAACAGCACGTAAATGGTCAAGATGTTCCTCTAAGGATTTGTTGTATATCAATATGTCATCAAAATAAACCATCACAAATCTACCAATGAAAGCACACAAAACTTTGTTCACTAGTCTCATGAAGGTGCTAGGTGCATTAGTTAGACCAAAAGGCATTACTAACCACTCATATAACTCGAACTTAGTTTTAAATGATATTTTCCATTCATCGCCTAATTCATGCGGATTTGATGATATCCACTATGCAAATCAACCTTCGAGAAAACAAAAGAGCCACTCAATTCATCAAGCATATCATCTAACCTAGGAATAGGATGACGATACCTAATGGTGGTATTATTGATTGCTCTACAATCTACACACATGCGCCATGATCCATCTTTCTTAAGCACTAAAATGACCGGAACGGCACAAGGACTAAGAGATTCACGCACATACCATTTAGCATGCAATTCTTGAACTTAGCACTGAATTTCTTTAGTTTCTTCCGGATTGGTCCTATATGGTGCGCGGTTGGGCAGTGATGCTGTGAGGACACGGGTATTTAACTAGTAATACTTAACCTCCATATGGTTCTAGCATTACTAATTAAATATCCTAAGCCTCGATGGACATGTGCTTCCCAGAATTGCAGCACATGCTCATCATCACAAAATTATACATCATTTCCATACAACACTTAACACTAAGTTCAACAACGACATACATAAAGTAAAGTTATTACAAAAGAGCCAACCGGCCAAATAACCAATATACAAGAATGACAGCGGAAGCAAAAATGCCATAAGATGGCTAAGAACAAAAGTCGACCGGTTAGCCAACACAAACCACGGAGAGAATCGACCGCCGCCAAGCTAGTCGCCCGAATGCTACCACAACACAGCTCACAAAAGTGAGGCCCTTCGAGCTCACCTTCTTCCTCTGCAACAATTTATATTTAAGCAAGAACAATGAGTACACAAGGTACTCGTAAGACTGACGTGTGGAATAGCATACCTATTCATATGCTACATGCTAGCTTTATTTAAGTGGAGGTTGTATGTTTCATTTTGCACAAAGCCAACTTTATTTGCAATAATGTAATACATTTAAAAGCAAGTTCGCAAATCTGTTTTAGTGTTGAAATAACAGCGAAATAATGATAAATACAAGTAACTACCTGGAAGTGACTATCCCAATAGCCACCACAATATAGCACGAATCCCTGATTCGTACCACCCATCAAGTTTTAATTAAAAGGTTGTAGTCTAACTCTTGAAAAGCTTACCCAAGCGTGTCCATAACCTAGGACGAGGCTATTCGAATAGTTTTAACCTGCAGGTGTACCAATGTACCCACACTTGGACCGCCTTTAAGCCACAAAAGCACACTTCCGAAGGTATGCCGCACGGCTAAGTCCTCGAGACATTTCCAATCTTGTGCATTAACTACGAGCCGCTCGTGATGGATAGAAACCCATACGCTTACATTGCAAGTCGAAAGACAACAAATCCCATCACGGTGAAGTCTTTCAGACACTACAATGCTCCCAACACCATCCCTCCCGCGACTCCTGCGACCCAAGCCAATACACGCCAAAGTACTAAGTCAAGAGAGGTCCCATACCCTCTAGTGTGGTTAGCACGCATGATTTCTGGATAATGTGTACTCACAAGATGTTCGGTCCTTAATTGACTTGGGCACCAATCCAGTCACTCCCAAAAATCACACCGTCTTACCATTGTGCCCAAGTCCAAATCCTTTTGCTTTTAGTTTTTGGTTTTTGCAATTTGAACACAGCATCAAGCCGAAATATAGATAAATAGTAAGTATTTGTGTGATCAAGGTTATCGACAAGTAGATAACCGCCCATTTCTACCGAAAGCTAAGCATGGCTAAGCGATTAGTCCGCAAAACTACTAAGTGACAAGAGCTCATCCACGAACCCTAAATCACAGCAATAACCTAGGCTCAATGGTAGTAAAGGATAATCATTTGCCTAAGGAAATGCATCTACTAGGTCAACTAACGACAATAGTTTAACACAATCTAGCAATGCATACATAGAATTTGTAAACAACATAAATACTTGAAAATACAGGGATTAACATGATCAAACTGCTTGCCTTGCTGGAATTACTCTTGCTGCAGAGGAGGATTCTCAGGTTCAATATAATCTTCGGAATCTAACGCAAAAAATGCGATAAAACCAATAAGAACGAAGAACACCAAATAAAACCCCGCAGCAAAAGACATCCAAATCAAATGAAACTTATATAGCAGCTAGGGGATGATTTCAGAAAATTTTAGGAACAAGAATCATGCAATTTGGAGTTAGGATGCAAAAGTTACAGCCGAAATACACTTTCTCAGCCTATTAAATCACTAAATTAATTATTGGTACTGTTCATGGTAAAATTTTCTAGAATGATCTAAGCTCTGAAATTTTTATAGCAAGTAGATTATGACATCCTAATGACTGCAAAGTTGAGTTTACTAAATTTGGAGTTATGATGATTTACTTATGATTTTTCTAAGTTGTAAACCTAGCACAAGTTACTTCACAGAAAAATAACCATGTTCAAAACCTATTTCATATTAAAGTACACTAACAAAGGAATCTAACAAAATTGATTTTGTACATTTTGGAGTTATACAAGAAAAGATATGCATTTTACAAGTTTAATTCTATTTTTGGGATATTCAAAATTGGCAGAAATCAAGTTATTTGAGTTACACAATTTTCTGCGATAGAAACATGCCCAATTGCATTTTTATGCTAAACTACAGAGGCATAAAAATTTATTACAGTTGGAAACATCTAAAAAGGATTTAAAATAAATTAGTTATGAGTTTCTAAAGTTTTGATACAATTCTCAGTTGATAAATAAATACTTACAGAAATGAAATCCAACCCAAACGGAAATAAACAACATGGACGAACGAGAGCCCTCGATCTAACATCCTACGGCCCACGCGCGCCGGGAACAGCCCACCGTTGGATCAAGATCCAACGGCTGATGAGGAAGGATGCATTCGGACGGTGCGGTTGCCTCGGCCAACCACGACCGCAGATCTAAAGATGAACGGCTC
Source organism: Ampelocalamus luodianensis (assembly GCA_036346255.1). Taxonomy (NCBI): domain Eukaryota; kingdom Viridiplantae; phylum Streptophyta; class Magnoliopsida; order Poales; family Poaceae; genus Ampelocalamus; species Ampelocalamus luodianensis. Next base: position 58,199,338 of record CM070622.1, on the reverse strand, counting down.
AGAACACCCCTCCCTTCGGAGGGTCCGATTGCATTCACGATCCGGACCGCAGATCGAGCGATGGACAGCCTAGAACAACTTAGGCAACCGGATGGTCCGAACGCATACCAGATCTGGGCCGCAGATCGCAAAATGGACGACGGTCAAAGATCGAAGTGCAACCTGGAGCGCTGACACGTGGGGCCGCTGTAACACCCTGGCTATTCGGAAGCCAAGATGTCACCTAAAACATCTAACATACATCCATAATGCAGAAGAATTTGAACTAAGTATTTCAACTAAAGACGACATTAAATTAAACAGACATGGTGAAGGTATCATTCCTTCACCTTCTAAGTTATTTAATATCGATCATCAATAAAGAAGGTTCACACGCAGTAATAAATCAACATCCATGTGGAGAAGGTATCCTTCCTTCACCAATTATAATTTAATTATTACAATTCATCATTAACGAATGTAAGATAGAACTAAATTTAATCTTGAACATGAATAGGATGATGTGAACGCAGTAGTGCGTGTCTACTCCCTCCCAAGTGAGCCAACATCGGGTTACCTAAATTAAACAAACAACGCAAGAGTGAGTCCATGACTCGGCAAGCACAGTACTGATGAAAGAAAAAGAACACATATACAAACAGACATCACCATTTAAGAATGCGAACCTTGCATCGAGTGAACACTTATGAAAACATGAAATGAATGAATGTAATCAAGGATGGATCGCACACATGCATATACTGGTATAGTGAGTGACACACCGTCGGTGTTCACTTAAGCCCGCACCTTAACAAAAGTGCGGGGATCCAAGTCCTATATGAAGAACGTTTCATATAGGTGTCCAAAGGTGCCCATACTGGAATTGATGGGTCTTACGTGCCCATACTGGAATTGATGGGTCTTTCAATCCACTCCGTGGGACGGGACATGACAATGTCCAAATTTGCCCACATTGGAATGGTGGGACTTACAATCCACTCCCGTGGACATAACATGAATAAAAGGATGCATGATATGAACATGAACAGTGATAATACCATCTCTCAAGATATACTCCACATAATGAAAGAACATAACCAATTCCGCATCTCGGGTAACACAATATGTCACACTATATTCATGAAAACATTCACAATCACAAGACTCAAAAGCAACAAAGTATTTGCCTTCGCGTTGCATGACACAAGCAGTGCAACGATGGCGCCCCAAACCCGTAGCCTCGTGGCCTAAACAATTAAATAACCGAAATAAGAACAACATAGAATCCAACCCGAATTAATAGTCTACAATACCCCTTGAACTCCCAAGGAATCGACATAAAACCTAATCTGAAAAACAGGCTGCAACCCAAAACGTGTCGGGACAGCAGCACGAAAATGACAGTAGTTAATGACGTGGGACTCGAAATGAGATGAGTCCAGATCCTACCTCATCTTAACGAACATATCTATAACATTCAAGTTGATGAGATTTCCAATTCGGCCAATAAACTTCTCTAATAAAGAAAACAAAACAGCAGCACAGCTTCTGTCTGAACAAACAGGACAGCAATACTAAAACAACCATAACTTTTAATCTACAACTCCGAATTGAGCGTTCTTTAACAATCTGAAAAGGTAATGAAATTACCTACAATAAACTAGTTGGCACGACATTCAAATTTTGCCTTTAACAAAAAGTGGCACACGGGTCAAAACTAAAGATAGAAACTGACATACAATCTGGACAGACTGATCTACAATCTAGACAGTCACAAAGAAAAGTGCATAACTTTTGATCTATAAATCCAAATGAGGTGTTCTTTATCAATCCTGAAAGCTAGTGATATCACCTTCAAAATTTGTTATGGGCAAGACCTCTGAATCACCCTCTAACTAGGCCATATATCAACCTAAACAGAGACTGCTAATTCTCGTCAGGATTCTGGACAGCATATATTAAATCTATCATAACTTTTGACTCGAAAGTCGGAATTAGGTGATCTTGGCGGCCACCGAAAGCTAAGAACAAGACCTACATATCTCTAGGAGATGGGAAACTCAGATTCGGCCTCTAACATCACGAAAAAGTCCACGCAACAATCTGGACAGAATCGAATTTCTACCCGCAGCAAATCGATATAATCAAAATTGAACCAAAACACATCTACCACTAATCAAACGATGAGGATCGGCACTCGTTACCCTTGTAGCAACCAGGACGTAGGTGGGAGAACCTTGGAGAAGATGATCTTCCTCCTCCTTTCTCCATCTCCTTCTTCTCCTTCCACCATGGCGGCGGCACGTCGGAGCTTCTTCCTCATCTTGGTAGAGCAGCACGGAGGGGGCTGCTATAGTACCGTGCTACAGTGCGGCGCGGTACTGTAGCAGAGGGTAGGGTTTTGGGAAGGAGACCCCCTTCTTGACTCCACTACAAGGCCGGCCCACTTGGCTAGGACACCTTGGGCTAAAAGCCAAGGTCCAATCCTCTCTCAAATCCTGAATTTTCTTTCAATTTTCCTCTAAACTTTAATGCATTCAAATTTGAATAAATTTCTCTTCCGAATAATATGTTCTCTCTATTTGATATTCGAGGTATTACATTCTACCCTTAACAGAATTCGACCTCGAATTCTAACCGTCGAAATAAACGAAAGAATAATTGCCACCAAAAGAAACATCTATTAACATATGCCCGAGCAAACATGTTCGGATAAAACTCGCGATGCGAGACTCCAGTCCCAAATGACCTATCTCTCGATGACAAGACCACAAGACATTGACGTAAACTACATCGACCTAACACTCAATCCGACATTGCCATGTACACTCATCAGAAGAGATTCAAAGGTAAGATCCTACTCGATGGTCAATGACGTTAACGAATATTCAAACACTAGTTCTCACAGGTACTCACTCGGCACCAAACATGCTAAATGTAGTACACCACATATGGACCCGAGACGGTCCTTGCGAAACGCCAACTTCCAATTCCGTAGCTAACTAAAAACAACCCAAAGTACCTTGGCTAACCTTCCAATTGATACTGAACCACACAACATGCACATAGAACACGAACTCTTGTTCCACCTCTCAATTGAACTCTTCACTAAAATAAGGATCACCTCCTTTAACCAGAAACACACAACAGAGCTCTCTTTAAGCAAACTCTTTTACCGACAAAACCCATCTGAAAAAGAAAGATTCACATCGCATCTATGCGTTACCAGCTCAGTACTAAAGAGTCAAACGCAGAAATCAGAATTTCATCACGAAAAACCTTTCCACGTTCCAAGTGGCAGTTTGCGAATAAACGTCACGAAATCCAAAGGAGAAATCACTTGAATGCCCAAAAAAATCATTTATTCCGTCTGAACTGGAAAGAATCACACATATCAACATAAATGTCGAGCTCAACTTGCGAAAGACATCTGTCAAAACACATAGCTCAAACAAGAATCAAGAAAACGTGTCTCTACTTTAGGAAGCATCAATTTCTCAGTTTCTCTTTCAGGAATAAAACTTCTCTCAAACTTTGGAATTCCAATTCATCGCATAACACCCTAACTCATCTCTCTTAACTTGGCATTCTCAACGCTATGCTCAAGTCGAAATACATCATCCACACCTCGGTATAGAGGCTCTATCGACTACACTGAAACTTTCTCTCAACAACTCCTCTACCGATGAATTAATTTGTGAGATGACTTCCAATGCATCTCAAAATAGATATCACATGCAATCACATCACCTCAATGTTTTAAGAATAAACAACTCGAAATTCCCAAAGACACACATTCATATACTTCCTCAAAAGGGTTCTATCAATGACCATCCCATTGTTCGAATCCACCCTTATTCTACTTTCTCTACACATAATCATTGGGAGACTCAAGGTCCTAGCAAAAGAATGTGAAGCCCAAAATTAAACTCCAAGACTCCTACCATAAACTTCTCATATAGAAGATAGGGAAGCCTCAAATTAAATCCCTAAAATTCTCACAATCCAAACATACTCGCGCATTGACATCAACACAAAAACATTTCTTCGATCCAATTATCTTTATCAAGATTCTAATTCTTAGAGAGTTACTTACTACGTCCAAGTCATTCATGGCAATAATCCAACAATCTCGGCTATCTCTTTAATCTCTTTAACGATCAGATCACTTTGCTAATATTACTCCCATTACAACACCATCATATTTCATCTACACAACCACGCAAGGTACTCAACCGCGACACTCTAATACATTGATCAAGATTTTCATACTTTGGATAATTCTATGTTCCATTGAAATGAACAAAAGAACTTGGACTACGCCTCGCTATAGATTCTACTAGTTGTAACCATGCAATCAGTTTAACCTCCAAAGGCAACCTTCTAATGAGATAAACTCCTCTTAAATAACTATATTACGAAATTATTTCATCCTCCAATGCTCATCGAATAATTTCCAACCCAAAGTTTCACAACTACAATCATTAAACACCTCAAAAGACTCCGGTGAAACGAATAGATTGATTCTTTCTCAAAAGGAAGAGCGAATGAAATCAATTTTCTTCAACTAGGAAAACATGTGCCACCGCTTGATGAACAAAGGATCAAGAAAAAATAGTCACTTAGGCAAAGTACTCGGAAAACATAAGGGAAAATCAATAGTCGAGGGCTCAAGCCCTATTGAAAGCAAATACCAAACCACAAATGAGAAGAAGGTAATGCCTTTGAAAATTTGATAAACTCTTATGGAACAAATGCATAAGGTTTAAGCACACCCAAATAAAGCGCAAGTGGCGAAACGCGACTTAAATCTCAAATACTTTTACTTCACTCCTTCCTTTAACCGGAAAGTTATTTTCTGTGATTACTACATCACTTTGCCACTTAAACAAGATAAGCTCTTAAGACCAAATCATAAGAACCACTTAAGAACCAATAAAATCTTTCAACCCGTCTCTTTGCTCAAAATGGACAAAGTTACCACATAACTCATGAGGTCCAAAGATAACAAACGCAAAACTCAAACACTTTCACTAAAAAAAGTATCATGCAAATAATTTTTTTCGTTGAACATTATCATCACAACCACGATCGACAATCACACTAATCAACGAAATAATATGCTATTGGCGAGAATCATCAAATCTCTTAACACTACATGAACTTTTGAAAAGAATCACAATGAACTACTTCATCATGTCTCTAAAATCTAAATAAGGTTACATATACTTGATCTAGGAAAACCTAGTGCAAAAACCTTATAATTGAAACAAACTCTTTCAACAAGATGATAATAGAACATGACAATCTCACCAATGTACACCAAATGAAATCTACGATTAGCTTTCATCCATTTAACTCTTAGTGACACTCGATGCCAAGATAGTACACACTAAATGCTCTCTAGCCACACATGGCACAAACATGATCCTACCTCTGTTTGCAACCTCAACAACGATTAAGAGGATATAATCGACATTCTAACTTATGATCAACAATTAGAATAAAATGTCCTTAACTTCAATAATATAGGACACATAAGTCAAGGTTTCACAAGGCGATACATCATCGTTCATCTAGTCATTTAAACATGTTTCAATAATTTTTAGCATGGCAAGAATCAAGTAAAGCTATCATTTAAATAAGATCATCAAGATCCAAATAGAAGACAAATTCAAGATTAATATTTATCAAGACAACATTCGAACACATCCTTAACTTAACCATCACTAGCGGTTAGAATAACCGAAAGAGGACCTAGATTTCAACTTATCTAACAAATTTATCGATTATCCGATCGTAAAGATCAACCCGATACATCCACATTTTTTCCACAATTCTTAACAACAGTAGCTTCTTGAACAAATATGAACAACCTCTTATCTAAAACTCATCCTGTACCAAATACAACGACATTTCACTTTAAGCAATTCACTTCCACGGATACTAGTTAAGAATAGACTGCTTGCACAAAGCTAATAACCCAAATCGATAACTCATACCATAATAATTAATTCATTTAATTAACACCTGTACTTAAGCATGTCAAGACATCACTTAAAGATTTTAACCTAATCTTTCAAAAAAGAGGCATTACATTCCAACATTGGAACTAATCCAAAAGAAATACATAAAGTCAAAGCTTTCACATGTTAAAGAATTTGCAATGAAACCTTTCAGACACTGAATACTAAATAATAAATGATTCACATTCTCCAATAAGAAGGGCAGAACTCCCAAGAAAAGATAAGTTTTTTTTTTTTGCCGATATCCAACGATCCCAAGAACAACTTTAGACCAGCAGTCAGGAGAACAAGTAGTCGACTTATGGAACCAAGAAAGTCCAATGAGAACTCATCAGAAGAAATGTAAAACACTAACTCAAGAAAACTTCATCAAACGCAACTATTACCAGAACTGGCCACATACAGAACCAAGGAAGAGAATAATATTTTCTAAAGAATCTCACCCTCAACACTCCACTATGGTATTCGGGGTAGATACTACTCTATTCTGCTACCACAAATACTGGTGCAATCTGACAAAGTCCAGGGCCACAACCACGGCCTCCACTTCTTAACCTCCATCATCGACACGTTTAAACAATATAATCAATTATGATTATACATGATCATATCATGACAATCATAGAATAGATTCATAGATATGGAATATCATAACATATCATAGATTAACAACAAGAAAGATAATACAAAAGCAATTCAACAATTGCTCAACGAATGAAACATAACAATAGAAATACGAAACAATGGATTTCCCAACCCCACCATCGTGTACAAGTGTGTCAATTTAATATTCAATTACCACGGACCTAAAGCCCGCTCGATACCAATGTAACACTCGCTATTCGAAGCCAAGATGTCACCTAAAACATCTAACATACATCCATAATGCGAAGAATTTGAACTAAGTATTTCAACTAAAGACAACATTAAATTAAACAGACATGGTGAAGGTATCATTCCTTCACCTTCTAAGTTATTTAATACGATCATCAATAAAGAAGGTTCACACGCAGTAATAAATCAACATCCATGTGGAGAAGGTATCCTTCCTTCACCAATTATAATTTAATTATTACAGTTCATCATTAACGAATGTAAGATAGAACTAAATTTAATCTTGAACATGAATAGGATGATGTGAACGAGTAGTGCGTGTCTACTCCCTCCCAAGTGAGCCAACATCGGGGTTACCTAAATTAAACAAACAACGCAAGAGTGAGTCCATGACTCAGCAAGTACAAGTGAAAGAAAAAGAACACATATACAAACAGGACATCACCATTTAAGAATGCGAACCTTGCATCGAGTGAACACTTATGAAAACATGAAATGAATGAATGTAATCAGGATGGACTGCACACATGCATATACGGTATAGTGAGTGACACACCGTCGGTGTTCACTTAAGCCCGCACCTTAACAAAAGTGCGGGATCCAAGTCCTATATGAAGAACGTTTCATATAGGTGTCCAAAGGTGCCCATCTGGAATTGATGGGTCTTACGTGCCCATACTGGAATTGATGGGTCTTTCAATCCACTCCGTGGACGGACATGACAATGTCCAAATTTGCCCACATTGGAATGGTGGGACTTACAATCCACTCCCGTGGACATAACATGAATAAAAGGATGCATGATATGAACATGAACAGTGATAATACCATCTCTCAAGATATACTCCACATAATGAAAGAACATAACCAATTCCGCATCTCGGTAACACAATATGTCACACTATATTCATGAAAACATTCACAATCACAAGACTCAAAAGCAACAAAGTACTTGCCTTCCGGCGTTATGCGCGTTAGCGCAACGATGGCGCTCCCAAACCCGTAGCCTCGTGGCCTAAACAATTAAATAACCGAAATAAGAACAACATAGAATCCAACCCGAATTAATAGTCTACAATACCCCCCTTGAACTCCCAAGGAATCGACATAAAACCTAATCTGAAAAACAGGCTGCAACCCAAAAACGTGTCGGGACAGCAGCACGAAAATGACAGTAGTTAATGACGTGGGACTCGAAATGAGATGAGTCCAGATCCTACCTCATCTTAACGAACATATCTATAACATTCAAGTTGATGAGATTTCCCAATTCGGCCAATAAACTTCTCTAATAAAGAAAACAAAACAGCAGCACAGCTTCTGTCTGAACAAACAGGACAGCAATACTAAAACAACCATAACTTTTAATCTACAACTCCGAATTGAGCGTTCTTTAACAATCTGAAAAGGTAATGAAATTACCTACAATAAACTAGTTGGCACGACATTCAAATTTTGCCTTTAACAAAAAGTGGCACACGGGTCAAAACTAAAGATAGAAACTGACATACAATCTGGACAGACTGATCTACAATCTAGACAGTCACAAAGAAAAGTGCATAACTTTTGATCTATAAATCCAAATGAGGTGTTCTTTATCAATCCTGAAAGCTAGTGATATCACCTTCAAAATTTGTTATGGGCAAGACCTCTGAATCACCCTCTAACTAGGCCATATATCAACCTAAACAGAGACTGCTAATTCTCGTCAGGATTCTGGACAGCATATATTAAATCTATCATAACTTTTGACTCGAAAGTCGGAATTAGGTGATCTTGGCGGCCACCGAAAGCTAAGAACAAGACCTACATATCTCTAGGAGATGGGAAACTCAGATTCGGCCTCTAACATCACGAAAAAGTCCACGCAACAATCTGGACAGAATCGAATTTCTACCCGCAGCAAATCGATATAATCAAAATTGAACCAAAACACATCTACCACTAATCAAACGATGAGGATCGGCACTCGTTACCCTTGTAGCAACCAGGACGTAGGTGGGAGAACCTTGAGAAGATGATCTTCCTCCTCCTTTCTCCTTCTCCCTTCTTCTCCTTCCACCATGGCCGCGGCACCTCGGAGCTTCTTCCTCATCTTGGTAGAGCAGCACGGAGGGGGCTGCTATAGTACCAGCATGCTACAGTGCGGCGCGGTACTGTAGCAGAGGGTAGGGTTTTGGGGAAGGAGACCCCTTCTTGACTCCACTACAAGGCTGGCCCACTTGGCTAGGACACCTTGGGCTAAAAGTCAAGGTCCAATCCTCTCTCAAATCCTGAATTTTCTTTCAATTTTCCTCTAAACTTTAATGCATTCAAATTTGAATAAATTTCTCTTCCGAATAATATGTTCTCTCTATTTGATATTCGAGGTATTACATTCTACCCTCTTAATGATTCGACCTCGAATTCTAACCGTCGAAATAAACGAAAGAATAATTGCCACCGAAAAGAAACATCTATTAACATATGCCCGGAGCAAACATGTCTGGATAAAACTCGCGCATGCGAGACTCCAGGTCCCAAATGACCTATCTCTCAGACTGACAAGACCACAAGACATTGACGTAAACTACATCTGACCTAACACTCAATCCGACATTGCCATGTACACTCATCAGAAGAGATTCAAAGGTAAGATCCTACTCGATGGTCAATGACGTTAACGAATATTCAAACACTAGTTCTCACAGGTACTCACTCGGCACCAAACATGCTAAATGTAGTTCACCACATATGGACCCGAGACGGAAATGCGACAGCGGGTGATTACAGGGGATCGGGCCCACATGTCAGTGAGACATTAGGCCAAATTAGGACACAATTAATACTTCTAATGATTGGCAATGATTGGGTATTAACTGTGTCCCAATTAAATGACGAAAACGGGAGCTCCCTACTGACAAAATCCCAAGCGCAACCCACGGCTTGTCGCGGCGATCGACGCATGGCGCGCCACAAATACCAAAATGGGTTCGCAATAGTGTTGCGGACCCAATGGTGATGACCTCACCGGCGGTGGAGGTCTAGAACGCCGGCGAGCCGGAAAACACAGAAGGAGGCCATTTCGGCAAAACACGAAAACAGCAAAATACTCCGCTGCAGTCCAAGAAAGCGAGTGCCGCGACTTCTAGGGACTAAATAGAAGCTACCTTAACCGTGGGGAGCTTCAAAGATGGCCGGAGAAGACTTGAACACGATGAAGCTCGCCGAAGCCGAGGAAGATGAAGTGGAAAATGAGGTTCTAAGCAAAATGAACACCAATGGGTGATCAAAATAACTCCCTTGAAGCTCAGAGAAACTCTAACAACAAGTAATTGCGAAATGAACCACTTACCGGAGTTGGAGAAGAAAGGGGGTGAAACAGACGAAAGTCTCCAAACTTAAAATTGAGTGATTCCTGTGAATACAACCCAAAATCAAGTTAGGGGAAATGTAAAGGAAGTTGAGGAGCTCAAAGGGGTACAAGAAAGATTGAAGATGAACCACTGGACACCAAGACCACCAATGGAGCTTCTCGGGTCAACAATGGTGTTTTGAGGATTTGAAGTGGTTTTGAGCTCAAAACACAGAGAAGAGCTAGGGGTGGTGTAAAGGAATACCAGGAGGAGCTAAGGGGGCTATTTATAGAGGAAGGATTAGGGTTTCGAGCAAGAACAAGAGTCCATGGTGGGCTCGGTTCAAGGCACGGTCATGGACCAAGAAATGATGGAGGCAAGTGAGACTCGGGATGGAGGAGCCGAAAGCCTGATGCGCATTTAATGCCCCGCAGAGAGACGTTGACGAGAGCAAGCTCGAAGTGACAAAACGAACCCGCCCTCTCTCTCTCTTCCTGCCATTGCTCGCCCGCACTGCGCGGAGAGACCGAGGAGGAAGAAGAACAGAAGGAGAAGCCGTGACCGTTGGATTGAAAATGGGCGGTCAGGATTAAAAGGATCTGGCTGAGGGTTCCTAATACTCCAAGCAATCAAGGCGGTCCGATTAAAAATGAACGACTCAGATGGATGGAATGTTCATGGCAGTTCGAATGTTCCTGCGAACCCGGGCCGTGCGATTTAAATCCAACGGTTGATATCAATCGCGTGCTATGAGTGAGCCCGGTGCAGTTAGGTGGTTCGACCGAGTCAAGTGGCTCGAGCTCGAGCCCGACTCGAACCCAAGGAACACGGGAACCAGGTTTTAGGTTTTAAATAGACAGAGACTTTTGAGGATTTATTAGGGATAGCAAAATAACTCCAAAACTCCTGAAATTTTTACAGGAGCTTGCTGACTTAGATATTGACCTTGTGTAAAATTTTCAGAGGTTTTTATGTAGTGCATTTTTCCCAAAAAATTCTGCAAGGTACTGGTTCAAGGTTTGACTGAAAGTCAAACAGGTTTGACTGCCCTAAAAAATATTCAAACAATTTCTAAAAAATGTGAAATTTTTCAAAGAAGCCACATACCATCCCAAGAACTTAGGAAAAATATTTCCAGGAGATGATCGAAAGATTTGACAAGATTATTTTAGAATGATCAAGATTTGGATCAAAAGACTTGTGACTTTGTATTTCCATAACTCTTGTACAAGATTTGTTCAGTACACACAGGAAACACATGATGTAAGAAAAAGTTTTAATTTCTACTCGTTTTCTTACATTTGAAACATGAGTCTGAAACTTGGGATGTTACAGATGCGTCGGGAATTAAATCAATTTGATGCTCAATCCCTCGAAGCGGTGGCAAACCCGGTGGTATGTCCTTCGGAAAGACGTTGTTGTACTCCTGCAAAATGTTAGTGACAGTAGGAGACAAAGAAGAAGGTATATCCTCAAATGAATACAAGGCTTCTTTGCAAACTAGTGCATAGCAAACAAAATTATTAGCATCCAATTTAGTCATATCAGATTTGGTAGCCAGAAAACTAGCACCTTTCAATTTAATTTCTTTATTCTTCGCATGAGCAGATTTAGGTTCTTTCTTCTTATGTTGCTCAAACTCTTTTGCTACAATCTGATTTTCACTCTTAGCATTCTCCTGATTTTTCTCTCTACTGGCTCTAGCAAGTTCATCTTTAACAATTTGTTCAGGAGTCATACGATGCAATATAATTTTCTTTCCTTTAAACATGAGAGAGTATTGATTACTTCTACCATGATGTACACAATCAGTATCGTATTGCCACGGTCTTCCTAATAACAAAAAATAAGCTTGCATAGGAACAACGTCGCAATCAACATAATCATCGTATGAACCATAGAAAAATGTACTCTCACCATTCGTGTTACCTCCAACTTAGCACTGTTGTTGAACCATTGAATATGGTATGGGTGGGGTTGAGGGTTGGTCGGCAAAGCAAGCTTCTCCACCATATCCATACTCGCCAAATTGTTACAACTCCCACTATCAACAATTATGTGAATCGAGCGTTTCTTGACAACGCCCTTGATTTGGAACAAATTATGGCGTTGATTTTGCTTAGGTCGAGAAACTTGCGCACTTAGTACATGTTGCACTATAATGCTCAGATACTTGTCAGCATCTTCGGTGCTAACATGTTCCGACTCAAGATCAGATTTATCATCATTTTCTGTAGGGTCAGTTGCAAGCATAGCATATGTTTCATCGTCAAAATCACTAGAAGAGGAATACCCACCATCATCGTGTATGGTTAGTACATGCTTGTTTGGACAGTCCCGCATCATGTGTCCATAGCCTTTGCACTGATGGCATTGAATATCCTTAGTTCGTCATGTCGAAGCAACCGAAGATGAGGTTTTTGCAGAAGCTTGTGGTGCTGATTTGGCTGCTTCAGAAACAAGTGGTGCTGGATGTGAAGTAGCGGGGTGCGGCTTGTTGTTGAAGGGTGGCAGTGGGGGTGCGCTGGTGGCTGGGTCAGTAGAGGTGCGTGGTGTCCATGAATTTGTGTGACCTATAGAAGAGGTAGATCGTGTCCTCATCTGGCGTCCTTGCACTTCACGTTCAGCTTTGCAAGCAAGATGAAACAATCTAGTAATGGAGTTGTAATCTTTATAATCAAGGATGTCTTGAATTTCTTGATTCAATCCTCCCAAAAACCAAGCCATTGATGCCTCCTCATTCTCATCTAAACCACAACACAACATGCTAATGCAATTCTTGATAGTAATCTTCCACAGACTTTGTACCTTGTCATAAGCGTTGTAATTTATTTAACAAATCACGAGCATAATATGAGTGAACAAATCGATGCCGCATAAGCAATTTTTGTGGGGACCCCGGGTTATCTCCGTAAGACCGAGACTAAGCATGGTCTTAAGGACATAACTCTGGATCTCCGGTAAAAGGATTTCAACTTAACTCAATCTAAATGAGAGGCTTGACTGAAAACTAGAGCCCCGACGATCATGCGCGCCGCTCCTCTGCGAGCACTACATGATTGTCGGTTCTCCAACAAGTCAAGCACTACACTTAGTGAGTTAAATAGGAAGCCATGATCAGCGAGTATGACTTATATTGGCTCCCAAGATCGGCGACCAATATAACCATACTCTCATACAATGTTGATCACATCCATACAACACTCATACATAAATAGTACAAAAGGCATACATCAAAGTTCCAAGTTTACAACTAATACAAATGGCCGACCGGCCAAATTCAAATAAGAGTATTAAGTAGCAGCAGAAACAAGTAAATAAACCAAAAGACCAGCAGTGGTATGCCCCATAACCCATCAGCAACCGACTGGGAGTTAAAAGGTAGCACTACTCATCAGTGTCGCCTAAATCAACACTGACAAGCTCGTCGGGCTCGATACCTTCCTCACCTGTAAGAGCCAGCAAACATCTGGCTGAGTACAAAAGAGTATTCGCAAGTCTTACACAAATAAAAATTAGTTATGCATAAGGTTGTTCCAAGGGATGGCTCATATTGGCTAATTTTTGCAGAAGAAACGCAACAAGGTACAACCTACACATACTAGTTTTTCAAGTGCCATTTAAAAATCAGATTTGAAGTAGAAGTAAAGCATGTGAACAAATAATGAATTCAATAACAAATAAATCATACAAATAGCAAAGTGGTTGTCCACTTTGATACAACAACAAGCATGAACATCCCATTCATGACAATACCAAGTTATAACCACAATTTTAATTCCATGTCTAACAATAGTAACTCCCGAACTCAAGCGGTTGTCTATAACTGTGGACACGGCTATTCGAATAGATTTATACCCTGCAGGGGTGTACTACTTTACCCACACGACTTGATTAGCCCGTAAGCCTCCAAATGCCTCCGAATATAGCATACTTCCTATGGTATGCCAGCCGGGTAAATCAAGATATGGTCGTTTTTAGCAAGAAGATCCCATTGGGCTAAGTCCCTCAACCCAGGGCTCCTAGGAAACACAAGACGTTAACGTCTCCATCCTATCGGCCCAAAAGGAAAACATTGGATTTCGCGGTCCTATGCCCTTATAATTTCACCACCATGGGACTCAACACAACAAAACCTTCCCCCTACTTAACCATACAGCACCCATATACCGCGTGTGGTAGCACGAATGTACTTGAATCAACGACGTTAACAAAGTTCGGTCCTTAATTGTCCAGACAAGTCCACCACTTACCCAAAGCTCGTGCACAAGGCACCATCACTAACCAACACTTGTCCAGACCAAAAGCTTATTTAAAATGACAAAAATTTAACTCATATAACAGATACGAAGTGTAACATCCCAATTTTGGGCTTGTGTTTCAAATGTAAGAAAATCAGTAGAAATTAAAACTTTTTCTTACATCATGTAATTCCTGTGGTGCCAAGAAATTCTTGTATAAGGAATTATGGAAATACATTGTCACAAGTCTTGTTGATCCAAATCTTGTTATTCCAAAAACAATCTTGTCAAATCTTATGATCATCCTCTGGAAATATTTTTCCTAAGTCTCTGTGATGGTATGTGACCCCTCTGAAAAATCTCACAATTTTTAGAAATTGTTTGAAAATTTTTAGAGGCAGTCAAACCTGTTTGACTCTCAGTCAAACATTAAAACAGAGCCTTGCAGAATTTTTGGAGATTTATTCGCAGCATAAAAATCTCTGAAAATTTTACACAAGGTTAATATCTGAGTTAGCAAGCTCCTGTAAAATTTTCATAATTTTTGGAGTTATTTTGCTACCTCAAATAAATCTTTCAGAGTCTCTGTTCTTTTTCAAAGTCAAACTTGGTTTACTGTTGCTTGGGTTCGAGTCAGACTCGGGCTCGAGCCACTTGATTCGGTCCAGTCAACTAAACGCACCGAGCCACTCTTTAAAACGCGCAATCGATCTCGTCCGTTAGATCTAAATCGCACGGCCCGCGCGCGTGTATCACTTCGGACCTTCCGGTTGCAAGTCTGAATGTCAGCCGATAGATCCCCATCCAACCGTTGAGATTTCCCGAAGCCTTCGGACCCTCCGGTTGCATTTTTGAATCTGAGCCGTTGGATTAAGATCCAACGCTCGCGTACCCCTTCGTTGTAAATAGAGTTTGCGACGTGGGGCAATCTGAGCCGTCCGTTTCTAATCGTAGGGCTCGCAATCTCCCCGTTGTGTTTTGAAGCCGCAGGCGTGGCGCTATCTCGGCCGTCCGTGTCTAATCCAACGGCTGAAAATCCTCCTAGTACATTCCGCATCGCCTCCTACCTCCGCATCCATGCATGCACAAAGTGCAGAGAGGATGGAGGTGTCAAGTCTTGCTCCCACATCATCCTAGTTAACATTTAGGGTATGGGAGACATATGCGGCCGAGCCATACCCTATGCCATCATCTCCACCTTTTTCACTTTCGGCCATGCCTTGTGCTTTGCACCATGTCTCCCGAAAAGCATTATTGTCAAACCCTAATGCTTTCAAAGCCTTATAAGCACCCCAACACACTCCTGGTGTTCCTTTACACCGCCATTGAGCTCCATTTTCAATTTTGGAGCTTAACACCTCAAAACCGACAATCCACCATTGTTGAACCGTGGAGCTCCATTGGTGTTCTTGGTGTTCCAAAGTGGTCCTCCTTCATGTTTCTTTGCCCTAACCTCATCTATTTATCACCTTGAACATTTCCCCTCACTTAATTTTGGATTTGATTCTCAGGAATTGTCCAATTTGGGGTTTGTTCAAATTCGGTCGAATTTGGTCATCTTCTTCCTCAGCTCAGGTGAGTGCTCCATTTTCCAATTCTTTGCTCATATAGCTTCTGTGAACCTTATAGAAGCTCTGTTGGTGTTTTGGTGCCACTCATTTTGCTTAGGGCACCAATTTGCACCTTTCTTCTTCAAGTCAAGCAAGCCTCCACCGTGGGCAAGCATCTCCGCCATCTTTTGAAGCTCCTCCCATTAAGGTAGCTCCTTATTAGTCCCTAGAGGCTCGCACCCGCTTCTCGGACTCGTGAGCTTCGCTATTTTCGTACTTAGCAAGAAGGCTCCGTTTTCATTTCCGGCTAGCCGGCGTTTCTAGTCCTCACCGCCGGCGTGATTGCCACCACTAGGTCCGTAAGGTTATTGCGATTCCATTTCACTACTTGGTTGACGCCGCGCGACAGGTGTCGCCGCGATAAGCCGTGGAAGTAGCTCGATTTTGCCGGAGGAACTCCGTTTTGTCATTTGTTTAGGGCACGAATTGCCTAATCATTGGTGATCATTGGATGTCATTATTGTGTCTTAATCCGCAATTGTGTCATCGACTTGTGGGCCCGTAGGCTTAGATTTGAAATCCGAAGTCATTAGTGTCTCTTTACATCCTTTTATTGCTAATCATTATTAGCAATAATTTTGTCCTAAGCCGCCACCTTGTGTCATCGCTAGGTGGGCCCTTAAACCGCTTAAACCACTCTGTACAATCATTAGGACACATTAAACTGCTAATCATTAGTTTCGGTAATTAATCGCTGTCCTAAAAACTCCCTGTCAGTCACCGACGGGTGGGCCAGCGCATCCTGTGCTCGTGTGCTGAAAGTCCACGTGTGTGACTCAAGGTCACTGACATGCGTGTCCCACGTGTCAGCATCCCTTTTGAACTTCAATCAATAGCCACCGTCGATCCCTTGATCAATGGCCTAGATCTTGTATGCGTTCGGACCCTCCGGTTCCCCTCATCATCCCGACCGCCCATCTCGCGACCGGGCCGAGATCATGTGTGCAATCGGACCCCGGTTAGATGTGGGTTCTAAGCCGTTCATCTTTAAATCTGCGGTCAGGCGGTTCACCGAGGCAACCGCATCGTCCGGTTGCATGCACTCGTTTGGGCCGTTGGATCTTGATCCAACGGTGGACCCCGATTAGGTTTGGCGCGCGTGCGCTATTTCCAGCGTCGTGTAATGTTGATTTTAAATCTACGCCCACGGGCGCCCACGCGTTTTCTTTGTTTTGGGTTGTTCTGTATTTGGTAAGTATTTATTTAACGATCAAAATGATGTAAAAACTTTAGAAACTCATAACTAATTCATTTTAGCTACTTTTAGTTAATTCCAACTGTAATAAATTATGTTATCACTTTAGCTTATTATAAAATGGATTTAAGCATGTTCCAGAGAGAAAATTGTATAACTAGGAATAACTTGATTTTGTCATTTTGAATATTCCAAAATGAATAAAACTTTAGAAAATGCATATCTTGCTCTGTGTATGTCCAAAATGAATGATTCCAACCTTGATAAATTTGTTATTAACCCAATGTTAATATAAAAATGATGGTAGGTCCAAGATTGTAATGAAACCTTGATTAATGAGTTAGTACCTATTTTTAGCATTTAGAAAATTCGGAAGACTTATAAAATGCACAAGTAATTCTCTGTAAATGCAAAATATATTTGATAAATTCTAGAAAACCCTCTGTTGGTATACTTCTGAAATTAGTTTTGAACATATTTATGCTCTGGAAAGTGCATTATGCCAATTTTGCATCTTAGAAAAATCATAACTAAATCACTTTAACTCCAAATGACCTGAAATTTTATATGGGTTACCTCTATACCAGTAGGTAGCTACCATAAAATTCCAGCTTCAAAATCTCTCTAGAAAATATTTTTGCTACAGTGCTAATTATGGTAGAAAATGTATTTTTATGCATTATCTTTGCACCACAAATCCAAATTAGGTTTTTCCAGTTTCTATGTCTAGGTATATTCGTATTCTACCTTATGTGTAAATTTCAGTCGCATTTGGTTAAGTTTTGCTTGCTCTTTTGTTTATTTGTGGCTCGTCTTATTGGTTGTTCTTGGTTCTTTTGCCTTTCGCTTAGGATTCGACATTTGCGGTAATCGAGAACGATCCTCCGCAACCAATTGAGCAACAGCAAGAAGGCAAGCAGTTTGATCATGTTAATCCCAGTATTTTAAGTATTTATGTTGATTACAAATTCTATGTATGCATTGCTACTTTGTTTTAATAGTTGGCCTAGTAGATGCATTTCCTTAGCAAATGATTATCCTCTACTACCATGAGCCTAGGTTACTTGCTGTGATTTAGAGTTCGTGGATGGGCTCTTGTCACTTAGTAGTTGCGAATTAATTGCTTAGCCATGCTTAGCCGGTAGAAATGGGCGTTATCGACTTGTCGATAACCTTGATCACACAAAACTTATTATGATTTATGATTTCCACCTTGTGCCATATCTACTTGTGAAAACTAAAACTAAAAGCAAAATAATTTAGACTTGGGCACAATGGTATGTTGGTGTGATTCTCGGGTGTGATCGAATGGTGCCTAAGTCAACAAGGACCGAACATCTTGTTACACTAAACCAAGCATTTTAGCGTGCTAACCACACTAGAGGGTATGGGACCTCTCTTGACTTAGTACTTTGGCGTGTATTGGCTCGGTCGCAGGAGGTCGCAGGAGGGATGGTGTTGGGAGCATTGTAGTGTCCGAAAGACTTCACCGGGATGGGATTTGTTGTCTTTCGGCTTGCAATGTAAGCGTATGGTGTTTCTACCCATACGAGCGGCTCGTAGTTAATACACAATATTGGAAAGCGTCTCAGAGGACTTAGCGTGTGCCGCATACCTACGGAAGTGTGCTTTGGCTTAAAGGCGGTCCAAGTGTGGGTACATTGGTACACCCCCGCAGGTTAAAACTATTCGAATAGCCTCGCCCTAGGTTATGGACACGCTTGGGGAGGTCTTTCAAGAGTTAGACTACAACCTTTTAAATTAAAACTTGATGGGTGGTACGAATCGGGATTCGTGCTATGTTGTGGTGACTATTGGGATAGTCACTTCCAGTGGTTACTTGTATGTATCGTATTTCACTGTTACTTTGATAACTAAACAGATTTGCAAACTTGCTTTTAAAATGTATTACATTATTGCAAATAAAATTGGCTTCATGCAAAATGAGACATACAACCTCCACCTAAATGAGCCTGCATGTAGTTTATGAATAGGTCCGCTAATCCACACGTCGTCTTATGTACAAAGACAATCTTCGTACTCGGTTGCTATGCTTAATTGTTTTGTTGCAGAGGAGGAAGGTGAGCCGAAGGGCCTCACTTTGTGAGTTGTGTTGTGGTAGCTATGGGCGACTAGCTTATGCGGCTGGTCGGTTGCCTTGTGGGTGTGTGGCTAACCTGGTCGACTTTTGTTCTAGCCATCTTATGGCACATTTTGCTTCCGCTGTCATTCTTGTATATTATTCTATTTGGCCGGTCGGCTCTCTTTTGTAATAACTTTACTTTATGTCGTTGTTGAACTTAGTGATGTATGTGTATGGAATTGATGTATAATTTTGTGATGATGTGCATATGCTGCAACTGGGAGCATATGTCCATCGAGGCTTAGAATGTTTAATTAGTAATGCTAGAACCATTTGGAGGTTAAGTGTTACTAGTTAAATATTCCGGTCCTCACAAAGTTGGTATCGAGCCATCTTGTGTAGAAACCCCTAGCTTGGTCGCTTTAGGATATTTTGAAAACTTACTTTCAAATAGTTTATGAAAACTTAAGTAAGTTCTCTAATTTTACTCTTACCTATCTTAGCTTGTTCATCTCACCTTATTCTTGGTTAGATTTGGAAAACTTTTTCCCTCTCATTTTCTTTTCAAAGGTAAGTGTTTAATCGATTAACTTGGTTTTGGGAGCACCATGAGAGCCCTAAACTGAGTCTTGGCTGTTTGGAGTATGAAATAGGCGCCCCTGGAACTTCAAATTTCGGCTAAGGGATTGAAGGAGAAATTACGGACAGCTAGTGCATATCTTTGGACAGCTAGCTAGTGGTGAGTAATTAAGGTAGGAAATGAGAGGTAAATACAACTAAAAACTTGAAGGGTTAACAGGGTAAGAAGTGATATGAGTTAGCTTAGTGTCCGACCCTCCTTTAGTACGATTTTCACCCTGTTCCTAGCTGTCTCGAACAGAAGTTAGTGCTCTGAAATTTGTCTTCCTGAAAAATTGATTACTCGTTTTTCCATACGAGTTAGTCATAACAGGAAGGTGGTTGTTATCTTTATGACCTTGCTGCAATTTTATGTTGATACTTGAGCCTTTAAAGAATGTTTTGTTAAGAGGTTAGTAGTTTTCTTTGTCTCCTGTTCCGGAGTTGAGTTTTAACCTATTTTTGTGGAACAGGATGACAAGAACCACCCGCAACAACCTGGTGGTGGTTCGATGAGGAGCTTCCTCCTCCGACCATGGTCGAGGTTCTCGCTCGATCGAGCGGAATCGCATGGACCGGACCGTATCTTGGAGGTCATTGCGAGGAACACCTCCGCTCCCGCTGCTGCTTCAGGATCTGGAGGTGGTGGCCACCAGTCTCGTGGTGGGCTTGCGGAGTTTCTCCGTACGCAGCCACCCACTTTCTCTCGATCGGAGGATCCACTCGACGCGGATGATTGGCTGCGTCTTGTTGAGCGAAAGCTCAATATCGCTCAGTGCCAGGAGCAGGAGCGGGCACTCTTTGCATCCCATCGGCTTGAGGTGCGGCACTATCTTGGTGGGAGAACTTTCGCCATGCGGCCGCAGACACGTTGTCTCGTGGGATGAGTTTCGATCCGCTTCGCCGGGCCCACATTCTCGATGGCCCGATGAAGCTCAAGAAGAAGGAGTTTCTTGCGCAGCGGGGCGCAAGTCCTGTCTCGGAGTATCTTTACGAGTTTAACCACTTGGCTCGTTATGCTCCGGGAGAGGTGGCCTCTGATGAGGCTAAACAGGAGAAGTTCATGGATGGGTTGTCCGAGGAGCTGCAGGACAAGCTATCTATAGTGGACTTGTTGACTTCCGTGCCTTGGTTGACAAGGCCATCGCCGCCGAGCACAAGGCGAAGGCGCTGGGTGAGTCCTGGCGCAAGTGGGAGGCACATCGGTGCACAGGTGGCCTCACTGCGTCCCGTGTTGGGCCCACACCGAGGGCTCGTGCTTTGGCTTCACCACCGCCAAGGCCGTCGGCACCGATTGCTCGTCCTCGCAGCCGTGTTTCACCACGTGCACTGCGACCAAGAAGCGAGTTGCGCCCGCAACCCAGCCGATGTTACTGTTTACGCCGCAACAAGAAGGGCCATTATGCTAGCAGCTGCCCTCGAGAGGATCGAGCAGCCCTCGCCCTAATGGAGGACGCGGAATGGTCACACACCGACCGAAGGTGATCGAGAAGACCTGTGGTGTCGGGAGTGGTCGAGTCAACCACATCTCGGCCGAGGAGGCACTGGAGGCGCCCGACGTTGTGTTGGGTACGCTCCTTGTTAATTTACATCCTGCTACGCTTTATTTGACTCGAGCTTCGCATTCTTTTATTTCGAGGTCTTTTCTTTGTTGATTGTGGACTTCACCGTGTTCCTTTGGGGATTCCATCTGATTCGCTCTCCGGTTCGGAATTGAGAGTCGACCAAGTATGCCGGATGTTCCTATCCACATCGAAGGAGTGGATTCTTGGCGAATCTTATCCTACTCGACTCGCACGCTTGGATGTGATTCTTGGCATGGATTGGTTGTCCCAACACTTGGGGCAAATCGATTGTGCGGGAAGATTGTCTACCTCACCACCCTTGGTGAACAGTTGGGTTTTCACCGCAGATTATGAGAACCCCATCTTTATGTCCTTGAAGCGAAGCCGGCATTGGAGATTCGCGACGTCCCCACGGTGTGTGACTTCGCGGATGTCTTTCCTGAAGATTTGCCAGGGATGCCTCCTGTTCGAGATCTCGAGTTTGTGATCGAGTTGCTGCCGCACCGCCCCTATTTCTAAGAGGCCGACGCATGCCTCCTAATGAGTTGGAGGAGCTGAAGAAGCAACTGGGTGAGCTGCAAGAGAAGGGTTTTATCCGTCCTAGCTCATCTCCTTGGGGTTGTCTAGTTATCTTTGTGAAGAAGGACAAGACCTTGCGCATGTGTGTTGATTACCGTCCGCTTAATGAGGTGACGGTAAAGAACAAGTATCCTTTGCCCCGTATTGATGATCTTTTCGATCAATTGACCGGAGCACGAGTCTTCTCCAAGATTGACTTGAGATTGGGCTATCATCAAGTCAGGATCAGGACCGAGGATATTCCTAAGACGGCCTTTGCTACTCGTTATGGTCTTTACGAGTACACCGTCATGTCTTTTGGTTTGACTAATGCTCCGCTTTATTCATGAATCTTATGAACTCGTGTATTCATGGAGTATTTGGATAGGTTTGTGGTGGTATTCATCGATGATATCCTTATCTACTCCAAGAGTGAAGAAGAGCATGCGAGCATCTTGACTTGTGTTGGGCAAGTGCGCAATGAACACCATTTGTATGCCAAATTCAGCAAGTGCGAGTTCGGTTGAAGGAAGTGGCGTTCTTGGGCCATGTTCTTTCAGCGGGAGGTGTGGTGTGGATCCTAGCAAGGTCGATGATGTGCTATCTTGGGGTCAGCCAAGTCGGTCCACCGATGTGCGGAGTTTCCTTGGTTTGGTGGCTACTATCATTGCTTCATCGAGAATTTCTCCAAGATTGCGGCCTATGACCGAATTGCTTAAGAAGGACAAGAAGTTTGAGTGGTCCGCTGCTTGTGATGTGAGTTTCGGGAACTCAAGAAGCGGTTGACCTCAGCCCAGTGCTTGTTCTCCCGATATTCACAAGAGTTTCGATATCTATTGTGATGCTTCTCGCCGTGGTCTTGGTTGTGTTCTTATGCGGGAGGGCAAGGTTGTGGCCTATGCATCGCGGCGTTAAGGCCTCATGAACTCAACTATCCTACTCATGACTTGGAGTTGGCTCTGTGGTCCATGCACTCAAGATTTGGCGGCATTACGATTGGTAAATCGTTGTGAGGTGTATTCCACCACAAGAGCTTGAAGTACTTGTTCACCCACCAGATCTGAACCTCGGGCAAAGAAGATGGTTGGAATTGATCAAGGACTATGACATGGGCATTCGGTACCATCCGGCAAGGCCAATGTCATTGCGGATGCACTCGATCGGAAGGTGTATTGCAACATGTTGATGCTCCAAGAGCGGCAGACTGCTCTCATTTAATTTCAGCGCCTTAATTTGGGTTTGACCGAGCACGGTTCTCTTGCTACATTGGTTGTGCAACCAACCTTGGTGGACCAAATCAAGGCGCATGAACAGCATGATGTTGGTGTGAGCGGATCGCGAACATCAAGGATGAGCATGGCGTTGTGTGGTTTGGGCAGCGTCTTGTGGTCCCTAAGGTCATGGAATTGCGATTTGATTCTCGCGAAGCCCATGATTCTCCTTTGTCTATTCACCCGGGGCTACCAAGATGTATCGGGATCTTCGTCGAGATTACGGTGGACCCGAATGAAGCGAGATTGCCGGTTCGTTGCCGAGTGCGGCGTGTCTTTGTCATGTGAAGGCCGAGCATCGGCCCAGCGAGTCTTCTTCACCTTTGCCGTGCGAATGGAAGTGGGATTCGTTGGCATGGACTTCATCACCGGATTGCCCCGCCGTCCAAAGGGAATGATGCTATTTGGGTCGTGATCGACGGGTTGACTAAAGTGGCACATTTCCTTCCCGTCAAGACTTCGGCCGTGTGGGGCCTTTGGCGAACTTTATGTCTCGAGGATTGTGAGTCTTCACGGTGTCAAGACGATTATTTCGATCGTGGTGCGCTTTTCACCCGCGGTTTTGGCATAGTCTGCAAGAGGCTATGGGGACCCGCCTTCATTTCAGTACAGCCTTTCATCCTCAGACTGATGGTCGACGGAGCGAGTCAACCAAGTGTTGGAAGATATGCTCCGTGCTTGTGTTCTTTCCTATGGGAAGAAGTGGGAGAAGTGCCTACCATTTGCTGAGTTCTCCTACAACAACAGTTTTCAGGCCAGTCTTGGCATGGCACCATTTGAGGCTTTGTATGGGAGGAGATGCAGAACCCCGTTGAACTGGTCAGAGGCTGGTGAGCGGCAATTTTTCGGCTCAGATTCGATCAATGAGGCCGAAAGTCAAGTTCAGTTGATCCGCGAGCATCTGCGCACGGCCCAGTCCAGGCAGAAGAGCTATGCAGATCGTCGTCGCCGTGAGTTGAGCTTTGAGCCCAATGACTTTGTGTATCTCAAAGTCTCACCCTTGAAGGGCCATCAGCGTTTTGGCATCAAGGGCAAGTTGGCTCCTCGATATGTTGGGCCTTACCGTATCATCGAGAAAGTTGTAGCGATCGCGTCATGATTGGAGCTACCACCGCACTTGAGGGTGTGCATGATGTGTTCCATGTTTCACACTGAAGAAGTGCCTCAGTGTCCCGACCGAGGAAGCTCCATTGGAGGTTCTCGATGTACGAGAGAATTTGACCTCACCGCGAGCATCATGTTCGTATTCTTGAGGAATCTGAACGGAGGACGAGGAACCGTGTCATCAAGTTCCTTAAGGTTCAGTGGTCAAACCATTCTGAAGATGAAGCAACTTGGGAGCGCGAAGATCGCCTTCGTGCAGATTTTCCTTCTTTCTTCTCCGAGTAAACAGAATCTCGGGTCGAGATTCTTGTAAGGGGGGGAGAGTTGTAACATCCCAATTTTGGGCTTGTGTTTCAAATGTAAGAAAATCAGTAGAAATTAAAACTTTTTCTTACATCATGTAATTCCTGTGGTGCCAAGAAATTCTTGTACAAGGAATTATGGAAATACATTGTCACAAGTCTTGTTGATCCAAATCTTGTTATTCCAAAAGCAATCTTGTCAAATCTTATGATCATCCTTTGGAAATATTTTTCCTAAGTCTCTGTGATGGTATGTGACCCTCTGAAAAATCTCACAATTTTAGAAATTGTTTGAAAATTTTAGAGCGATCAAACTGTTTGACTCTCAGTCAAACATTAAAACAGAGCCTTGCAGAATTTTGGAGATTTATTCGCAGCATAAAATCTCTGAAAATTTTACATTAAGTTAATATCTGAGTTAGCAAGCTCCTGTAAAATTTTCATAATTTTGGAGTTATTTTGCTACCTCAAATAAATCTTTCAGAGTCTCTGTTCTTTTTCAAAGTCAAACTTGGTTTACTGTTGCTTGGGTTCGAGTCAGACTCGGGCTCGAGCCACTTGATTCGGTCCAGTCAACTAAACGCACCGAGCCACTCTTTAAACGCGCAATCGATCTCGTCCGTTAGATCTAAATCGCACGGCCATGCGCTGTATCACCGGACCTTCCGGTTGCAAGTCGAATGTCACCGATAGATCCCCATCCAACCGCTGAGATTTCCGAAGCCTTGGACCCTCCGGTTGCATTTTTGAATCGAGCCGTTGGATTAAGATCCAACGCTCGCGTACCCCTTCGTTGTAAATAGAGTTTGCGACGTGGGGCAATCTGAGCCGTCCGTTTCTAATCGTAGGGCTCGCAATCTCCCCGTTGTGTTTTGAAGCCGCAGGCGTGGCGCTATCTCGGCCGTCCGTGTCTAATCCAACGGCTGAAAATCCTCCTAGTACATTCCGCATCGTCTCCTACCTCCAGATCCATGCATGCACAGTGCAGAGGGGATGGAGGTGTCAAGTCTTGCTCCCTACAGTCATCCTAGTTAACATTTAGGGGTATGGGAGACATATGCGGCCGAGCCATACCCTATGCCATCATCTCCACCTTTTTCACTTTCGGCCATGCCTTGTGCTTTGCACCATGTCTCCTAAAAGCATTATTGTCAAACCCTAATGCTTTCAAAGCCTTATAAGCACCCCAACACACTCTGGTGTTCCTTTACACCGCCATTGAGCTCCATTTTCAATTTTGGAGCTTAACACCTCAAAACCGACAATCCACCATTGTTGAACCGTGGAGCTCCATTGGTGTTCTTGGTGTTCCAGTGGTCCTCCTTCATGTTTCTTTGCCCTAACCTCATCTATTTATCACCTTGAACATTTCCCCTCACTTAATTTTGGATTTGATTCTCAGGAATTGTCCAATTTGGGGTTTGTTCAAATTCGGTCGAATTTGGTCATCTTCTTCCTCAGCTCAGGTGAGTGCTCCATTTTCCAATTCTTTGCTCATATAGCTTCTGTGAACCTTATAGAAGCTCTGTTGGTGTTTTGGTGCCACTCATTTTGCTTAGGGCACCAATTTGCACCTTTCTTCTTCAAGTCCGGCAAGCCTCCACCGTAGGCAAGCATCTCCGCCATCTTTTGAAGCTCCTCCCATTAAGGTAGCTCCTTATTAGTCCCTAGAGGCTCGCACCCGCTTCTCGGATGCGGTGAGCTTCGCTATTTTCGTATTTAGCGATAAAGGCTCCGTTTTCATTTTCCGGCCAGCGGCGTTCTAGTCCTCACCGCCGACGTGATTGCCACCACTAGGTCCGTAAGGTTATTGCGATTCCATTTCACTACTTGGTTGACGCCGCGCGACAGGTCGCCGCGATAAGCCGTGGAAGTAGCTCGGGATTTTGCCGGGAGGAACTCCGTTTTGGTCATTTGTTTAGGGCACGAATTGCCTAATCATTGGTGATCATTGGATGTCATTATTGTGTCTTAATCCGCAATTGTGTCAGCGACTTGTGGGCGTGAAGGCTTAGATTTGAAATCCGAAGTCATTAGTGTCTCTTTTACATCCTTTTATTGCTAATCATTATTAGCAATAATTTTGTCCTAAGCCGCCACCTTGTGTCACCGCTAGGTGGGCCTTAAACCGCTTAAACCACTTCTGTGCCAATCATTAGGACACATTAAACTGCTAATCATTAGTTTCGGTAATTAATCGCTGTCCTAAAAACTCCTCGCCGATCACCGAGCGGGTGGCGGCGCATCACGTGCTCGTGTCTTTGAAAGTCCACGTGTGTGACTCAAGGTCAGCGACATGCGTGTCCCACGTGTCGGCATCCTTTGAACTTCAATCAATAGCCACCGCCGATCCCTTGATCAACGGCCTAGATCTTGTATGCGTTCGGACCCTCCTTCCCCTCATCATCTGGACCGTCCATCTCGCGATCTGCGGCCGAGATCATGTGTGCAATCGGACCTTCCGGTTAGATGTGGGTTCTAAGCCGTTCATCTTTAGATCTGCGGTCGTGAGTTCACCGAGGCAACCGCATCGTCCGGTTGCATGCACTCGTTGGGCCGTTGGATCTTGATCCAACGGTGGACCCCGATTAGGTTTGCGCGCGCGGCGCTATTTCCAGCGTCGCGTGGGTACGTTGGATTTTAAATCTACGCCACGGCGCCCACGTCGTTTTCTTTGTTTTGGGTTGTTTCGTATTTGGTAAGTATTTATTTAACGATTGAAAATGATGTAAAACTTTAGAAACTCATAACTAATTCATTTTAGCTACTTTTTAGTTAATTCCAACTGTAATAAATTATGTTATCACTTTAGCTTATTATAAAAATGGATTTAAGCATGTTCGAAGAGAGAAAATTGTATAACTAGGAATAACTTGATTTGTCATTTTGAATATTCCGAAAATGAATAAAACTTTAGAAAATGCATATCTTGCTCTGTGTATGTCCAAAATGAATGATTCCAACCTTGATAAATTTGTTATTAACCCAATGTTAATATAAAAATGATGGTAGGTCCAAGATTGTAAATGAAACCTTGATTAATGAGTTAGTACCTATTTTTAGCATTTAGAAAATTCGGAAGACTTATAAAATGCACAAGTAATTCTCTGTAAATGCAAAATATATTTGATAAATTCTAGAAAACCCTCTGTTGGTATACTTCTCTGTAAATTAGTTTTGAACATATTTATGCTCTGGAAAGTGCATTATGCCAATTTTGCATCTTAGAAAAATCATAACTAAATCACTTTAACTCCAAATGACCTGAAATTTTATATGGGTTACCTCTATACCAGTAGGTAGCTACCATAAAAATTCCAGCTTCAAAATCTCTCTAGAAAATATTTTTGCTACAGTGCTAATTATGGTAGAAAATGTATTTTTATGCATTATCTTTTGCACCACAAATCCAAATTAGGTTTTTCCAGTTTCTATGTCTAGGTATATTCGTATTCTACCTTATGTGTAAATTTCAGTCGCATTTGGTTAAGTTTTGCTTGCTCTTTTGTTTATTTGTGGCTCGTCTTATTGGTTGTTCTTGGTTCTTTTGCCTTTCGCTTAGGATTAGACATTTGCGGTAATCCGAGAACGATCCTCCGCAACCAATTGAGCAACAGCAAGAAGGCAAGCAGTTTGATCATGTTAATCCCAGTATTTTAAGTATTTATGTTGATTACAAATTCTATGTATGCATTGCTACTTTGTTTTAATAGTTGGCCTAGTAGATGCATTTCCTTAGCAAATGATTATCCTCTACTACCATGAGCCTAGGTTACTTGCTGTGATTTAGAGTTCGTGGATGGGCTCTTGTCACTTAGTAGTTGCGAATTAATTGCTTAGCCATGCTTAGCCGGTAGAAATGGGCGGTTATCGACTTGTCGATAACCTTGATCACACAAAACTTATTATGATTTATGATTTCCACCTTGTGCCATGTCTACTTGTGAAAACTAAAACTAAAAGCAAAATGATTTAGACTTGGGCACAATGGTATGTTGGTGTGATTCTCGGGTGTGACTGAATGGTGCCTAAGTCAACAAGGACCGAACATCTTGTTACACTAAACCAAGCATTTTAGCGTGCTAACCACACTAGAGGTATGGGACCTCTCTTGACTTAGTACTTTGGCGTGTATTGGCTCCGGTCGCAGGAGGTCGCAGGAGGGATGGTGTTGGGAGCATTGTAGTGTCCAAAGACTTCACCGGGATGGGATTTGTTGTCTTTCGGCTTGCAATGTAAGCGTATGGTGTTTCTACCCATACGAGCGGCTCGTAGTTAATACACAATATTGGAAAGCGTCTCGTAGGACTTAGCCCGTCGGCATACCTACGGAAGTGTGCTTTTGGCTTAAAGGCGATGCAAGTGTGGGTACATTGGTACACCTGCAGGTTAAAACTATTCGAATAGCCTCGTCCTAGGTTATGGACACGCTTGGGGAGGTCTTTCAAGAGTTAGACTACAACCTTTTAAATTAAAACTTGATGGGTGGTACGAATCGGGATTCGTGCTATGTTGTGGTGACTATTGGGATAGTCACTTCAGTGGTTACTTGTATGTATCTGTACTTTATGTTACTTTGATAACTAAACAGATTTGCAAACTTGCTTTTAAAATGTATTACATTATTGCAAATAAAATTGGCTTCATGCAAAATGAGACATACAACCTCCACCTAAATGAGCTCGCATGTAGTTTATGAATAGGTCGCTAATCCACACGTCGGTCTTGCGGGTACAAAGACAATCTTCGTACTCGGTTGCTATGCTTAATTGTTTTGTTGCAGAGGAGGAAGGTGAGCCGAAGGCGTCACTTTGTGAGTTGTGTTGTGGTAGCTATGGGCGACTAGCTTATGGCCGGTCGGTTGCCTTGTGGGTGTGTGGCTAACCTGGCCGACTTTTGTTCTAGCCATCTTATGGCACATTTTGCTTCCATTGTCATTCTTGTATATTATTCTATTTGGCGGTCGGCTCTCTTTGTAATAACTTTACTTTATGTCGTTGTTGAACTTAGTGATGTATGTGTATGGAATTGATGTATAATTTTGTGATGATGTGCATATCTTGCAATTGGGAGCATATGTCCATCGAGGCTTAGAATGTTTAATTAGTAATGCTAGAACCATTTGGAGGTTAAGTGTTACTAGTTAAATATTCCGGGTCCTCACACGAAGATCTGAAACAACGGTATATAATGAAAGTTGTGTTTATCCCATAATTGTCAAGTTGTTCCCGACAATCAGACTACCGTTTCTAGACTTGCATGGCTAAGCAAACCCGAACAATATAATTTCACACATCCTATCATAAGCATTTCAGTACTGGAATAATTCATAGATAGCCACAATGACAAGATAATAGGATGTATCTAACTATTCATCACAAAAATAGCGACATTATCAAAATAGCATGCAAGCAATTATCATTGCACTAACTTAACAAAAACTGGGATCAAATATGATGCAAAAGAAAGTTCAAATGATGCTTGCCTTTCTTGTAGAGTAATTGTTCGCTCTCGATGGCGTAGGAGTCAATATCAAAAGGCTCAGAATCTATATAAGAACAATACTGAATAAACATCGAGAAATACTCAAAAATTCAAATTACTAAAAAATGCATGATTTTTCTAAAGTAGCTAAGTCATGATTTTAGATGATTTTTGGTGAAAGAATTATTTCATTTTGATTTAGTATATGAAAGTTATGGTGATTTGAATTTCAGATTTCAATACACCCATAATTAAGCAATTTAATTATTTAGCCAAAATTTGTAGAACAGTGGTGAGTACAAGGATTACATAGATAAATAGGCAATATTATTACAAGTTCAACAGAGTTGAGCTTGCCTCATTTGGAGTTTTCATGATTTAGTTATGAATTTCCAAAGTTATCAGCATTTTCTTTTGTAAAATAATAGTGTTAATAGCTCATTTTCGAAAATAATGCTCTTTGTTACAGAGACATGTTTGAAACCAATTTTAATATAAAGTTCATTAAATATGAAAATTATCAAAAGTGGTTTCACTCATTTTGGAGTTGAGATGAATTAGTTATGTGGTTCATTGCCTCGATATTGGGATGCAATGCCATGGTTGGTGCGCCCTGCAGCGGTGCATTGCATGTTTGACTGGCGAGCATAGGGAGAAGCTGGTTGCTGCAATCGCTTGCAATGGATTTGAACTTGCACAAGATGCCTATGGGTAACATTCTATCTTAATCCCCAGTTGTAATTGCCCATGGAACTGTGAGGCCAGTAAAATCAACTGAGTAAATAAATCAAAATTTTATCTGGCTTATCCAGAATAGGTTTGCAAGCGTCGTAGGGTAAATTGGACGTCCTGTGCTTCTAAAGCCATTTCTGCAAATCTTTTGTTAAGTTCCAGTTATAAACACATTGAGAGGAATGTATGCATTCAGCATATTTCATACTTGTATATGTAGAATATCTTTGCTATATTTTCATGTAGTTATTTACTTGTAGAACTGATAAGAATTATTTGCTATAGATTCATGTACTTTTTTTTACTTGTAGAATTGATAGGTATTATTTGCTATGGTTACATAAACTGTGTCGTTCAATATGTAATAGAACTGAAGGTACCCACTGCAAATGCAAGTCTTGCACGGCAGTTTGAAGGCAAGTACATCCACCTCTCCATGCAGAAATTCAGCAGCAATGTGGTTGAGAAATGGCTGAAAGTCCTTCAAGGAAGCTGACAGAGCGAATATCATCCTAGAGCTCCTAGTTGTGCCGCACTTCGAGCAGTTGCCTCAACACCCCTACACAAACTATGTGATCTACTCAGCCCTTCAGAATTCCAAGGTAAATACCTAAATCAAAAGAGCAACAACCATGGTATTTTGACAGTAACTGATTTGCCAATTTTTGTGATTGTCATGAAATTTCTAGGGTTCTCTCCACACTACACTGACGAATGCAATATGACATCATGTGGAACTACTCAGAACCAGTCCATATTGCAAGAGGATATAATCTTGAGCTTTGCTAATGAAGTGATTAACTGATGACACCTTTTCAGCATGTAACAAGAAAGGTTGTTGTCTCATGCCATTTTTCAGAAAAAAGGGATAAAGGTGATCACACCATGTAGATTTGTATTAATTAGTATTATTTGGTCATGCATATTTGGTGCACTCTTGTGTTGTCATAAACCATCTTGGATGGAATAAGTTCTAATGAAAAAGTCATCATCACAAATATCTCATATTTGGAATGTATATATGTTGATGCATGCACACAAGATTGGTGCTGCTGCCTGTAACTCACTTTTCATGTTTACTTTTGCAATTGCAGTTGCAAAGGATGCCAAAGCAAGAATAGAAACAAAGAATTTGCAATCTGCATAATTTTGCAGCACAGACTAAGGTCCTGTTTGGATACACAGTATTTTTTGGAGTTTTTAAAAGATACCATTGTTTTTAGAAAATATCATAGTATTAAAAACTTTGAGGTGTTTGGGTATAAAAAACATTGTTGTTTTATAAACCGTAGTATGTTAAATACCATGTTTTTTTTAGTTTTAAAAAATCCACTCACAACCTCTTTCTTTTTAAACCGAGCTCAACTGACCCCTCGCGTAGGCATCTATGCACATCATGTGCAATACGTTTTCAACTTTCAAGCATAATCTCATGTGATCTAACCTGTAATATGCATCATGCTATATACACAAACATTGACAACATTCTTTCATTTTCTTTTCTACTGAGCTAATGAAATTAGGATATGTGTTGTTTGATTTTGGAAACTTGGTTCCAATTTTCAAATTCGAAATTCAAAATTACTAATTTAAGTTTAGCATGTATAAATTTCAGTTTTTAGGTACTTAGTTGAATTTCAAAAATAAATATAAATATAATTTAAATCAATCAAGTTTTAAGTTCTCATTGAATTTTGAATGTAATGCTCACACTTCTTATTGTGATACTCGTGTTGCACTAATGTGATACTCATAGATATATGTAGCATCATCTTTTAATTGCTTGATTCACTTTATGTGTTAAAGAGAAATATTATTTTTGTAAGATTTAATGTTCAGTTGCAACCTGCAACAAGGAAACCTTCTTGGCTTTGCTGGCATGGAAGTTTTAACTTATGAATGGTAATAGGGAGATTGGTGAGTTGCAACAATATATTCTATGCAAAAATTGATTTTCTGTTGCAACGCACGGGCACATGACTAGTAAGTATTTGAGGTTGGAGTTAAGAATTGTAATATGCAACTTTTCTGTCGTTGCAGCTTAAGAGTTTCTTGAGTTTCTATAGCAATGTTTTATTATGATTTATGGAGATTTAAAAATTCCTTCTTTTGGGACACGTGCCCTCAACTGTGGACTCGTATATTGTTTTTCGAGATCGTTACTATTTGTCTGTTTCTCTTGGTCTTGTGCTCACTCCGAGGAGCAACATTTTCTTTTGTGTTGAAACTTGTATTTGTTTGTTTATTCTTTTTGATAAAGGAATTAACCAACTGGTGTTGCCAAGTCTTATAAAGTGTAATATGACGACTGGTTGGTGGTGGACAAGTATACGGTAGTGGTGTGTGAGACCCCGGTTTATTTAGCTTGTAATACTTAGCCTTCCTTTGGCTCTAGCATCACAAATAAAATACACCGTGCCTCGATGGATATGTGCTTCCCAGAATTGCAGCACACATACATTTTTACAAAAGCATACATCAATTCCATACATCACATAATAACAAGTCTAGCAAAAGACATACAATATGTAGAGTTATTACAAAAGAGCCGACCAGCCAAATGATATCAAAGTAACAGTAACAGCGGAAGCAAAAGTACCATAAGATGGCTATGAACAAAAGACGACCGGTTAGCCATAACCCACACGGCAACCGACCGGGCCGCCAAGCTAGTTGCACGATCCGTAGCAATTCTCACAAAAGTAGATCCCTTGGGGATCCACTTCCTCCTCTACACACAACAAGCAATGCAGGTGAGTACAATAATGTACTCGCAAGACTTACGACTAACAAGCCTATACATAGCTACATGAAAGTTGTAACAAAGGAGATGGTTATATGGTTAATTGGACGCATAAAGCAATTTTCATTTGCAATAACGTAATAGATTGAAAGCAATTTATCAAATCTCTTCTTAATCATTGAAATAACAGCGAGGTAACAATAAGTAACATAAGTAACAACCTAGAGGTGACTAACCCAATAGCCACCACAACATAACACGAATCCCCGATTCGTACCACCCATCAAGTTTTAATTAAAAGGTTGTAGTCTAATTCTCACGGGGCGTATCCGAGCGTGTCCATAACCTAGGACGAGGCTATTCGAATAGTTTTAACCCTGCAGGGGTGTACCAATGTACCCACACTTCAGACCACCTTTTCACCACAATAAGCACACTTCCGAAGGTATGCCGGCACGGCTAAGTCCTATGAGACGTTTCCAATATTGTGTATCAACTACGAGCCGCTCGTATGGATAGAAATCCATACGCTTACATTGTAAAGCCGAAAGACAACTACCCCTCACGGGTAAAGCTTTCGGACAACTACAATGCTCCCAACACCATCCCTCCTACGACCCCCTGCGACTCGGAGCTAACACACGCCAAAGTACTAAGTCAAGTGAGGTCTCATTTCCCTCTAATGTGGTTAGCACGCAAATTGCTCAGTATGATGGCGCAAGTAATTCGGTCCTTGTTGACTTGGACACCATTCCAGTCACACCCAAAAGCACACCAACATACCATTGTGTCCAAGTCCAAATTATTTTATTTTCATTTTTAGTTTTCACAATTAAACATAGCACAAAGGCTGAAATCATAAAGTCATAATAAGTTTTGTGATCAAGGTTATTGACTAAGTCGACAACCGCCCAATTCTACCTGTAGCTAAGCATGGCT
Organism: Ampelocalamus luodianensis; assembly: GCA_036346255.1. Classification (NCBI taxonomy): domain Eukaryota; kingdom Viridiplantae; phylum Streptophyta; class Magnoliopsida; order Poales; family Poaceae; genus Ampelocalamus; species Ampelocalamus luodianensis. The sequence goes on along the minus strand of CM070622.1, from coordinate 58,164,719 downwards.
AAGGAACATTACTCGTAACTACTAAGTGACAAGGGCTCATCCAACGAACCCTAAATCACAGCAAGATAGTCCTAGGCTCAGTAGTAGAGGATAAATATTTACCTACAGATTATGCATCTAATAGGTCAACTAATCGACAATAGTCTAAAATAAGATAGCAATGCATACGTAGAATTTGCAAACAACATATTAGAATTTGAAAATAATAGGAACAATATGATCAAATGATGCTACATCTTCTTGCCTTGCTGAGGATCACTAGTTTGCTGCAGGGGTGTAATACCTCAAATTCCAATTAGAGAGAATATTATTCGAAAGAGGGAAATTTATTCAATATCGAATGCAACAAAGTTTAGAGATGGAAATAAGTTCAAAATTCAGATTTTTGAGAGAGTTTTGGGCCGCCAACCCACAGTCGCAGAGGAAAGAGCCGGCCTTAGAGGCCCATGGCCCATGGAAGGATGGTAGCCCACTTGAAGGCGAGGAAGGTGGGATTAAGCCACAAACCCTAATTTGCTCTGATATCCCGTCATTGCTACAGACCACCACCGCCCCTGCTACTGATCGCACCTTGGTCGTCGCTACTATCTCCGTTGTTTCCCCTGCAAATTGGCCAGCAATAAGGAAGAGGAAGGAAGAAGGAGAAGAGGAGAGGTTGTCCTCACGGGGTTTGATCAGCGTAACACGCATCTCCAAGGGTATCAATTCGTTTCCCTGCTGTTTTGATGATGTTTAGATGTGAAATTGGATTAGTTTGATTGGATCGAGTTCGTCCTGTTGTGGATTCAATTCTGTCCAGTGGATTGCATGGTTAGTTTCGGGTTCTTAGAGGCCGAATTGGAGGTTCCAATCTCCTAGAGATATTTATATTATGTTCTTAGATTTCAGTGGCCACCAAGAACACCTGATTCCGATGTACAGATCAAAAGTTATGATCATTTTAGTTTCTGTTATCCAGAATTCTGACGAGATCTACCTTTCAAGTTGTCTCCTAAAATATGTTTATGATAATGGAAGATTCAGGGTTTTCACCCAACTAGGTTATTGTAGATTTGTTCGTTATCATTAGAAACTGAGCTCACCTTGTTCCGAGTTCTAGATCATTAGATATGATTTTTTTACAGTGATGCTGCCCAGTTTCGGTTTAAGACTGAGATGTCTGTTTTCATAATAGGTCTTTTAGTTAAATCTTGAGGTACCGGGAAAGCATTGTAGAACGTTGTTAAGTCGTGTCGTGTACCATGTTGTTCCTATTTCGTGTATTTAATTGTTTAGGCAGCGAGGCTTCGGGTTTGGGAGCACCATCGTTGCCTGCTAACGCATCGCAACGCGGAAGGCAAGTACTTTGATAATTTTACCAAATGTGAATTATGAATGCTTGAATGTTTGTGTTGTGATTTATTATGTTACATGAGAAGGTTCAATGTTTATATTCTTTCATTTGAGATATTCCCATACCTGGAGATGATGATATTCTTTATTCAATAATTCATTTCATGCATCCATTATTCATGTTTCATCCACGGGAGTGGATTGTAAGTCCCACCATTCTAATGTGGGATGATTTGGACATTGTCATGTCCCGTCCACGGGAGTGGATAGAAAGATCCATCAATTCCAGTATGGGCACGTAAGACCCATCAATTCCAGTATGGGCAGATTTGGACACCAGTATGAAACGTTCTTCATACGGAATTTGGATCCCCGCATTTTTGTTAATGACGTGTGCAGTCCTTCCATCTCATTAGTTCTATTCATTCTATGCATTCATATTTATTCATTCAGTGTATGTTCACATTCTGTGAAGAGGTTGACTTGTTCTTAACCAATGTATGTTCAGTTATTCATTGTGCTTGCTGAGTCTCGGACTCACTCTTGCTTTGTTTATTTATTTTTAGGTGATCGTTGGTGATGATTCTCTTGGAGGGAGTAGACATGCACTACTCATTTACTTCACCTTACACCAGTATCAATAAAAGAACTTGATTCTGTCTTTCATTCACTAAGTGATGGACTGTAATAAATAAACTTAGATGTGGATGGTATCTTTCTCTACGTTGAGGTTGTTTAAATACCTGCTTATGTTCCTGATCATTCGTTTGATATGATTATCTTAGTGGATTCAGTAGACTTAAATAATTGGAATTTGTGAACTGTTGTTGGATTCAGTTTTTAATTCCTGCTTAGGTTCTAAAAGACGTTGATCTTTTTATATTAGTTGATGAGTTATTGTTGAAGTTCTTCCGCAGTATTGTTGTATGTTAGCCCTTTTGGTAACATTTTGGCTTCCGAATAGCTAGGGTGTTACAGTTGGTATCAGAACGGGCTTTAGGTCCGTGGTTAATATAAAAATATTAATATGACACACTGTGCACAGTAGGTGGGGTTGGGAAATTTATTGCTTCCGCATTTCCTTTGTTATGTTCCACTTGTTGAGCAATTGTTTAATTGCTTCTGTACTATCTTTCTTGTTGTTAATTTATGATATGATGTGATATTTTGTATCTATGAATTTGTTCTATGATTGTCATGAGATGATTCTATATATTCATAATTGATTATAACGGAGCAGGAGTTCAAAGACTAAGGTACTAAAGAATGGATTACCTGAGGACGAAGAAATCCAGAGGTGGTCGGTGCTGAGTAAGAAGGCAAACCCGGCCACAAAGAGCAAGTCCCCAAATTGTTAACCTCTAAGAAGGTCAAACAAAACAAGTTAGGGAATGCTTTAGGTGGTCAAAATAACAAAATGACACGCCAAGAGTTGCAATTGAACCACTGGAGCTCAGAGATCAATGAGGAGTTCCAAAGTTCGTCAATGGCGGCAAGGGGTCCTCAGCTGATGTGAGCATAAGAACACAGAGAGGAGATAGGGTTACAAAGTGGTGTCTAAAAGAAGCTAAGGAGGAGCTCAGGGGACTAATATAGCTGAGAGAGCAAGGAGAAACAATGGCAGAGCCCCACGGGTGCACTTAGTCAAAAGTCTCTGCCAAGGATGCACTAAGCTAGGGCACACTTGAAATGATAGGAGTAGGTAACAGGGAGACTTTGGGGCAAAGGTCTGGCGCACAATTAATGTTTTGCAGCAAGGAGCTGTCTAAAGGACTAAGGAAGTGACAAGGCACTGCTCCATACTGCCAAAGGCTCTGGCACACACGCTTGCGCGCGGAAACGATGATGACCAGGCTCAGAAAGGTCCCACCAGATCTGGAACGTTGGATTATGATCTAACGGTTGGAAACGCGCACCGTTTTTGACAAGCTCGGAACTACCAGTGGGAAACAAGCGGTACTACTACTTGAGATGGTACTTCCGGCTTGACGAGAGTGGTACTACCGCTTGGAGAAGCGGTACGATTAAGATCTAATGGCTAAAAACACACCCACTCATCTTGAGCCTGGTACTATCGCTTGATGAGTGTGTAATATCCTGAAATTAACCTTAAGGGCCTACGTGTAACTAGATGAAAGGGGATACGTGAAAACGGAATATTTTAGAGTTTTTAAGGAGGAGTTGGTTCGTACCAGGTTAAAAGGATCGTGGGAAGAGTGGATTCTAGAAATCCTAGCACTCTTTTCTTTTATTTCCCACCCGTGCGCCGCCATCTTGTTCTTTTTCGCTCGGCTCGTCTAGGCCGTCGTCGGGACCTGCCGTCCACTCGCGTGTGTTGACTAGGTTGCATCCTGCCCGTCCGTCTTGCTGCGTGCTCGTGCGTAGCATCGTTGCGTGTGCGTGTCGCCTCACCCGGTTGCTATCACCCACCGCGTGTGCGCGTGTGTGCGATCCGGTCATCGCTTCCATCTCATCGTCTGTGTGTGTGCTTGTGCATGTGAAGGTGTGAAGGAGTTCGCCGCGTGGCTGGCTCTGGACCAAAGCCATCTACCATGGAAGTACAGTTGCATGCAAACTGGCCATCAACGACTTGCAAGTGGGGGTTTGGTTCCAGGGGCAGTGCCCTCTTCGCGTCCTTTGCTCTCGCACGGTTGAGACAAGTGCATTGATTGGTACATTTATTGTGAATGCTTGACCATGTTTGCGTGTATTTGATACATGATAGCGATGCATGGTGGTTGGCATGATATGTGTACTAATAATGGTGTATGCTCAAAGAATGAGTAAGTTCTATTCATATATGATATTATTGTTGTTGCCTGTTGATGATGAATAGAGTGACTATGCATGGGCATATCGAGATCATGTTGAGGCTTGGTCATGTGGTGACCAAGCATGCATATCTTTGAGGTCCCCGTCATGTATATGACGGGCTTGAGGTCTCCACACTTGTGGAGTGTGGGCTTGAGGTCCCCGTTACTTGCGGAGTATTGGGCTCTTAGTCCCTGCGCTTGTGAGCACAGGCATGGGTATACAGCAACGGTTGCATACCTTGTATTACCGGTAAAATGCATAAAGAGTTAAAGAGAAAGGATCCTTTGAGCATTGCATAGGCATGTGGTATGGTTTAATGAAAAGTTTCTAGAAGTGGATGCTGATGTTATAATTTGCATTGTAATGTTTTTAATATGTACTTGCTAAGTCTGTGGACTCACTATTGCTGTTGTTGTTGTTTTAGGTACCCAATACAAGAACGACATGCATGGGAGGGAGTAGCCATACGTCACACACACAATGCCATGAACCTTTTATAGTTTATTAAATTTTAGATCATGCCTTAACAATTGAGTAAACTACTTCAAAAATTTATTATGGTTATGCCTCACGCGTTGGTTTATTTGTAATAGAGTTGATTAGAGGATTACGGATGCCCTTTTGATTATGCTTTAGTTGTTTAGCATAATTTTGATGTTCTTTGATGATTAGTTTAAATTGGATGTTTGGAATGTTGGATGTTGCTAGATTAATCTCTTAGAACCTCCGGTATAGCCACCTATACAAAGGAGGTTCTGCCGGTATTTTGTAAAAAGACTTCGTTTTTATTTTGTTTCTCTATTAGTTTAGTAGCATTTCAGGCTCATGTTGGACTGGGGTGTTACAGTTGGTATCAAAGCGGGCTTTAGGTCCGTAGTGAAAAGATTAATTAAAATTTGCTAATGTCTTATCAACTTAAAACTTTAACACACTGGCGCACAGTAGGATGGGAATGGGCAAAGCATTGCATTTACGTTTCCGCTATATCGTATTGATGTTTGCTGATATGAATTTAGTATGATTGCTCATTAATTGATTATATGAATATTATTGTGTGGGGATAATTGATGTTGAGAGATCGACGTCGTGGTTATGGCCCTGGGCTTTACCAGGTTACACCACCATTCGTGGTATAGGAATAGTAAAGTGTTTACCTCGGGTATCTTAGTACAGATGTTGATAGTGAGTATCTTTAGAAGAGTTGTTCTCTTCCTTAAATTTGAATTTGGTCAACTCTTGTCCAGTTGTGGCTGATGAATTTCTCTTGGATTAGTAGTCCATTCCAGTTGATGGGATTCTTTGAGAAAGGTTGTTGTGTTTCCATTGGCTTAAATTGTCCCTTAAGGCAATTATTGTTTTTCCCAACTGTTGAGACATTCTTGCGGCTGGTGAACTTAGTTAATTGTCAAGATTGACGTTTGTATTAGAGTTTTGTTCTTCTTACTGGAAAATTTTACTCATTAATTGCTTGATGTTTTGGATAATGCAAATTTCCATTTGCAAGCCCTTTAGCATGTGGAAGTTTGACCCAATGTGTCTCTCTTGGGTATTTTGAGTGTTGAAGTTGAATGCTTCTCTTTTATAAAAGAAAACGTTAAACCCTTTAGCGACGTCCTGTCATGGTTAAGTGAGAGGTTATAATAAGAGAAATTAATGGATATATTATGGGTTATCAAGTTGGGTCTGTAGTGTTGTGCATAATTGATCCTAACTAAGATCGTTGAAAGGGAAGTTGATTAATTTGATGGTGTCTGGTAGTAGTTCTTGATGAACTGTGATTAAGGGTATGGCTATACCCAATTGAAGTCAAAGGAGTTATTAGGAAGTGTGGAATATTGACGAACGGGTTTGACCATTAAAATTGTTTAGTTTACTAACCTTGTTGGATTATTTGGTCTCTATAGATGAAATTAATTGTGTGGAAAGGGAAAGTTGAGGAGATGCTGGATTATTGCCTTATTGGATATTAATTTTAGAATTCACTTTTCTATAGGTACGTGGTGAACATCTATAGTTATTAGATCCATATGTTTCTTACCATGATTAAATGTTGGATTTGCCTACAAGAGATTGAAGGGATAGAAACTAGTGGATGTAGAATATTATGGGAGGAGTTCTGGATGGCTCTTCTATAAAGAACGATGTGATGAATTTGGTTGTAGTGTTGCTGAGACTTTTGAATGATGGAAGATTTCGATTCTTAAAGTTTTATTGCGATTTTGTACCAAATTATGAATGCGAGGTAGAACGGTTGAATATGTGTTTGTAATTGTTCATGTGATTTGGCAAGGAATGTAGGTAGCATATAGATTTCATGATGAAGCCAGTTGATAGCAATAATGGTTGGAGGACAGCCGTTGTGTGTCGATGTGTGGTGTTGTGCATCAATAAGAGTTGTACTCATGTGATTTAATAGATGGCTTATGCTTACATGATTGTGGAATTATCGAATGATAGCATGTCCTTGATTAAAGGGTTTTGGTAAAACCTTTTGATTTGTGTAGTAGATCTCTGTTAGAATAAAGTTGTTCTTGTTGTGAGTTTGTAAAGTTTTGGTTGACTCTCAATTTGAGGATGAGGTGATAAAATAGTATGAAACAATTTGGTGGGTTTTGGAGAGCTGTATAATGGAAGAGTAGACTATGACAATTTTCGTTGATAGTGTATTACTTTGGAGGTTAGTAAGATTGCTAGCAATGGATTATGAGTGTGTTGTTGTTTTTATAGAAAGTAAGTAATTTGATCATCATTCGTCCTATCGTTTAAATGAAATATTTGGAGTTTTGATTCTTGAACTGTTGGACTTCATGATTTATTGGGTAGATAAAATTGGTTTGAGCAAGTGGCGTGTTGGAAAACTTAATTGATTCTTGTAATTTGGTCTTAAGAGCGCTTCTTGTTTGAGTTGGCAAAGTGACATTGTAATCAAAGAAAATTAGTTTCTTTGTTAAAGAAAGAGTGAATTAGAAGTATTTGAGATTGAAGTCAAGTTTTGTAACTCGCAGTTGATTTAAAGTGTGTCTAATTTTCTGTTTTTGCCCATAAGAGTTTCTTGATTTTCAAAAGCAATGCTTTATTCTTATTTGAGATTTGATATTATCTTTTTGTAGGACTTGTGCCCTCAACTATGGACTCATCTTTTGCTTTCTGAGATAATTGCTATTTGACTATTTCTCTTGGTCTTGTGTTTACTATGATTGGTAAATATTTTGTGTACTAAAAATTATTTTTATTTGTTCCTTCTTTCGAGAAAGGCATAATAGATTTATTTTACAAAACCTTATAGAGTGTATAGTGGTAACTGGTTGATAGTGGTTAAGAATATGATGTTATGAGACCTTGTGTTGCAAGTTAATTGAGGAGCATTGGAGGATGAATTGATTTCATGATATAAATCTTGTAGAGAATTGGATCTAAAAGAGAATGATGGTTATTGGGCAAAAACTAGTTATGTTGTTACAACTAATAGAACCAATAGCGAATTGTAATTCAAGAACCTTTGTTTATGTTGGTGGAATATTGGAATATTCAAAAGTTGAATCTTGGTCAATTAGTTAGAGTATTACGAATGTGTATGTTGTGGTCGTGTAGGTGAAATGAAATGGTGTGGTTTAGTGAGTTCAAGATTGGTGAAGTTAATCGCTTTAGGCGGTTACTTGATTAGTGAAAAATACTCATATTAATGACTGAGAATATTGTTTGTATTGTGCAATTTTTTTTTTGTCATCGGATCTGAGGATTACCTATCCAGTATACCATAAGTTCATTGTAGGAGTCTTAGAGGTTGATTCTGGGCTTTGCATTTTTTATGCTGGCATCTTGGTTGCTCATGATTAGGTTCCGAGAGTTGTGGTGATCTTTGATAGAATTCTTTGGATATAGTAAATGAGAGTGTATGATATGAATTTCGAGTTGATTATCCTTAAAGAATTGAGGTGATATGGTTGTGTGTGAAATCTATATTGAGGTGTGTTGCGAATTATTTGTCAAAGCAATTCCTTTCATAGATGAGTGGACTAGAGTATATTTTTGTGAGTTAGTAGAGTCCCTCTAGATGAGTGTGGTTGTTGCTCTCGGGTTGAGCATCACTTTGAGTTTGTTGGTTAAGAGGAAAGAGTTAGTGTGATGATTTAGAATCCCATGGTTTAAGAGAATGTTGAATTATTAAAAGAAAGGTTGAGGGAAAAAAAGTTTTCCTAAGTAGTGAAGTATTCTCTTGGTTCTTGTTTGTAATACCCCAAAAGTATTCGAGAATATTCGAAAGAGTATTCGGAAGAGATTATGTAAATTCGGAGAAGGACCAAATATAAAATATATTTAGCAGCAATTAGATAAAGGGGTTTTCTATAGTTTTTTGGCAACCTGGGCCTCAGGCCTTGGCTCAGGAGGCCCATGAGGGGCTGGCCACCAATAAAAAGAGGGGGGAACCCTAGTTGCTCTGATACCACACGCTTTGGTACTGCTGCGCCAAGATCAGAGCAACCCCTTCTATGCAAAGAGGAGAAAAGAAGGAGAAAGGAAGAAGAAGAAAGGAAGAAGAAGAGAAGGGAGAAGAGAAGGAAGAGGGATCACCATCCGTGGTTCGCGACCTTCAGCGGCATCAAGGGTAACGCGTTGTTATTGTTGGGTAATTAGTCATAGAAGAGTAATCGGGTAGTTTTTGGCTAGGTTGCAATCTGCCTGCTATTCGTGCAGATTCGTCCAGAAGCTTGCGAGGTTAATTTCATGTTGTTAGAGGCCGAATCAGAGGTTTTGGTTTTGAGAGAATTGTAGTTTATGTTCTTAGCTTTCGTTGGCCGCCACGATCGCCCAAATCCGATTAACGGTCTGGGAGTTATGAATTTTCTAGTATTGCTGTCCTGTTGTTCTGTCAGATTCTGGACAGTCTGTAGAAAACTGATTAGAACTGCTAATTAAAGGGAGAATCAGGGGACCTCAATATAACGAAAAATGTGGGTAATTTCTGTACCTTTTCATAGAGATAAAGAACGCAAGATTTGGATTCTCGTAGCGAAATTTATGGAGGTTTTAGTGTACTGTCCAGAGAACCCGACGTGAATTCTGATGTCTGATAGATTGGTTTGCTAGGGGCAGTAGATGGTAGAATCATGTAACATCCCAATTTTGGGCTTGTGTTTCAAATGTAAGTGTAACACCCTGGCTATTCGGAAGTCAAAATGCTACCTAAAGACCTAATATAATATCATACAGTGGAAAAACTTCGACAATAATTCATCAACTAAGATGACCTACATCACTTAGAACATAACAGGAATGTAATGATGGATCCACTAAGATAAACCTATCAACGAAAGATCAATGAACAACGAAGGATCAATGAACATAAACAATTATTTAAACAAACTCCTCGAAGGGAAGTTACCATCCGTGTCTAAGTTTAGTTATTACAATCCAACAATTAACGATTGAAAGACAATAACAGTTCTGTTATTGAATCTAGTGTATGGTGAAATATATTTTAGTAGTGCGTGTCTACTCCCTCCCAAGAGAAACTTCATCAACGGTCACCTAAAAACAATATAAACAAAGCAAGAGTGAGTCCAAGACTCAGCAAGTACATTGAATACAAGAACAGACCTCCAATATGAACAAGATCACCTCTTCACAGTTTCTCAACATACAGCACATGAATATTTATGAATGCATGAGATGAATGGAAGTAATCGAAGGAAGGATTGCACACGCGCTTATACTGGTATAGCTAGTGACACACCCGTCGGTGTTCACTTAAGCCCGCACCTTAACAAAAGTGCGGGGATCCAAATCCCGTATGAAGAACATTTCATACAGGTGTCCAAATCTGCCCATACTGGAATTGATGGGTCTTACATGCCCATACTAGAATTGATGGGTCTTTCTATCCACTCCCGTGGACGGGACATGATAATATCCAAATCTGCCCACATTGGAATGGTGGGACTTACAATCCACTTCCGTGGAGGAAACATGAGTTATGGATGCATGGAATGAAATTTGAACAGTGAAAGACATCATCTCGAAACATGGAATCAACACATATGAAAGAACATAGACTTTTCACCTTCTCATGTATCATAAGATACCACAACATGAACATTTAAGCATTCATCAATCATAAGCATTAATATTAGCAAAGTACTTGCCTTCCGCGACGCGATGCGTTAGCAGGCAACGATGATGCTCCCAAACCCGTAATCTCGATGCCTAAACAATTAAGTAATTGAAATAAGAACACATTGCACACGACACTTCTCGACACCATTCTACAACGCTTCCCCGGTAACTCAAGATTCAACTAGAAACTCTAATCTGAAAATTGACTACTCATGCACAAACCGAAACTGGACAACAGTACGGTAAAAAAATCATATCTATTGACCTGGAACTCGGAATGAGGTGAGACCAGTTTATATGGATTCTTAACTGACATATCTACAATACTCTAGGTGACAAGGTAACCCAATTTGGCTAATTTAATTTGCTAAATGATAGATGAAATTATAGAACAGAAACTGCCTAGATGAAAAAGACAGCAGCACTAAAAAGATCATAACTTTTATTCTACAACTCCGATTAGAGTGTTCTTTAGCAATCCTGAAAGCTAATGAGATCACGTACAAAAGTCGTTATGGGCAAGACTTCTGAATCATCTTCTATCTAGGTCATTGTTTAACAATTACAATGACTGCTAATTCTCGTCAGATTTCTGGACAGCAGAAACTAAAATGACCATAACTTTTGTTCCGTACATCGGAATCAGGTGTTCTTGGCGGCCACCGAAAGCTAAGAACAATATCTAAATAACTCTAGGAGATCAAATTTCCTAATTCTGCCTTTAAGCACATGAAACAGGCCGCGCAAGACACTGGACAGAACTGAATCTTCAGCAGACAGAACTTGATCCGATCAAACCCAATCAAATTCGCCTCTACGATTAACCCAACAACAAAAACGACATTCGTTCCCCTTGAGAACTCCCAAGGAGATGACGAAGGATCCTTGAAGACACTCCTTTCCTTCTTGATCAGCAGCCCCGCAAAAACCCTTCTCCTTCCTTTGCAAAACTGGCGGCAGGACGATGCGGCTCTAGGAGGGAGATGGCTCCAAGAGGTAGAGAGGTGCAGCACCAATGGAGAGGAGGCGCCATGGGGAGGAGGAGGAGGCAGGGGCGCAGGGGGAGGGAGGATAGGGGTGGCGGCCACAAGAGGGAGGAGGTGGGAGAAGTGGGAGAGGTGGGGGTGCTAGGGTTTGACCCCCCCCTTTGGCCGGCCAACTAATGGGCCAATGGCCCCCTTTTTGGCCCACAAGGCCCTCACTTGGGTCTGCTGGCCAAAGGCCCAGGCCCAAATCTAGAAGAACAGGCGAAACGTCGGAAATTCTCTTTTAAATTTGGATTCGAAACAAAATCGCATTGATTTCTTCATAAACAGAAACGGAATATTACATTCTACCCCCCTTAACAGGATTCGACCCCGAATCTAAATGCCGATCCAAACGAGAGAAAAAAAACGTTGACCGAAAATTAACAACGGTAAACGGATATTTGTTGCGAACAAATCCGAATAACGCTCACACCAGCGAATCTCCAACCCCCAAGTGCCCTCACTCTCGGACTGAGAATCACAACATAAAGACGTGAAAAGACGTAAGCCGTAACACTCAACCCTACATCTCCAGGTACACTCATTGGACAAGACTCAAAGGTAAGATCTTACTCGGCGGTCAACGTTGTTAACGAATACTCAAACTTTAAATCTCACAGGTACTCACTCAACACCAAACATGCCAAACGTTGCGTACACCGCGTACGGACCCGAGACGATCCTACCAAAACGCCAACTTTTGAATTCCTGTAGCTAACGAAAACAACCCAATGTACCTTGGGCTAACTTTCCCAATGATACCGAACCACACGACATGCACATAGAACACGAAACTCTTGTTCCACCTCTCAATTGAACTCCTCATTGAAACAAGGATCACCTCCTTTAACCAGAAACACACAACAGAACTCTCTTTAAGTAAACTCTTTTACCAACAAAACCCATCCGAAAAAGAAAGACTCACATCGCAACTATGCGTTACCAGCTCGGTACTAAAGAGTCAAATCCAGAAATAAGAATTTCATCACGAAAACCATTCCACTTTTCAAGTGGCAAAATGTGAATAAACGTCACGAAAGCCAAAGGAGAGATCACTTGAATGCTCAAACCATAAATTTCTTTTATTCTTTCTGAACTGATAAGAACCACACATGTCAACATAAATCCAAACTAAATTTCTGGAAGACACAGTCATAAGCACATAGCGCAAACAAGAATCAAGAAAACGTGTCACTACTTGAGGAAGCATCAATTTCTCAGTTTCTCTTTTAGGAATAAAATTTCTCTCAAACTTTGGAATTCTATTTCATTGCATAACACACTAACTCATCTCTTTTAACTTGGCATTCTCAACACGATGCTCAAGTCGGAATACATCATCCACACCTCTGTATAGAGGCTCTATCGACTCCACAGAAATATTCTCTCAACAACTCCTCTACCGACAGAATTAATTTGACAGATGACTTCCAATGCATCTCAAAATAGATCTCACACGCAATCCCATCACCTCAATCTTTTATTAATAAACAACTCGGAATCCTCAGCACACATATTCATATAGTTCATCAAGGGTCCTATCAATGAACATCCTACTATTCGGAATCCACCCTTATTCTACTTCCTCTATACACAAATCATTGGGCAACCAAAGTTCTAGCATAACGATGCAAATCCCAGATTTTAACCTCTAAGACCCCTACAATAAACTTCTCATATAGAAGATAGGGAAAACCTCAGTTTAAAATCCCTAAAATTATCACCATCCAAACATACTCGCGCATTAACATCACCACGAAAATATTTCCTCGACCCAATTATCTTTATAAAGATTCAAGCTATTAGAGTTACTTACTACGTCCAAGTCATTTTTTTGACAATAACCCAACAATCTCGGCTATCTCATTAATCGCTTTATCGATCAGATTACTTCGCTAATAATACTCTCATTACAATGCCATCATATTTCAACTGCACAACCGTGCAAGGTACTCAATCGCGACACTCTAACACGTTGATCAAGATTCCCATCCTTTCAAAAATTCTAATGCTCCACCCGAATTGGACAAAGGATCTTGGATCACAAATCTCCTTAGGTTCTAATGGTTGTAATAATGCAATCAGTTTAGCCTCAAAGGCAGACATTCTGAATAAATAAAATTTTCTCCAAGAATTATACACGAAATTAGTTCATCCTTCAATGCTCCTCGACTAACTTTCAATCCAAGGTCTCACAACCACAATGAATAAACACTTTGAAAAACCACTGTGAAACGAACCGGTGGATCCTTCCTCAAAAGAAAAAAACAAATGAAGACATTTACTGCTCGAAGTAAACATAGAACCAAGGGAAATAGTCACTTAGTCAAAGAACTCAGAAAACATAGAGGAAGTCAACAGCTGAGGGCTCACGTCGTGCTATAAGCGAATACCAAACCACCAATGGGAAGAAAGTATTGCCCTTTGAAAATTGGTAAACTCTTATGGAACAAATGCATAAGGTCTAAGCACACTCAAATAACTACAAGTTGTGAACCGCGACTTAAATCTCAATTACTTTTACTTCACCCCTTCCTTTAACCAGGAAAGTTATTTTCTGTGACTACTGCATCACTTCACTAGCTTAAACAAGATAAGCTCTTAAGACCAAATCACAGGAACCATTTAAGAACCAATAAAATCTTTTAACACGTCTCTTTGCTCAAAACAAACTTAATTACCACATAACTCATGAGGTCCATCCTTCTTCTCCGAGTAAACGGAATCTCGGGTCGAGATTCTTGTAAGGGGGGGGAGAGTTGTAACATCCCAATTTTGGGCTTGTGTTTCAAATGTAAGAAAATGAGTAGAAATTAAAACTTTTTCTTACATCATGTATTTCCTGTATGTACTAAACAATTATTGTACAAGAGTTATGGAAATACATAGTCACAAGTTTTTGATCCAAATCTTGATCCTTCAAAAACATTCTTGTTCCATCTTGTGATAATCTCCTGGAAATATTTTTCCTAAATTCTTGGGTTGGTATGTGACCCCTCTGAAAAATTTCACAATTTTTAGAAATTGTTTGGATACTTTTGGAGGTCAGTCAAACCTACTCAAATTCTGGTCAAACTGGGGACCAGCACCTTGTGGAATTTTTGGAGGAAAATGTATAGAACAAAAACCTCTGGAAATTTTATACAAGGTCAATAACTCAGCTAGCAAGCTCCTGTAAAAATTTTATAATTTTTGGAGTGAGTTTGCTATCTCAATCAAATCCTCAAACTCCAAATCAGCTTGAAAACTCAGTTTAGGTCTGAGTCAGACTCGAGCTCGAGTCAGACCCGAGTCCGACCCAACTTTTGGTCTCGGTCGAGCCAGCCGCTTAGACCTCCTTGGGCTCGCGCCACTCGGGCATCAGCGGTGTGTGGTCCAGACCGTTGGATTCTCATCCAATGCTCCCGACCTCCCCGCTGCTCCACTAAGCATTGGAGCACCCTCAGCCGAGTGATGTTGATCCTGCGGTCACGACCTCCCCAGGACCTCCTCATTCGCTAAGACCTCCTCTGCCTCGGGAGATCTGGAATGCCCAAGACCTCCCCGAGTGCATCTGGGACATCCAGGACCTCCCTCAGCTCTGTTTTTCTTCCTCACGACCTTCCCGAGGTTGGTCATCATGGTTTTCCCGCACCTGCACGTGTGTCAGGGCCAGAGTAGTTGGGGGCAGTGAGATGTCACCTTTTTGCTTCTTGTCAACGGCTCTTTTTGCTGCCATGCATTTAATGCCAGTCAGCTTTAACCTCAAAAGTCTCCACCCTGCTCTGCCCCCTACCTACCATGCGTGCTTTTGGCAGGGGCATGGACATTGTTCACAGTGAACTTGCCCAAGCCATTGCCAAGCTTCTAGGCTATGAAAAGCCTGAGACCTCCCTTCTCCCTTTCCTTCTCCGTTCTTTGTGGTGCTTGAGCTCCCTTAGTTGAGCTGGTTCCCAAACTCAAACACCTAAAGAACACCACCTCTCTCTGCCACCATTGTCGGTTTTGGAGCTCTTTGAAGGCCTCGAGCTCCAGTGGTTCCATCGTAGTTCTTGGCTCGTCAAATTGTCATCTTGATCACCTTAAGCCCTCTCTAACCTGCTGTGGTTACTCATCACAGGGGTGAGCGAGTCGGAGAGCTGCTTTTCGTGGTCGGGATCACCTTCTTCTTCGTCTCCGGCGAAGTCCCCGGTCACCGGAGCGCCCCTTCGGTTTCCTCCTCTCCTCCGAGCTCCCCAGCACCTCATTTTGGCCCTGGTAAGTTCACTCTAGTCTCCTAGAGCTCGAGCTCTTGTCAAGTTAGGTCGTATCAAGCCTGTTCTTGTTTTCGGTTTTTCCGAAAACTTGCACTCCTAGCCTATCTCCGGCTCGCCGGTGTTCTAGGCTGTCGCCGCCGTCGAGAGCACGTTCTTTAGGTTCTTGGTGTTATTTAGAACTCAGCAATGTCCTTGGTTCTCGCCGGCGAGCTCCCCATTGCCGGCGGTGAGCTCGTGTTAGCACTCGGGTTTTTGTCGTGTAAGCTTCGGACAGCCCAGTAGCCAATGATTGGCTGTGGGAATCTTTGAGGAGCCTCTCGCTGCGAGTGGGCCTCCTCCTCCTGTTGTCGTACGGCAAAACCCCGCCCAGACCTCCCCGCTCGACCTCCCAGTGATGATCTGGCCGTTAAAGACCTCTCTGTGGTAAATCTTAGCTGTAGGACCACTTCTCGCACGTCCGCCAAGACCTCCCTCCTTAGGACCTCCCCCTAGATTAATCTGAGCCGTTAAGACCACCCTGGTTAAATCCTAGCCGTTTAGATCTTTTCCCGTGCGCAAAAGACCTCCCTTGGTCATTTTGCAAAGACCACCCTCAGGGTCCTCTTTGTAAAAAGCCACCCCTGGTCTTTTACAAAGACAACCCCCGCTCAGGACCTCTTAGGCTCAATCCTAGCCGTTCACGACCTCCTCGGATTTAGATCTGAGCGTTAGATCTCCTTTGTAAAATCCTTAGTCTCAGGACCTCCCTCCGCGTCGATCTGGACCGTTCAGGACCTCCCGTTAAAACCCTGTCGCTTAGGACCTCCCTGAGTAGATCTTGGTCATCCAAGACCTCTCGTGTAAATCCCAGCCGATCAAGACCTCCCCCTGGAGATCTTGACCGTCTAGGACCTCATCCTTTAGATCCGTAGCTTTAGGACCTCCTCCTCTGGTCTAAACCGTTAGATTTAGATATAACGGGCTAGACCTCCTTCCTCAGATTTAAAGCCTTAGGACCTCCCCTAGTGCTCGGGACCGCTAGATCTTGATCTGACGGTCGCGACCTGTGTTAGGCGCAAGGACCTCCTTTGCGTGCGCTGTGCATGCACTGGTCGTGACCGTTGGATCAGATCTCAACGGTCCAGACCTCCCCTGTGCGGGAGGAGGTCTTTTGTGCGCTGTGCTTCGAGGTCCGTGGCCGTGCGATGAAGGATCGACGGCCCACGACCTCTCCTTTGTCTTTTAGTTCATTTGGACCTCCCGAGAGCTCGAGTTTTCTAAGTCTTTTATTGTTTCAAATTTCAAAAGTGCATAACTTTGTCATTTTAGCTCCTTTTTGAATGACTCCAGTTGCTGTAGCTTTGTTATAGTATGAACTTTAATCTGAGAATGAATTTAGGCACTGTTATGCAGTAGAAAATGGTTTTAACTGCATGATCTTGTTTAGTGAATAATGATGTCTAAAAATTCATATAAAATTTGTTAAATGCATAACTTATTCTCTGTTATTCCAAATTGAGCAAACTAAGTTTTATTAAAACCCACTAGGAATGTACTGTAATATAGAATGGGTCTTCATATGATCCTGGCCACTGAAATTAATGATTCACTAGTTTTAGAACTTAGAAAAATCATAACTAATTCATTTCAACTCCAAATTGTGCAAACCCAGTTTTGCTGTAGTTAAGATAACCATATCTACCTACCATAAATATTTCAAGTTCCAGATCATTCTAGAAATTTTCGCCATAAACAGTAGCCGTAATTAATTTAATTAGGATTTTTTCAGGCTGAGAGAACTTAATTTAGCCATAACTTTTTCATGCTAAGTCCAAATGAAGTGATTCTTGTTTCTAAAATTGTCTAAAATCAACCTCTAGCTGCTGTAGAAATCTCATTGGATTTGGATGTTCTTTGCTGTTGAGTTCCTTTTGGTGTTCTTCGTTCTTATCGGTTTTTATGGCCTTTTCGCGTTAGGTTCCGAAGAATTTATTGAACCTGAGCACTCCCCTCTGCAGCAGGAACAAATCCAGCAAAGCAAGCAGTTTGATCATGTTAATCCTAGTATTTTAAGTATTTATGTTGATTAAAACTTCTATGTATGCATTGCTACTTTGTATTAAACTATTGTCGCTAGTTGACCCAGTAGATGCATTTCCTTAGGCAAATGAATTGGTCTCTACTACCATGAGCCTAGGATTACTTGCTGTGATTTAGAGTTTGTGGATGAGCTCTTGTCACTTAGTAGTTTTGCGAATTAATTGCTTAGCCATGCTCAGTTTCCGGTAGAAATGGGCGGTTATCGACTTGTCGATAACCTTGATCACATAAAAACTTATTATGATTTATGATTTCAGCCTTGTGCCATGTCTACTTATGAAAACTAAACTGAAAAACAAAATGATTTAGACTTGGGCACAATGGTATGATTGGTGTGCTTCTAGGTGTGACTGGAATGGTGCTCGGGTCATTAAGGACCGAGTTACTTGCGCCACCGTACTGAGCATTCTTGCGTGCTAACCACACTAGAGGGAATGGGACCTCTCTTGACTTAGTACTTTGGAGTGTATTGGCTTCGGGTCGCAGGGAGTCGCAGGAGGGATGGTGTTGGGAGCATTGTAGAGTCCGAAAGGCTTCCCCCCCGTAACGGGTGGTTGTCTTTCGGCTGGCAATGTAAGCGTATGGGTTTCTATCCATACGAGCGACTCGTGGTTAATACACAATATTGGAAAACGTCTCGTAGGACTTAGCCGTGCCGGCATACCTTCGGAAGTGTGCTTTGTGGCTTAAAGGCGGTCTGAAGTGTGGGTACATTGGTACACCCCTGCAGGGTTAAAACTATTCGAATAGCCTCGTCCTAGGTTATGGACATGCTCGGATACGCCCCGTGAGAACTAGACTACAACCTTTTAATTAAAACTTGATGGGTGGTACGAATCGGGGATTCGTGCTATGTTGTGGTGGCTATTGGGATAGTCACTTTAGGTGGTTACTTGTATTTATCATTATTTTTATTTGTTACCTTCAACATTAAAATTTATTTGTAAACTTGCTTTCAAATGTATTACATTATTGCAAATAAAGTTGACTTTATGTAAAATGAGACATACAACCTCCATCTAAATAAGCTTGCATGTAGTTTATGAATAGTGTCTGCTATTCCACACGTCGATGTGCAGTACCTTTGTGTACTCAGTTATCTTGCTTAAATGTAATTGTTGCAGAGGAAGAAGGTGAGCTTGAGGGCCTCACTGCGTGAGTTGTCTTTGTGGTAGCTTGCGAGGCGTCTAGCTTGGCGCCGGTCGGTTGCCTTGTGGGTGGTGTGGCTAACCGTCGACTTTTGTTCTAGCCATCTTATGGCACCTTTTGCTTCATTGTCTTTCTTGTATATTGTTCTATTTGGCGGTCGGTCTTTTGTAATAACTTTACTTTATGTATGTCGTTGTTCAACTTAGTGATGTATGTTGTATGGAAATGATGTGTAATTTTGTGATGATGTGCATATCTTGCACTGCAGGAAGCATATGTCCATCGAGGCTTAGAATGTTTAATTAGTAACGCTAGAACCATTTGGAGGTTAAGTGTTACTAGTTAAATATTAGGATCCTCACAAAGTTGGAAAGGGCTCTAACCGAGTTTATTTAGATAATTTAATTACCTTTTCGTAAAGTCCAAGAACATATTATTTTGACACTGAGCGAAAGTTATGTATTTTAGAAGTTGACAAGATGAGGACAGGGGTATTTAACTAGTAATACTTAACCTCCATATGGTTCTAGCATTACTAATTAAATATCCTAAGCCTCGATGGACATGTGCTGCACTGCAGCACACGCTCATCATCACAAAATCATATATCATTTCCATACAACAATTAACACTAAGTTCAACAACGACATACATAAAGTAAAGTTATTACAAAAGAGCCGACCGGCCAAATGACACAATATACAAGAATGACAGCGGAAGCAAAAGCGCCATAAGATGGCTAAGAACAAAAGTCGACCGGTTAACCAACACAACCCACAAGGCAACTGACTGGGCCGCCAAGCTAGTCGCCCCGTAAGCTACCACAACAAAGCTCACAAAAGTGAGGCCCTTCAAGCTCACCTTCTTCCTCTCAAGAAATACATTTAAGCAAGATAACTGAGTACACAAAGATACTCGCAAGACTGACGTGTGGAATAGCAGACCTATTCATATGCTACATGCAGGCTTATTTAAGTGGAGGTTATATGTCTCATTTTGCACAAAGCCAACCTTATTTGCAATAATGTAATACATTTAAAAGCAAGTTTGCAAGTCTATTTTGATGTTGAAAATAACAGCGAATTAATAATAAATACAAGTAACCACCTGGAAGTGACTGTCCCAATAGCCACCACAACATAGCACGAATCCCCGATTCGTACCACCCATCAAGTTTTAATGAAAAGGTTGTAGTCTAACTCTTGAAAGACCTTGCCAAGCGTGTCCATAACCTAGGATGAGTCTATTCGAATAGTTTTAACCCTACAGGGGTGTACCAATGTACCCACACTTCGGACCGCCTTTAAGCCACAAAAGCACACTTCCGAAGGTATGCCGGCACGGCTAAGTCCTACGAGACGCTTTCCAATATTGTGCATTGACTACGAGCTGCTCGTATGGATCGAAATCCATACGCTTACATTGCAAGCCGAAAGACAACCAGCCATCACGGGGGAAGCCATTCGGACACTACAATGCTCCCAGCGCCATCCCTCCTGCGACTCCCTGCGACCCGAAGCCAATACACGCCAAAGTACTAAGTCAAGAGAGGTCCCATACCCTCTAGTGTGGTTAGCACGCAAAAAAGCTTGGTTTAGTGTAACAAGATGTTCGGTTCTTGTTGACCCGGGCACCATTCCAGTCACACCCAAAATCACACCATCTTACCATTGTGCCCAAGTCTAAATCATTTTGTTTTCAGGTTTTAGTTTTCATAAGTAAACATGGCACAAGGCTGAAATCATAAGTGATAATAAGTTTTATGTGATCAAGGTTATCAACAAGTCGATAACCGCCCATTTCTACTGGAAACTAAGCATGGCTAAGCAATTAATCCGCAAAACTACTAAGTGACAAGAGCTCATCCACGAACTTTAAATCACAGCAATAACTTAGGCTCACGGTAGTAAAGGATAATCATTTGCCTAAGGAAATGCATCTACTAGGTCAACTAACGACAATAGTTTAACACAAACTAGCAATGCATACATAGAGTTTGTAAACAACATAAATACTTAAAAATACAGGGATTAACATGATCAAACTACTTGCCTTGCTGCAATTGTTCTTGCTGCAGAGGAGGATCCTCAGGTTCAATATAATCTTCGGAACCTAACGCGAAAAGGCGATAAAACCAATAAGAACGAAGAACCCCAAACAAAACGCAACAGCAAAAGACATCCAAATCCCATGAAATTTATACAGCAGTAAGATGTTGATTTTAGACAATTTTAGGAACAAGAATTACTTCATTTGGACTTAGCATGAAAAAGTTATGGCCGAAACAAGATCTCTCAGCCAGGAAAACTCCTAATTAAATTAATTTCGGTTACTGTTCATGGCAAAAATTTCTATAATGATCTAGAACCCAAACTTTTTATGGTAGGTAGTTCATGTCATTCTAATCACAGCAAAGTTGAGTTTACTAAATTTGGAGTTATAATGATTTACTTATGATTTTTCTAAGTTGTAAACCTAGCACATTACACTTTCTAGAAACATAAACATGTTCAAAACCTATTTCATATTAAAGTATGCTAATAGAGGGATTTTTCTAGCATCAATTTTATATATTTTGGATTTACAGGGAATTACTTGTCTCTTTTACAACATTAAATGAATTTTAAACTGCTACCAATAAGGTTAAATCTATTGACATATTTTTCTGGTGCTGATTTAGGCCTACAACCATTTTTAAATTAAAGTTGAGTAAATAACAAAATTAATAAAGTTAAAACCATTCAATTTACATATATACCGAAAAAGATATACATTTTCCAAGTTTTAATTCAATTCTGGAATATACAAAAATGGCTGAAAATAAGTTATTAAAGATTACAGAATTTTCTTCCATAGAAGTATAGCTAAAAGCATTTTTATATTAAAATTTAGTGAATTACAAATTTATTACAGTTGGATTCATTTAAAAAGGATCTATTTTGAATTAGATATGAATCTCTAAAGTTTTTATACAATTTTTCAGATGACAAATAACTATTTACCGAAATAAAACAACACTTATCAGAAAGGAGTCGACGTGGACAACTATGGGCCCTTGATTTCGAATCTAACGGCGCGCGCGAGGGGTGCGCGAGAGCGACCCGAACGGCCCAATCCATCACGACCGTCGATCAAGAATCGGAGGGTCCACAATGAGTGCGGTTCGGGCGACCCGAACAGCACACGAACCACAACCGTCGATCATGAGATGAACGACACACAAGGATGGGAGGATCGGGTGACCCGATCGGCCCAATTGATCTGGACCGCAGATCGCAGAATGGACGGCGGACTTAGATCGAAGTTCAAAATGAAGCGCTGACATGTGGGGCCACATGTCAGTGACTGTGAGTCACACACGCGAGCGAAGGAGGTCCTGAACGGTTGGGATTTACCGAGGAGGTTGTGGATGGCCAAGATCTAAGCGAGAAGGTCCTATCCGATAGGGTTTCAATGGAAGGAGATCTGGACGGCTCAGATTAGATCTAGGGAGGTCCTTAACGGTCCAGATCGACGCGGAGGGAGGTCCGGAGGTTCTCTTTATAAAAGACCCGGGGTGGTCTTTTACAAAGAGGACCCTAAGGGTGGTCTTTAGGGATGGTCGTTACAAAAAGACTACGGGGAGGTCTTTTTGCGCAGGAGTGGTCCTAGCGGCCAGGATTTAACTAGGGTGGTCCTGGACGGCTAGGCTCGACTCTAGGGGGAGGTCCTGGCACTTATAGTTTTCACAACCAAGGATCCAATGGCCTAGAGCTAACCTAGGAGGTCTTTAACGGCCGAGATTGATCCAAGGAGGTCCTGTGACTTAGCGTTTTCATAGAAAACAACCAACGTGTAACATCCCTAACTTAGGGTTTGTATTTCAAATGTAAATTATGAGGAGAAATAAAAACTTTTGATGCCTCATGAAATCATTTGAGAGTTTCTACAATTTTCCCTAGCAATTTCCAATTTTTAGAATTTAATTCTTGTGATTGGAAATTGTTGTCAGCAAATTCTTAGCTTTCAAACTTGTGATCATCCTCTGAAATTATTTTTCCTATCACCTTGATCATTCTATCTACCTCCCTGAATTATTTCACAATTTTTAGATTTTATTTGCTATTTCAAATGGCCAAGTCAAACTAGTTTGAAATCTGGTCAAACCTCTGAACAGCAGCTTGTGAATTTTCTTGGGAGAAATCTAATCCATGAAAACTCCAGGAAAAATTACACAAGGTTGTCCTCTGTTCCAGTAAGCTTCCATAAAAATTTCGGAATTTTTGGAGCTCTCGAACTACCTCTAAAAATTCCTCAAACCTTCTCTGTCTTTTTAATTCAAAGCTGGAACCATCGTTCCTCGCTCGAACCCGAGCCCGACTCAAGTCCGACAGCGCCTGCTCGATCGCGCCAACTAGCTGCACCGTCCAATCTCGACCGTCCGATGCAGATCGAACGATCCACGTTCGCGTAGGCAAACGACTGTCCGAATGCATACATCAATCTCGATCGTCCATCTCGATCCAACGGTCAAGACATTCTTGATCGAGTCCGACCAGCTCGTCGCGCACGCCTCTCGCTCGCACCGCTTGCTTCTTTCGGCGACGAGTGGACCCCACCTGTCAACATCGCCTCGCCCTCTCGCGCCTCACCGAGCTCACGGCCGCGCGCATGCTCGCCACGCACTCGTCGCCGCCACCTATTGCCCGCGTGTCCGCCTCCGGCATCGCCGGTCTCATCTACCCACCGAGCCCATCCACTATCCTTCGCGTCCATTCGTGCTTTCTCCGCCCAAGTTTCCTCCTTGGCCGGAGAAGAACCCGAGCGTAGCGCCGTCGATCAAAGCCGCCTTTGAGCCGCGTCTCACCATCGTGATCCACTCTCTCGCGCCCCATTTTGCCCATTCCGGATCCTTGGCGCCGGTGCATCGCTGTGAGCAAGTTCATCGCCTCCGCCTCGCGCCTCGGCCCGCGAGCTCAATTGCGTTCCGTGAGTTTCTAGCTTCGCTCACCTAGTCCCTTAGGATCGCATCACGTCACGAGTCTAACTGTGACCTTGTTTCGTTCTTTGATGCATCACCGAGGCGGTGCGACCCCTTCTTCTCCAAGTACGGTGATTCGCCGCCGCGGCGTTTCCGGCCACTTCCGTGCTCCATCGTCGTCTTGATTGTGGGCGAAACCTTCCTGGAGTCAAGGCGAAGCTGGTGCGCACCTTCCCGAAGCTTCTCGAAGCTCGTAACGTCTTCTGCGAGGAGGTCGCATCTTCTTCTCCGCCTTCGTTCGCCGTTAGCTCGCCGGCGGCATCCTTGAGGTCCCGGGTCACTGTCATCAAGTTCGCAAGGGCGCGGTGAACCCGAAGGTACCACTCTCTCGCCCAGAAACCCTCTGGTTAGCTAGATCACCTGCACGGCCGCGCCGCCGTCCCCGTGCGTGCCGGTGAGCCGCCGGTGGTGTTTAGTTATCGCTAAACTTTGTTTAGTTATGTCGCTGACTTGTGGGCCCTCTTGGTTAATCGCGTTTAGGAAAGGAGTTAATCCAACCGTTCTGTTATAATATGTGTCGCTGCCATGTGGGTCCATGCTGTCAGTCTAGGATTGCGTAACTTTGATACTACGTTTTTCTGTGGGAAGCATTTTCTCTATGAGTATAGGTTAGGATTACATTTTGCTAAGCGAAGACGTATTCTCTGAATACGCTTCGACGCCACATTCGGCGCGAGCCGTCCGATCAAGACTCGCCGTCCCGCTGTCGCTGACTAGGGCTAGCTTTCATTGTCGGTAGAGAAAAGTATTAAATGCTTTAGAAATTCGAAATGGTTTTCTGTTGCACTATTAAATCATTTAAAACTTAGAAAATGCATAACTAATTCAATTTTTTATCCAATTTGCGTGAAACCAGTGCTGATAATTTTCATTTTAAATGTATTATTTACTAAAATTAGTTTCAATCTTTGTTTCGTTAGTAAAAATCATTAAATGATTAAATGATGTTTTATGCATTTTCCAAAATTAGAAAATTCATATCTCTTTCAATAATTGTCCAAATCCAAAGTGAAACCAATTTTGTAAATTGTCGTTCTTAGTGTACTAATTATCAGGGTAAGTTATAGATATGTTTCTGTTCATGAAAAATTGTTAAGCATTTAACTAGTGCTTTAATGTGTATGTTAGCTTAGGAAATTGCTAGAAAATTCATCACCTCTTCAAATAAATTATTCTCTGTTCCTAAAAATATGATAGAGCATGCTTTGGCTGCTGTGTAAATATTGGTATGTTTTGTTGTTGTTGTATGTTTGACTTTTGTCGGTGTTATTCGTTCTTATTTCGCTGTTATTTGTTCAAACGTTAGGCTTTGACATTTGCGGCAACCCTGAGAGTGATCCTCTGCAACAGATTGAGCATTCTGAGCAACAGCAGCCAGGCAAGCAGTTTGATCATGATTAATCCCAGTATTTTAAAGTTTAATATTTTGTTTCAATTGTATGTATGCATCGCTTAATTTGTGTTAAAATGGTTAGCTAAATCGTAGATGCATATATTGTAGGCAAAATATTGATCTCTACTACCGAGCATAGGTTATTTCTTTGTGATTAGAGGTATTTGGATGATCTCTTGTCACTTAGTAGATCCGGAGTCAATCTGCTTAGACATGCTTAGTATCGGTAGAAATGGGCGGTTATCGACTTAGTCGGTAACCTTGGTCACACAAAATTACTATAACTTTATGATTCAGCATTTTTGCTATGTTACTTGTGAAAACTAAAAAAATGAAAACAAAATGATTTGGACTTGGGCACAACGGTATGTTGGTGTGATCTGTTGGGTGTGACTGGAATGGTGCCCGAGTCAATTAAGGACCGAACATCTTGTGAGTGAATTTTTATCCAGGCATTTCGGCGTGCTAACAACACTAGAGGGTATGGGACCTCTCTTGACCTAGTACTGTAATACTCCGAAATGTGTTAGAGAGAAAACAAAAATAGTTATAGGAGTTTTTCTGAAATTTCTTGAAAACCTGGGCCATGGGCCCTTGGCCCACAGCACCAAGGCCCAAAAGGGGGAACCCTAAATATGCTACAGTACCCGTGGTGCTACAGTAGCCGCCGCCATGAACAGTACCCGCAGTGCTACAGTGCGCCAGACCCCTGCTGCTCCTCCTCTCCCAGGCGCCATCCTCTCTGCTGCTGCTGCTGCCGGCCGTTGGGAAGAAGAAGAGGAAGGGGAAGAAGGGAGAAAGGAAGGGGAGGGATCGCGTGGTGTTCATCGCGTTCGACAGCGGGTTCTTCAAGGGTAACGAAGAGACTTCATCGCTGTATGTTTTGTTTTAGACGCGTTTACAAATTCGTTTAGTAGATCGATCGTTAATCTACCGGTAGATTGCATTCTGTCCAGAGTTTTGGCGGGCAGTTTTCGTGTCCTTAGAGGCAGAATCTGGAGATCCCATTTAGAGATTTGGGGATTGTTCTTAGGTTTACGTCAAAGAACACCCAAATCCGATTAACGGTCAGAAAGTTATGATTTTTAGTATCGCTGTCCTGCTGACTGCCATTCGGGCAGATCGTAGGAAAGATAAAACTATTAGTTAAATTTGAAATCAGAGGATCTCAATATAACGAAAAATGTGTAATTTCCATACCTCAGAGAGATAAAGAACACAAGATTTGGACTTTCGTAGCAAAAGTTATGGTGGTTTTAGTGTACTGTCCAGAAAACCTGACGCAAAACGATGTTCTGTTAGAAGGCATATTAGGGGCAGTTAATGGCCGAATCAGGAAGTCCCACCAACTAGGCTTAGATGGGGAATTTGATAACCTTTCAATGAAGTCCACGATCACCTCATTTGGACCCCTGTACTAAAAGTTACGAATTTTACAATATAACTGTTTACAGAAGGGTCAATTCAGCATGTAGGAAAGTGGAGTCGGGGTCACGTTTCAAGCTTTTGCTATCTCGTGCTTGCTGTTATGGTTTATTTGGTATATTGCCATTGTCTTAGAAAGATTTTAAATGTATTCTTAGGTGGGGGACTGGTTCCGGAGGCAGCACCTACTTCGCATCCACCGTTCTCACGCGGTTGAGGCAAGTACCATAACAAGTAGAGTAACTATGGATGGGTTGACAATGTTTGCTAGTAATTGGAAATTGATAGCAGTGGTTGATTGATAGAGTGCTATGTTTGTTAAAGATAATAAATGTGCTTGATACATGCTATTGGTAATATGATGTGTTTGTTAAAGATGATGAATGTTTTGATACATGCAATAGATAGTGTGAGATGATGGTTAAAAGTGATGCCAGCTTGTGATATGATTGGTTGTACTTTATGTACAGTACTAGTGTTGTTCATGCATCTTGCAACCATGTTATGGTTTATATGTACAATTGGAGCATACATAAAGATGCATGATTGAGATCCCCACATTCGTGGAATGTGGGCAATTGAGGAGGGATCCCCATCGTGTAACGATGGGCAAAGATCCCCACACTTGCGGAGTGTGGGCTTGAGGTCCCCTATACTTGTGGAGTATAGGGCATTGGTCCCCGTGCTTGCGAGCACGGGCATGGGCTCATGCGGCGGTTGCTTGCCCGCATTACAGGTGTAATGCGCAAAAGAGTGAAAAGTGAAAGGTTGCATTGCATGCCTGCATTCATGCTCCATGTGTTGAAATTTTGAGTAATGTGTAGAATTGAAGGTTGATGTTTCAATTATGTTGTAGTGTCTCTTATGTGGTACTTGTTGAGTTCTTGAACTCACCCTTGTTTTCATTGTGTTTTTAGGTACCGTTGCAAGAACGTCATGCATGGGGGGAAAGTAGGCTTGATCCGGTTGCACACACTGCCACCCAACCATTACATTTGATAACATTTTGACTATTAGCTAAATAATGAGCAAACTGCTTAAGTCGGTTTTGGTTAGGTTTCATGCAAAGAGTTTTGTAATAATGATGAATTGATATCCTTAGACATCATGTTCTGTGTGATAGTTACCTATGAGAATTTTGGATGGAAGATTTTGAAGTTATGATTCTTGATTATTTGTTGGAACCTCCAACTAGCTACTATTACAGGGGAGGTTCTACCGAAAGTTTTTGGTGGAATATCTTTGGTTTATAGTTGTTTAGTGTATTTTGGTAGCATTCCAGGCTCATGGCGGGCTGGGGTGTTACAGTTGGTATCAGAGCGGGCTGTAGGTCCGTGGTGACTAGATTAATTAAAAATTTGCTAATGGCTAATCAACTTAAAAGTTTGACACACTGGTGCATAGAAGGATGGGAATGGGCAAAGCATTGCATTTACGTTTCCGCTATACCGTATTGATGATTGCTGATATGAGTTGAGTATGATTGCTCATTAATTAATTATATGATTATTATATGTGGGCATAACCCATGTTAAAAGGTTGAGGTCGTGGCCCTAGGTTTTAACAGGTTACACCACCGTTCGCGGTATGAGAATAGGGAAGCGGTTATCTCGGATATCTTAGTACAGGTGTTGATAGGAAGTATCTTTAGAAGAGTTGTTCTCTTTCTTGAATTTGAATTTGGTCAACTCTTACCGAGTGGAGATTTATGAGTGTCACTTGGGTTATTTGTTAATTGCGGTTGATGGGTCGTTTTTTTTTTAAAAAAAAAGGGTTGGTGAATTTCCTTTGGCTTAATTTGTCTCATAAAGCAATCATTGTTTTTCCAACCGATGAGTTATTCTTGCGGCTGGTGAACCTGGTCGATTGTCAAGTTTGACTTTTAAATTGGAATTTTGTCTCTCTCATTGGAAAGCTTGACCCATTTATTCGCTTGATGTTTTTGGTTAATGAAAGTTTCCTTTTGCAAGTCCTTTTAGTTCGTGGAGGTTTTAACTCCTTGTATATCTCTTGGGTATTTTGAGTGTTGAAGATTAATGGATCTCTTTTATGAAAGAAGATGTTAAACTCTTTAGCAATGTTTTGTCATAGTTAAGTGATAGGTTATAATCAGAACAATTAATGGATATGATATGGATTATCAAGTTGGCTTGCAGTGTGTGCATGATCGATCTTAACCAAGATCCTTAACAAGGAAAGTTGAATAAGTTGAGGTTGTCCTCTAGTAGTACTTGATGAGCTGTGACTAGGAGTATGACTATAATTAGTTGGAATCAATAGAGTTATTATGAAATGTGGAACATCGATGAAATGGTTGATCAATAGGATTGTTTAGTTTGCTAAACTTGTTGGATTATTTGGTCTCAGTGGATTAATTTAATTGTGTAGGAAGGGAGAGTTAAGGATGTTTTTTACTGTGGTCCTAGTGAATAATAATTTGTACATTTCCTTTAATTGGTTGCCCGATAGTCTTATTTTTGCTAGTGGGAACGCAGATAGAGAAAGGACCATAAATTCTTCCATGATTGTATAATCGTTAAATGTCTACGATAACCATTAGATTGGAATTGGTGTGCCCCACATTCATGTTGAGGATTGCTCATAGGTTAATGATTGGAATTTAAGGGTGATTTATATATGTGTGTTATGTGAGGATGACACTGGCAAGATGCCCTTGTTCAAAGATGATTTAATTCGATAGTGTGGTTGAGCATTAGATATTCTCTTGACCAGGTTGAGAAGTGCATCCTTTTAGAAGAAAGAAAATATATTATATATGTGAAATAAGTTCTTGTGTTCCTTCGGAAATGTGGATGATGGGATAGTAAGGTATGTTGGTTCTTGCTAGAGTGCATAATATGATGTTAGAAAGATTAACAGTAAATGGTTGTGAGAGGGATGTTGATTCTTTTAGAGAGAAAGTAGTTTGATCGCCTTTCGAAGTATCGGTTAGATGAAGAGTTTGGAGATTTGAATTCGTGAACCTTGGTAGTTCATGAATTATGTGGTAACTGAAATTCGTGGAGCAAAGTGACATGTCGAAAAAAAAATATTGGGTTCTTGAGTGATTCACGTGATTTGATTTTAAAGTCCCTTTTGCTTGAGTTGGCGAAGCGAAGTTGTAATCAAAGAAATTGTTTTCTTTGTTAAAAGAAAGAGAGTGTAGTAGAAGTATTTGAGGGTGGACTCAAATTTGGTACTCGCAGTTTATTTGAAGCGTGTTTAACATTGTTGTTTGGCCGCATAAGAGTTATTCCAGTTTCAGAAAGCGATGTTCTATTCTTATTGGTTGAGATTTGGTATTCTCTCCTTGTGGAACTTGTGCCCTCACCGGTGGAATCGTCTTTTGTTTTTTCGAGTTATTTGCTATTTGACTATTTCCCTTGGACTTGTGCTCACTACGAGTGGTAACGTTTTCTTGCGTGCTGAAACTTGTATTTGTTTGTTTCTTCCTTTGAGAAAGGAATTAACAAATGTGTATTGCCAACTGTTACATGACGACTGGTTGGTGGTGGACGAGTATATGGTATGGTGAGATTTTGGGAACCAATCTATTTGAAGAACAGTAGAAGGTGAATTGGTTTTGACCTATAACTCTTGGAGAGAATTCTATTCAAATGGAATATTGGTCGTTGGAAAACAATTGATTAGTGTTATATCTAGTGGAGCTTATGGCAAATTATAATCCAAGAACTTTTGTCCATGTTGGAATGTTGGGATTATCGAAGTATAGACTGTTGAAAAATTTATTATAGTATCGCAACTGAGTACGCAATAAGATTGTGTAGAAGAGTTTTGATGGTAAAGTTTAATGAGAGTAGCAGTGTGGAGAAACCTAAGTGTTGTGCTAATTTAAGAGACAACAGGGATTGTGTAGTTGTTGTCAAGTATGACTTGGATTCAGTGAGTAACCCTATGGGAGATAGATTACCTCTAAGGATAACTTGGCCAAGAATTTATTTATTGATGTTGGTGAAATAAATTGCCTTGGGCGGTTACTTGATTAGTGCGGAATGTTGATATTAATATCTGAAGTTATTGTTAAGCTATGTGAAATTTTAGTAAACGAATTTGAGGATTTTCTATTAATTATTACCAAAAATTCATGGTAGGAGACTTGGAGGTTGAATTTGGGCTTTGTTTTTTTTTACGCTAGGATCTTGGAAACCCAATATTATGTGTAGAGGTGGATGAACAGAAGTGAATTTTGAATAGTGTGTTGATCTTTGATAGAATACTTTGGGTAAAGTGAATGAGTATGTGTGCTGAGAATTTGAAGTAGATTATCTTTAACAGAATGAGATGATGTGGTTGTGGGTGAAAAAAAAATCTCTATCAAGGTGTTGGAAACCCTTTTGTCAAAATAATTCCTTTGGTATAGGAGTGGACTAGAGAATCCTTTTGAGGGTTAGTAGAGTGCCTCTAAATAAGTACGGTTGTTCTTTCGGTTTGAGGATCGTTTTGGGATTGTCGGTTAAGAGGAAGGAGTTAGTGAGATAACTCTGGACACCCATGAATTTGGGAAAGAGTTTATTTCTTAAAAGAGAATCTGGGGAAAAGAATGTTCGTTCGAGTAGAGAAGTGCTCTAGTGACTCTTGTCTGGGTTGGATTTTTATGACGGAGATCATGTACAATTTGAGTTGACTTATGTTGACAAGATGGTTCTGTCAGGTTCAGAAAATAAATGAAGCATTTGATTTGGGCATTGAGCGAATTCTCTTTTGGCTTGTGTGGTATTTAGTTGCAAACGGCCGAGTTGGAAGGATGGAAGGTTTTCGTGAAGAATCTCTGATTTAAGATTTGAGAGTTTTGGGGGTAAGTTGGAAATTGCTTGTGAACCCCTTGTTTTCAGTTGAATCTGATTATTAAGGTTTGAATAGAATAAGTTGTGTTGCGCGTCCCTGCTTAACGAAGGTTCTCCTTGTTAGGATGAAGAGGTCGATTGAGAGATGGAACAAGAGTTCCATATGTTTATGTGCAAGTTCTGTGGTTTGGTCCCAAAGGGAATGATAGCACAAAGTATATTTGGTTTGTTCTGAAAGTTGCGAGCATTTTGAAAGATAGCAATTCGCTAGAACTGTCTCGAGTCCTGGAGCGTGCATGGTATATAACGTTTTGTATGAACTGGTGTTAAGAGAATGCTTGAGGTATTTTGGAGTGTGAAGTTTCGTAAGGGCCGTTGACCAGCGAGAGATACCGCATCTTCGAGTCCTGTCCGTTAAGTGGTTCTGGTCAGGTCGGTACGAGTGGTGAGGTGTAATACACCAGTTACTTCAAGATGCGGTGGTACCATAAGTCCGGGGGAAAAGCGACTTGAGAATCGGAGTCTCGCATGTGCGAGCAATATCCGGAAATATTCACATCAAGCACGTGGTAATGTTCGTAGAATTATTAGCTGAGGTTGTTCTTTGGCTTTAAGCGTGGTTAGAATTCGGGGTCGAATTCTGTTTAAGAGAGGTAGAATGTAATACTCCGAAATGTGTTAGAGAGAAAACAAAAATAGTTATAGGAGTTTTTCTGAAATTTCTTGAAAACCTGGGCCATGGGCCCTTGGCCCACAGCACCAAGGCCCAAAAGGGGGAACCCTAAATATGCTACAGTACCCGTGGTGCTACAGTAGCCGTCGCCATGAACAGTACCCGCAGTGCTACAGTGCGCCGCACCCCTGCTGCTCCTCCTCTCCCAGGCGCCATCCTCTCTGCTGCTGCTGCTGCCGGCCGTTGGGAAGAAGAAGAGGAAGGGGAAGAAGGGAGAAAGGAAGGGGAGGGATCGCGTGGTGTTCATCGCGTTCGACAGCGGGTTCTTCAAGGGTAACGAAGAGACTTCATCGCTGTATGTTTTGTTTTAGACGCGTTTACAAATTCGTTTAGTAGATCGATCGTTAATCTGCCGGTAGATTGCATTCTGTCTAGAGTTTTGGTGGGCAGTTTTCGTGTCCTTAGAGGCAGAATCTGGAGATCCCATCTCCTAGAGATATGTGGGGATTGTTCTTAGGTTTACGTGGCCGCAAAGAACACCCAAATCCGATTAACGGTCAGAAAGTTATGATTTTTTTAGTATCGCTGTCCTGCTGACTGCCAGCTTTCGGGCAGATCGTAGGAAACTGGATAAAACTATTAGTTAAATTTGAAATCAGAGGATCTCAATATAACGAAAAATGTAGATAATTTCCATACCTTTTCAGAGAGATAAAGAACACTAGATTTGGACTTTCGTAGCAAAAGTTATGGTGGTTTTAGTGTACTGTCCAGAAAACCTGACGCGAAAACGATGTTCTGTTAGAAGGCATATTAGGGGCAGTTAATGGCCGAATCAGGAAGTCCCACCAACTAGGCTTAGATGGGGAATTTGATAACCTTTCAATGAAGTCCACGATCACCTCATTTGGACCCTTGTACTAAAAGTTACGAATTTTACAATATAACTGTTTACAGAAGGGTCAATTCAGCATGTAGGAAAGTGGAGTCGGGGTCACGTTTCAAGCTTTTGCTATCTCGTGCTTGCTGTTATGGTTTATTTGGTATATTGCCATTGTCTTAGAAAGATTTTAAATGTATTCTTAGGTGGGGGACTGGTTCCGGAGGCAGCACCTACTTCGCATCCACCGTTCTCACGCGGTTGAGGCAAGTACCATAACAAGTAGAGTAACTATGGATGGGTTGACAATGTTTGCTAGTAATTGGAAATTGATAGCAGTGGTTGATTGATAGAGTGATATGTTTGTTAAAGATAATAAATGTGCTTGATACATGCTATTGGTAATATGATGTGTTTGTTAAAGATGATGAATGTTTTGATACATGCAATAGATAGTGTGAGATGATGGTTAAGTGATGCCAGCTTGTGATATGATTGGTTGTACTTCATGTACAGTACTAGTGTTGTTCATGCATGTGAGGACCCGGAATATTTAACTAGTAACACTTAACCTCCAAATGGTTCTAGCATTACTAATTAAACATTCTAAGCCTCGATGGCCATATGCCTCCCAGAATTGCAGCATATGTACATCATCACAAAATTACACATCAATTCCATACACATACATCACTAAGTTCAACAACGACATACATAAAGTAAAGTTATTACAAAAGAGAGCCGACCGGCCAAATAGAACAATAAACAAGAATGACAGCGGAAGCAAAAGGTGCCATAAGATGGCTAGAACAAAAGTCGACCGGTTAGCCA
This sequence comes from Ampelocalamus luodianensis, assembly GCA_036346255.1. Lineage (NCBI taxonomy): Eukaryota > Viridiplantae > Streptophyta > Magnoliopsida > Poales > Poaceae > Ampelocalamus > Ampelocalamus luodianensis. Next base: position 58,130,941 of record CM070622.1, on the reverse strand, counting down.
TACACCCACAAGGCAACCGACCGGGCCGCCAAGCTAGTCGCCCCGCAAGCTACCACAACACAGCTCGCAAAAGTGAGGCCCCTCAGGCTCACCTTCTTCCTCTGCAACAAAACAATTAAGCATAGCAACTGAGTACAAAGATTGTCTTTGTACTGCAAGACTCGACGTGTGGAATAGCAGACCTATTCATAAACTACATGCAAGCTTATTTAGGTGGAGGTTGTATGTCTCATTTTGCATGAAGCCAACTTTATTTGCAATAATGTAATACATTTCAAAAGCAAGTTTGCAAATCTGTTTTGTTATCAAAGTAACAGTAAGTAAAGATACATACAAGTAACCACCTGGAAGCGACCATCCCAATAGCCACCACAACATAGCACGAATCCCCGATTCGTACCACCCATCAAGTTTTAATTTAAAAGGTTGTAGTCTAACTCTTGAAAGACCTTGCGAAGCGCGTCCATAACCTAGGGCGAGGCTATTCGAATAGTTTTAACCTGCGGTGTACCAATGTACCCACACTTGCATCGCCTTTAAGCCACAAAGCACACTTAGAAGGTATGCTGGCACGGCTAAGTCCTACGAGACTTTTTCCAATATTGTGTATCAACCACGAGCCGCTCGTATGGGTAGAAACACCATACGCTTACATTGCAAGCCGAAAGACAACAAATCTCATCACGGGTGAAGTCTTTCGGACACTACAATGCTCCCAACACCATCCCTCCTGCGACCTCCTGCGACCGAGGCAATACACGCCAAAGTACTAAGTCAAGAGAGGTCCCATACCCTCTAATGTGGTTAGCACGCTAAAATGCTTGGTTTAGTGTAACAAGATGTTCGGTCCTTGTTGACTCGTGCACCATTCCAGTCACACCCGAAAATCACACCAACATACCATTGTGCCCAAGTCTAAATCATTTTGCTTTCAGTTTTAGTTTTCATAAGTAGACATGGCACAAGGTGGAAATCATAATTCATAATAGGTTTTGTGTGATCAAGGTTATCGACAAGTCGATAACTGCCCATTTCTACCGAAACTAAGCATGGCTAAGCAATTAATTCGCAACTACTAAGTGACAAGAGCCCATCCACGAAATCTAAATCACACAAGTAACCTAGGCTCATGGTAGTAGAGGATAATCATTTGCTAAGGAAATGCATCTACTAGGCCAACTATTAAAACAAAGTAGCAATGCATACATAGAATTTGTAATCAACATAAATACTTAAAATACTGGATTAACATGATCAAACTGCTTGCCTTCTTTCTGTTGCTCGATTTGTTGTGGAGGGTCGCTCTCGGGATTACCATAAATGTCGAATCCTAAGCGAGAGGCAAAAGAACCAAGAACAACCAATAAGACGAGCCACAAATAAACCAATGAGCAAGCAACAATTATCCAAATGCGACGAAATTTATACATAAGGTAGAATACGAATATACCTAGATATAGAAACTGGAAAAACCTAATTTGGATTTGTGGTGCAAAAGATATTGCCTAAAAACACATTTTCGGTCATAATAAGCACTGTAGCAAAAACATTTTCTAGAAAGGTTTTGAAGCTGAAATTTTTATGGTAGCTACCCACTGGGATAGTGGTAACCCATATAAAATTTCAAGTCATTTGGAGTTGAAATGATTTAGTTATGATTTTTTCTAAGGTGCAAAACTAACATAATGCACTTTCCAGAAATATACACTTGTGCAAAAAACCCATTCCATATTATAGTATGATAACTGAGGGATTTCCTAACATCAAATTTATATTTTTAGAATTTACAGGGAATTATTGGTGCCTATTACAACATTAAATGAATTTTTAATTGCTATTAATAAGGTTAAATCCATTAACATATTTTTAAGTCTTTGATTTAGACCTATCACCATTTTTAGATTAAAGTTTAGTTAATAACAAATTTATCAAAGTTAAAATCATTCAATTTACAGATATCCAGAAAAAGATATGCATTTTCCAAGTTTTAATACAATTCTGGAATATATAAAAATAGCAGAAAACAAGCTATTAAAGATTACAGAATTTTCTACTACAGAAGCATAGCTAAAAGCATTTTTATATTAAACTTTAGTGGAATACAAATTTATTACAGTTGGTTTCATGTAAAAAGGACTTATCTAGAATTAGTTATGAATTTCTAAAGTTTTGATACAATTTTCGGTTGATAAATAATTACTTACAGAAATAAAAACCAACCCAACCGACAATAAACGACGTGGGACGCCGTGGGCGTCGATGCAAATCCAACGAGCCACACGCGACGGAAAGCAGACGCGCGCGATTCATAACGAAACCCACCGTTGGATCAAGATCCAACGGCTCACGAGGAAGCATGCAAGCGGAGGTGCGATTACCTCGACGAACCACGACCGCGCAGATCTAAAGATGAGCGGCTCGGAACCCAAATCTAACGGAAGGTCCGATTGCACACATGATCTCACCAGATCACGAGATGGACGGTCCAGATGATGAGGAACCGGATGGTCGAATGCATACAAGATCCGGGCGCGGATCGCGAAATGGACGGCGGTCCAAGATCGGTGCAACACGGAGGCCGACACGTGGGGCCGCATGTCAGTGATCGAGAGTCATACATGCGAGATTTAACACACGCGCACAGTGCACGTGGGCCCACCTGGCAGTGACTTAAAAGAGGCTTTTAGGACAACTAATTAATTACTAATGACCAATGATTAGTGATGATTAGCAATTAATGTGTCCTAAAGATCTTGAACGAGGCGATTCAGGGACGAGAGGCCCACTTGTCGATGACCCAAAAGGGTATTTCGGACGCATTTATTGCTAACAATGATCGGCAATAAATGAACCCAAAATCCGCCCTAATGACTTCGGTTTCTGCTTTAGGCTTACGCCCACATGTCGCTGAGACATTCGCCGAGTTAAGACGCCATTAATACCAAGCAATGATTGGGTATTAAGCGTGTCCTAACAAAATGACGACAACGGCGCTCCCGGTGACAAAAACCGGCGGCTTCACGGCTTGTCGCCGGCGACTCGCCGTGCGCGGCGCGGACAATGAGCAAATGGGATCGCAATAACACCGAATCTAATGGTGGCATTTCGCCATGGCGAGGACTAGAACGCCGCCGCCGGAAACGAAAAACGGAACCCTATGGCTAAACACGAAAATAGGAAAAGCTCATTGCGGACCTAGGATGCGGGTGCCATAGCTTCTAAGGACTAATCGAAGCTACCTTAGCGAGAAGAGGCTTCACAAACGCCGAGAAGCTTGACCACGGTGGAAGCTCACGGACTTGGAGAAGAAAACCGAAAATGACACCACGAGCCACATGAGCGATACAAGCATGAATATAGCTTCATTATGATCCACGAAGCTATAAGAGCAAGAGATGAGGAAGTGGTGCACTTACCGAGTGAGAAAGACGATACTCACTTTTCGGCCGAATTTGAACAAACCCCAAATTGGACAATTCCCGAGAATCAAATCCAAAATTAAGTGAGGAAATGTCCAAGATAATAAAGGGATAAGGTTAGGCGAAGAAACATGAAGGAGGACCACTGGAACACCAAGAACACCGATGGAGCTCCACGGGTCAACAATGGCGATTTGCCATTTTTGAGGTATTAAGCTCCAATATCGTGAGTGAGGCTTGGTGGTGATCTAAAGAGATACTAGGAAGCAATGAGGGTGCTTATAAAGCCTTGAGGACATGTCAGCTAGAGTGACAGTAGGAGGCATGAAATGACACTGCCATGCCCTCCACTATTCATGCACGGCTAGAGGTTGAAGAAGACTAGGAAAGACACTCGGGCGATTCTCAACCGCAGGATTCAAAACGAACGGCAGAGATTACGCCACGCCTCCGAGGGTTAAAACACACGGGGAGATTACGAGCCTACGATCGAAACGAACGACTCGGATTGCTCCACGCCGCAAACTCTTATTTACCACGAGAGTGCGCGGCGTTGGATCTTAATCCAACGGCTCAGATTCAAAAATGCAACCGGATGGTCCGAAGGGTTCGGGAGATCTCAATGGTTGGATGGGAATCTAACGGTCGACAATCAAACTTGCAACCGGAGGGTCCGAATGGTTTCACGCGCGCGGGCCGTGCGATTTAGATCCAACTACCGGGATTCACGCCGCGTTTTGAAAGAGTGGCTCGGTGCGCTTAGTTGATGGACCGAATCAATTGGCTCGAGCCGAGTCGACTCGAACCGAGTAACAAGAAACCAAGTTTGACTTTGAAATAAAAACAGAGACTTTGAAAGATTTATTTGAGATAGCAAATTAACTCCAAAAATTATGAAAATTTTAAGCTTGCTAACTCAAATATTAACCTTGGGTAAAATTTTCAGAGGTTTTTATACTGTGAATAAATCTCCCAAAATTCTGCAAGGCTCTGTTTAAATGTTTGACTAGGGTCAAACAGGTTTGATCGCTCTAAAAATATTCAAACAATTTCTAGAAATTGAGAAATTTTTCAGAGGGTCACATACCATCAGAGACTTAGGAAAAATATTTCCAGAGGATGATCATAAGATTTGACAAGATTGTTTTTGGAATGCCAAGATTTGGATCAAAAGGACTTGTGACAATGTACTACCATGATCCCTTGTACAAGAATTGTTTGGCACAACAGGAAATACATGATGTAAGAAAAAGTTTTAATTTCTACTGATTTTCTTACATTTGAAACACAAGCCCAAAATTGGGATGTTACAACTCTCCCCTTACAAGAATCTCGACCAGAGATTAGTTTACTCGGAGAAGAAGGAAGGAAAATCTGCACGAAGGCGATCTTCTCGCTCCCAAGTTGCTTCATCTTCGGAATGGTTTGACCACTGAACCTTAAGGAACTTGATGGCACGGTTCCTCGTTCTCCGTTCAGATTCCTCAAGAATACGAACAGGATGCTCGCGGTAGGTCAAATCCTCCTACACATCGACAATTTCCAACGGAGTTTCCTCAGTCGGGACACGGAGACACTTCTTTAGGTGTGAAACATGGAACACATCATGCACACCCCCAAGTGCAGCCGGTAGCTCCAATCTGTATGCAACTGCTCCAACTCTCTCGATGATGCGATAAGGCCCAACATATCGAGGAGCCAACTTGCCCTTGATGCCAAAACGCTGATGGCCCTTCAAGGGTGAGACTTTGAGATACACAAAGTCATTGGGCTCAAAGCTCAACTCACGGCGACGACGATCTGCATAGCGCTTTTGTCTGGACTGGGTCGTGCGCAGATGCTCGCGGATCAACTGAACCTGGCTTTCGGCCTCATTGATCGAATTGGGGCTGAAAAACTGCCGCTCACCAGTCTCTGACCAGTTCAATGGGGTTCTGCATCTCCTCCCATACAAAGCCTCAAAGGGTGCCATGCCAAGAGCGGCTGAAAATTTTGTTGTTGTAGGAGAACTCAGCAAATGGTAGGCACTTCTCCCACTTCTTCCCATAGGAAAGAACACAAGCGCGAGCATATCTTCCAACACTTGGTTGACTCGCTCGTCGCCATCATCCGAGGATGAAAGGTCAGATCGAAGTGAAGGCGGGTCCCCATAGCCTCTGCGGACTATGCCAAAACCGCGAGGTGAAAAGTGCACCACGATCGAAATAATCGTCTTCGCACCGTGAAGACTCACAATCCTCGAGACATAAAGTTCGCCAAAGGCCCACACGGCGAGTCTTGACGGAAGGAAATGTGCCACTTTAGTCAACCCGCCGATCACGACCCAAATAGCATCATTCCCTTTGGACGAGCGGGCAATCCGGTGATGAAGTCCATGCCAACGGAATGCCACTTCCATTCGCAGCGGCAAAGGTGAAGAAGACTCGCGGACGCGGATGCTCGGCCTTCACACGACAAAGACACGCCGCACTCGCGAACGAACGACAATCTCGCGCTTCATTCGGTCCACCGAATCTCGACGAAGATCTCGATACACCTTGGTAGCCCCGGGTGAATAGACAAAGGAGAGTCATGGGCTTCGCGGAGAATCATATTCGCAATTCCATGACCTTAGGAACCACAAGACGCGCCCAAACCACACAACGCCATGCTCGTCCTCCGAAAAGCACTTGGCCACCCCATCCTTGATGTTCTCGCTGATCCGCTCACACCGCATTCGCATCGCTGTGCGCCTTGATTTGGTCCACCAAGGTTGGTTGCACAACCAATGTAGCAAGAGAACCGTGCTCGATCAAACCCAAATTGAGGCGCTGGAATTGCGAAATGAGGGTAGGCTGTGCTCTTGGAGCATCAACATGTTGCAATACACCTTCCGATCGAGTGCATCCGCAACGACATTGGCCTTGCCGGATGGTGCTGAATGCCCATGTCATAGTCCTTGATCAATTCCAACCATCTTCTTTGCTCGAGGTTCAGATCCGGTTGGGTGAACAAGTACTTCAAGCTCTTGTGGTCGGAATACACCTCACAACGGTTACCAATCAGATAATGCCGCCAAATCTTGAGTGCATGGACCACAGCAGCTAACTCCAAGTCATGAGTAGGATAGTTGAGTTCATGAGGCCTCAACTGCCGCGATGCATAGGCCACAACCTTGCCTTCCTGCATAAGAACACAACCCAGACCCTGACGAGAAGCATCACAAAAGATATCAAAACTCTTGTGAATATCAGGGAGAACAAGTACTGGGGCTGAGGTCAATCGCTTCTTGAGTTCCTGAAAACTCACATCACAAGTAGCGGACCACTCAAACTTCTTGTCTTTCTTGAGCAACTCGGTCATAGGCTTCGCAATCTTGGAGAAATTCTCGATAAAACGGCGGTAGTAGCCAGCCAAACCAAGAAAACTCCGCACATCGGTGACCGACTTGGGCTGACCCCAAGATAGCACATCACTGACCTTGCTAGGATCCACAGCCACACCTCCTGCTGAAAGAACATGGCCCAAGAATGCCACTTCCTTCAACCAGAACTCGCACTTGCTGAATTTGGCATACAGCTGGTGCTCACGCAGCTTGCCCAACACAAGCTTGAGATGCTCAGCATGCTCTTCTTCACTCTTGGAGTATATAAGGATATCATCGATGAATACTACCACAAACCTATCCAAATACTCCATGAATACCGAGTTCATAAGATTCATGAACAAGCGGGAGCATTAGTCAAACCAAAAGACATGACGATTGTACTCGTAAAGGCCATAACGAGTAGCAAAGGTCGTCTTCGAATATCCTCGGCCCGATCCCGACTTGATGATAGCCCAATCTCAAGTCAATCTTGGAGAAGACACGTGCTCAGGTCAGCGATCGAAAAGATCATCAATGCGGGCAAAGGATACTTGTTCTTTACCGTCACCTCATTAAGCGGACGATAATCAACACACATGCGCAAGGTCTTGTCCTTCTTCTTCACAAAGATAATCGACAACCCCAAGGAGATGAGCTAGACGGATAAAGCCCTTCTCTTGCAGCTCACCCGATTGCTTCTTCACTCCTCCAACTCATTAGGAGGCATGCGACACGGCCTCTTAGAAATAGGGCGATGCTGGACAGCAACTCTATCACAAACTCCAGATCTCGAACAGAGGCATCCCGGGCAAATCTCGTGAAAGACATCCGCAAGTCGCACACGTGGGACGTCGTGAATCTCCAATACCGGCTTTGCTTCAAGGGCAAAAGGTGGGGTTCTCGAATCGCGGTGAAAACCCAACCGAGTTCACCCGAAGGGTGGTGAGGTAGACAATCTTCCCGGCACAATCGATTTGCCCCAAGTGTTGGGACAACCAATCCATGCCAAGAATCACGCCCGGCGTCGAAGTCGAGTAGGATAAGACTCGCCAAGAATCCCACTCCTTCGATGTGGATAGGAACATCCCAAGCATACTTGGTCGCTCTCATTTCCAACCCGAGAGCGAATCAGCATGGAATCCCAGAGGAACACGGTGAAGCCCACAATCAACAGCAAAAGACCTCGAAATAAAAGAATGCGAGGCCCCAGAGTCAAATAAAACTGTAGCAGGATGTAAATTAACAAGGAGCGTACCCAACACCACGTCGGGCGCCTCCGTGCCTCCTCACCGAGATGTGATTGACTCGCGCGCCCCAAGCCCGGGTCTTCGGTGGTGGGTGACCACTCCCGCCGCGTCCTCCATTGGGACGAGGGCCGCTCGATCTTCTTAGGACAACTACTGCGTAGTGGCCCTTGTTGTGGCGAGAAGCGGTGACGTCGGCCGCGGGGTTGCGGGAACACCTGCCTGGTCGCAGTGCACGCGATCGAGTCACGACTGCGGAGGGCGTGGAGCTGGTGCCGACGGCCTCGGCGGTGGTGAAGCCAAAGAACGGACCACCGTGCAGCCCAACTCGGGACTAACGAGGCCGGCCTGCGCGCACTGGGCTGGGCCTCCCACTTGCGCTGCGGGACTCGCCGCTCTCGCCTTGTGCTCGCGACGATGGCCTTGTCCACCAAGGTCCGGAAGTCGGGAAGTCCACAATAGAGAGCTTGTCTCAAGCTCCTCGACAAACCCTCCATGAACTTCTCCCGCTGGCCTCATCGGTGGCCACCTCGGCAGGAGTGTACCTCGCCAAATGGTTGAACTCATGGAGGTACTCGATCACGCATTTGCGCCTGCTTGAGCGCAAGGAACTCCTTCTTCTTGATTTCATCGGTGGCGGGGACATGGGCCCGACGGAAAGTCGACCGAACTCCTCCACGAGACCACGTGTCCGCAGTGCATGGCGAGGAAATTCTCCCACCTGAGAGTGCCGCACCCTCCACCGATGGGATGCGAAAAGTGCCCGCTCCCGCTCACGGCATCGAGCAACGTTGAGCTTCGCTCAACCGCACGCAGATCGTCTGCGTCCAAGGGTCCGGGACGGGAGAAGGTGGGAGGCTGCGTGCGAAGGAACTCCGCAAGTCCCCACGAGACCGGTGACCACCTCGGATCCAGAGGCACGGAGGAGTGGAGGTGTTTCGCGATAACCTCCAACACCCTACGGTCCTCCGAACGATTGCGTTCGATTTGCATGAGGACTTCCGCCATGGTGGAGGAGGGGAAGCTCCTCATCGGGACTACGGTGATTCCGCCGCCACGTGTCCCACTGACCATCCCGATTCACTAAGATGAGTTAGCTACAAGCCCGAGATAAAGAGAAAGCAAGGAAATGCCAACTCAATAAAAGGGCTCAGAATAACCACCAAGAGTACAAGACCAAAAATCACCAAATCGACTTCGAAACGACTAACCATGTATGGGAGAACGAGCAATCGTTTGCGAAGACCCAAAATTTCAGCACTAATTTCTAGCTCAAAGCAGCCCAAAATCAGGTATAACCACCTACTAGAGTATAGGCACTAGCTAATCTCATATCACTTCTTACCCTTTTATCCCCACAAGTTTTAGTTGGATTAGCCTCTCATTTTCAGCACTATATTCTAATTACAAGCTAGCTGTCCAGAGTATGCACTTGCTGTCAGATTTTCTCCTTCAATCCCTTGGCCGAAATTTGAAGTTCAGGGCTCCTATTCCTTACTCCAAACAGCCAAGGCTCAATTTAAGGCTCTCATGGTGCTCCCAAAACCAAGTTAATCGATTAAACAACTATCTTTGAAAAGAAGATGAGAGGGAAAAGGTTTTCCAAATCTAACCAAGAGTAAGGTGAGATGAGCAAGCTAAGATAGGTAAGAGTAAAATTAGAGAACTTACTTAAGTTTTCATAAACTATTTGAAAGTAAGTTTTCAAATATCCTAAAGCGACCAAGCTAGGGTTTCTACGGTCAATATGGCTCGATACCAACTTTGTGAGGACCGGAATATTTAACTAGTAACACTTAACCTCCAAATGGTTCTAGCATTACTAATTAAACATTCTAAGCCTCGATGGCCATATGCCTCCTGCACTGCAGCATATGTACATCATCACAAAATTACACATCAATTCCATACACATACATCACTAAGTTCAACAACGACATACATAAAGTAAAGTTATTACAAAAGAGAGCCGACCGCCAAATAGAACAATAAACAAGAATGACAATGAAGCAAAAGGTGCCATAAGATGGCTAGAACAAAAGTCGATCGGTTAGCCATACACCCACAAGGCAACCGGCCGAGCCGCCAAGCTAGTCGCCCATAAGCTACCACAACACAGCTCGCAAAAGTGAGGCCCTCGGGCTCACCTTCTTCCTCTGCAACAAAACAATTAAGCATAGCAACCGAGTACAAAGATTGTCTTTGTACCCGCAAGATCGACGTGTGGAATAGCAGACCTATTCATAAACTACATGCAAGCTTATTTAGGTGGAGGTTGTATGTCTCATTTTGCATGAAGCCAACTTTATTTGCAATAATGTAATACATTTCAAAAGCAAGTTTGCAAATCTGTTTTGTTATCAAAGTAACAGTAAGTAAAGATACATACAAGTAACCACCTGGAAGCGACTATCCCAATAGCCACCACAACATAGCACGAATCCCTGATTCGTACCACCCATCAAGTTTTAATTTAAAAGGTTGTAGTCTAACTCTTGAAAGACCTTGCCAAGCGCGTCCATAACCTAGGACGAGGCTATTCGAATAGTTTTAACCTGCGCAGGGTGTACCAATGTACCCACACTTCGCATCGCCTTTAAGCCACAAAGCACACTTAAGGTATGTCGGGCACGGCTAAGTCCTACGAGACTTTTTCCAATATTGTGTATCAACCACGAGCCGCTCAGATGGGTAGAAACACCATACGCTTACATTGCAAGTCGAAAGACAACAAATCCCATCACGGGTGAAGTCTTTCGGACACTACAATGCTCCCAACACCATCCCTCCCGCGACCTCCTCGCGACCGAGGGCAATACACGCCAAAGTACTAAGTCAAGAGAGGTCCCATACCCTCTAATGTGGTTAGCACGCTAAAATGCTTGGTTTAGTGTAACAAGATGTTCGGTCCTTGTTGACTCAAGCACCATTCCAAATACACACCAAAAATCACACCAACATACCATTGTGCCCAAGTCTAAATCATTTTGCTTTCAGTTTTAGTTTTCATAAGTAGACATGGCACAAGGTGGAAATCATAATTCATAATAGGTTTTGTGTGATCAAGGTTATCGACAAGTCGATAACTGCCAATTTCTACCGAAACTAAGCATGGCTAAGCAATTAATTCGCAACTACTAAGTGACAAGAGCCCATCCACGAAATCTAAATCACAGCAAGTAACCTAGGCTCATGGTAGTAGAGGATAATCATTTGCTAAGGAAATGCATCTACTAGGCCAACTATTAAAACAAAGTAGCAATGCATACATAGAATTTGTAATCAACATAAATACTTAAAATATTGGGATTAACATGATCAAACTGCTTGCCTTCTTGTTGTTGCTCGATTTGTTGTGGAGGGTCGCTCTCGGGATTACCGCAAATGTCGAATCCTAAGCGAGAGGCAAAAAGAACCAAGAACAACCAATAAGACGAGCCACAAATAAACCAATGAGCAAGCAACAATTATCCAAATGCGATTAAATTTATACATAAGGTAGAATACGATATACCTAGATATAGAAACTGAAAACCTAATTTGGATTTGTGGTAAAAGATATTGCCTAAAAACACATTTTCTACCATAATTAGCACTGTAGCAAAACATTTTCTAGAAAGTTTTGAAGCTGAAATTTTATGGTAGCTACCCACTGGGATAGTGGTAACCCATATAAAATTTCAGGTCATTTGGAGTTGAAATGATTTAGTTATGATTTTTCTAAGGTGCAAAACTAACATAATGCACTTTCGTAAATATACACTTGTGCAAAAACCCATTCCATATTATAGTATGATAACTGAGGATTTCTAACATCAAATTTATATTTTTAGAATTTACAGGAATTATTGGTGCCTATTACAACATTAAATGAATTTTTAATTGCTATTAATAAGGTTAAATCCATTAACATATTTTTCTCAAATGATTTAGACCTATCACCATTTTTAGATTAAAGTTTAGTTAATAACAAATTTATCAAAGTTAAAATCATTCAATTTACGATATCCGTAAAAGATATGCATTTTCCAAGTTTTAATACAATTCGAATATATAAAAATAGCGTAAAACAAGCTATTAAAGATTACGTAATTTTCTACTACAAAAGCATAGCTAAAAGCATTTTTATATTAAACTTTAGTGGAATACAAATTTATTACATTGGTTTCATGTAAAAGGACTTATCTAGAATTAGTTATGAATTTCTAAAGTTTTGATACAATTTTCGGTTGATAAATAATTACTTACGTAAATAAAACCAACCCAACCGACAATAACGACGTGGACGCCGTGGGCGTCGATGCGAAATCCAACGAGCCACACGCGACGGAAAACAGCCGCGACGCGCGATTCATAACAGAAACCCACCGTTGGATCAAGATCCAACGGCCACGAGGAAGCATGCAACCGAGGGTGCGATTACCTCGACGAACCACGACCGCAGATCTAAAGATGAGCGGCTCGTAACCCAAATCTAACGGAAGGTCCGATTGCACACATGATCTCACCGCAGATCACGAGATGGACGGCCCAGATGATGAGGGGAACCTGATGGTCCGAATGCATACAAGATCCGGGCCGCAGATCGCGAAATGGACGCGGTCCAAGATCGAAGTGCAACTGGAGTGCCGACACGGGGCCGCATGTCGCTGGATCGAGAGTCATACATGCGAGATTTAACACACGCACGCATGCACGTGGGCCCACCGGCAAGACTTAAAAGAGGCTTTTAGGACAACTAATTAATTACTAATGACCAATGATTAGTGATGATTAGCAATTAATGTGTCCTAAAGATCTCGAACAGAGGCGATTCAGTGACGAGGGCCCACTTGTCGCTGACCAAAAGGGTATTTTTGACGATTTATTGCTAACAATGATCGCAATAAATGAACCCAAAATCCGCCCTAATGACTTCTCGGTTTCGCTTTAGGCTTACAGGCCCACATGTCGATGAGACATCGGCGCCAGTTAAGACGCCATTAATACCAGAATGATTGGGTATTAATCGTGTCCTAACAAAATGACGACAACGGCGCTCCACCGACAAAAACCGAAGCGGCTTCACGGCTTGTCGCTGGCGACTCTTGGCGCGCCGGACAATGACCAAAATGGGATCGCAATAACACCGGAATCTAATGGAGGCATTTCGCCCGCGCGAGGACTAGAACGCCGGTGGCGGAAACGAAAACGGAACCTACGGCTAAACACGAAAATAGCGAAAGCTCAGTGCGGACCTAGGATGCGGGTGCCATAGCTTCTAAGGACTAATCGAAGCTACCTTAGCGAGAAGAGGCTTTACAAACGTCGGAGAAGCTTGACCACGGTGGAAGCTCACGGACTTGGAGAAGAAAACCCAAAATGACACCTCGAGCCACATGAGCATACTAAGCATGAATATAGCTTCATTATGATCCACGAAGCTATAAGAGCAAGAGATGAGGAAGTGGTGCACTTACTGAGTGAGGAAGACGATACTCACTTTTCTACTAATTTGAACAAACCCCAAATTGGACAATTCTGAGAATCAAATCCAAAATTAAGTGAGGGGAAATGTCCAAGATAATAAAGGGATAAGGTTAGGGCGAAGAAACATGAAGGAGGACCACTGGAACACCAAGAACACCGATGGAGCTCCGGGTCAACAATGGCGATTTGCCATTTTTGAGGTATTAAGCTCCAATACAGGAGTGAGGCTTGGTGGTGATCTAAAGAGATACTAGGAAGCAATGAGGGTGCTTATAAAGCCTTGAGGACATTAGGTTTGCACCACAAGCTTTCAAGCAAAACACAAAGCACAATGAGCGCCGACAAGGAAAAAGGTTGGGGATGGTGCATTAGGGTATGGCTCGCTCGGAGGGTCTCCCATGCCCCTAAATGTCGCCTAGAGTGACATGAGGAGGCATGAAATGACACCGCCATGCCCTCCACTATTCATGCACGGCTAGAGGTTGAAGAAGACTAGAAAGACACTCGCGCGATTCTCAACCGCAGGATTCAAAACGAACGGCAGAGATTACGCCACGCCTCAGGGTTAAAACACGGGAGATTACGAGCCCTACGATCGTAAACGAACGACTCGGATTGCTCCACGTCGCAAACTCTTATTTACCACGCAAGTACGCGAGCGTTGGATCTTAATCCAACGGCTCGATTCAAAAATGCAACCGGATGGTCCGAAGGGTTCGGAGATCTCAATGGTTGATGGGAATCTAACGATCGACAATCAAACTTGCAACCGAGGGTCCGAATGGTTTCACGCGCGCCGCGTGCGATTTAGATCCAACGGCGGGATTCACGCGCTTTTGAAAGAGTGGCTCGGTGCGCTTAGTTGATCGACCGAATCAATTGGCTCGAGCCGAGTTGCGAGCAATATCGAAATATTCACATCAAGCACGTGGTAATGTTCGTAGAATTATTAGCTGAGGTTGTTCTTTGGCTTTAAGCGTGGTTAGAATTCGGGGTCGAATTCTGTTTAAGAGAGGTAGAATGTAATACTCCGAAATGTGTTAGAGAGAAAACAAAAATAGTTATAGGAGTTTTTGAAATTTCTTGAAAACTGGGCCATGGGCCCTTGGCCTAACACCAAGGCCCAAAGGGGAACCATAAATATGCTCTGATGCCGTGGTGCTACGGTGGCCGTCGCCATGAACAGTACCCGCAGTGCTACAGTGCGCCGCACCTGCTGCTCCTCCTCTCCCAGGCGCCATCCTCTCTGCTGCTGCTGCTGCCGGCCGTTGGGAAGAAGAAGAGGAAGGGGAAGAAGGGAGAAAGGAAGGGGAGGGATCGCGTGGTGTTCATCGCGTTCGACAGCGGGTTCTTCAAGGGTAACGAAGAGACTTCATCGCTGTATGTTTTGTTTTAGGCAGCGTTTACAAATTCGTTTAGTAGATCGATCGTTAATCTGCCGGTAGATTGCATTCTGTCTAGAGTTTTGGCGGGCAGTTTTCGTGTCCTTAGAGGCAGAATCTGGAGATCCCATCTCCTAGAGATATGTGGGGATTGTTCTTAGGTTTACGTGGCCGCAAAGAACACCCAAATCCGATTAACGGTTAGAAAGTTATGATTTTTTTAGTATCGCTGTCCTGCTGACTGCCAGCTTTCGGGCAGATCGTAGGAAACTGGATAAAACTATTAGTTAAATTTGAAATCAGAGGATCTCAATATAACGAAAAATGTAGGTAATTTCCATACCTTTTCAGAGAGATAAAGAACACTATATTTGGACTTTCGTAGCAAAAGTTATGGTGGTTTTAGTGTACTGTCCAGAAAACCTGACGCGAAAACGATGTTCTGTTAGAAGGCATATTAGGGGCAGTTAATGGCCGAATCAGGAAGTCCCACCAACTAGGCTTAGATGGGAATTTGATAACCTTTCAATGAAGTCCACGATCACCTCATTTGGACCCTTGTACTAAAAGTTACGAATTTTACAATATAACTGTTTACAGAAGGGTCAATTCAGCATGTAGGAAAGTGGAGTCGGGGTCACGTTTCAAGCTTTTGCTATCTCGTGCTTGCTGTTATGGTTTATTTGGTATATTGCCATTGTCTTAGAAAGATTTTAAATGTATTCTTAGGTGGGGACTGGTTCGGAGGCAGCACCTACGCCGCATCCACCGTTCTCAGCGGTTGAGGCAAGTACCATAACAAGTGAAGTAACTATGGATGGGTTGACAATGTTTGCTAGTAATTGGAAATTGATAGCGATGGTTGATTGATAAGTGATATGTTTGTTAAAGATAATAAATGTGCTTGATACATGCTATTGGTAATATGATGTGTTTGTTAAAGATGATGAATGTTTTGATACATGCAATAGATAGTGTGAGATGATGGTTAAAAGTGATGCCGACTTGTGATATGATTGGTTGTACTTCATGTACAGTACTAGTGTTGTTCATGCATGTGAGGACCCGGAATATTTAACTAGTAACACTTAACCTCCAAATGGTTCTAGCATTACTAATTAAACATTCTAAGCCTCGATGGCCATATGCCTCCCGAATTGCGACATATGTACATCATCACAAAATTACACATCAATTCCATACACATACATCACTAAGTTCAACAACGACATACATAAAGTAAAGTTATTACAAAAGAGAGCCGACCGGCCAAATAGAACAATAAACAAGAATGGCAGTGGAAGCAAAGGTGCCATAAGATGGCTAGAACAAAAAGTCGACCGGTTAGCCATACACCCACAAGGCAACCGGCCAGGGCATAAGCTAGTCGCCCATAGCTACCACAACTGGCTCGCAAAAGTGAGGCCCCTCGAGCTCACCTTCTTCCTCTGTGCAACAAAACAATTAAGCATAGCAGCCGAGTACAAAGATTGTCTTTGTACCTGCAAAAGCTGACGTGTGGAATAGCAGACCTATTCATAAACTACATGCAAGCTTATTTAGGTGGAGGTTGTATGTCTCATTTTGCATGAAGCCAACTTTATTTGCAATAATGTAATACATTTCAAAAGCAAGTTTGCAAATCTGTTTTGTTATCAAAGTATGATGAAGTAAAGATACATACAAGTAACCACACAGGCGACTATCCCAATAGCCACCACAACATAGCACGAATCCCGATTCGTACCACCCATCAAGTTTTAATTTAAAGGTTGTAGTCTAACTCTTGAAAGACCTTGCCAAGCGCGTCCATAACCTAGGGCGAGGCTATTGAATAGTTTTAACCTGCGGGGTGTACCAATGTACCCACACTTGAGGGCCTTTAAGCCACAAAGCACACTTCGAAGGTATGCTTTGCACGGCTAAGTCCTCGAGACTTTTTCCAATATTGTGTATCAACCACGAGCAGCTCGTATGGGTAGAAACACCATACGCTTACATTGCAAGCGAAAGACAACAAATCTCATCACGGGTGAAGTCTTTGGACACTACAATCTCCCAACACCATCCCTCCTGCGACCTCCTGCGACCCGAGGCAATACACGCCAAAGTACTAAGTCAAGAGAGGTCCCATACCCTCTAATGTGGTTATGCGCTAAAATGCTTGGTTTAGTGTAACAAGATGTTCGGTCCTTGTTGACTCGGGCACCATTCTGTCACACCGAAAATCACACCAACATACCATTGTGCCCAAGTCTAAATCATTTTGCTTTCAGTTTTAGTTTTCATAAGTAGACATGGCACAAGGTGGAAATCATAATTCATAATAGGTTTTGTGTGATCAAGGTTATCGACAAGTCGATAGCGCCCATTTCTACGAAACTAAGCATGGCTAAGCAATTAATTCGCAACTACTAAGTGACAAGAGCCCATCCACGAAATCTAAATCACAGACAAGTAACCTAGGCTCATGGTAGTAGAGGATAATCATTTGCTAAGGAAATGCATCTACTAGGCCAACTATTAAAACAAAGTAGCAATGCATACATAGAATTTGTAATCAACATAAATACTTAAAATCTGGGATTAACATGATCAAACTGCTTGCCTTCTTCTTTGTTGCTCGATTTGTTGTGGAGGGTCGCTCTCGGGATTACCGCAAATGTCGAATCCTAAGCGAGAGGCAAAAGAACCAGAACAACCAATAAGGCGAGCCACAAATAAACCAATGAGCAAGCAACAATTATCCAAATGTGTGAAATTTATACATAAGGTAGAATACGAATATACCTAGATATAGAAACTGGAAAAACCTAATTTGGATTTGTGGTGCAAAGATATTGCCTAAAAACACATTTTTGGTCATAATAAGCCTTTGTAGCAAAAACATTTTCTAGAAAGGTTTTGAAGCTGAAATTTTATGGTAGCTACCCACTGGGATAGTGGTAACCCATATAAAATTTCAAGTCATTTGGAGTTGAAATGATTTAGTTATGATTTTTCTAAGGTGCAAAACTAACATAATGCACTTTCGAAATATACACTTGTGCAAAAACCCATTCCATATTATAGTATGATAAGCGAGGATTTCTAACATCAAATTTATATTTTTAGAATTTCTGAGAATTATTGGTGCCTATTACAACATTAAATGAATTTTTAATTGCTATTAATAAGGTTAAATCCATTAACATATTTTTAAGTCTTGATTTAGACCTATCACCATTTTTAGATTAAAGTTTAGTTAATAACAAATTTATCAAAGTTAAAATCATTCAATTTCTGAGATATCGAGAAAAGATATGCATTTTCCAAGTTTTAATACAATTACGGAATATATAAAAATAGCAGAAAACAAGCTATTAAAGATTACGAATTTTCTACTCTGAAGCATAGCTAAAAGCATTTTTATATTAAACTTTAGTGGAATACAAATTTATTACGATTGGTTTCATGTAAAAGGACTTATCTAAATTAGTTATGAATTTCTAAAGTTTTGATACAATTTTGGTTGATAAATAATTACTTACGAAATATAAACCAACCCAGCCGACAATAAGCAGCGTGGGCGGCTCGTGGGCGTCGATCACGAAATCCAACGAGCCACACGCCTTGCGGAAAGCGGCGCGCGCGCGATTCATGCGAAACCCACCGTTGGATCAAGATCCAGCGGCTCACGAGAAGCATGCAGCGGAGAGTGCGATTACCTCGGCGAACCACGACCGCGAGATCTAAAGATGGCGGCTCGAACCCAAATCTGCGGAAGGTCGATTGCACACATGATCTCGGCGCGAGATCACGAGATGGGCGGTCGAGGATGATGAGAGCCGGATGGTCGAATGCATACAAGATGCGGGCGCGGATCGCGAAATGGACGGCGGTCCAAGATCGAAGTGCAATGCGGAGTCTTGACACGTGGGGCGCATGTCGGTGGCGAGAGTCATACATGCGAGATTTAACACGCGTGCACGAGTGCCGTGGCCCCCAGCGATGACTTAAAAGAGGCTTTTAGGACAACTAATTAATTACTAATGACCAATGATTAGTGATGATTAGCAATTAATGTGTCCTAAAGATCTTGAGCGAGGCGATTAGGGACGAGGCCCGCTTGTCGATGACAAAAGGGTAATTTCGGACGCATTTATTGCTAACAATGATCGGCAATAAATGAACCCAAAATCGCCCTAATGACGGTTTCTGCTTTAGGCCTACGGGCCACATGTCGGTGAGACATCGGCGAGTTAAGGCGCCATTAATACCGGCAATGATTGGGTATTAAGCGTGTCCTAACAAAATGGCGACACGGCGCTCGGTGACAAAAACGGCGGCTTCCACGGCTTGTCGCGGCGACTCGTCGTGGCGGCGCGGACAATGAACAAATGGGATCGCAATAACACACGGAATCTAATGGTGGCATTCTCGCCGCGGCGAGGACTAGAACGCCGGGTGGCGGAAAGCAGCAGGAACCCTACGGCTAAACACGAAAATAGCGAAAAGCTCGGTGCGGACCTAGGATGCGGGTGCCATAGCTTCTAAGGACTAATCGAAGCTACCTTAGCGAGAAGAGGCTTCACAAGCGGCGGAGAAGCTTGACCACGGTGGGCTTCGCGGACTTGGAAGAAAACCGAAAATGACACCACGAGCCACATGAGCGATACAAGCATGAATATAGCTTCATTATGATCCACGAAGCTATAAGAGCAAGAGATGAGAAGTGGTGCACTAGGGTGAGAAAGAGCGATACTCACTTTTGGCGAATTTGAACAAACCCCAAATTGGACAATTCACGAGAATCAAATCCAAAATTAAGTGAGGAAATGTCCAAGATAATAAAGGGATAAGGTTAGGCGAAGAAACATGAAGGAGGACCTTTGGAACACCAAGAACACGATGGAGCTCCACGGGTCAACAATGGCGATTTGCCATTTTTGAGGTATTAAGCTCCAATCTCGTGAGTGAGGCTTGGTGGTGATCTAAAGAGATACTAGGAAGCAATGAGGGTGCTTATAAAGCCTTGAGGACATTAGGGTTTGCACCACAAGCTAGGCGGCAAAACACAAAGCACAATGGCGGCAAGGAAAAAGGTTGGGGATGGTGCATTAGGGTATGGCACGGCTCGGAGGGTCTCCCATGCCCTAAATGTCGGCTAGAGTGTGATGGAGGCATGAAATGACAACGCCATGCCCTCCACTATTCATGCGGCTAGAGGTTGAAGAAGACTAGGAAAGACACTCGGGCGATTCTCAGCGCGAGATTCAAAGCGAGCGGCGAGATT
Source organism: Ampelocalamus luodianensis (assembly GCA_036346255.1). Lineage (NCBI taxonomy): Eukaryota > Viridiplantae > Streptophyta > Magnoliopsida > Poales > Poaceae > Ampelocalamus > Ampelocalamus luodianensis. Next base: position 58,110,806 of record CM070622.1, on the reverse strand, counting down.
ACGCCACGCCTCAGGGTTAAAACACACGGGAGATTACGAGCCTACGATCGAAGCGAGCGACTCGGATTGCTCCGTCGCAAACTCTTATTTACCACGAGAAGTGCGCGGCGTTGGATCTTAATCCAGCGGCTCAGTTCAAAAATGCAAGCGGATGGTCAGAAGGGTTGGGAGATCTCAATGGTTGGATGGGAATCTAACGATCGACAATCAAACTTGCAGCGGAGGTCGAATGGTTTCACGCGCGCGAGCGTGCGATTTAGATCAACGGTGGGATTCACGCGCGTTTTGAAAGAGTGGCTCGGTGCGATTAGTTGGTGGACCGAATCAATTGGCTCGAGCGAGTCGACTCGAACGAGTAATGATAAAACCAAGTTTGACTTTGAAATAAGCAGAGACTTTGAAAGATTTATTTGAGATAGCAAATTAACTCCAAAAATTATGAAAATTTCTGAAGCTTGCTAACTCAAATATTAACCTTGGGTAAAATTTTGAGAGGTTTTATCTTGTGAATAAATCTCCCAAAATTCTGCAAGGCTCTGTTTAAATGTTTGACTAGGGTCAAGCAGGTTTGGTGCTCTAAAAATATTCAAACAATTTCTAAAAATTGAGAAATTTTTGAGAGGGTCACATACCATCACAGAGACTTAGGAAAAATATTTCAGAGGATGATCATAAGATTTGACAAGATTGTTTTGGAATGCCAAGATTTGGATCAAAAGGACTTGTGACAATGTACTACCATGATCCCTTGTACAAGAATTGTTTGGCACTGAGGAAATACATGATGTAAGAAAAGTTTTAATTTCTCTGATTTTCTTACATTTGAAACACAAGCCCAAAATTGGGATGTTACAACTCTCCCCCTTACAAGAATCTCGACCGAGATTAGTTTACTCGGAGAAGAAGGAAGGAAAATGCGCACGAAGGCGATCTTCTCGCTCCCAAGTTGCTTCATCTTGGAATGGTTTGACCACTGAACCTTAAGGAACTTGATGGCACGGTTCCTCGTTCTCCGTTCAGATTCCTCAAGAATCTGAGCAGGATGCTCGCGGTAGGTCAAATCCTCCTACACATCGACAATTTCCAACGGAGTTTCCTCAGTCGGGACACGGAGACACTTCTTTAGGTGTGAAACATGGAACACATCATGCACACCCCCAAGTGCAGCCGGTAGCTCCAATCTGTATGCAACTGCTCAACTCTCTCGATGATGCGATAAGGCCCAACATATCGAGGAGCCAACTTGCCCTTGATGCCAAAGCGATGGCCCTTCAAGGGTGAGACTTTGAGATACACAAAGTCATTGGGCTCAAAGCTCAACTCACGGCGACGACGATGCGCATAGCTCTTTTATGCGGGTGGGCGTGCGCAGATGCTCGCGGATCAACCGAAACTGGCTTTCGGCCTCATTGATCGAATTGGGGCTGAAAAACTGCCGCTCACCAGTCTCTGACCAGTTCAATGGGGTTCTGCATCTCCTCCCATACAAAGCCTCAAAGGGTGCCATGCCAAGACTGGCCTGAAAGCTGTTGTTGTAGGAGAACTCAGCAAATGGTAGGCACTTCTCCCACTTCTTCCCATAGGAAAGAACACAAGCGCGAACATATCTTCCAACACTTGGTTGACTCGCTCGTCGGCCATCGATCCGAGGATGAAAGGCATCTTGAAGTGAAGCGGGTCCCCATAGCCTCTTGCAGACTATGCCAAAACGCGAGGTGAAAAGTGCACCACGATCGAAATAATCGTCTTGGCACCAGTGAAGACTCACAATCCTCGAGACATAAAGTTCGGCCAAAGGCCCCACAGCGAGTCTTGGCGGGAAGGAAATGTGCCACTTTAGTCAACACTGTCGATCCACGACCCAAATAGCATCATTCCCTTTGGGACGGCGGGGCAATCCGGTGATGAAGTCCATGCCAGCGAATCCCACTTCCATTCAGCGGCAAAGGTGAAGAAGACTGCTGGGCGCGGATGCTCGGCCTTCACCACGGCGGCACACGTCGCGCTCGACGCGAACACGGCAATCTCGCGCTTCATTCGGGTCCACGAATCTCGGCGAAGATCTGATACACCTTGGTAGCCCGGGGTGAATAGACAAAGGAGAGTCATGGGCTTGCGGAGAATCATATTCCGCAATTCCATGACCTTAGGAACCACAAGGCGCTGCCCAAACCACACAACGCCATGCTCGTCCTCGAAAAGCACTTGGCCACCCCATCCTTGATGTTACGCGCGATCGGCTCACTGCGGCATCATGCTGCTGTGCGCCTTGATTTGGTCCACCAAGGTTGGTTGCACAACCAATGTAGCAAGAGAACCGTGCTCGATCAAACCCAAATTGGTATTTGGAATTACGAAATGAGGTGAGCTGCTGCTCTTGGAGCATCAACATGTTGCAATACACCTTAGGACCGAGTGCATCCATAGCGACATTGGCCTTGCCGGATGGTGCTGAATGCCCATGTCATAGTCCTTGATCAATTCCAACCATCTTCTTTGCACGAGGTTCAGATCTGTTGGGTGAACAAGTACTTCAAGCTCTTGTGGTGGAATACACCTCTGCGGTTACCAATCGGATAATGCGCCAAATCTTGAGTGCATGGACCACGACTAACTCCAAGTCATGAGTAGGATAGTTGAGTTCATGAGGCCTCAAGCTGCCGTGATGCATAGGCCACAACCTTGCCTTCTGCATAAGAACACAACCCGGACCACGGCGAGAAGCATCACAAAAGATATCAAAACTCTTGTGAATATCGGGGAGAACAAAATCTTGGGTGAGGTCAATCGCTTCTTGAGTTCTGAAAACTCACATCACAAGTAGCGGACCACTCAAACTTCTTGTCTTTCTTGAGCAACTCGGTCATAGGCCGCAATCTTGGAGAAATTCTCGATAAAGCGGCGGTAGTAGCCACCAAACCAAGAAAACTCCGCACATCGGTGACCAGACTTGGTGACCCCAAGATAGCACATCACGACCTTGCTAGGATCCTGACCACACCTCTGCTGAAAGAACATGGCCCAAGAATGCCACTTCCTTCAACGAACTTCGCACTTCTTGAATTTGGCATACGGTGGTGCTCTCGCGACTGCCCAACACAAGCTTGAGATGCTCGGCATGCTCTTCTTCACTCTTGGAGTATATAAGGATATCATCGATGAATACTACCACAAACCTATCCAAATACTCCATGAATACCGAGTTCATAAGATTCATGAACAAGCGGGAGCATTAGTCAAACCAAAAGACATGGCGGTTGTACTCGTAAAGGCCATAACGAGTAGCAAAGGCGTCTTGGAATATCCTCGGCCACGATCGACTTGATGATAGCCCAATCTCAAGTCAATCTTGGAGAAGACACGTGCTCGGTCAAGCGATCGAAAAGATCATCAATGCGGGGCAAAGGATACTTGTTCTTCACCGTCACCTCATTAAGCGGACGATAATCAACACACATGCGCAAGGTCTTGTCCTTCTTCTTCACAAAGATAGCTGGACAACCCCAAGGAGATGAGCTAGGGCGGATAAAGCCCTTCTCTTGCAGCTCACCCGGTTGCTTCTTGACTCCTCCAACTCATTAGGAGGCATGCGTCGGCCTCTTAGAAATAGGGGCGATGCTGGACAGCAACTCTATCACAAACTCGGATCTCGAGCAGGAGGCATCACGGGCAAATCTTGGAAAGACATCCGCGAAGTCGCACACGTGTGGGGCGTCGTGAATCTCCAATCTTGGCTTTGCTTCAAGGGCAAAAAGGTGGGGTTCTAAGCTGCGGTGAAAACCCAACGTTCACGAAGAAATTTGGTGAGGTAGACAATCTTCTGGCTGTCGATTTGCCCCAAGTGTTGGGACAACCAATCCATGCCAAGAATCACGTCGGGCGTGCGAGTCGAGTAGGATAAGACTGCCAAGAATCCCACTCCTTCGATGTGGATAGGAACATCCGGCATACTTGAGTGGCTCTCATTTCCGAACCGGAGAAGCGAATCGCGATGGAATCCCGGAGGAACACGGTGAAGCCCACAATCAACGACAAAAGACCTCGAAATAAAGAATCGAGGCCCGAGTCAAATAAAGCGTAGCGAGGATGTAAATTAACAAGGCGTACCCAACACCACGTCGGCGCCTCTGTGCCTCCTCGGCCGAGATGTGATTGACTCGGCGCTCCCAAGCCGGGGTCTTACGGTCGGTGGGTGACCACTCCCTGCCGCGTCCTCCATTGGGGCGAGGGCGCTCGATCTTCTTAGGACAACTACTCGCGTAGTGGCCCTTGTTGTGCGATGAAGCGGTGGCGTCGGTGCGGGGTTGCGAGAACACCTGCTGGCTGGTCGCGAGTGCCTTGGCGAGTCACGACTGCGGAGCGTGGAGCTGGTCTTGGCGGCCTCGGCGGTGGTGAAGCCAAAGAGCGGACCACGGTGCAGGCCCAACTTCGGGGGCGAGCGAGGCGGCACATGCGGACCATTGGGCCTCCACTTGCGCTTGCGGGACTCGCCAGCGCTCTCGCCTTGTGCTCGGCGGCGATGGCCTTGTCCACCAAGGTGCGGAAGTCGGGAAGTCCACAATAGAGAGCTTGTCACGAAGCTCCTCGGACAAACCCTCCATGAACTTCTCTGCTTGGCCTCATCGGTGGCCACCTCGGCGAGGCGTACCTCGCCAAATGGTTGAACTCATGGAGGTACTCGATCACGATTTGCGCCTGTTTGGCGCAAGAACTCCTTCTTCTTGATTTCATCGGGCGGCGGGGACATGGGCCCGACGGAAGGCGGCGGAACTCCTCCCACGAGACCACGTGTCCGCGGATGCATGGCGAAATTCTCCCACCTTGAGTGCGCACCCTCCGGTGATGGGATGCGAAAAGTGCCCTCTCTGCTCACGGCGCGAGCAGCGTTGAGCTTCCGCTCAACGACGCGCGCCGATCGTCTGCGTCCAAGGGGTCCTCGGGCCGGGAGAAGGTGGGAGGCTGCGTGCGAAGGAACTCCGCAAGTCCCCACGAGCCCGGTGACCACCTCGGATCCGAGGCACGAGAGGAGTGGAGGTGTTTACGGCGATAACCTCCAACACCCTACGGTCCTCGAGCGATTGCGTTCGATTTGCATGAGGACTTCGCCATGGTGGAGGAGGAAGCTCCTCATCGGGACTACGGTGATTCCGGCGCTCGTGTCCCACTGACCATCTGATTCACTAAGATGAGTTAGCTACAAGCCGAGATAAAGAAAGCAAGGAAATGCCAACTCAATAAAAGGGCTCAGGAATAACCACCAAGAGTACAAGACCAAAAATCACCAAATCGACTTCCTGAAACGACTAACCCGTATGGGAGAACGAGCAATCGTTTGCGAAGACCCAAAATTTCAGCACTAATTTCTAGCTCAAAGCAGCCCAAAAATCAGGGTATAACCACCTACTAGAGTATAGGCACTAGCTAATCTCATATCACTTCTTACCCTTTTATCCCCACAAGTTTTAGTTGGATTAGCCTCTCATTTTCAGCACTATATTCTAATTACAAGCTAGCTGTCAGTATGCACTTGCTGTCAGATTTTCTCCTTCAATCCCTTGGCCGAAATTTGAAGTTCCAGGGGCTCCTATTCCTTACTCCAAACAGCCAAGGCTCAATTTAAGGCTCTCATGGTGCTCCCAAAACCAAGTTAATCGATTAAACAACTATCTTTGAAAAGAAGATGAGAGGGGAAAAGGTTTTCCAAATCTAACAAGAGTAAGGTGAGATGAGCAAGCTAAGATAGGTAAGGAGTAAAATTAGAGAACTTACTTAAGTTTTCATAAACTATTTGAAAGTAAGTTTTCAAATATCCTAAAGGCGACCAAGCTAGGGGTTTCTACGGTCAATATGGCTCTGATACCAACTTTGTGAGGACCCGGAATATTTAACTAGTAACACTTAACCTCCAAATGGTTCTAGCATTACTAATTAAACATTCTAAGCCTCGATGGCCATATGCCTCCAGAATTGCAGCATATGTACATCATCACAAAATTACACATCAATTCCATACACATACATCACTAAGTTCAACAACGACATACATAAAGTAAAGTTATTACAAAGAGAGCCGACCGGCCAAATAGAACAATAAACAAGAATGACAGTGAAGCAAAGGTGCCATAAGATGGCTAGAACAAAAGTCGGCGGTTAGCCATACACCCACAAGGCAACCGGCCAGGGCGCCAAGCTAGTCGCCCATAAGCTACCACAACACACTCGCAAAAGTGAGGCCCCTCGGGCTCACCTTCTTCCTCTGCAACAAAACAATTAAGCATAGCAGCCGAGTACAAAGATTGTCTTTGTACCATAAGCAGCGTGTGGAATAGCAGACCTATTCATAAACTACATGCAAGCTTATTTAGGTGGAGGTTGTATGTCTCATTTGCATGAAGCCAACTTTATTTGCAATAATGTAATACATTTCAAAAGCAAGTTTGCAAATCTGTTTTGTTATCAAAGTATGATGAAGTAAAGATACATACAAGTAACCACACAGGCGACTATCCCAATAGCCACCACAACATAGCACGAATCCCGATTCGTACCACCCATCAAGTTTTAATTTAAAGGTTGTAGTCTAACTCTTGAAAGACCTTGCCAAGCGCGTCCATAACCTAGGGCGAGGCTATTCGAATAGTTTTAACCCTGCGAGGGTGTACCAATGTACCCACACTTGGACCGCCTTTAAGCCACAAAGCACACTTAGAAGGTATCTTTGTACGGCTAAGTCCTCTGAGACTTTTTCCAATATTGTGTATCAACCACGAGCAGCTCGTATGGGTAGAAACACCATGCGCTTACATTGCAAGCGAAAGACAACAAATCCCATCACGGGTGAAGTCTTTCGGACACTACTGTCTCCCAACACCATCCCTCCTGCGACCTCCTGCGACCGAGGGCAATACACGCCAAAGTACTAAGTCAAGAGAGGTCCCATACCCTCTAATGTGGTTATGCGCTAAAATGCTTGGTTTAGTGTAACAAGATGTTCGGTCCTTGTTGACTCAAGCACCATTCGATCACACCGAAAATCACACCAACATACCATTGTGCCCAAGTCTAAATCATTTTGCTTTCAGTTTTAGTTTTCATAAGTAGACATGGCACAAGGTGGAAATCATAATTCATAATAGGTTTTGTGTGATCAAGGTTATCGACAAGTCGATAGCGCCAATTTCTACCGAAACTAAGCATGGCTAAGCAATTAATTCGCAACTACTAAGTGACAAGAGCCCATCCACGAAATCTAAATCACAGACAAGTAACCTAGGCTCATGGTAGTAGAGGATAATCATTTGCTAAGGAAATGCATCTACTAGGCCAACTATTAAAACAAAGTAGCAATGCATACATAGAATTTGTAATCAACATAAATACTTAAAATATTGGGATTAACATGATCAAACTGCTTGCCTTCTTGTTGTTGCTCGATTTGTTGTGGAGGGTCGCTCTCGGGATTACATAAATGTCGAATCCTAAGCGAGAGGCAAAAGAACCAGAACAACCAATAAGGCGAGCCACAAATAAACCAATGAGCAAGCAACAATTATCCAAATCGTGAAATTTATACATAAGGTAGAATACGATATACCTAGATATAGAAACTGGAAAAACCTAATTTGGATTTGTGGTGCAAAGATATTGCCTAAAAACACATTTTTGGCCATAATTAGCACTGTAGCAAAAACATTTTCTAGAAAGGTTTTGAAGCTGAAATTTTATGGTAGCTACCCACTGGGATAGTGGTAACCCATATAAAATTTCAGGTCATTTGGAGTTGAAATGATTTAGTTATGATTTTTCTAAGGTGCAAAACTAACATAATGCACTTTCGAAATATACACTTGTGCAAAACCCATTCCATATTATAGTATGATAGCGAGGATTTCCTAACATCAAATTTATATTTTTAGAATTTCTGAGGAATTATTGGTGCCTATTACAACATTAAATGAATTTTTAATTGCTATTAATAAGGTTAAATCCATTAACATATTTTTAGTCTTTGATTTAGACCTATCACCATTTTTAGATTAAAGTTTAGTTAATAACAAATTTATCAAAGTTAAAATCATTCAATTTACAGATATCGAGAAAAGATATGCATTTTCCAAGTTTTAATACAATTACGGAATATATAAAAATAGCAGAAAACAAGCTATTAAAGATTACGAATTTTCTACTACAAAAGCATAGCTAAAAGCATTTTTATATTAAACTTTAGTGGAATACAAATTTATTACTGATTGGTTTCATGTAAAAGGACTTATCTAGAATTAGTTATGAATTTCTAAAGTTTTGATACAATTTTGGTTGATAAATAATTACTTACGAAATAAAAACCAACCCAACCGACAATAAGCAGCGTGGGCGCTCGTGGGCGTCGTCACGAAATCAACGAGCCACGCTTGCGGAAAGCGGCGCGCGCGATTCATAACGAAACCCACCGTTGGATCAAGATCCAGCGGCTCACGAAGCATGCAGCGGAGGGTGCGATTACCTCGGCGAACCACGACCGCGAGATCTAAAGATGGCGGCTCGAACCCAAATCTAGCGGAAGGTCGATTGCACACATGATCTCGGCGCGAGATCACGAGATGGGCGGTCGGGATGATGAGAGCCGGATGGTCGAATGCATACAAGATGCGGGCGCGGATCGCGAAATGGGCGGCGGTCCAAGATCGAAGTGCAATGCGGAGTCTTGACTGCGTGGGGCGCATGTCGGTGGCGAGAGTCATACATGCGAGATTTAACACCGTGCCCGGTGCGCGTGGGCCCACTGGCGATGACTTAAAGAGGCTTTTAGGACAACTAATTAATTACTAATGACCAATGATTAGTGATGATTAGCAATTAATGTGTCCTAAAGATCTTGAGCGAGGCGGTCGAGGGCAGAGGGCCCACTTGTCGATGACCCAAAAGGGTAATTTGGACGCATTTATTGCTAACAATGATCGCAATAAATGAACCCAAAATCCGCCCTAATGACTTACGGTTTCTGCTTTAGGCTTACGGGCCCACATGTCGATGAGACATCGGCGAGTTAAAGCGCCATTAATACCAGCAATGATTGGGTATTAAGCGTGTCCTAACAAAATGGCGACAACGGCGCTCGGTGACAAAAACGGCGGCTTCCACGGCTTGTCGCGGCGACTCGATCGCGGCGGCGGACAATGACAAAATGGGATCGCAATAACACCGGAATCTAATGGTGGCATTCGCCGTGGCGAGGACTAGAACGCCGGTGGCGAAAGCAGCAGGAACCCTACGGCTAAACACGAAAATAGCGAAAGCTCGGTGCGGACCTAGGATGCGGGTGCCATAGCTTCTAAGGACTAATCGAAGCTACCTTAGCGAGAAGAGGCTTCAAGCGGCGGAGAAGCTTGACCACGGTGGAAGCTCGCGGACATGGAGAAAACCGAAAATGACACCACGAGCCACATGAGCATACCAAGCATGAATATAGCTTCATTATGATCCACGAAGCTATAAGAGCAAGAGATGAGAAGTGGTGCACTTAGGGGTGAGGAAGGCGATACTCACTTTTCGGCGAATTTGAACAAACCCCAAATTGGACAATTCACGAGAATCAAATCCAAAATTAAGTGAGGAAATGTCCAAGATAATAAAGGGATAAGGTTAGGCGAAGAAACATGAAGGAGGACCTTTGGAACACCAAGAACACGATGGAGCTCCACGGGTCAACAATGGCGATTTGCCATTTTGAGGTATTAAGCTCCAATACGTGAGTGAGGCTTGGTGGTGATCTAAAGAGATACTAGGAAGCAATGAGGGTGCTTATAAAGCCTTGAGGACATTAGGGTTTGCACCACAAGCTTTGAGGCGGCAAAACACAAAGCACAATGGCGTGACAAGGGAAAAAGGTTGGGGATGGTGCATTAGGGTATGGCACGGCTCGGAGGGTCTCCATGCCCCTAAATGTCGGCTAGAGTGTGATGGGAGGCATGAAATGACTTTGCCATGCCCTCCACTATTCATGCGGCTAGAGGTTGAAGAAGACTAGGAAAGACACTGGGCGATTCTCAAGCGCAGGATTCAAAGCGAGCGCAGAGATGCACGCGCCTCAGGGTTAAACACACGGGAGATTACGAGCCCTACGATCGAAGCGAGCGACTCGGATTGCTCCACGTCGCAAACTCTTATTTACCACGAAGAAGTGCGCGGCGTTGGATCTTAATCAGCGGCTCAGTTCAAAAATGCACCGGATGGTCGAAGGGTTGGGAGATCTCAATGGTTGGATGGGAATCTAACGATCGACAATCAAACTTGCAGCGGAGGGTCGAATGGTTTCAGCGCGCGCGCGGGCGTGCGATTTAGATCAACGGTGGGATTCGCGCGTTTTGAAAGAGTGGCTCGGTGCGATTAGTTGGTGGACCGAATCAATTGGCTCGAGCGAGTCGACTCGAACGAGTAACGATAAAACCAAGTTTGACTTTGAAATAAAAGCAGAGACTTTGAAAGATTTATTTGAGATAGCAAATTAACTCCAAAAATTATGAAAATTTCTGAAGCTTGCTAACTCAAATATTAACCTTGGGTAAAATTTTCAGAGGTTTTTATCTGTGAATAAATCTCCCAAAATTCTGCAAGGCTCTGTTTAAATGTTTGGTGGGGTCAAACAGGTTTATTGCCTCTAAAAATATTCAAACAATTTCTAAAAATTGAGAAATTTTTGAGAGGGTCACATACCATCACAAAGACTTAGGAAAAATATTTCAGAGGATGATCATAAGATTTGACAAGATTGTTTTGGAATGCCAAGATTTGGATCAAAAGGACTTGTGACAATGTACTACCATGATCCCTTGTACAAGAATTGTTTGGCACAAGGAAATACATGATGTAAGAAAAGTTTTAATTTCTACTGATTTTCTTACATTTGAAACACAAGCCCAAAATTGGGATGTTACAATGCATCTTGCAACCATGTTATGGTTTATATGTACAATTGGAGCATACATAAAGATGCATGATTGAGATCCCACATTCGTGGAATGTGGGCAATTGAGAGGATCCCCATCGTGTAACGATGGGCAAAGATCCCACACTTGCGGAGTGTGGGCTTGAGGTCCCCTATACTTGTGGAGTATAGGGCAATTGGTCCACTGTGCTTGCGAGCACGGGCATGGGCTCGCGGCGACGGTTGCTTGCCCGCATTACGGTGTAATGCAAAAAGTGAAAAGTGAAAGGTTGCATTGCATGCCTGCATTCATGCTCCATGTGTTGAAATTTTGAGTAATGTGTAGAATTGAAGGTTGATGTTTCAATTATGTTGTAGTGTCTCTTATGTGGTACTTGCTGAGTTCTTGAACTCACCCTTGTTTTCATTGTGTTTTTAGGTACCGTTGCAGAAGCGTCATGCATGGGGTGAAAGTAGGCTTGATCGGTTGCACACTGCCACCCAACCATTACATTTGATAACATTTTGACTATTAGCTAAATAATGAGCAAGCTGCTTAAGTCGGTTTAGTTAGGTTTCATGCAAAGAGTTTTGTAATAATGATGAATTGATATCCTTAGACATCATGTTCTGTGTGATAGTTACCTATGAGAATTTTGGATGGAAGATTTTGAAGTTATGATTCTTGATTATTTGTTGGAACCTCCAGCTAGCTACTATTACGAGGAGGTTCTCACAGAAAGTTTTGGTGGAATATCTTTGGTTTATAGTTGTTTAGTGTATTTTGGTAGCATTCCAGGCTCATGGCGGGCTGGGGTGTTACAAGTACTTTGGCGTGTATTGGCTCGGGTCGCGGGAGGTCGCGGGAGGATGGTGTTGGGAGCATGGTAGTTGTCAGAAAAGCTTTACCCGCAAAGGTAGTTGTCTTTCGGCTTTACCATGTCGGCGTATGGATTTCTATCCATACGAGCGGCTCGTAGTTAATACACAATATTGGAAAAAGTCTCGTAGGACTTAGTTGTGCGGCATACCTTCGGTAGTGTGCTTTGGCTTAAAGCGATGCGAAGTGTGGATGCGATGGTACACCTGCGGGGTTAAAACTATTCGAATAGCCTCGTCCTAGGTGATGGACACGCTTGGGTAAGCTTTTCAAGAGTTAGACTACAACATTTAAATTAAAATTTCTTTGGGTGAGTGCGAATCGGGATTCGTGCTATTGTTGTGGTGACTATTGGGGTAGTCACTTCTAGGTTGTTTATCTTTACTCTTTTGTCATTATTATGCTTCTTGTTATTTCAACATTAAAATGAATTGCAAACTTGCCTTCAAACTGTATTACATTATTGCAAATGAAAATTGGCTTTATGCAAATGAAACATATGACCTCCACCAAATAAGCTGCATGTAGCATATGAATAGGTGCGCTAGTTCACACGTCGGTCTTGCAGTACAAAGACAATCTTTGTACTCGGTGCTTTGCTTAATGTTTTTGTTGCGAGAGGAAGAAGGTGAGCCCCAGGGCCTCATACGTGAGTTGTCTTTGCCGCCGTGTTGGATGACTAGGCTTTGCGGTCGGTCGGATGCCTTGTGGGTTGGAGAGCACCGATTGGCTTTGTTTATAGCCATCTTATGGCACTTTTGCTTCCATTGTCTTCTTTGATTATTTGTGTATCTTGTGGCGATCGGCCATTATGCATAATAACTCTCTTGTTGTTACTTTACTGTTTAGTAGTGTAATGTTTGGACTCTATGTTTGGAATGGAGTTGATGCATAATTTTGTTGTGAGGTGTGTATACTGCTTTCTGGGAAGTATACATATCTCGAGACTCGATTTATTTGATTTGTGATGCTAGGACCGGTGGTTGGTTAAGCATTACAAGCCAAATAAATTGGGGTCCTCACAAAGTTGGTATTAGAGCCATTCCGACCGTAGTAACCCAAGCATAGTCGTCTTTAGGATATTTTGAAAAAGTTTAATTTCAAAGTTTCTCAGGTTTTACTCCTTATCTATCTTATCCTTCTACTCTCATCTTACTCTAATTTGAGTTTAAAGACTTGGTTTCTTTCTTTCCTTTCAAAAGATAGTTACTACCGGTTGAATTAGTTTTGGGAGAACCATGGAAGATCAGTCTAACAAAAAAAATTGTGGGAATAATAGGGTAAGATGTAAAGTGAGTAGTTATGTGTCTGGTTTTTGCTGGTTGAACTTTACACTGCTTGTGTTTGTTTTTATTATTTTCATGAATTTTGGTCTTTCTTGCTCTTAGATCATTGCTAACTTGTCTTAGTGAAGCAGGATGGCGGAAGAAAGCAGCGTGGCGATCAGTGGTGGTCATGATGAGGAGCTTCCCCTCCTCAGGCCATGGTGAGGTTCTCGCTCGAATCAGCGAAACCGCATGGACAGACAGCGCATTTTGGAGGTTATTGCTAGGAATACCTCCACTCCTGCCGGTGGTGGCGGGCACCGGACTCGCGGGGACTTGCGAGTTCCTCCGTACCACGACGCCGACTTTCTCCGCTCGAGGATCCTCGATGCGGATGATTGGCTGCGCATGGTTGGCGAAAGCTCAACATAGCTCGATGTCGAGCGCGGATAAGGCACTCTTCGCGTCCCACGGCTTGAGGCGCGACACTCTCATGGTGGGAGAACTATCTCGCCATGGAGCCCGCGAGCCATGTGGTTGCGTGGGAGGAGTTCGGCTCGACTTTTCGTCGGGCCCACATTCGATGGCACGATGAAGGTGAAGAAGAAGGAGTTTCGCGCTCAAGCAGGGTGCAAATGCGTGACGGAGTACCTCTCGAGTTTAATCACTTGGCTCGTTATGCTCGGAGAGGTGGCCTCGATGAGGCTAGCGAGAGAAGTTTATGGATGGCTTGCGAGGAGCTGCGGGACAAGCTATCTATTGTGGACTTCTCGATTTTGAGGCCTTAGTAGATAAGGCCATTGTTCTTGAGCATAAGGCAAAGGTCTTTGGCGAGTCCATAGCGCAAATGGGGCGCATCGGTCTACTCACACCGGCCTCATTCGTCCTCGGTGGGCCAACACCGATGGACCGTTCCTTTGCTCCACCGGCACCGAGGCCATGGCGCGATTCTTCGTCCACCGCGGGCGTGTTTGACCACGCGCGCTGCGATCCAGCAACGGTGGCCTCCGCAATCCGCGGCGAGGTTACTTGTTTTCACTGCCATAACAAGGGCCATTATGCGAATGCCTGCCCTCAGAGTGTTGCAGCAGCCCCTCGTCCTAATGGAGGGCGTGGGCGAGAGTGGTCACCCACGACGGAAGATTATCCGAAGACCGAGTGCGGCGGCGCCGAGTGAACCACCTTTCGGTGAGGAGGCTCGGGGCGCGGATGTCGTGATTGGTACACTTCTTGTTAATTCTCGTCCTGCTGCAGTATTATTTGATTCTAGAGCATCACATTCTTTTATTTCAAGATCATTTGCTGCTGCTAGTGGTCTTCACTGTGTTCCATTGGGAGTTCCTTTGCTCATCCGCTCTCCGGGGTCGGAAATGAGAGGCGATTCTGATGTCGAGATGTTCCTATCATAGTCAAAGGAGTGGGATTTTTGGCAAACCTTATTCTGCTCAGTTCAGCGAGTCTAGATGTGATTTTTGGCATGGATTGGTTGTCCCAACACTTGGGGCAAATCGATTGTGCCAGGAAGATTGTCTATCTCACCGACCCTTGAGCGGCGGTCGGATTTTCGCGCGGTGCGGGGGCCTCATCTATGTGCATTAGAAGCAAAGCCAGCCTTGCAGATTCAGGATGTTCCATATTATCTGACTTTGTGGATGTCTTTCGAAGATTTACAGGATGCCTCGGTTCGAGACCTTGAGTTTGTCATTGAGTTCTGCCGTGCAGCTCCGATTTGAAGCGCCGTATCGGATGCCTCCCAATGGTGGAGGAATTGAAGAAGCAATTAGGTGAGCTTCAAGCAAAGGGGTTCATCCGTCTAGCTCATCTCCTTGGGGTTGTCAGGTGATCTTTGTGAAGAAGAAGGACAAGACTTTGCGCATGTGTTGATTACCGTCCTCTCAATGAGGTGGCGGTGAAGAACAAATATCCTCGCCCCGCATTGATGATCTATTTGATCGGTTGGTGGAGCCAGGTATTCTCAAAGATTGATTTGAGAATGGGATATCATCAGTCGAGGATCGGATCGAGGATATTAGAAGGCGACTTTCACTACTCGTTATGGTGCATGCGAGTACACCGTCATGTCCTTTGGCTTAACCAATGCTCGGCTTTATTCATGAACCTTATGAATTCGGTATTCATGGAGTATTTGGATAAATTGTGGTGGTCTTCATTGATGATATTCTTATCTACTCCAAAAATGAAGAAGAGCACGAGCATCGAAGATTGTTTTGGGCAAGCTGCGTGAGCATGTTATATGCAAAGTTCGACAAATGTGAGTTACGGTTGATGGAAGTGGCATTCTTGGGCCATGTTCTTTCGGTGGAGCGTAGTGTGGATCGGCAAGGTCGTGATGTTCTATCTTGGGGTCGGCCAAGTCGATCCAGCGATGTCACGGAGTTTTCTTGGTTTAGCGGGCTACTACGCGCTTCATGAGAACTTCTCCAAGATCGCAAAGCCGATGGTGAATTGCTCAAGAAGGACAAGAAGTTTGTGTGGTCTCTGCTTGTGATGAGAGCTTTCGGGAGCTCAGCGGCGATTGACTTCAGCTCAGTTCTTACTCTTCACGATATCCACAAGAGCTTCGATATTTATTGCGATGCCTCTCGTCGGGGCCAGGATGTGTCCTTATGCGGGAAGGCAAGCGGTTGCCTATGCATCAAGCGATTGAGACCTCATGAGCTCAACTATCCACCCATGATTTAGAGCTTCTGCTGTGGTTCATGCACTCAAGATTTGGCGGCATTATCGATCGGTAGCCGCGTGAGGTGTATTACGATCACAAGAGCTTGAAATATTTGTTTACCCGCCGGATCGAACCTCGGGCAAAGGAGATGGTTGGAATTGATCAAAGATTATGACATGGGTATTGATATCATCTGGCAAGGCCAATGTGGTTCTTGATGCGCTTAGCGAAAGGTGTATTGCAATACTCGATGATCCAAGAGCGACAACTTTGCACTTCTTGCGAGTTTCAGCGTCTCAACATGGGTTTGGTTGAGCATGGTTCCCTTCTTGCCTTGGTTGTGCAACCAACCTTGGTGGATCAAGTCAAAGCGACCGGCGATCGGATGGCGGTGTGAACGAGTTAAGCGAGAATATCAAGGATGGGATAGCCAAGTGTTTCACTAAAGATGAGCACGGTGTTGTATGGTTTGGGCAGCGTCTCGTCGTCCCAAAGTCCCAGAGTTGCGGGATTTGATTCTCCAGGAGGCCCATGATTCGCCTTTGTCCATCCATCCCGGGGCCACCAAAATGTACCAAGATCTGCGTCGAGATTACGGTGGACTCGCATGAAGCGAGATTGCCAATTCGTTGCGGATCGGCGTATGTTGTCGTGTCAAGCGCGAGCATCGGCGTCAGTGGGTCTTCTTGACCCTTGCCTATACGAGTGGAAGTGGGATTACGTAGGCATGGACTTCATCACTGGTCTGCCCCGTACTTCTTCGGGGAAGGATGCTATCTGGGTTGTTATTGATCGGTTGACCAAAGTAGCGCATTTCACGCGGTGCCACCACTCGGTGTCGGCCGATTGGCGGATCTCTATATCTCCGCATTGTGAGCTTACATGGTGTGCCACGAACAATTGTGTCAGATCGTGGTTCTCTGTTCACCTCTCGGCTTTGGCACGATCTGCGGAGGCCATGGGTACCGTCTTTCTTTGATTGACCTATCATCCTCGGGCCAGATGGTCAAGCGGGCGAGTCAATCGGTGCTTGAAGATATGCTCCGTGCCTGTGTTCTTTCCTATGGGAAGAACTGGGAGAAGAGTTTGCCGCTTGCAGAATTCTCCTATAACAACAGCTATCAGGCTAGTCTCGGTATGGCACCATTTGAGGCTTTGTATGGGAGGCGATGCAAAACACCGTTGAAGCGGCGGCGGGAGAGCGGTTCTTTGGCGGATTCGATCAATGAGCGGAAAGTCAAGTGCGATTGATTCGTGAGCACTTGCGCGTGCTCGATCGTGCGAAGAGCTATGCGGATCGTCGTCGTCGTGGTGAGTTTCGGCCAATGACTTTGTGTATCTCAAAGTCTCACCTTTGAAGGGTCATCGGCGTTTTGGTGTCAAGGGCAAGTTGGCTCCTCGGTATGTCGGGCCTTATCGCGTCATCAAGAAAGTAGGAGCCGTTGCATACCAGTTGGAGTTGCCAGCTACACTTGAGGGGGTGCATGATGTTTTCCATGTATCGCAATTGAAGAAGTGCCTTCGTGTTCAGTTGAGAAGCGCCATTGGAAAATATCGATGTGCGGGAAGATCTGTCTTATCGTGGCGCCCGTTCGTATCCTCGAAGAAGGTGAGCGAGAACAAGGAACCGTGTGATCAAGTTCCTTAAAGTTCGTGGTCAAACCACTCTGAGGATGAAGCCACTTGGGAGCGGGAAGATCGTCTCGGCGGACAACAGTCCTTCTTCTCGGTGATCGAGAATCTCGGGCGAGATTCCTTTAGAGGGAGATTTGTATGACCCTAACTTAGGGTTTGTATTTCAAGTGTAAATTATGAGGAGAAATAAAAACTTTTGATACCTCATGAAATCATTTGAGAGTTTCTACAATTTTTCCTAGCAATTTCAATTTTAGAATTTAATTCTTGTGATTGGAAATTGTTGTCAATAAATTCTTAGCTTTCAAACTTGTGATCATCCTCTGAAATTATTTTTCTATCATCTTGATCATGCTATCTACCTCCTGAATTATTTCAAAATTTTTAGATTTTATTTGCTATTTCAAATGGCCAAGTCAAACTAGTTTGAAATCTGGTCAAACCTCTGAACAGCAGACTTGTGAATTTTCTTGGGAGAAATCTAATGCATGAAAACTCTGGAAAAATTACACAAGGTTGTCCTCTGTTCGATAAGCTCCATAAACATTTTGGAATTTTGGAGCTCTGGAACTACCTCTAAAATTCCTCAAACCTTCTCTGTCTTTTTAATTCAAAGCTGGAACCATTGTTCCTCGGGCTCGAACGAGCGACTCAAATCGACCGCCGCTCGGCTCGATCGCGTCAACTAGCTGCACCGTCCAATCGACCGTCCGATGCGGTCGAGCGATCCACGTTCGGCGTATGCAAGCGACTGTCGAATGCATACATCAATCTCGACCGTCCATCTACGATCCAACGGTCACCACATTCTTGATCGGTCAGACCAGCTCGTCGCGCCGCACACGATCTCGGCTCGCACCGCTTTGCTTCTTCGGCGAGTGGACCCCTGTCAACATCGTCCTCGTCCTCTCCGCGTCTCACCGGAGCTCACGGCGGCGCATCATGCTCGCCACGTACCTCGTCGCTGCCACCTATTGCCCGCGTGTCGTCTCGAAGCATCGCGGGGTCTCATCTACCACCGAGCCCATCCACTATCCTTCACGTCCATTCGTGCTTTCTCCGCCCAAGTTTCCTCCTCGGGGAGAAGAACCAGCGTAACACCGCTGATCGAGCCGCCTTTGAGCCGCGTCGCACCATCGTGATCCTCTCCTCACGCCTCCATTTGCCCATTCAGGATCCTTGGCGTCGGTGTATCGCCGAGAGCAAGTTCATCGTCTCGCCTCTGGCGCTCGCTCCGCGAGCTCAATTGCGTTCGGTGAGTTTCTAGCCGTCACCTAGTCCCTTAGGATCGCATCACGTGGCGAGTCTAAGCGTGACCTTGTTTCGTTCTTTGATGCATCACGGCGGTGCGACCCCTTCTTCTCCAAATGCGGTGATTCGCGCGCGGCGTTTCGGCCACTTCCGTGCTCCGTCGTCGTCTTGATCGTGGCGAAACCTTCACGAGTCAAGCGAAGGTAGTGCGCACCTTCGGCTTCGAAGCTCGTGCGTCTTCTCGCGGAGGCGCATCTTCTTCTCGCCGTTCGCCGTCGGCTCGCCGCGGCATCCTTGAGAGTCGGTCACCGTCATCAAGTTCGCAAGCGCGGTGAACCGAAGGTACCACTCTCGCCCGAAACCCTCGGTTAGCTAGATCACACTGCGGCGCGCGCCGTCCCGTCGCGTGCGGTGAGCGCCGGTGGGGTTTAGTTATCGCTAAACTTTGTTTAGTTATGTCGCCGACTTGTGGGCCTCTTGGTTGTCGCCTTTAGGAAAGGAGTTAATCCAACCGTTACTGTTATAATATGTGTCATTGCCATGTGGGTCCATCTTTGTCGGTCTAGGATTGCGTAACTTTAATACTCGTTTTCTCTTTGGGAAGCGTTTTCTCTATGAGTATAGGTTAGGATTACATTTTGCTAAGCGAAAGGCGTATTCTCTGAATCGCCTTCGACGTCACATTCGTGGGCGAGTTGTCACGATCGGCACTCTCGCTAGTCCCTTTGTCGATGACTAGGGCTAGCTCATTGTCGGTAGAAAAAGTATTAAATGCTTTAGAAATTCGAAATGGTTTTACATTGCCTTTGTTAAATCATTTAAAACTTAGAAAATGCATAACTAATTCAATTTTTATCAATTTGCGTGAAACCGGTCTTGATAATTTTCATTTTAAATGTATTATTTACTAAAATTAGTTTCAATATTTGTTTACATTAGTAAAAATCTGTTAAATGATTAAATGATGTTTTATGCATTTTCCAAAATTAGAAAATTCATATCTCTTTCAATAATTGTCCAAATCGGTGAAACCAATTTTGTAAATTGTCATTCTTAGTGTACTAATTATCAGGGTAAGTTATAGATATGTTTCTGTTCATGAAAAATTGTTAAGCATTTAACTAGTGCTTTAATGTGTATGTTAGCTTAGGAAATTGCTAGAAAATTCATCACCTCTTCAAATAAATTATTCTATGTTCCCAAAAATATGATAGAGCATGCTTTGGCTCTTTGTGTAAATATTGGTATGTTTTGTTGTTGTTGTATGTTTGAGTTTTGTCGGTGTTATTAGTTCTTATTTATTGTTATTTGTTCAAGCGTTAGGCTTTGACATTTGCGGCAACCACGAGTGATCCTGCATGCATTGAGCATTACGAGCAGCGGCCGAACAAGCGGTTTGATCATGATTAATCCCAGTATTTTAAAGTTTAATATTTTGTTTCATTTGTATGTATGCATCGCTTAATTTGTGTTAAAATGGTTAGCTAAATCCTGTAGATGCATATCCTGTAGGCAAAATATTGATCTCTACTACTGAGCGTAGGTTATTTCTTTGTGATTAGAGGTCATTTGGATGATCTCTTGTCACTTAGTAGATCGGTCAATTTGCTTAGACATGCTTAGTATCGGTAGAAATGGGCGGTTATCGACTTAGTCGGTAACCTTGGTCACACAAAATTACTATAACTTTATGATTGACATTTTTGCTATGTTACTTGTGAAAACTAAAAAATGAAAACAAAATGATTTGGACTTGGGCTGTGGTATGTTGGTGTGATCTGTTGGGTGTGGCTGGAATGGTGCAGAGTCAATTAAGGACCGAACATCTTGTGAGTGAATTTTTATCCAGGCATTTCGGCATGCTAACCACACTAGAGGGTATGGGACCTCTCTTGACCTAGTACTTTGGCGTGTATTGGTTCCGTGTAACAGCCCTAACTTAGGGTTTGTATTTCAAATGTAAAATTTTGAGGAGAAATAAAAACTTTTGTTGTCTCATCAAATCATTTGGAAGTTTTCCAAATTTTCCCTAGCAATTTTCATTTTCTAGAATTAAATTCTTGTGAATGAAAATTGTTGTCAGCAAATTCTTAGCTTTCAAACTTGTGATCATCCTCTGAAATTATTTTTCCTATCATCTTGACCATCCTAGCTTCCTCCCTGAATTATTTCACAATTTTTAGATTTTATTTGCTATTTAAAATGCCCAAGTCAAACCAGTTTAGAAATCTGGTCAAACCTCTGGACAACAGCTTGTGAATTTTATTGGGAGAAATCTATTGCATGCAAACTCCTGGAAAAATTACACAAGGTTGCCCTCTTTTCCAGTAAGCTCCCATAAAAATTTCAGAATTTTTGGAGCTCAGGAGCTACCTCTAAAAATTCCCAAAACCCTCTCTGTCTTTCTAATTCAAATCTGAAATCACTGTTCCTCGGGTTCAAACCCCACTTGGGCTCGAGTCCGACCGCACCTAATGGACTCGGTCGCACCGCCTGGTTGCACCGTCGCGAGCCGATGGTGTCGGCCGTCAGATGAAGATCGAGCGGTCCACACTACTCATCTCGTCGACTGTCGAATGCACACACCGATCTCGGCCGTCCATCTCGATCCAACGATCCACGTTCTGATCGAGTCAAACCATCTAACATCTTTGCACGGACCCGACTCGAGCGCTTTGCCGCGCCGGCGTGTGGGCCCTCCTTGTCGATGTCGCCCTCGTCTTCTCCGCGGCTCGCGAGTTGGTAGCAAAGTCGCATGCGTGCCACGCGCACTCGTCGTTGCCACGTCGTGGGCGCGTGTCCCTCTCGGAGAATCGCGCGAGTCCATCTACCCCGAGACCATCCATTCTCCTTGCGTCCATTTCGTACTTTCTCGCCCAAATTTCCTTCTCGTGGGAGAAGAACACGAGTGTAGCGCCGCCGTATCGAGCGCCCTCGAGCGCGGCGCCACCATTGTGATCCTTACTCGCGCGCCTCCATTTTGCCCGGCCGGATCATTGTCGTGCCTTTGTATCACCAAAAGCAAGTTCATCGTCTCCGCTCCGGTGATCTTGGTCTGTAAGCCTTACGGCGTTCTAGTGAGTATCATGCCTCGGCGTTTGGTCCCTTAGGATCGCCTTGATCCACCGAGTCTAATGGAGGTCTTGTTTTGTTCTTTGGTGCATCAGAGAGGTAGCGCGACCAGTTCTTCTCGGGCTTGGTATTTCGCGCGCGGTGATTCCGGCCGCCTTAGACCTCCTTCGTCGGCATTATCGGGCGTATCCTTCACGGGCGTGGCGATCCCGTGGTGCACCTTCCGGGGTCTTCTCGAAGCTCGCAGCGTCTTCTCCGCGAGCACCGCATCTTCTTCTCCGCCTCCGTTCGCCGTCAGCTCACCGCCGGCATCCTCGAGGTCCCGGGTCACCGTCATCAAGTTTGCGAGGTCTTTGCGAACCTGAAGGTATAACTCACTCGCCACGAGACCTCTGGTTTGCGACAACGATCCTGCGGCGCGCCACCGTCCCGTGGTCGCCGGTGAGCGCCGCAACATTAGGTGTAACCCTACTCTTTAGTGCTAATCATCTTTTAGTCCGTATCAGCGACTTGTGGGCCTCTCTATTAATCGCGTTTAGAAATCCTTTAATCCAACCGTTATGTTATCCCCTTAGTCATTGCCATGTGGGTCCATCTTTGTCATTGGTGGTTGTGCGGCATTGATATCGTTTTCTCTGTTGGGAGCGTATTTCTGCGTGAGTATAAGTTAGGAGTGCACTTTGATAAGTCAAAGGCGTATTCTTAGAATACGCCGACGTCACCTTAAGCCGTGGCGAGTCGGTGACTCGATCAGCGCCTCAGCGCGAACCAGCGTATTAGTGGCTATGGCTAGGCTGGTTGTTGGTAGGAAAAGGTTTAAATGCTTTAAAATTTACGAAATGGTTTTACATTGCCTTTGTCAAATCATTTAAACTTAGAAAATTCATAACTAATTCAATTTTATCTTAATCGCGTGAATCGGTCTTTGTTAATTTTCATTTTAAATGTATTATTTACTAAAATTAGTTTCAATCTTGCCTCTATTAGCAAAAATCATTAAATGATTAAATGATGTGTTATGCATTTTCCAAAATTAGAAAGTTAGTATCTTTTTCAATAATTGTCCAAATCCATTAAATCAATTCTGTAAATTTTCATTTTAGTGCACTAATTATCGGGATAGATTTTAGATCTTGTTTCTGTTATTAAAATTTTGCTAAGTATTTAACTAGTGCTTTAATGTGTATGTTAGCTTAGGAAATTGCTAGAAAATTCATCACCACTTCAAATAATTATTTCTGTCTCTAAAATATGTTAGAACCTGCTTAGGTTCTTTGTGTGAGTTTTGGTATGTTTTGTTGTTGTTGTATGTTTGAGTTTGGTCGGTGTTATTCGTTCTTATTATTTGTCTAGTTCAATCGTTAGGCTTGATATTTGCGGTAACCACGAGCGACCCTCATAACAAATTGAGCAGCGTGAGCCGGGCAAGCGATTTGATCATTTTATCGGTATTTTAAAGTCTAATATTTTGTTTCAAGCTGTATGTATGCATCACTTATTTTGTGTTAAATTGGTTAGTTAAACCTTTAGATGCATAATCTGTAGGTAAATATTTGTCCTCTACTACCGAGCCTAGGTTATTTCTTTGTGATTAGAGTTATTTGGATGAACTCTCGTCACATAGTAGATTACAAGTTCAGTTGCTTAGCCATGCTTAGCTACCGGTAGATTTGGGCGATCGTCGACTTAGTCGATGATCTTGATCTATAAAATTATTATTGTTCTTATATTCCAGCTCGTGCTATGTTAATTGCAAAACTAAAGCTGAAAACAAAAATGATTTAGGCGGGCATAATGGTAAGATTGGTGTGATCTATTGGGTGTGTTGGAAAGGTGCCGGGTCAATTAAGGACCGAACATCTTGTGAGTACACATTATCCGGGCATTTCGCGTGCTAACCACACTAGAGGGTATGGGACCTCTCTTGACCTAGTACTTTGGCGTGTATTGGCTCCGGTCGCGGGAGGGATGGAGGTGGGAGCATGGTAGTTGTCCAAAAGCTTTATCTGAGTGGGTAGTTGTCTTTTCGGCTTTACCATGTAAGCGTATGGATTTCTATCCATACGAGTGGCTCGTAGTTAATACACAATATTGGAAAAAGTCTCGTAGGACTTAGTCAGGCAGGCATACCTTGGTAGTGTGCTTTGGCTTTAAGGCGATGCAAGTGTGGGTGCAGTGGTACACCCCTGCGGGTTAAAAACTATTCGAATAGCCTCGTCTAGGTGATGGACACGCTTGGGTAAGCTTATCAAGAGTTAGACTACAACATTTAAATTAAAACTTGATGGGTGAGTGCGAATGCGGGATTCGTGCTATTGTTGGAGTGACTATTGGGATATTCACTTCTAGGTTGTTTATCTTTCTCTTTTGTTATTATTATCTTTCTTGTTATTTCAACATTAAAGCAATTGCAAACTTGCCTTCAAACTGTATTATATTATTGAAAATGAAAATTGGCTTTATGCAAATGAAACATGTGGCCTCCACCAAACAAGCTCGCTTGTAGCATATAAGCAGTGCGCTAGTTCACACATCGGTCTTGCGGGTACAAAGACAATCTTTGTACTGGTGCTTTGCTTAATGTTTTTGTTGCAGAGGAAGAAGGTGAGCCCCAAGGGCCTCACTTACGTGAGTTGTGTTGCCGTTTCGTGGACGACTAGACTTGGCGGTCGGTCGGATGCCTTGTGGGTTGGAGGCACGATTGGCTTTGTTTATAGCCATCTTATGGCACTTTTGCTTCATTGTCGTTCTTGTTTATTTGTGTATCTTGGCACATCGGCCTTTATGCGTAATAACTCTACTATTTGTTTATCTTCCGTTTGGTAATGTGGTGTTTGGACTCTATGTTTGGAATGGAGTTGATGTCTAATTTTGAATCAAGGTGTGTATACTGCTTTCTGGGAAGTATACATATCTCGAGGATCAATTTATTTGATTTGTGATGCTAGGACCAGGTGGTTGGTTAACCATTACAAGCCTAATAAATTAGGGTCCTCACACTCCAGGTCGCAGGAGGGATGGTGTTGGGAGCATGGTAGTTGTCAAAAGCTTTACCCCATAAAGGTAGTTGTCTTTTCGGCTTTACCATGTCGCAGTATGGATTTCTATCCATACGAGCGGCTCGTAGTTAATACACAATATTGGAAAAAGTCTCGTAGGACTTTCTTTGTCTTTGCATACCTTCGGTAGTGTGCTTTGGCTTAAAGCGATGCGAAGTGTGGGTGCAGTGGTACACCTGCAGGTTAAAACTATTCGAATAGCCTCGTCTAGGTGATGGACACGCTTGGGTAAGCTTTTCAAGAGTTAGACTACAACATTTAAATTAAAATTTCTTTGGGTGAGTGCGAATGCGGGATTCGTGCTATTGTTGTGGTGACTATTGGGGTAGTCACTTCTAGGTTGTTTATCTTTACTCTTTTGTCATTATTATGCTTCTTGTTATTTCAACATTAAAATGAATTGCAAACTTGCCTTCAAAGCGTATTACATTATTGCAAATGAAAATTGGCTTTATGCAAATGAAACATATGGCCTCCACCAAATAAGCTGCATGTAGTATATGAATAGGTGCGCTAGTTCACACGTCAGTCTTGCAGTACAAAGACAATCTTTGTACTGGTGCTTTGCTTAATGTTTTTGTTGCAGAGGAAGAAGGTGAGCCCCAAGGGCCTCACTACGTGAGTTGTCTTTGCCGCCGTGTTGGGCGACTAGGCTTTGCGGTCGGTCCGGATGCCTTGTGGGTTGGAGGCACACCGATTGGCTTTGTTTATAGCCATCTTATGGCACTTTTGCTTCATTGTCTTCTTTGATTATTTGTGTATCTTGTGGCGATCGGCCATTATGCATAATAACTCTCTTGTTGTT
This sequence comes from Ampelocalamus luodianensis, assembly GCA_036346255.1. Classification (NCBI taxonomy): domain Eukaryota; kingdom Viridiplantae; phylum Streptophyta; class Magnoliopsida; order Poales; family Poaceae; genus Ampelocalamus; species Ampelocalamus luodianensis. The sequence goes on along the minus strand of CM070622.1, from coordinate 58,085,232 downwards.
ACTTTACATTTAGTAGTGTAATGTTTGGACTCTATGTTTGGAATGGAGTTGATGCATAATTTTGTTGTGAGTGTGTATCTTGCTGCAGGAAGTATACATATCTCGAGACTCAGTTTATTTGATTTGTGATGCTAGGACCAGGTGGTTGGTTAAGCATTACAAGCCAAATAAATTGGGGTCCTCACACAACGGCACAGATCGAACCGGGAGTGATCTTAAATGGCTGCGATTAAGCTAGGGGGAGGTCATGAGATTTCCCTACAAGGACCAGGGGTGGTCCTTTTTGCACAAAGGACCTCAAGGAGGTCTTTTGCAAAGAGGACCCCAAGGCGGAGGGTGATCCTAATGGTGGGATTTAACCTACGGGGGTCTTTAACGGCCAGGATTTCAGCGGGGAGGTCCTGGCACTAAGACTTTAGCGGACAAGATCTTATGGTCAGGATCAAACACGGGGTGATCCTGGACGGCCGCGATGAACACGGGGAGGTCCAATGACTAAGGCTTTAGCGGAGGAAAACCCTACGGTGAGGATCTAACACCAGGTGCTCCTAAACGGCCACGATTGAAACTAAGAGGTCGGGGACTTAACGACACCCACGGCTTGCCGACAAGAATAGCATTAAACACTAATGATTGGGCCCTAGGACAACTTAAATGCTAATCATTAGGCCACAGAACTTGTCCGAGTAAGGCACAGTAAAAACACCAGTTTGGACTTTAGCTCACCACGGCACGCAGGACCTCACGGCGAGAACCAAAGGCACGGTTGAGTTCTAAATAGTGAGGGGAACCTAAAGGTACCGAGAACTAGGGCTAGAGCGCACCCTACCGGCGGCTAGCAAGAGATGACCGCAGGAGACCAAATACGGTAAAACGAAAAGCTAACGAGGTTCAAGACGACCGGGTTTCCAACACTAAAGTACTAACCTGGGAAAGAAGGAGGTCCAAGAATGGTCGTAGGAGCTCCGGTGACGGTGGTGCTCGCCGGAGTTGGGGAAGATGACCAACTCGGCCCCGAAAACAAGCTCCCCAAATTGTCAACCTCTGTGAAGGTTAAACAAAACAAGTTAGGGAGACTTGAGTTGACCAAGAGGGCAAAGTGACAGCCAATATTGCAATATTGAACCACTGGAGCTCGGAGGCCTTCAAGGAGCTCCAAAGTCGACAATGATGGCAGGGAGGGTGGTGCTCTCGGGTGCTCAAGTTTGGGGCTCACACTCACAACCGAGGGAGTCCAAGCACACAAGGAATGGAGAAAGAAGAGGAGAAAGGAGGTCTCAGGCTATTCATAGCCTGGGAGCTCGGTAATGGTGTGGACAAGTCCCACTTTGAACAAAGTCCATGCTCCTGCCATGGAATTACTAGATTTCACAAGGGCAGGTAAGTAGGGGATGACTTTTTTTAGGGCTAGGCTCTGACACAATTAATGCATGGTAGAAAGAGGCGTTTGGAAGGACCAAAAAGTGACAGGCCACTGCTCCCAACTGCTCTGACCGTGACACACGCACAGGTGCGGGAAAAACCATGACGACCAAATTCATGGAGGTCGGGAGGAAAAAAATACAGGGCCGAGGGAGGTCCTGGACGTCCCTGATGCACTCGGGGTGGTCCTGGACGTCCCAGATTGGCCAAGGCAGAGGAGGTCTGAGCGCACGGGGAGGTCCTTGGGAGGTCGTCGACTACTGGATGAAAATCCAAGGCACCGACCACCCCGGCGCCGAGATCGGTGGGAGGTCTGGGGCACTGGATGGAGATCCAACGGCCCAGCACGCGCCCGCATGAGACCGAGCCCGAGGAGGTCTTCACAGCTGACCCGACCGAGCCCGATAGGCTGAGCCTGACTCGGGTCTGAGTCAGACTCAGATCTAGGGTTCAACATTTGAGTTCCAACAAGAGCTGATTTTTGAGAATTATTTGAGGTAGCAAACTTACTCCAAAAATTATGAAATTTTTACAGGAGCTTGCTAGCTGAGTTATTGACCTTGTGTAAATTTTGCTGAGGTTTTTGTGCTATACATTTTCCTCCAAAGATTCCACAAGGTGCTGGTCCCCAGTTTGACCAGAATTTGATTTGGGTTTGACTGACCTCCAAAATATTCAAACAATTCCTGAAAATTGTGAACTTTTTAGAGGGATCACACATCAACCCTAGAACTTAGGAAAATATTTCCCGGAGATGATCAAAAGGTTTGACAAGATTGTTTTTGAAGACTGAGACGTTGATGAAAAGACTTGTGGTTTTTTGTATTTCCATAACTTCTTGTACAAGATTTGCTTAGTACACAAAGGAAATACATGATGTAAGAAAAAGTTTTAATTTTCTTAGTCTAAAACTTGAGATGTTACAGGCAGTCCACAGTGTGCGCCAATCCGATCGCTAGAAATTGGGAGTTGGAAAACACTTGGGAGTTTAGCAAGTTCATTTGTGTTGTTGTTTTTGGTCTTGGTTCAGAATGTTGGTCTTAGATAGGGGTATCTTTATATTCAAGTGGGAGCGTAGTTCCAGGGGCAGCACCCTCGTCGCGTCAACCGTTCTCGCACGGTTGAGGCAAGTATTCGGGCTATGATATATGTATGCCTGCTGTGAGGACCCGGAATATTTAACTAGTAACACTTAACCTCCAAATGGTTCTAGCATTACTAATTAAACATTCTAAGCCTCGATGGACATATGCTTCCCAGAATTGCAGCACATGCACATCATCACAAAATTACACATCATTTCCATACAACATACATTAACAAGTCTAGTAAAGGACATAGATAAAGTAAGTTATTACAAAAGAGAGCCGACCGACCAAATAGAACAATATACAAGAATGACAGCAGAAGCAAAAGCGCCATAAGATGGCTAAGAACAAAAAGTCGACCGGTTAGCCAACATAACCCACAAGGCAACCGACCGCCGCGTAAGCTAGTCATACTGCAAGCTACCACAACAAAGCTCACAGAAATGAGGCCCTTCAAGCTCACCTTCTTCCCCTGCAACAATTACATTTAAGTAAGATAACTGAGTACACAAAGGTACTCGCAAGACTGACGTGTGGAATAGCAGACCTATTCATAAACTACATGCAAGCTTATTTAGGTGGAGGTTGTATGTCTCATTTTGCATAAAGCCAACTTTATTTGCAATAATGTAATACATTTAAAAGCAAGTTTGCAAATCTGTTTTGTTGTCAAAATAACAGCGAAATAAAGATACATACAACTAACCACCTGGAAGTGACTATCCCAATAGTCACCACAACATAGCACGAATCCCCGATTCGTACCACCCATCAAGATTTAATTAAAAGGTTGTAGTCTAACTCTTGAAAGCTTACCCAAGCGTGTCCATAACCTAGGACGAGGCTATTCGTATAGTTTTAACCCTGCAGGCGTGTACCAATGTACCCACACTTCAGACCGCCTTTAAGCCACAAAGCACAGTTCCGAAGGTATGCCGGCACGGCTAAGTCCCACGAGACGTTTTCCAATATTGTGCATTGACTATGAGCCGCTCGTATGGATAGAAACCCATACACTTACATTGCAAGCCGAAAGACGACAAATCCCATCACGGGTGAAGTCTTCGGACACTACAATGCTCCCAACACCATCCCTCCTGCAACCCCCTGCGACCCGAAGCCAATACACGCCAAAGTACTAAGTCAAGAGAGGTCCCATACCCTCTAGTGTGGTTAGCACGCACAAATTGCTCGGATAACAGGTACTCACAAGATGTTCGGTCCTTAATTGACCCGGGCACCATTCCAGTCACACCCAAAAGCACACCAATCATACCATTGTGCCCAAGTCTAAATTATTTTATTTTTAGTTTTAGTTTTCATAAGTAGACATGGCACAAGGTGGAAATCACAATCATAATAAGTTTTATGTGATCAGGGTTATCGACAAGTCGATAACCGCCCATTTCTACCGGAAGTTAAGCATAGCTAAGCAATTAATTCGCAACTACTAAGTGACAAGAGATCATCCACGAACTCTAAATCACAGCAATAACATAGGCTCACGGTAGTAGAGGATAATCATTTGCTAAGGAAATGCATCTACTAGGCCAACTAACGACAATAGTTTAACACAAAGTAGCAATGCATACATAGAAGTTGTAATCAACATACATACTTAAAATACTGGGATTAACATGATCAAACTGCTTGCCTTGCTGGGATTGGTCTTGCTGCAGAGGGGAGTGCTCAGGTTCAAAGTTCTCTTCGGAACCTAACACGAAAAAGGCGATAAAAATCGATAAGAACGAAGAACACCAAAAGCAACTCAACAGCAAACAACAACCAAAACCCATGAAATTTCTACAGCAGCTAGGGGCTTATTTTAGGCAATTTTAGAAACAAGAATCACTTCATTTGGACTTATCATGAAAAAGTTATGGCTAAACTAAGTTCTCTCAGCCTGAAAAATCCTAATTAAATTAATTACGGTTACTGTTCATGGCAAAAATTTCTAGAATGATCTGGAACTTGAAATTTTTATGGTAGGTATATATGGTTATCTTAACAACAGCAAAACTGAGTTTGCATAATTTGGAGTTGAAATGAATTAGTTATGATTTTTCTAAGTTCTAAAACTAGTGAATCATTAATTTCAGTGGCAAGGATCATATGAAGACCGATTCTATATTACAGTATATTCCTAGTGGGTTTTAACAAAACTTAGTTTGCTCAGTTTGGAATAACAGAGAATAAGTTATGCATTTTACAAATTTTCAATGAATTTCTAAGCCACTATTTTCACTAAACAAGATCATGCAGTTTCTATCATTTTCGCTACATATGATGCCTAAATTCATTCTCAGTTAAAGTTCATACTCTATGAGCTACAAAGAATGGAATCATTCAAAAAGAAGCTAAAATGACAAAGTTATGCGCTTTTGAAATTTGAAACAATAAAAGACTTAGAAAATTCGAGCTCTCGGGAGGTCCAAATGAACTGAAAGAGAAAGGAGAGGTCGTGGGCCGTCGATCCTTCATCGCACGGCCACGGACCTCGAAGCACAGCGCACAAAAGACCTCCTCCCGCACTAGGGAGGTCTGGACCGTTGACATTGGATCCAACGGCCACGACCAGTGCATGCACAGCGCACGCAAAGGAGGTCCTTGCGCCTAACACAGGTCGTGACCGTCAGATCAAGATCTGGTGGTCCCGAGCACTAGGGGAGGTCCTAAGGCTAAACCTACAGAGGGAGGTCTGGACGGCTAAGATTTCATGGAGGAGGTCTTCAACGGTCTAGATCTCCAAAGGGAGGTCTATAACGATCACGATCAAGTGAGGGAGGTCCAGCCCGTTAGATCTTAATCTAACGGTTGAGACCTGAGGAGGAGGTCCTAAAGCTACGGATCTAAAGGAGGAGATCCTATATGGTCAAGATCTCTAGGGGGAGGTCTTGATCGGCTGGGATTTACACGAGGAGGTCTTGGATGGCCAAGATCTACTCGGGGAGGTCATATGCGACAGGGTTCTAATCGGAGGAGATCTGGACGGCTCAGATTAGACCTAGGGAGGTCCTGAATGGTCCAGATCGACGCGGAGGGAGGTCCTGAGACTAAGGATTTTACAAAGGAGATCTAACGCGCAGATCTAAATCCGGGGAGGTCGTGAACGGCTAGGATCGCGCCAAAGAGGTCCTGAGCGGGGTTTTCTTTGTAAACGGCCAGGGGTAGCTTTTTACAAAGAGGACTCCGAGGGGTGGTCTAGGGGTGGTCTTTGCAAAATGAGCATGGAGAGGTCTTTTTGCGCAAAAGTGGTCCTATCGGCCAAGATTTAACCAGGGTGGTCCTGGACGGCTAGGATCAAAACAAAAGGGGAGGTCCTGGCGCTAGGTTTTAACAGAGAGGGATCCTACGACCAAGAGCTAATCTGAGGAGGTCTTCAACGGCCGAGATTAACCCTAGGAGGTCCTAAGACTTAGAGTTTTCACAGAAAACGCTCTACGACACAGATCTAATCTTGGGGTGATCTTTAACGGCTACGATTCCTCCAAGGAGGTCGGGGCTTAGAGGGCACGCGCACACTGCCGGCAAGACAGCAATAAAGGACAACCTCGGACAGCCATTAATGCCAATCATAAGCTCACGGATCCTGTCCGAGTACGACACGGCAAAAATGCCCGAGCCAAAGGAGAGCTCACCGCCGGCGACGTGGACCACGCCGGCGGGAACCAAGGGCACCACTACGCTCATAAAAGCACCGCGGACCTACTGGGCTTGCTCTCGACGGCGGCGACGCTCGCATTTGGCGGTGGAGAGGGTGGTAATTAGGTCTTCGGCAAAACCGACAAACACTAAAAGGCTTGCAACGCTCTAATCTAACTAAACCTTGAGCTCTAAAAGACTAAAGAGGACTCACCGGGGCCAAGGTGAGGTCCAAAGGAGCTCGGAGGAGAGGTTGATGCCGAAGGAGGTGCTCCGGTGACCAAGCTTGCCGGAGACGAAGAAGAAAGTAGGGACGACCTTGAAGAACAGGTACCCACAATGCCTCCCCCCTGAAACCAACCGATTTGGTTTAGACAAGATGCCCAAGGTGGATAATTGGACAAGTTGGAAAACCAAGTTCACAATTAAACCACAGGAGCTCGGGTGATCTTGAAGAACTTCAAAAACCGACAATGGTGGTGTTCATGAAGCTGGGTGGAGGGAGAGGAAGACTAAGGGAGACAAGGAGGAGCTCGGGGTCTTAAGAAGACAAAGGAGCAAAGCCATGGGCAGAGCAAGTTTCGGGTGCACACACCCTGCCATGGACTTGCTAGATGTGAGAGGAGCTGGTAGGGCTGACTTCTTTTTAGGGCAAAGGTCTGTCATACAATCAATGCATGGCAGAAAGAGGCGTTGGGAAGGACCAAAAGTGACAGCCACTTTGCTCCCAAGCCGCTCGACAACGACACAAGCAGAGGTGCGGGAAAAATCACGACGACCAAACCTCGGGGAGGTCGTGGAGAAGAAAAACAGGGCCAAGGGGGAGGTCCTGGACGCCCCAGATGCAATCGGGGTGGTCCTGGACGTCCCAGATCACCCGAGGTGGGGAGGTCTTAAGCGGATGAGGAGGTCCTGGGGAGGTCGTGACCGCAGGATGGAGATCCAGTGGCCTGGACCACCCCGAGGCGCCGAGATCGGAGGGAAGTGCAGGGCACTTGATGAGAATCAACGGCCAAAGACGCGGCAGCGCACGAGAAGGTGCGGGCGCGGCAACTTGACTCGGCGAGTCAAATGACTAGGTCGGACTCGGTCCGACTCGAGCAGAGTCCGACTCACCCTAATTTTGGGTTTCAAACTGAGCTGAAGTTTGGGGATTTATTTGAGGTAGCAAACTCACTCCAAAAATTATGCAATTTTTACAGGAGCTTGCTAACTGAGTTATTGACCTTGTATAAAATTTCCAGAGGTTTTTGTGCTATAAATTTTCCTCCAAAAATTCCACAAGGTGCTGGTCCCTAGTTTGACCAGAATTTGAGTAGGTTTGACTGGCCTCCAAAAGCATTCAAACAATTTCTAAAAATTGTGAAATTTTTTGGAGGGGTTACATACCAACCCAAGAATTTAAGAAAAATATTTCCAGGAGATTATCACAAGATGGAACAAGAATGTTTTTGAAGGATCAAGATTTGGATCAAAGACTTGTGACTATGTATTTCCATAACTCTTGTACAATAATTGTCTAGTACATACAGGAAATACATGATGTAAGAAAAAGTTTTAATTTCTACTCATTTTCTTACATCTGAAACACAAGCCCAAAATTAGTATGTTACAACTCTCCCCCCCTTACAAGAATCTCGACCCGAGATTCCGTTTACTCGGAGAAGAAAGAAGGAAAATCTGCACGAAGGCGATCTTCTCGCTCCCAAGTTGCCTCATCTTCGGAATGGTTTGACCACTGAACCTTAAGGAACTTAATGACCCGGTTCCTTGTTCTCCATTCAGATTCCTCAAGAATGCGAACAGGATGCTCGTGGTAGGTCAAATTCTCCTGTACATCGAGAACCTCCAACGGAGCTTCCTCAGTTGGAACACGGAGGCACTTCTTCAGGTGTGACACATGGAACACATCATGCACACCCTCAAGTGCAGCTGGTAGCTCCAATCTGTACGCTACAGCCCCAACTCTCTCGACGATGCGATATGGCCCAACATAGCGAGGAGCCAACTTGCCCTTAATGCCAAAACGCTGATGGCCCTTCAAGGGTGAGACTTTGAGATACACAAAGTTATTGGGCTCAAAGCTCAACTCACGGCGACGACGATCCGCATAGCTCTTCTGCCTGGACTGGGCCGTGCGCAGATGCTCGCGAATCAACTGGACCTGGCCTTTGGCCTCCTTAATCGACTCTGGGCCGAAAAAACTGCCGCTCACCAGTCTCTGACCAGTTCAAAGGGGTTCTGCACCTTCTCCCATACAAGGCCTCAAACGGTGCCATGCCAAGACTGGCCTGATAGCTGTTGTTGCAGGAGAACTCAGCAAATGGTAGGCACTTCTCCCACTTCTTCCCATAGGAGAGAACACCAGCACGGAGCATATCTTCCAACACTTGGTTGACTCACTCCGTCTGACCGTCAGTCTGGGATGATAAGCTGAACTAAAGGAAAGACGCGACCCCATGGCCTCTTGCAACTGATGCCAAAACCGAGAGGTAAAAAGAGAACCACGATCTGACACAATCGTTCGTGGCACACCATGCAGGCACACAATGCGAGATACATAGAGATCCGCCAACTAATCGACATCGAGGTTGGTACGCACCATATGGCAGAAATGCGCTACCTTTGTCAACCGATCAATGACAACCCATATGGCATCCTTCCCGTAAGAAGCACGGGCAACCCGGTGATGAAGTCCATGCCAACGGAATCCCACTTCCACTCGCCAACTAATCCCACTTCCACTGCACCGGCAAAGGCTGAAGAAGGCTCGCTGACGGCGATGCTCGGCCTTCACACGACGACATACATCGCACTCGCTCATACATCGCACTCGGCAACGAACTTGGCAATCTCGCGCTTCATACGGGTCCACCAGAATCTCTGACGAAGGTCCTGATAAATCTTGGTAGCCCCAGGATGGATAGACAAAGGAGAGTCATGGGCTTCGCGGAGAATCAAATCCCGCAATTTGACGACCTTAGGAACCACAAGACGCTGCCCAAACCACACAACGCCATGCTCATCCTCTGAAAAGAACTTGGCTATCCCATCCTTGGTGTTCTGCTTGATGTGACTTACCCCATCATCTGATTGCTGTGCTGCCTTGATTTGATCCATCAAGGTTGGTTGCACAACCAAAGCAGCAAGGGAACCGTGCTCAACTAAACCCAAATTGAGCCGTTGGAATTCTTCAAGAAGGGCAGGCTGCTGCTCTTGGAGCATCAAAGTATTGCAATACACCTTTCGACTCAGTGCATCGGCAACGACATTGGCCTTGCCCGGATGATACTGAATGCCCATGTCATAATCTTTGATCAATTCCAACCATCTTCTTTGCCTGAGGTTCAGATCTGGCTGGGTGAACAAATACTTCAAGCTCTTGTGATCAGAATACACCTCACAGCGGTTGCCAATCAGATAATGCCGCCAAATCTTGAGTGCATGGACCATAGCAGCTAACTCTGAATCATGGGTAGGATAGTTGAGTTCATTAGGCCTCAACTGCCTTGATGCATAGGCCACTACCTTGCCTTCCTGCATAAGAACACAACCAAGACACTGACGAGAAGCATCACAATAGATATCAAAACTCTTCTGAATATCAGGGAGAACAAGCACTTGGGCTGAGGTCAACCGCTTCTTGAGTTCCTGAAAACTCACATCACATGCAGTGGACCACTCAAACTTCTTGTCTTTCTTGAGCAATTCAGTCATAAGCTTCGCAATCTTGGAGAAATTCTCGATAAAGCGGCGATAGTAGCCAGCCAAACCGAGAAAACTCCACACATCGGTGACTAACTTGGGCTGACCCCAAGAAAGCACATCGCTAACCTTGCTAGGATCCACAGCCACACCTCTTGCTGAAAGAATATGGCCCAAGAATGCCACTTCCTTTAACCAGAACTCGCACTTGCTGAACTTGGCATACAGCTGGTGCTCGCGCAGCTTGTCCAACACAAGCTTGAGATGCTCAGCATGCTCTTCTTCACTCTTGGAGTAGATAAGGATACCATCAATGAATACCACCACGAACCTATCCAAATACTCCATGAATACCGAGTTCATAAGGTTCATGATTAAAGCAGGAGCATTAGTCAAACCAAAAGACACGACGGTGTACTCGTAAAGACCATAACGAGTAGCAAAAGCCGTCTTCAGAATATCCTCGGCCCTGATTCTGACTTGATGATAGCCCAATCTCAAGTCAATCTTGGAGAACACCTGTGCTCCAATTAACTGATCAAATAGATCATCAATACAGGGCAAAGGATACTTGTTCTTCACCGTCACCTCATTAAGCTGACGGTAATCAACACACATGCGCAAGGTCTTATCCTTCTTCTTCACAAAAATAACTGAACAACCCCAAGGAGATGAACTAGGACGGATAAAACCCATCTCTTGCAGCTCACCTAGTTGCTTCTTCAGCTCCTCCAACTCATTAGGAGGCATGCGATACGGCCTCTTTGAAATAGGGGCGGTACCGGGCAGCAACTCTATCACGAACTCCAGGTCTCGAACGGGAGGCATTCCTGGCAAATCTTTAGGAAAGACATCCGCGAAGTCACACACAGTGGGGACATCGCGAATCTCTAATGCTGGCTTTGCTTCAAGGGCATAAAGATGTGGCCCTTGCAGCTGCGGTGAAAACCCAACCTGTTCACCTAAAGGACTGGTGAGAAAAACCATCCTCCTGGCACAACCAATTTGCCCCAAGTGTTGGGACAACCAATCCATGCCAAGAATCACATCCAAGCGCGCCGAATCAAGTAGGATAAGACTCGCTAAGAATCCCACTCCTTCAATGTGGATAGGAACGTCCCGGCACACTTGGTCAGCTCTCATTTCCGAACCCGGAGAGCGAATAAGTAGTGGAACCCCCAAAGGAACACAGTGGAGACCACTATCAACAGCAAACGACCTCGAAATAAAAGAATGCGAAGCTCCAGAGTCAAATAAAGCGTAGCGGGGCGTAAATTGACAAGAAGCGCACCCAACACCACGTCCGCGCTATACGTACCTCCTCACCGAGATATGGTTGACTCGGCGCTCCTAAGCCCGGGTCTTACGGTAGGTGGGTGACCACTCCTTGCCCGCGTCCTCCATTAGGACGAGGGCGCTCGATCTTCTTAGGACAACTACTCGCGTAGTGGCCCTTGTTGTGGTGAGAAGCGGTGGCGTCGGCGCGGGGTTGCGGTGAGCAACCTGCTGCTGGATCGTAAGCGCACGTGACTGAGTCATGGCCTGCGGAGGACGTGGAGCTGGTACCGAAGGCCTCGGCGGTGGTGAAGCCAAGGAACAAGCCCCTGGTGCAGGCCCAACACGGGGACGAACGAGGCCGGCCTGTGCCGACCGCTAGGCCTCCTACTTGCGCTTGCAGGACTCGCCCAGCGCTTTCGCCTTGTGCTCGACGATGATGGCCTTGTCCACCAAGGTCTGGAAGTCGGGGAAGTCCACAATAGAGAGCTTGTCCTGCAGCTCCTCAGACAAGCCCTCCATGAACTTCTCCTGCTTGGCCTCATCAGTGGCCACCTCAGCAGGAGCTTACCTCGCGAGATGGTTGAACTCGTGAAGGTACTCGATCCGCATTTGCGCCTGTTTGGCGCAAAGAACTCCTTCTTCTTGACTTCATCGGTAGGCGGAACATGGGCCCGACGGAAAGCGACTGAACTCCTCCCACGAGACCACGTGTCGCGCGGCCGCATGGCGAGGAAGTTCTCCCACCATGAGAGTTCCGCACCCTCCAAGCGATGGGATGCGAAAAGTGCCCTCTGCTCCCGGCACTAAGCAGCGTTGAGCTTCCGCTCAACGGATGCGGCCGATGGCCAATTTGCGTCCAAGGGGTCCAGAATGACCCTAAGTTAGGGTTTGTGTTTCAAATGTAAAATTATGAGGAGAAATAAAAACTTTTGATATCTCATGAAATCATTTGGAAGTTTTCCAAATTTTCCCTAAACAATTTCCATTTTCTAGAATTTGTTCTTGTGAATGGAAGTTGTTGTCAACAAAATTCTTGACCTTAAACTTGTGATCATCCTCTGCAAGTATTTTTCCTATCATCTTGATCATCCTAGTTACCTCTCTGAAAAATTTCACAATTTTTAGATTTTGTTTGCTATTTCATATGGCCAAGTCAAACCAATTTGGAAATCTATTCAAACCCCTGGATAACAGCTTGTGAATTTTCTTGGGAGAAATCTATTGCATGAAAATTCTGGAAAAATTACACAATGTTGCTCTCTGTTCCAGTAAGCTTCCATAAATATTTCGGAATTTTTGCAGCTCAGGAGCTATCAATAAAAATTCCCCAATTCTCTCAGCCTTTTAAAATCAAATTCTGAAAACACTGTTTGTCGGGCTCGAACCTAACTCGAGCTCGAGTCCGACCGCACCTAAATGACTCGGTCGCACCGCCTAGCTGCACCGCGTGAGCCCGATGGCTTTCAGCCGTCCGATGTGGATCGCACGGTCCACACTGCTCATCTCGTCGACCTGTCCGAATGCATAGACAGATCTCAGCCGTCCATTTGCGATCGAACGGTCGGCATCTTTCCGATCTAGTCGAACCAGTTAGTTGGACCGCACCAGACCCCGACTCGCGCCGCTTCACCACCGTCGCTGACATGTGGGTCCCTCTTGTCAGGTTCTTCCTCGCCGACTCCGCTGCCTACCAGAGCTCGCTGGCGCTCGCGCATGCGTGCCACGCAGCTCGTCGCTGCCACGCCGAGGATGCGTGTCTGCCTCCAGAGGATCGCCTGGAGTCCATCTACCTCCTAGGGTCATCCATTCTTCCTCGCGTTCATTCTCGTGTCTTCTCCGCCCACTTCTCAGTTTCGGCCGGAGAAGAGGGAGAGGGCAGCGCCACCATCTCGTTGCCGCTCGTGCTCCCGCAAACCCCTCGCCATCTTCCTTGTTCCACGCCGCTTCCATTTTGCCCATCCCGGACCCTTGGCATCCAGTGGATCGCCTGGAGCAACTTCGTCGTCTTCGCCTCCGGCAGCCTCGGCCTCGCGGTCGTTTCGGCATTCCGGTGAGTCTCTAGCCTCGACACTTGGTCCCTTAGGATCGCACTGATCCACTGAATCTATTGGTGGCTTCATTTTCATCTTTGGTGCATCGTTGAGGGTGTGCGACCGATTTTTCTCCGAGCACGGTGATTCGCCGCCGCGGCGATTCCGGCCGCCTCGGACTTCGCCGTCGTCATCATCTTGTGCTTATTGCTCACAGGATCAAGGCGGAGCCGAGCGCACTTTTCGAGTCTTCTAGAAGCTCATGGCGTCCTCGCCGTGGGAGCCGCATCTTCTTCTCGCCTCCGTTCGCGCCGGCCGCCACCGCATCCTCGTGGTCGCGTCGCCGTCATCGAGTTCGCGAGGTCTTAGCGAACCCGTAGGTATAACCCTTTGCCACGAGACCCTCGGTTAGCTAGATCGATTCTTGCGCGCGCGCGCCGCCCCCGTGGTCGCCGGTGAGCGCCGGCAACGTTAGCTCTAACCTCCCTTTAGTTCTTAATCGCCGTTTAGTCAGTATCAACGCCATGTGGGCCCTCTGCAGTTGTCGCGTTTAGAACTTTAATCCAACCGTTATGTTTTTGCTCGAGCCGTCATGTGGGCCCATCTTTGTCGATTAAGGTTTGTGTAAACTTTGGTATCGTTTTCTCTGTTGGGAAGCGTATTTCTCGAGAGTGTATGATAGGATTACACTTTGATAAGCGAAGGCGTATTCTTAGAATGCGCCGACGTCGCCGTTGGCGTGGTGGTCGAGTTTGACCCGGTCGCCGTTTTTTGCGCGGGCCCGCATGTCTGTGTCTGTGGCTAGCTGGCTGTCGGTACAAAAAGGAATTAATGCTTTAGTTTTTCTGAAATGCTTTTCTGGTTTGCTGATAATTCAATTGAACTTAGAAAATTCATAACTAATTCAATTTTTCTTCAAATCGCATAAAACCAGTTCTGTTAATTTTCATTTTAAATGTGCTATTTACTAAAAATGGTTTCAGCTTTGTCTCTGTATCAAAAATCTGTTAGTTGATTAAATGGTGTATTATGTATATTCCAAATTAGAAAATTCATATCTTTTTCAATAATTGTCCAAATCCAGTGAATCCAATTTTGTAGATTTTCATTTTTAGTGTACTAATTATCAGTATAGGTGTTAGATATGTTTCTGTTCTTAAATTTTGTTAAATAATTAAATGATGCTTTTTGTGTATTATTAGCTTAGAAAATTCCTAGAAAATTCATAACAAATTAAAATGAGTTGTTCTCTATTTCTAAAATTTGTGTTAAGCCATGCTCTTGCTGCTGTTTGATTGTTGTGCTCTTTAAATGGTTTTGAATGTTTGAGTTTTGTCGGTGTTATTTGTTCTTATTCGTTGCTTTTGCTCGATCGTTAGATTGCGACGGTTCTGGTTCTATCGAGTGATCCTGCAATGAGTTGAGCCTATTGAGTAGCAGCAGCCAGGCAAGCAGTTTGATCATGTTTATCCCAGTATTTTAAAGTCTAATATTTTGTTTCAGCTGTATGTATGCATTGCTTAATTTATGTTAAATTGATTAGTTAAAACCGTAGTTGCATATCCTGTAGGTGAAATATTGATCTCTACTACCTGAGCCTAGGTTACTTGCTGTGGTTAGAGTTCGTTGGACGAACTCTTATCACTTAGTAGATTACGAGTTCAGTTGCTTAGCCATGCTTAGCTTCCGGTAGAATTGGGCGATGATCGACTTAGTCGATGATCTTGATCACATAAAATTATTATTGTTCTTATGTTCCAGCTTGTGCTATGTCTAATTGCAAAAACTAAAAATGAAAACAAAAACGATTTAGACTTGGGCACAATGGTAAGTTTTGGTGTGATCTGTTGGGTGTGACTGGAAAGGTGCCCGAGTCAGCAAGGACCGAACATCTTGTTACACTAAACCAAACATTTTAGCGTGCTAACCACACTAGAGTATATGGGACCTCTCTTGACCTAGTACTTTGGCGTGTATTGGCTCCGGGTCGCAGGAGGTCGCAGGAGGGATGTTGTTGGGAGCATGGTAGTTGTCCAAAAGCTTTACCCAAAGGTAGTTGTCTTTTCGGCTTTACCATGTAGCGTATGGATTTGATCCATACGAGCGGCTCGTAGTTAATACACAATATTGGAAAAAGTCTCATAGGACTTAGTCAGGCTTGCGGCATACCTTCTAAGTGTGCTTTGGCTTAAAGCGATGCGAAGTGTGGGTGCAGATGGTACACCCTCTACAGGTTAAAACTATTCGAATAGCCTCGCCCTAGGTTATGGACACGCTTGGCAAGGTCTTCCAAGAGTTAGACTACAACCTTTTAAATTAAAACTTGAAGGGTGGTACGAATGCGGGATTCGTGCTATTGTTGGGGTGACTATTGGGATAGTCACTTCTAGGTTGTTTATCTTTACTCTTTTGCTATTATTACCTTTACTGTTATTTCGACATTAAAAATGAATTACAACCTTGCCTTCAAATTGTATTACTTTATTGCAAATAAATTTGGCTTTGTGCAAATGAAACATATGACCTCCACCAAATAAGCCTCCATGTAGCATATGAACAGGTCTGCTAGTTCACACGTCAGTCTTGCGAGTACAAAGACAATCTTTGTACTCATCGGCTTTGCTTAATGTTTTTGTTGCAGAGGAAGAAGGTGAGCCCCAAGGGCCTCACTTACGTGAGTTGTCCGCGCCGTGTTCGACGACTAGGCTTGGCGGTCCGGTCAGATGCCTTGTGGGTTGAAGGCACGCTGATTGGCTTGTTTATAGCCATCTTATGGCACTTTTGCTTCCGCTGTCGTTCTTCTTATATTTATGTATCTTTTGGCCGGTCGGCCATTGTCTGTAATAACTCTACTGTTGTTACTTTCTGCTTGTAGTGTGATGTTTGGACTCTATGTTTGGAATGGAGTTGATGCATAATTTTGTGGTGAGGTGTGTATACTACTTTCTGGGAAGTATACATATCTCGAGGCTCAGTTTATTTGATTTGTAATGCTAGGACCAGGCGGTTGGTTAAGCATTACAAGCCAAATAAATTGGGGTCCTCACAAAGTTGGTATCAGAGCCATTCTGACCGTAGTAACCCAAGCATAGTCGTCCTTAGGATATTTTGGAAAGGCTTATTTTCAAAGTATAAAAAGGGTTATGAAAACCTAGGCAGATTCTCAGGTTGTACTCCTTATCTATCTTAGCCTTCTACTCTCATCTTACTCTAATTTGAGTTTTTTTTTAAAAAAAAACTTGGTTTCTCTCTTCCCTTTTCAAAAGATAGTTACTACCGGCGGAATTAGTATTTGGGAGAACTATGGAAGGCTAATCTAACTAAAACTTGTGGGAATGTAAGGGTAAAATGTGTTGTAAGTTTGCTAAGTGTCTAAATTTTGTCAGTTGGCTTTGTGACTTGAAATTTTGCCTTTAGTTCGTGCTGTTTTTAAAATGTTTCAGTGATTTATCGATTTCTTGCTCTCAGTCTATCGCTAACCTATCTTAGTGAAACAGGATGGCCGGAGAAGCAGCGTGGCGATCCACCGGTGGTCATGATGAGGAGCTTCCCCCTCCTCCGACCATGGCTGAGGTTCTTGCTCAGATCGAGCGGAACCGTATGGATCAGACGCGTATCTTGGAGGTCATTGCGAGGAACACCTCCACTCCCTCTGGTGCCTCCGGATCTGGAGGTGGCGGACATCAGACTCACGGGGGACTTGCAGAGTTCCTCCGTACGCAGCCGCCGACCTTCTCCGCTCTGAGGACCTCTCGATGCGGATGATTGGTGCGCATGGTTGAGCGAAGCTCAACATCGCTCGATGCCGTGCCCGGAGAAGGCACTCTTCGCGTCCCACCGGCGAGGCGCGGCACTCGTGGTGGGAGAACTAGCTCGCCATGCGGCCCGCGCCATGTGGTCTCATGGGAGGAGTTCAGTGCGCTTTCGTCGGGCCCACATCACGATGGCCTGATGAAGTGAAGAAGAAAGAATTCCTCGCGCTCAAGCAAGGCGCAAGTGCGTGACGGAGTACTGCACGAGTTTAATCATTTGGCTCGTTATGCTCGGGAGGTGGCCTCGGATGAGGCTAAGCGGGAGAAGTTTATGGATGGCTTGTCAGGAGCTGCGGGGACAGTGTCTATTGTGGACTTCCCGACTTTCGGGCCTTGGTTGATAAGGCCATTGTTCTTGAGCACAAGGCAAAGGCGCTGGGTGAGTCCATAGCGCAAATGGGAGGCCCATCGACCGCATAGGCCGGCCTCACTCGTCCTCGGTGGGCGGCACGAGGCCCGTTCTTTTGCTCCACCGGCACCGAGGCCATCGGCACGGCTCCTCGTCCACCGCGGGCGTGTTTCACCACGTGCGCTGCGATCCAAAGACAGGTGGCCTCCGCAATCCGGCGGCCGAGGTTACTTGTTTTCGCTACCACAACAAGGGCCACTACGCCGCGCTTGCCTCTCGAATGTTGCGCGACCCTTCGTCCTAATGGAGGACGCGCGGGGAGTGGTCACCCACGACGGAAGATCATCCGAAGGCCCGAGTGCGGCGTGGTCGAGTCAACCATCTTTCGGTGAGGAGGCTCGGGGCGCGAGATGTTGTGATGGGTACACTTCTTGTCAATTCTCGTCCCCGCTGCAGTATTATTTGATTCTCGAGCATCGCATTCTTTTATTTCGAGATCATTTGCTGCTGCTAGTGGTCTTATTTGTGTTCCTTTGGGAGTTTCTTTGCTCATTCGCTCTCGTGGTCGAAATGAGAGTGATTTAGAATGCCAGGATGTTCCTATTGAAGTCAAAGGAGTGGGATTCTTGGCAAATCTCATCCTGCTCAACTCAGCAAGTCTGGATGTAATCCTTGGCATGGATTGGTTGTCCCAACACTTGGGACGGATCGATTGCGCCAAGAAGATGGTTTTCTCACCAACCTTCCGTGAACAGGTTGGCTTTTCCCGCACCGCAAGGGTCACACTTTTGTGCACTTGTAGCAAAGCCAGCTTTGAAGATTCAGGAGGTTCCCACTGTTTGTGATTTTGAGGATGTTTTTCCTGATGATTTACCTGGGATGCCTCCGGTTCGAGATCTTGAGTTTGTCATTGAGTTGCTACCCGGTACCGCCCCTATCTCGAAGGCGCCGTATCGAATGCCTCCCAATGAGCTAGAAGAATTGAAGAAGCAGCTTGGTAAGCTCCAAGCAAAGGGTTTCATCCGTCCCAGTTCATCTCCTTGGGGTTGTCCGGTGATCTTTGTGAAGAAGAAGGACAAGACTTTGCGCATGTGTGTTGATTACCGTCCGCTCAATGAGGTGACGGTGAAGAACAAATATCATTTGCCTCGCATTGATGATCTGTTTGACCAGTTGTCTGGAGCTCAGGTGTTTTCAAAGATTGATCTGAGATTGGGATATCATCAAGTCCGGATCAGGGCTGAGGATATTCCAAAGACGGCTTTCACTACTCGTTATGGTCTTTACGAGTATACCGTCATGTCTTTCGGCTTAACCAATGCTCCAGCTTATTTCATGAACCTCATGAACTCGGTATTCATGGAATATTTGGATAAGTTCGTGGTGGTGTTTATTGATGATATTCTTATCTATTCCAAGACTGAAGAAGAGCATGCTGAGCATCTGAAGATTGTTTTGGGCAAGCTGCGGGAGCACCAGCTATATGCGAAGTTCAGCAAATGCGAGTTCTGGTTGAAGGAAGTGGCATTCTTGGGCCATGTTCTTTCAGCTGGAGGCGTAGCTGTGGATCCCAAACAAGGTCGGCGATGTTCTATCTTGGGGTCACCAAGTCGATCCATCGATGTGCGGAGTTTCCTCGGTTTAGCGGGCTACTACGCCGCTTTATCGAGAATTTCTCCAAGATCGCGAAGCCAATGACTGAATTGCTCAAGAAGGACAAGAAGTTTGTGTGGTCCTCTGCTTGTGATGAGAGCTTTCAGGAGCTCAAACAGCGATTGACTTCAGCTCCTGTTCTTACTCTTCCCGATATCCACAAGAGCTTTGATATTTATTGCGATGCCTCTCGTCAGGGACTCGGGTGTGTTCTTATGCAAGAAGGCAAGGCAGTTGCCTATGCATCCAGGCAGTTGAGACCTCATGAGCTCAACTATCCCACCCATGATTTAGAGCTTGCTGCTGTGGTTCATGCACACAAGATTTGGCGGCATTATCTGATCGGTAACCGCTGTGAGGTGTATTCCGATCACAAGAGCTTGAAATACTTGTTCACCCAGCCAGATCTGAACCTCAGGGAGAGGAGATGGTTGGAATTGAGCAAAGATTATGACATGGGTATTCAGTATCATCCTGGCAAGGCCAATGTGGTTGCTGATGCACTTAGCCGAAAGGTGTATTGCAATACTTTGATGATCCAGGAGCAGCAACCTGCACTTCTTGCAGAATTTCAGCGTCTCAACTTGAGTTTGGTTGAGCATGGTTCTCTCGCTGCTTTGGTTGTGCAACCAACCTTAGTGGATCAAATCAAGTCAGCACAACAATCAGATGTTGGTGTGGGTAAAATCAAGCAGAACATCAAGAATGGATCAGCCAAGTGCTTCACAGAAGATGAGCATGGTGTTGTGTGGTTTGGGCAGCGTCTCGTGGTCCCAAAGGTCCCAGAATTGTGGGATTTGATTCTCCATGAGGCCCATGATTCGCCCTTGTCCATTCATCCCGGGGCCACCAAAATATATCAAGATCTGCGTCAGAGATTCTGGTGGACTCGCATGAAGCGCGAGATTGCGGGTTCGTTGCGGATCGCGCGTATGTTGTCGTGTCAAGGCCGAGCATCAGCGTCCAGCAAGTCTTCTTCAGCCTTTGCTAGTGCCAGAGTGGAAGTGGGATTCTGTGGGCATGGATTTCATCACGGGATTGCCCCGCTCATCCAAGGGAAATGACGCCATTTGGGTTGTCATTGAGAGGCTAACTAAAGTGGCGCATTTCCTTCCGGTCAAGGCTCAGCTCCGTGTGGAACCTCTGGCCGAACTCTATGTATCAAGGATTGTGAGCTTGCATGGTGTGCCCAAGGCGATTGTGTCGACCGTGGTATTTGTTTACCTCTCGGTTTTGGCATAGTCTGCAGGAGGCCATGGGAACTCGTCTTACCTTTAGCACGGCCTATCATCTTCAGACTGATGGTCAGACAGAACGCGTCAACCAAGTGCTTGAAGATATGCTCCGTGCTTGTGTTCTTTCCTATGGGAAGAATTGGGAGAAGTGCCTACCGCTTGCCGAGTTCTCCTACAACAACAGCTTCCAGGCTAGTCTCGGTATGGCACCGTTTGAGGCTTTGTATGGGAGACGATGCAGAACGCCATTGAACTTGTCAGAAACTAGGGAAAGACAGTTCTTTGGTCCAGATTCAATCAATGAGGCGGAAAGTCAAGTGCAGTTGATTCGTGAGCACTTGCGCGTAGCTCAGTCCAAGCAAAAGAGCTATGCAGATCGGCGTCGTCGTGAGCTGAGTTTCCAGCCCAATGACTTTGTGTATCTCAAAGTCTCACCTTTGAAGGGTCATCGTCGTCTCGGTGTCAAGGGCAAACTGTCTCCTCGATATGTCGGGCCGTATCGCATCATCAAGAAAGTGGGAGCTGTTGCATACAAGTTAGAGTTGCCAGCTACACTCGAAGGAGTGCATGATGTTTTCCATGTATCGCAATTGAAGAAGTGCCTCCGTGTTCCAGTTGGGGAAACACCATTGGAAAATATCGATGTGCAGGAAGATCTGTCTTATCGTGAGCGCCCCATCCGTATTCTCGAAGAATCTGAGCGAAGGACTAGAAATCGTGTGATCAAGTTCCTCAAGGTCCAGTGGTCGAATCACTCTGAGGATGAAGCGACTTGGGAGCGGAAAGATCGTCTCTGAGCAGACTACCCGTCCTTCTTTTCCCAGTGATCAGAATCTCAGGGCGAGATTCCTGTAAGGGGGGGGAGATTTGTAATAGCCCTAAGTGTAACACCCCAGCCCGTCATGAGCCTGGAATGCTACTAAACAAACTCTAGTAATTCTAAACTAGACAATCCTAATAAATTTCGGCAGAACCTCCCTTGCAAAGTTAATTACACGGAGGTTCCAACACACAATTTATTCAAATAGTAATTAAAACTTTCATCCAAAGACATCAAAAGATAATCAATGACATGCTAAGAATCCAACATAACTAGAGAGATTTGAAGATCCACTACTCATCATTATTACATTAATCCATTGCATAAGACAAAACATAATAATCTAAAGTCAATCCCGTTCTGAAGATCATTCAACTTTATTTAGTTCATGTGGTATGTGTGTGACTAGCAGTCTACTTCCCCCCATGCATGTCATTCTTGGCTCTGTACCTAAAACAACAATAAAAACAAGAGTGAGTCCACAGACTCGGCAAGTACATAAAGAAACTATAACATCAACATACATATAAAGGAGATCAACATTAAAACATCTCATATGCAAATGCAATGCTCAAGGAACCTTTATCTTTAACTTTCTGTGTGCATTACACCGGTAATGCAGAGTATGCAACTGCCGCCGCATACCCATGCTTGTGCGCGCACGCACAGGGACCAATTGTCCGTTACTCGCAAGTAACGGGACCTCAAGCCCACACTCCACGAGTGAGGATCTCGGCCCGTCACATTCATGACGGGTTCTCAAAGGAAACATACCGTCACCGCGTGACCAAGCCTCAATATGTTCTCAATATGCAAATGCTCAACTCTCATTCATCATCATTCTTACCAAAAGACTACCACATTGAACCATAGTAAAGCATAAGCATCATTTGAGCAATAACCATACTTAAACATTCATCAAGTATACCATCTTGCTATGCAACCATATATCAAATAACACACAATATAGCCAATCAATCAAACCACAATGCACTTGCCTCAACCGTGCGAAGGTGGATGTCGGGAATAAGGTACTGCTCCCGGAGCCAAACCCACACCTGGACATACAATTGAGACAATCTAAGGCTACCATAAAGGTCTAATAACAAAATCATAAACACAAAATGAGTACATCGTCCACTAAACATAAACCCCAACTCTAAAGTCTGGTGTCGATTTCTTTTCCAGAGAACAGCCCCCTTCGAAAAATCATAACTAAATGTACGGAAATCCAAATGGAGTGATCTTGGACAATCTGAAAAGGTTATTGAATTCCACTTCAAAACCTAGTTGGTGAGGTTCTCTGATTCGGCCCTTTACTAGTCCTACCAAACTAAACAACAGAGTATCAATTCTCGCGTCGGGTCTCTGGACAGCAACGATGAAATTATCATAACTTTCTCTACGTTCGTCCGAATTCCATGATCTTTAGTTTTCCTTAAATCTGGAAGGATTATCTACAACTTTCGTTATACTGGGGTTCTCAGATTTCCACTTTAACCATCACGTTTAATCGGTTTTCTACAAACTGCCTAATTACTGTTAGAGCAGTGGAATAGCAGTCTTAGAAAAATCATAACTCTCTAACCGTTAATCGGATTTGAGTGAACTTGGCGGCCACTGAAAGCTAAGACAATAACATACAACTCTCTAGGAGACCCAAACTCCAGATTCATCATCTAACCACAAGAAATTTACCCCGCAAGCCACTGGACGAAAACTGCAAAACAGCAGGCCGAATGCCATCTAACCAAAGATTACCAAAATCTCTTCCAAGACTAACTACCCTACAAGAACATCTCGTTACCCTTGACGAAGTGCTGAACGATGAAGATCAGCCCCGAAGACGATCCTCCTTCTCCTCTCTTCCTTCTCTTCTCCCTCTTCTTCTTCCTCCTTCTCTTCTTTTCTCCTTCTTCTTCCTCCTTGGCCGGCTGCAATGGAGCTCTTTCTCCTCTTTGGCCAGCAGCAATGGAGGTGGTGGGGAGGTGCGCAAGGGAGGGTGGAGGGGAGGTGGAGAGGTGGAGAGGGGAGGTGGCGGCCGGTTGGGGAGTGGGGGAGGAAAGGGGGGAGGGGAGGGGGTCGGCTAGGGTTTGGGAAGGGGGAGTGGCGCCCCCCCTTAGGCTATGGCCGGCCACCCCTTGGGCCCCTCTTGGGCCATGGGCTCTAGCCCAAGTTGCCGCTAAATTGCTCTTTTCCCCCTCTACAAGCTGCAAAGACTTGCAATCTTTCCAATTGGTCCCTCCCGACATTCCGTTAAATAAACTCCCGAACCGATTCTCCCTTCTGACTTCTAGTGCTTCACCCATCGGGATATTACATTCTACCCCCCTTAACAGGATTCGACCCCGAATCTAAACGCCCACTTCACGAGTTAAAACCGAAACTGGAAACTAAGCAACAAAAGAACACACCTGAGGTGAACAAGTCTGGATAAAGCTCGCGCATGCGAGACTCCAGTTCCCAAGTGGCCTCCCTTTCAGTCTGCTGCGACCAAAGCACCTTGACATACTTCAGGGTTTTGTTCCTCAACTCTTTTTCTGATCTTTCCAGAATTCGCACTGGTTTGGACTCAAAGGACAGGTCCTGCTCAATTGTTATGGGTTCTAATGCAATGAGATGTTCCGGGTCTCTCAAGTACTTCCTCAACATGGACACATGAAAAACATTGTGCACTCCACGCATAGACTCTGGCAGATCTAAACGATAAGCCAGCTTCCCGATTCGAGCCAAGATCGTGAATGGTCCTATGTACCTTGGGCTAAGCTTCCTCGTGCGAACCTCACCACACCTTTAGTGGGGGACACTTTCAAGAGCACCTCATCCCCCACTTCAAATCCCAATTCTCTTCTCCTCACGTCTGCATAACTTTTCTCATGCGCTCGAGTCGCTAATAGGTTCTGTCTCACGAGCCACTGTTCTCTGATCTTTTGTACCCAATCCGGACCCAAAGCGCCTTCTCACCCACGGCTTCCAAAGAAAGTGGTGACTGCACTACGCCCATACAAAACCTCGAACGGAGCGGCTTTTATGCTTGAATGATAGCTGTTGTTGTACGCAAACTCTGCTAATGGCAATTGATCCTCCCAACTACCCTTCCAGGACAGGACACAGGACCGCAACATGTCCTCCAAGGTCTGAATAGTGCGCTCTGACTGCCCATCTGTTTGAGGATGGAAAGCTGTACTTAGACGGAGTTGTGTGCCCATTGCACTCTACAAACTCTCCCAGAACTTGGATACGAACTTGGCGTCCCTGTTAGAAATGATGGTCTTTGGTACTCCATGCAATCTTACAATTTCCCGTACATAGATAGGAGCCAGGTCACTAGCCGAATTGGTCGTGCGGATGGGAATAAAATATGCAGATTTGCTGAATCGATCCACTATAACCCAAACCGCATCCTTACCTCGCGGTGAACGAGGCAACGCAACAACGAAGTCCATAGAGATATCATCCCAAGGCCATTGGGGGACCTCTAATGGTTGCAATAATCCTGCAGGACGCTTGTGCTCCGCCTTCACTTCTCGACAAACTCCACAGAGGCTACATAGTTGGCAATGTCTACCTTCATCCTTTTCCACCAAAAGTGCGCTTGGTCGCGGTACATCTTTGTCTCGCCCGGATGTACCGTGTACGGAGTCCGATGAGCCTCCCTCAGAATTTCACCTTTGACTTCCGCCTTTTGTGGCACACAAAGGCGGCCTTTAAATCGCAACACTCTAGACCCATCCAAACTGAAATCCCCGACTTTGCCCATGTCCAAACGCTTTCTGACCCTCTGCAAAAACTGATCACCCTGTTGTGCTTCCCGCACCCGCTCTGGAATGGCCGACTCCAAGATCAGCTGTGTTTCAACACGCGATCCCGCATAGCAAAATGATATACCCATATGGTCAAAGTCAGCAATGAGATAATCCAATGTTGCAGGCGTCGCCTTGCGACTCAGAGCATCAGCCACTACGTTTGCCTTGCCAGGATGGTACTGAATAGATAGGTCATAATCTTTAATCAGTTCCAGCCACCTGCGTTGCCTTAAATTCAAATCTTTCTATGTGAAAATATACTTAAGACTCTTGTGGTCTGTATAAACATCACAACCCTCACCATACAGATAGTGTCTCCAAAGCTTGTGGCAAACACTCTGTTGCCAACTCTAAATCATGAGTTGGGTAGTGCATTCATGCTTCTTGGTGCCTCGACGCATAAGCTATCACCTTCCCTTCCGCATAAGGACACAACCCAACCCAATCCGAGACGCATCGTAGTACACCGTAAATCGCTTCCCGTGCTCGGGAAGTGTAAGGGCGGGCGGTCACCAACTTTTCCTTAAGGGTTTGGAAGCTACGCCACGGTCATCGTCCCACCTAAACTTCACATCCTTCCGTGAGTGCGGATAAAGGTTTGGCAATAATGGAGAAATTCGCACAAAACGCCGATAGTATCCGCCATGCCGAGGAAGCTTCTCACTTCTTTGACATTGGTTGGCGTCTTCCATTCTACCTTGTAGAAATCTTACTTGGATCAATCTGTGATCCCCTTGTCATTGATGACATGCCCGAAACCCCACTTCGGACATCCAAAACTCGCACTTTTTCGGTTTGGCATAAAACTTATGCTCCTTAGCGTCTCAACACAAGCCTCGTGTGTCGCCCATGTTCACTTGGTCTTTGAATATATCAAAATATCATCAATAAAGACAACCACAAAATCATCCAGTACTCATGCAACATCCTGCTCATAGTCTCCATGAAAGCAAAGAGAGGCGTTACATCGAGTCAAAAGACATAACTTTAAATTCAAAATGCCCATACCTTGTGGAGAATGCCGTCTTCTCAATATCGTCCTTTCGGACGAGGATTTGATTATAACTCGATTGAAGGTCAATCTTTGAGAATACCTTGGCCCTCTCAAGCGATCAAATAGATCTTCTATGCGAGGAGAGGATACTTATTCTTGATGGTTAGTGGTTAAGAGCACGATAATCAATACACATGCGCCAACTACCATCTTTCTTCTTGGTAAAAGAACAGGGCTCCCCATGGAGACACACTGGGACGAATAAGATCCTTTGCTTTTAAATCATCCAATCGCTTCTTTAGTTCCTCTGGAGCGGACGGGCCAACCGTAAGGGGTCATAGAGGCAGCCGGGCGCACGCTACCAAATCAATTCGAACTCTACGGACGAGGTGGTGGCATCCTGGTAGCTCACTGAAAAACATCCAGAACTCTGAGCGACCAAAATATCTTCTCTCGCATGATGAACTCGGCTTCTCCACTAGAGACAAAAGAAACCCATTCTTCGCCATACGGCCACCGGGAAAAAGGCTAGCCATTACAAAAAGTGAGTGAGATGGAGCGCTACATTGGAATACTATCTCCCGCCTGCACGGAGCTTGCGGGTTATTGTCTTCAAAAGCAGAAATGATGAGCGAGAATTATGCAACAGTCCATCCCCAAGATAACATCAAACGGCTCCATCTTCATAACCATCAGATTAGCAATGAATTCTTCTCCATCTAACGAAATCACACAACTAGGACAAATCAGAGCTAGAGAGAATTCCCCAAGGAGAATTAACTAGAACCGATCGAGCTATTGGGCTGGACTCAAATTCGCCTTACTAACAAAATCTAGTGATACAAAGAAAAGGTAGCCCCGAATCAAATAGAACAAGTGCTTCTCTGAATCCACCAAGAGCGTACTGTCACCACATCGGGACGACTCACCGACTCTGCCGTCGGCATAGCGTGAGAGGCGCCTTTGGGGTGGTAGGGCTCCGACACCCTGTGCGGTGGTGCGGAAGGCGCTAGAGGTGCCAAGGCGCCACTCATGGAAATGGGGCCACGGGAGGCGGCCAAAAATACCCAGTGGTGGTGCTCCTCCAGTGCGGGAAGGTAAGGCGTGGCGGTGCCCAAGTAGGAGTAGGAGTAGCTGCTAACATCCAACCGATCCTCGAGAAGAAGCTGGCGCCGCACCGACATCGCAATGAGTTCCCACTTGATGATCTTGGCGGGATTCCGCCGACAAACCAATGCCTTATGGCCCTCCCGACCACAATGGCGGCAAGACCAACCACCGTGCACTCTGAAGCTCTATGCTCGCTGCCGCACTTGAAGCACTTCATGCCCTGCCCTGGGACCGGACGTAACCTAGGTCCAGCTGCCGACGCTCGCGAGGTGGAAGAAGACTGTGCCCCTGTGAACTTGGTCTTGAATGATTTCTGCGGCCCTTTGAACCTCTTGGAAGTGGGCCTCTGGAAGGTCCCACCCCCACTGCCAAAACCCCTTTTCTGGCTGCCACCTGCACCCTCTGGAACCACAACGCCTTCCACTCCTGGCAGTTCCTCACCAAGCTGCATCTCCAGTTCCATGCCCACGCTTGTTCGACTGCAGAACCAAATCCCGCAACTCCAATGCTCCCAATACCGCCAAACTCTTGCTCGAGCCCCTACGAAACCTCTTAGCTTTTCTTCATCATTTGTGGCCACAATGAACAAAACGAACCAGTTGTTAAAACCCGCTTCATACTCTGTCCTTTGTCATCTTACCGCTTGAAGTTACGCAAAGAGACTTCCATTCGCTCCACATATGAAGTGGATAAAACCTCTTCTGAAATGCTCAACAAAATGTTACTGTAATCGGTCCATGAGTCTTGTCACCGCCATCAGGACTCCTTCCCACCAGATATCCGCCTGCCCCTTCAATTGGAAAGCCACGAACTGAGCCCTCATTTCCGAGGTCATTCCCAGAGCTCCGAAGTGCCTCTCCATGTGCCGCAGCCAGTTAGCTGCGTCAACCGGCGTGCCTGACCCGTCGAAGGTGTCCAGCCTCAATGCGTTCCACTGGTGTAATCCCATGGCATACACCGCAGGTGCCGCTGCAGGGGCCACCACAGGAGCGCGACAGCGCGCGGTGGTGGGGCCTGGTTCTCTTGTACCGCTGAAGCAACCTCTTCCTCTGATTCCACAGGGCTAGCTTCTCCAACTACGAAATGCGAACTTGGCGGGCGATGTCGGCCTCGCCGGCTCCTGCCGGCCACGACCACGACCTCGGCCTCCACCCTTGCCATATCTAAACATCACAAAAAACAATCAAACAATAAGCACTTACAACAAGCTGGGACCACAAGTATAGCCTAACTAGTAGCTATCACACAAGAGAAATCAAAACTCATTAGTAGCGTAATGCAATGCATTAACCCATTCCCACCTCATCGTGCATAGTGTGTCAAATTTAACTTTTCATATACCACGGACCTACTGACCGCTCACGATACCAATCAGAACACCCCACCCGTCATGAGCCTGGAATGCTACTAAACAAACTCTAGTAATTCCAAACTAGACAATCCTAATAAATTTCAGCAGAACCTCCCTTGTAAAGTTAATTACACGGAGGTTCCAACACACAGTTTATTCAAATAGTAATTAAAACTTTCATCCAAAGACATCAAAAGATAATCAATGACATGCTAAGAATCCAACATAACTAGAGAGATATGAAGATCCCCTACTCATCATTATTACATTAATCCATTGCATAAGACAAAACATAATAATCTAAAGTCAATCCCGTTCTGAAGATCATTCAACTTTATTTAGTTCATGTGGTATGTGTGTGACTAGCAGTCTACTTCCCCCCATGCATGTCATTCTTGGCTCGGGTACCTAAAACAACAATAAAAACAAGAGTGAGTCCACAGACTCAGCAAGTACATAAAGAAACTATAACATCAACATACATATAAAGGAGATCAACATTAAAACATCTCATATGCAAATGCAATGCTCAAGGAACCTTTATCTTTAACTTTCTGTGTGCATTACACCGGTAATGCAGAGTATGCGACCGCCGCCGCATACCCATGCATGTGTGCGCACGCACAGGGACCAATTGCCCGTTACTCCGCAAGTAACGGGGACCTCAAGCCCACACTCCACGAGTGAGGGGATCTCGGGCCAGTCACATTCATGACGGGGTTCTAAAAAGGAAACATACTTGGTCACCGCGTGACCAAGCCTCAATATGTTCTCAATATGCAAATGCTCAACTCTCATTCATCATCATTCTTACCAAAAGACTACCACATTGAACCATAGTAAAGCATAAGCATCATTTGAGCAATAACCATACTTAAACATTCATCAAGTATACCATCTTGCTATGCAACCATATATCAAATAACACACAATATAGCCAATCAATCAAACCACAATGCACTTGCCTCAACCGTGCGAAGGTGGATGTCGGAATAAGGTACTGCTCCCGAGCCAAACCCACACTGGACATACAATTGAGACAAGCTAAGGCTACCATAAAGGTCTAATAACAAAATCATAAACACAAAATGAGTACATCGTCCACTAAACGCAAACCCCAACTCTAAAGTGGCTGTCGATTTCTTTTCCAGAGAACAGCCCCCTTCGAAAAATCATAACTAAATGTACGGAAATCCAAATGGAGTGATCTTGGACAATCTGAAAAGGTTATTGAATTCCACTTCAAAACCTAGTTGGTGAGGTTCTCTGATTCGGCCCTTTACTAGTCCTACCAAACTAAACAACAGAGTATCAATTCTCTACGTTCTCTACGTTCGTCCGAATTCCATGATCTTTAATTTTCCTTAAAGCTGGAAGGATTATCTACAACTTTCGTTATACCGGGGTTCTCAGATTTCCACTTTAACCATCACTTTTAATCGGTTTTCTACAAACTGCCTAATTACTGACAGAGCAGTGGAACAGCAGTCTTAGAAAAATCATAACTCTCTAACCGTTAATCGGATTTGAGTGAACTTGGCGGCCACTGAAAGCTAAGACAATAACCTACAACTCTCTAGGAGACCAAAACTCCAGATTCATCATCTAACCACAAGAAATTTACCCCGCAATCCACTAGACGAAAACTGCAAAACAGCAGGCCGAATGCCATCTAACCAAAGATTACCAAAATCTCTTCCAAGACTAATTACCCTACAAGAACATCTCGTTACCCTTGACGAAGTGCTGAACGACGAAGATCAGCCCCGAAGACGATCCTCCTTCTCCTCTCTTCCTTCTTTCTCCCTCTTCTTCTTCCTCCTTCTCTTCTTTTCTCCTTCTTCTTCCTCCTTGGCCGGCTGCAATGGAGCTCTTTCTCCTCTTTGGCCAGCAGCAATGGAGGTGGTGGGGAGGTGCGCAAGGGATGGTGGAGGGGAGGTGGAGAGGTGGAGAGGGGAGGTGGCGGCCGGTTGGGGAGTGGGGGAGGAAAGGGGGGAGGGGAGGGGGTCGGCTAGGGTTTGGGAAGGGGGAGTGGCGCCCCCCCCCCTTAGGCTATGGCCGGCCACCCCTTGGGCCCCTCTTGGGCCATGGGCTCTAGCCCAAGTTGCCGCTAAATTGCTCTTTTCCCCCTCTACAACTGCAGCACTGCAATCTTTCCAATTGGTCCCTCCCGACATTCCGTTAAATAAACTCCCGAACCGATTCTCCTTCTGACTTCTAGTGCTTCACCCATCGGGATATTACACTAAGTTAGGGTTTGTGTTTCAAATGTAAAATTATGAGGAGAAATAAAAACTTTTGATATCTCATGAAATCATTTGGAAGTTTTCCAAATTTTCCCTAAACAATTTCCATTTTCTAGAATTTGTTCTTGTGAATGGAAGTTGTTGTCAACAAAATTATTGACCTTAAACTTGTGATCATCCTCTGCAAGTATTTTTCCTATCATCTTGATCATCCTAGTTACCTCTCTGAAAAATTTCACAATTTTTAGATTTTGTTTGCTATTTCATATGGCCAAGTCAAACCAATTTGGAAATCTGGTCAAACCCCTGGATAACAGCTTGTGAATTTTCTTGGGAGAAATCTAGTGCATGAAAATTCATGGAAAAATTACACAATGTTGCTCTCTGTTCCAGTAAGCTTCCATAAATATTTCGGAATTTTTGGAGCTCAGGAGCTATCCCTAAAAATTCCCCAATTCTCTCAACCTTTTAAAATCAAATTCTGAAAACACTGTTTGTCGGGCTCGAACCTAACTCGAGCTCGAGTCCGACCGCACCTAAATGACTCGGTCACACCGCCTAGCTGCACCGCGTGAGCCCGATGGCTTTCAGCCGTCCGATGTGGATCGCACGGTCCACTGCTCATCTCGTCGACCTGTCCGAATGCATACACAGATCTCAGCCGTCCATTTGCGATCGAACGGTCGGCATCTTTCCGATCGAGTCGAACCAGTTAGTTGGACCGCACCAGACCCCGACTCGCGCCGCTTCACCACCGTAGCTGACATGTGGGTCCCTCTTGTCAGGTTCTTCCTCGCCGACTCCGCTGCCTACCAGAGCTCGCTGGCGCTCGCGCATGCGTGCCACGCAGCTCGTCGCTGCCACACCGGCGACGCGTGTCTGCCTCCAGAGGATCGCCTGGAGTCCATCTACCTCCTAGGGTCATCCATTCTTCCTCGCGTTCATTCTCGTGTCTTCTCCGCCCACTTCTCGCCGCCGAGAAGAGGAGAAGCGGCGCCACCATCTCGTTGCCGCTCGTGCTCCCGCAAACCCCTCGCCATCTTCCTTGTTCCACGCCGCTTCCATTTTGCCCATCCCGGACCCTTGGCATCCAGTGGATCGCCTGGAGCAACTTCGTCGTCTACGCCTCCGGCAGCCTCGGCCTCGCGGTCGTTTCGGCGTTCCGGTGAGTCTCTAGCCTCGACACTTGGTCCCTTAGGATCGCACTGATCCACTGAATCTAATGGTGGCTTCATTTTCATCTTTGGTGCATCGTTGAGGGTGTGCGACCGATTTTTCTCCGAGCACGGTGATTCGCCGCCGCGGCGATTCCGGCCGCCTCGGACCTCCTTCGTCGTCATCATCTTGTGCTTATTGCTCCTGGGATCAAGGCGGAGCTGAGGCGCACTTTCCGGAGTCTTCTAGAAGCCTGTAGCGTCCTCGCCGTGGGAGCCGCATCTTCTTCTCCGCCTCCGTTCGCCGCCAGCTCGCCACCGGCATCCTCGTGGGTCCGCGTCGCCGTCATCGAGTTCGCGAGGTCTTAGCGAACCTGTAGGTATAACCCTTTTGCCCTGAGACCCTCTGGTTAGCTAGATCAGTTGCGCGGCCACGCCGCCGTCCCCGTGGTCGCCGGTGAGCTGCCGGCAACGTTAGCTCTTACCTCCCCCTTTAGTTCTTAATCGCCGTTTAGCTGTATCACTGCCATGTGGGCCCTCTCTGGTTAATCGCGTTTAGAACTTTAATCCAACCGTTATGTTTTTGCTCTGAGTCGCTGTCATGTGGGCCCATGCTGTCAGTTAAGGTTTGTGTAAACTTTGGTAATACGTTTTCTCTGTTGGGAAGCGTATTTCTCTGAGAGTGTATGATAGGATTACACTTTGATAAGCCGAAGACGTATTCTTAGAATGCGCCTTCGACGTCGCCGTTGGCGCGGCTGGGTCAGGTTTGACCCGGTCGCCGTTTTTCGCGCGGGCCCGCATGTCTGTGTCTGTGGCTAGCTGGCTGTCGGTAGAAAAAGGAATTAATGCTTTAGTTTTTCTGAAATGCTTTTCTGGTTTGCTGATAATTCAATTGAACTTAGAAAATTCATAACTAATTCAATTTTTCTTCAAATCGCATGAAACCAGTTCTGTTAATTTTCATTTTAAATGTGCTATTTACTAAAAATGGTTTCAGCTTTGTCTCTGTATCAAAAATGTGTTAGTTGATTAAATGGTGTATTATGTATATTCCAAATTAGAAAATTCATATCTTTTTCAATAATTGTCCAAATCCAGTGAATCCCATTTTGTAGATTTTCATTTTTAGTGTACTAATTATCAGTATAGGTGTTAGATATGTTTCTGTTCTTAAATTTTGTTAAAGAATTAAATGATGCTTTTTGTGTATTATTAGCTTAGAAAATTCCTAGAAAATTCATAACAAATTAAAATGAGTTGTTCTCTGTTTCTAAAATTTGTGTTAAGCCATGCTCTTGCTGCTATTTGATTGTTGTGCTCTTTAAATGGTTTTGAGTGTTTGAGTTTTGTCGGTGTTATTTGTTCTTATTCGTTGCTTTTGCTCGATCGTTAGATTGCGATGGTTCTGGTTCTATCGAGAGTGATCCTCTGCAATAGGTTGAGCCTATTGAGCAGCAGCAGCCAGGCAAGCAGTTTGATCATGTTTATCCCAGTATTTTAAAGTCTAATATTTTGTTTCAGCTGTATGTATGCATTGCTTAATTTGTGTTAAATTGATTAGTTAAAACCGTAGCTGCATATCCTGTAGGTGAAATATTGATCTCTACTACCTGAGCCTAGGTTACTTGCTGTGGTTAGAGTTCGTTGGATGAATTCTTATCACTTAGTAGATTACGAGTTCAGTTGCTTAGCCATGCTTAGCTTCCGGTAGAATTGGGCGATCATCGACTTAGTCGATGATCTTGATCACATAAAATTATTATTGTTCTTATGTTCCAGCTTGTGCTATGTCTAATTGCAAAAACTAAAAATGAAAACAAAAATGATTTAGACTTGGGCACAATGGTAAGTTTTGGTGTGATCATTGGGTGTGATCGAAAGGTGCCCGAGTCGCAAGGACCGAACATCTTGTTGCACTAAACCAAGCATTTTAGCGTGCTAACCACACTAGAGTATATGAGACCTCTCTTGACCTAGTACTTTGGCGTGTATTGGCTCCGGTCGCAGGAGGTCGCGGGAGGGATGGTGTTGGGAGCATGGTAGTTGTCCAAAAGCTTTACCCGCAAAGGTAGTTGTCTTTCGGCTTTACCATGTAAGCGTATGGATTTCTATCCATACGAGCGGCTCGTAGTTAATACACAATATTGGAAAAAGTCTCGTAGGACTTAGTGTCTTGCATACATTCGAAGTGTGCTTTGGCTTAAAGCGATGCGAAGTGTGGGTGCGGTGGTACACCTGCAGGTTAAAACTATTCGAATAGCCTCGTCCTAGGTTATGGACACGCTTGGCAAGGTCTTCCAAGAGTTAGACTACAACCTTTTAAATTAAAACTTGAAGGGTGGTACGAATCTGGGATTCGTGCTATTGTTGGGGTGACTATTGGGATAGTCACTTCTAGGTTGTTTATCTTTACTCTTTTGCTATTATTACCTTTACTGTTATTTCAACATTAAAAATGAATTGCAACCTTGCCTTCAAATTGTATTACTTTATTGCAAATAAATTTGGCTTTGTGCAAATGAAACATATGACCTCCACCAAATAAGCCTGCATGTAGCATATGAACAGGTCTGCTAGTTCACACGTCAGTCTTGCGAGTACAAAGACAATCTTTGTACTCATCGGCTTTGCTTAATATTTTTGTTGCAGAGGAAGAAGGTGAGCCCCAAGGGCCTCACTTACGTGAGTTGTCTTTGCCGCCGTGTTCGACGACTAGGCTTGGCGGTCGATCGGATGCCTTGTGGGTTGAAGGCACGCTGATTGGCTTGTTTATAGCCATCTTATGGCACTTTTGCTTCCGCTGTCGTTCTTCTTGTATTTATGTATCTTTAGGCCGGTCGGCCATTGTCTGTAATAACTCTACTGTTGTTACTTTCTGCTTGTAGTGTGATGTTTGGACTCTATGTTTGGAATGGAGTTGATGCATAATTTTGTGGTGAGGTGTGTATACTGCTTTCTGGGAAGTATACATATCTCGAGGCTCAGTTTATTTGATTTGTGATGCTAGGACCAGGCGGTTGGTTAAGCATTACAAGCCAAATAAATTGGGGTCCTCACAGGGTCCTCGGACCGGGAGAAGGTGGGAGGCTACGTGCGAAGGAACTCCGCAAGTCCCCCACGAGACTGGTGACCACCTCCAGATCCAGAGGCACCAGAGGGAGTAGAGGTGTTCCTCGCGATAACCTCCAACACCCTGCGGTCCTCCGAATGATTGCGTTCGATCTGCATGAGAACTTCCGCCATGGTCGGAGGAGGGGGAAGCTCCTCATCGGGACTACCCGGCTGATTCCGGCCACTACGTGTCCCTCCTGCCATCCTGTTTTACTAAGACAAGTTAGCTACAAACCCGAGATCAAAAGGCAAAGAAATCCAAACTCAATTAAAAGGGCTCACGAATAACCACCAAAGAGCACAAGACCATAAGTCACCAAATCAACTTCCCGAAATGACTAACCCGTATGGAAGAACGAGTAATCGTTTGAGAAGACCCAAAATTTCAGAACTAAATTCTAGCTCGAAACAGCCCAAAAATCAAGGTATAACCACCTAATAGAGTATAGGCATTTAGCTAATTTCATATCACTTCTTACCCTTTCATTCCCTCAAGTTTTAGTTGAATTAACCTCTCATTTCCTACCTCCTATACTAATTACTAGCTAGCTGTCCAAATTTCTTTCTCCAAGCTCTCATGGTTCTCCAAAACCAATTTAATCAATAGTGGCTAATTTTTGAAAGGAAGAGAGGAACAACTTTTTCAAAACTTAAGTGAGATTAAGGTGAGATGAGCAAGCTAAGATAGGTAAGGAGTAAAATCTGAGAACTTACTTAAATTTTCATGAACTATTTGAAAGTAAGTTTTCAAAATATCCTATAGGCGACCAAGCTAGGGGTTTCTACGGTCAGTATGGCTCTGATACCAACTTTGTAAGGACCCAGAATATTTAACTAGTAACACTTAACCTCCAAATGGTTCTAGCATTACTAATTAAACATTCTAAGCCTCGATGGACATATGCTTCCCAGAATTGCAGCACATGCACATCATCACAAAATTACACATCATTTCCATACAACATACATTAACAAGTCTAGTAAAGGACATAGATAAGGTAAGTTATTACAAAAGAGAGCCGACCGGCCAAATAGAACAATATACAAGAATGACAGCGGAAGCAAAAGCGCCATAAGATGGCTAAGAACAAAAAGTCGACCGGTTAGCCAACATAACCCACAAGGCAACCGACCGGGCCGCCAAGCTAGTCGCCCCGCAAGCTACCACAACAAAGCTCACAGAAATGAGGCCCTTCAGGCTCACCTTCTTCCTCTGCAACAATTACATTTAAGCAAGATAACTGAGTACACAAAGGTACTCGCAAGACTGACGTGTGGAATAGCAGACCTATTCATAAACTACATGCAAGCTTATTTAGGTGGAGGTTGTATGTCTCATTTTGCATAAAGCCAACTTTATTTGCAATAATGTAATACATTTAAAAGCAAGTTTGCAAATCTGTTTTGTTGTCAAAATAACAACGAAATAAAGATACATACAAGTAACCACCTGGAAGTGACTATCCCAATAGTCACCACAACATAGCACGAATCCCCGATTCGTACCACCCATCAAGTTTTAATTAAAAGGTTGTAGTCTAACTCTTGAAAGCTTACCCAAGCGTGTCCATAACCTAGGACGAGGCTATTCGAATAGTTTTAACCTGTAGAGGTGTACCAATGTACCCACACTTCAGACCGCCTTTAAGCCACAAAGCACACTTCCGAAGGTATGCCGGCACGGCTAAGTCCTACGAGATGTTTTCCAATATTGTGCATTGACTATGAGCCGCTCGTATGGATAGAAACCCATACGCTTACATTGCAAGCCGAAAGACAACAAATCCCATCACGGGTGAAGTCTTCGGACACTACAATGCTCCCAACACCATCCCTCCTGCGACCCCCTGCGACCCGAAGCCAATACACACCAAAGTACTAAGTCAAGAGAGGTCCCATACCCTCTAGTGTGGTTAGCACGCACAAATTGCTCGGATAACAGGTACTCACAAGATGTTCGGTCCTTAATTGACCTGGGCACCATTCCAGTCACACCCAAAAGCACACCAATCATACCATTGTGCCCAAGTCTAAATCATTTTGTTTTTAGTTTTAGTTTTCATAAGTAGACATGGCACAAGGTGGAAATCACAATCATAATAAGTTTTATGTGATCAAGGTTATCGACAAGTCGATAACCGCCCATTTCTACCGGAAGCTAAGCATACACTACACCATGACATAGTATTAAGCGCAATAATCTGCCGGGAAAAAATGGGATGAGTGGCAAAACATGTGCCGGGAATATTCAAGAGATTAAGGGTCACATTAACTGCCGGCAATAATTATTGTTTAGAGCAATTTATCTGCCGGCAATAATTATTGTATTAGCTACAATGCATCTGCCCTAAAAAAAATCAACTAGGTCAATATATCTGCCGAGAATAATATTTGAGGCGGGAAGATGAAAATAAGAGAGAGAGAGGCGCGCAAGAGGCCTCTCTCCACCTTATCCCCTCCCAAAAAATTCCCCTACGCGGTACGCCCTCCTGCCCGCTCCATCCTGCCAGCTCCTCCCCCGCCGCCCCCCTCCCGGCGCCACCCCTCCTCCCTTGTTGCCCTCCTCCTTGGCCGCCCCTCCTCCCCCCGTTGCCCTCCTCCCCAGCCGCATCCTCCCCGCACCGCTCTCCTCCCGACAGCACCGCCCTCCCCGGCCGCCTCTCCTCCCAGCGCCACTCCCCCCTGCCCCGACGCGGAATCGAGCTCGCCGTCGCCGATTCGACCTCGTCACCTCCGAATCGCAGTCGTCCCGCCATCTCTACCGCCGAATCGAGGTACGCCGTCGCCGCCAACCTCTTCCCCCCTCTAGCGCTGTCCTCGGCTGCATGCTCCTCTCACCTGTGTGCATCCCAGCTCGCGCGCGCAGTACCCGCTAGCGCTCGCCGCCCTAGCATTCGCGCTGCAGTGGCGCGGCGGCGGCATGGACGACCCCACCGTGCGCTGGTCCCCTCACGCCTTCCCTGGCATGGTCGATCCCATGCCACCGTCCCCCCACCCCCCTCATCACCCCACCGGCCCGTGTCGCCTCCCCGTCTGTGCCTCCTCCGGCTCCGGCTTGCCGGCCTCCAGCTCCCTACGCCTCCTACGGCTGCCGCCGGCGCTTGGCCTGCCCCCCATGGCACCGCTTCCTCCGCCACCTGCGCCGCCTTCGGCCCGGTCCCCGGCCCTCAAGCACGCCCCTCCCCTGGGTCTCTCCTCAGCCCGCGCCGTCCTCTGCCGTCTATGCCCGGCTCAAGCCCCCGCTTCTCCGGCGCGAGCCCCTGCGCACTCCCGGGTCCAGCGCCTGGCCTACGGTCGACTCGGGCGCCCGGCCGCCTAGGCTCAGCCCCTTACTGGACTGGCACACCGCCCTGGCCCCTATCCGCACTCTGCTCCCCTCCTTCCTTTTCTGCTACAACCGACTTTGCTTTCTGTTAGACATGATTTCATTTTGATGTTTTGATGATTCTGATTTGTGATAATAGATGCTCATGCATGAGTGCTCATGTGGGGTACGTGGCGAGGACATTCGTCGAGCATGGCATGGCTGATGGCCACCTTTGCATCGTCTCCAAAGAGGTAGTGCTAATCTGTTTCAGTGCATTCACTTTGCTATGTTAATTACAGAAATGGATTAAGCTTTTTTGCCCATTATATCATTGTGTTGTTCAACTTCATTTGCTTGTCTTGATTTTTCAATCGAGTGTATGTTTATGGTAACCAGGGAGCTCTTATTTTTCAATCCATTCTTTTCTTTTATATAATTGTTTAATTCATGGAGCATCCTATCATATATATCATGGATGCAATCCGCTTCTTCTTTAGATATAATATTAGTATCAATAGCCATTTTGAGATCCAACAAAAAGAAACTCATTATCTAATATGCACTTGCAGAAAGCAATTAGAGGTAATTATATTCCTGTAATGTTTACTCTAGAGCACTTGATTCTATCAAAATCTGGTTCGATGCAGTCATAAAAGAAGATAATTGGTTTTGTGCCACAAGATGATATCATCAATGGGAACCTGACGGTCGAGAAAAATATGTGGTTTAGTGCATGCTGCAGGTATTAGATACATCTCAAAGCATGATTACTGATGTGCATGGTTATTATTCTTCATGACTGCTCTGTGCAAATATCGAAAACAAGGTCCATTTGTTTAGATACAATACAGTATGATTACTGAATATGGTTTATCATCTAGATTTAAATTTCACTTTTCCATTTCCCCCCTTCAGATACATAAATAGCCTTAGCTCTTAGATGGAACATATTGTGTTTCTAGATGACTTCCAATCATAGGTTAAGTTATATATGTTCTTTACTATTTATGCAAAAAGATATCATATAATTGATTTCACCACTTCTTTTTCAGGATATCCTTGTTTGAATTTTCATAAAGTACATGGTTTATTTTAATAATCAGTATTGTTTTGTGGAATAGGTTAAGCAAAGGCATGTCGAAAGCTGATAAGGGTGTAGTTCTTGAACGAGTTATTGGGTCATTAGGGCTTCAAGAAATCAGAAATTCCCTTGTTGGGACAGTGGAGAAGCGGGGAATTTCTGGAGGACAAACGAATCGTGTTAATGTTGGGATTGAAATGGTTATGGAACCATGTCTTCTGATATTAGATGAGCCAAGTACAGGCTTAGACAGTGCATCCTCTCAGCTACTTCTAAGAGCTCTTCATCATGAAGCATTCCAAGGCATAAATGTTTTACTTATGCTATCAAGGAATGCTATGCTTTATTCAAAAACATCATATATACTTTAGTGGTTGCTATGACACTGAATTATTTGTCATAGAGTTTGTCATTTAACCATACTTTTCTGAAATCCTTCTCTAGTGCAATGTTTAATGTCATGTGCAATTCTGCACCATTCAGCATTGGTCTTTCTAAATCGTTATTGACAGCTCATATCTCTTGTGGTAGGTTTTAAAATCTTGGTTTGGTTAGTCTCTAATTGCATGTAGATCAATGGGATTTTATGCTCATTGAAAGGATTTTATGCTCATTGAAATGTTGTGCTCATCATCTTTTATCCTATGAAGTTATTGGAATTTACGAAGATTGACAATGCCAATGATAGAATACTAGTGGATGCCTTTCTAGAGCTGGCTGCGTGTATATCAGATATTAGGCACCCTAACATCCTTGAGCTTGTTGGATACTGTGCAGAATATGGACAGAGGTTACTTGTCTATAACCACTTCAGTAGAAAAACACTACATGATGTATTACATGAGGGAGGGGATCTAGATAGTGCTGGTGCACTATCTTGGAACGCTCGGCTCCAGGTTGCTCTTGGTACAGCAAAAGCCTTAGATTAAGCTGTATTCTAGTTCAAAAATATTTTTTTATGAACTTTTGCCAATTTAATTTAGCTTGTTAAGGGACAGCCTTTATATTTCCAAATTACGCTCTTCTTGCAGGTATCTTCATGATACCTGTGAACCTCCAGTGGTGCATCAGAATTTAGAACCAGCCATTGTGCTCCTTAATGATGAATTTTCAGTACGTGTTGCTGAATGTGGACTGGCAGAATTGATGTTGTCAGGTGGCATCAATCCTAACTTCTTGTATAGGTGGCATCTGAGTCTGTGACTGCTATTAGGTCTAGTCCAACGTTTCTTCCAAACTAGGGTGCCTTTTGCCACATCTTTAGTACTGTATGGCAGTAAATAATATTGGAAGAAAGAATTGAAATTGACATATCCATAGGTATAGATTAATTATTTGGCTGGCATCTGTACTTGCTTCTGTGCTTTAGTGGTAGCTGCAAATGAATCTGAAACTTGTAATATACTTACAATGGTGTTCTTTTTTATCTCAGTTGTCAGGTCGCATGCGGGCACTACTCAATTATGAAGCACCTGAAATGCATGAATCTGGGAATTTTACTGATCAAAGTGATGTTTATAGTTTTGGTGTGGTGATGCTAGAACTTCTCACCGGCCGTAAACCGTATGACAGGTCAGTAATTCATTGTAATCTGCATGCTTAATCAAGAGCCTTTTGTAATTGCTCTTGATCACTTGTCTCAAAAAAAAAGTGAATGAACTTTCTCATCTGCCAACTTGTTTTATGTTGAAATATGCAGTTCTCGCCCGCGTTTTGAACAACATCTTGTTAGATGGGCCGATTCTCAGCTTCATGACATTGAGTCCCTGTCAAAAATGGTTGATCCTTC
Organism: Ampelocalamus luodianensis; assembly: GCA_036346255.1. Lineage (NCBI taxonomy): Eukaryota > Viridiplantae > Streptophyta > Magnoliopsida > Poales > Poaceae > Ampelocalamus > Ampelocalamus luodianensis. The sequence continues at coordinate 58,044,246 of CM070622.1, read as the reverse complement.
TATTCAAGGAGAGTGTTCTGAGAAAGTGCTGTCACGTTTTGCAGATATCATCAGTGGTTGTATTCGGGTAATTCAATGCTTCTATACTTTTTTAGCTAAGCTATACTTTCTAAGCATAATACATGTGATGCTTAACTAGCACATCCTTGAGATTCTCTAGCTCAAATTTTTCATTCAAAGCTGTTTAATTAGGGTAAACCCATTACCCATCATTATCTCAATGTCATATTAGCTTGTGGCAGACTTTTACTTTATTACCAAATTCAAAAGTATACGCCAGTCATATCTTCAATTTATTCTATTGCAAGTTAATTTGTTTCATAATTTCCATATTTTATCACATTCAGGCGAAGTACTTGTTTATCTATTCACTATGATATGCTGGTTGTATTTAGCTCTTTTTCTAAGACCAGCAAGTAGAGAAGAATTTAGGGATCATGTTACTCAGTGACTGACCTAAAATTTCTTATGCAGCCTGAACTGGAATTCAGACCACCAATGTCTGAAATTGTCCAAGACCTAGCTAGGATTGTACGTGCTACTGGTGAGGAATCAGAGTGACAAACAAATCAAGGAGGGGCCATATATCTAGGATGTCAGCTCGCGCAGCTATTGAAGATATTCAGAGGGAACTTTTTTTGCACATTCTAGGGAGTATCTTGTCAATATCTATAATGGACAACATTGTCCACTAGTTGTAACACCCTGGCTATCCAGAAGCTAAAATGTTACCTAAAGACTCTACATACAACCATAATCATGAGAATTGAAGCAATAATCCAAGTTATATCGAATGGAAGGAGAATAGCTCAAAATGCATAATCGCACAAATATGATACGAACCTATGCAGGTCAAGTACCACAGCAGAAAATAAACATCCATAACCAAACAGGGGACATCAACCATATGTTGCCTCAATTATTACAGTTTATCTCTAAACAAATAAAGGAATTCAACCAAGTTCTATTATTGAAACTGGAATTTGGTGATGTGTGTTTAGTGCATGTCTACTCCCTCCCGATAGAATCATCATCAATGGCCACCTAAAACAAAACAACAAACAAGAGTGAGTCCGGGACTCAGCAAGTACAACGATTACAAGAGCATACTTCATGTAGATACATAGCACATAAGAAATATCTGAAAGAAAGAACTGCAATGCATGGATGCTATGATCTGGATGGATCGCACTCGTGCTTATATGCAGTATAGCAAGTGACACACCCGTCGGTGTTCACTTAAGCCCGTATTTATCAAAATACGGGGATCCAAAATACCGTATGAAGAACGTTTCATACGGGTGTCCAAAACTGCCCACATTGGAATGGTGAGACTTCACTTGCCCATACTGGAATTGATGGGACTTTAGACTCCACTCCCGTGGAGCTCCACTCCCGTGGACAGAACATGAACATGATTGCATGAATAAATTTATGAACAATGGTTAATATCATCTCCACACATAAGAAAGAGCGTACACGAAGAACATAATCATCATAACATTCTTGTCTACCATAACCTCCACTTCCGTGGATATTCCACTCCCGTGGATGACACATGATTATTTAAGCTTCTAACACATCAACATAACACCATACCAATCAACGAGCATTCGGGGTTTACAATTCACACAAAAGTCATTGTACTTGCCTTTAGCGTTGCGAAGTGTTGAGAGGCAACGAAGAAGCCGCTAACCTTGGCGCCTCACCCCCTACACCAAAGTTACTCAATAAGAACCAAGTCATCAAGACACTACTCGCATCTCTCTAACTCATATCCCCAATCCCACCATCTAATTTATACCCGTTACTTGCATTAAACCACATTCTAGCAGAAAGTCTATACGGACAGCAGCGGTATAAATAACATAACTTTTGATCTAAAACTCGGAAATGGGTGTTCTCAGGTTTGATTGAAAGGTAATACAATTATCTACAACAACCTAGTTGATGGAAATCTCGAATTCTATACGTATCAATCTCCACAAGACCAACAAACACTAACTGTCAGAACTTCTGGCAATTTCTGGATAGCAGCACGGAAAGTGTCATAACTTTTAATTGGCTACACCAAACTTTGCGTTCTTTATCAATATCAACAGCTAAGACCAAGTCCTACAATAACCTAGTTGGGTGAAAGCCCTGAATTTTCCATTAACACATCCATAATTTAAAAGACAACTTGACAGTTTATTCTCGTCAGGATTCTGGATAGCAGAGACGAAAACTACGATAACTTTTGATCCGCACGTCGGAATTCAGTGTTCTTGGCGGCCACCGAAAGCTAAGAACAAAACCTACGTATATCTAGGAGACGGACAACTCAAATTAGACCTCTAAGATCACGAAACAAGCCACGCAACATTCTGGACAGAACCGATTTTCTAGTCGCAGCAATTTGATCTAACTAAAAATATTCGGATTCGCAACTAAAACTCATCAAACAGCGGGGGAAACACTTCGTTACCCTTGAAGAACCACCGGAGATCGCTGATCAAATCCCATGAAGAAGTTCTCCTTCAACTCTCTCTTCCTTCCTCTTCTTCATCTTCCAACGGTCGGCCACAAGCAGCAGGGAAGATGGCACCGAGGGGAGGAGCAGCACCAGGCGGCGGGGGTACTGTAGCACGATGCTACTGTAGCATGGCGGCTACTGTAGCATATGGGGCTAGGGTTTGGTCCCCTCCCCTCCCTTGCCTTCTAATGGGCTACCAGCCCACTCATGGGCCTTGGGCCACTATGGTCGGCTCCTCTCTTCTCGAAATTGGGTTGACGGCCCATACATCTCCTAAAATTCTGAATTTTTAACTTAATTCCTCTCTAATCTTTACAGCATTCGATATCGAATAATCGAGTATTACATTCTACCCCCCTTAAACAGGATTCGACCCCGAATCCTCACATCGACCTACGCGAAAGGTCAGCTGCAACTGAAAATTAATAACAGGTAACATGTACCCGATAAGAATAAATCCGAATACTGCTCGCATATACGAGATTCCAGCTCCCAAGTAGCCTCTCCCTTGGCCCGATGAGATCACAGCACGAAGACGTAAAATGACGTCTATCCTAACAATCAACCCAGCATTTCTAGGTACACTCATCAGAAGGTAACCGAAGGTAAGATCCTACTCGATGGTCAATGACGTTAACGAAACTCAAACTCCAGGTCTCCTTGGTAATCAATCGATGCCGGAACAAACCAAGAGTTGCGTACCCACGTGTGGCCCAAGATGGTCAAAGTGAATTGCCAACTTCCTAATCTCTGTAACTATCGCAAACGGACCAAAGTACCTTGGCCAAGTTCCCCTTTGGTACGAAACCACACAACATGCAGAAATTCGAACTGTTCCATTAACAAGGAGCACCTCCTTTACTCAAGAATGCACAACATAACTCTTTTTTTTTCTTCTTCAACAACTGTTTTACAAAGAAGATCCAACTGGAAACAAAGAGTTCTCATTACAACCATGAACTGTCAACTCTCCACCAAAAGTATCAAATCCAAAATTGACACATCATCACAAAAACTATTCCACATTCAAATTAGGCCATTTATGAATGAACACCACGAAAGCCAAAGGAGAAATCACTCGAATACTTAAATCAAAATTTTCTTTTATTTTGTATGAACTGGAAAGAAGCACACATGCCAACACAGCGCTGACTCAAATTTCAGAAGACATCATTCAACAACACAAAGCTCAAACAGGAATCAAGGAAATGCTTCACTATCCAAGAAAACATCATCTTTCTCAACTTCTCTTTTAGGAATAAAATCTCTCTCAAACCTTGGAATTCGAATTCATCGCATACCACATGGGCTCAAACCTCTTAATTTAACATCCTCAAATTATGCTTAAACCGAAATACATCACCCACACCTCTCAGAGAGGCTCCATCGACCCCACGAAACATACTCGACAACTCCTCTGCTGACAGGATTAATTTGACAGATGACTCTAAAAGCATCTCAAAATAGATCTCACACGCAATCACATCACCTCAATCTTTTAAGAATAAACATCTCGGAATTCTCAGCAAACACACTCATATACTTCATCAAAAAGGGTTCTACCAATCATCATCCCATTGCTCGTAAACCACCCTTATTCTATTCCCTCTACACTCAATCATTGGGCGACAAAGTTATAGCATAGAAATGCAAAACCCATTTAACCTCTAAGATCCCTACAATGAACTTCGCATATAGAAGATATAGAAAGCCTCAGATTAAATCTCTAAAATTCCCGCAACACAAACATACTCACGCATTAACATCAACATGGAAACTTTTTTTTTCGACCAAACTGTCTTTAGAACAAATCTAACTCTTAGAGAGTTACTCACTAAGTCCAAATCATTCCTGACAATAACTCAACATTCCCTTTTATTCCAATAATTATCATAATAATTAGATTTCTTCATAATTTTATTCTCATTAAACTACATCGTCATAATCCTCATACACAACCTTACCAAGTACTCAATCGCAATACTCCAATACATTGATTAAGATTTTCATACTTTTGATAATTCTAGGTCCATTTAAATCAATTCATCCTCCAAAGCTCCTCAAATACATTTAACCCAAGGTCTCACAACAACAATTAATAAACACTTTGAAAGACCCTTGTGAAACGGATCGACTGATCCTTTCTCAAAAGAAAAGGCAAATAAAAACCATTTTTTTTATCACCTGGAAAAACTTCTAGCACTCGCAGTAAACACAAGACCAAGAGAAATAGTCAATTAGGCAATGAACTCAAAAATCATAAGGGGAGTTCACAGTTGAGGGAACATGTCCCGCACAAAGAGAATACAAATCTCAAATGAGAAGAAAGTATTTCAATTGAAAATCGGGAAACTCTTAGGGGCAAAAGCTTTAGGCAAATTTTAAATAAACCGAAAATTACAAAACTTAACTTCAATCTCATATACTTCTACTTTATTCTTTCCCTTAACAAAGAAACTATTTTCTATGATTACTACATGACTTTGCTAGCTTAAACAAGATAAGTTCTTAAGACTAAATCGCATGAACCACTTAAGAACCTAGTAGAACACTCTCACACATTGCTTTGCTCAACAATTTCAGCTACCACAAAAAAATCATGAACTTCCAAAAGTTCACGAATACAAAACTCCAAACTTTTCATTTGACTGATATTAAGAGAGACAATCCAATTACTTTATTTCTAAAGGAATCATCACTACACACACAAGTCACAATCCCTTGCAGATAATCTTACCAACATCAAGAATAATTCACTCTTAACACGAATCTTTATCGTCAACTATTCCATTATAAAGCCCCCAACATTCACCAAATTGTTCCATTCTACTTTTTCATCCCATCTTCAGAACGAGAGTATACCAAAACCATTCAACCTCACTACATCAACCTCTTTATTTTAGAAGGGATCTACTGCACGATTGAAAAGGTCCTTCCAAAACACTTTCATTAAGAACACGATATCATCCAATGATTCCACAATCATGTGGGCATAAGCCACCTATTACATCATATTATTTCAACTTTTAGTGATGCTCAACACCAAACTTCAACACATAACAGTTGTACTCCAACCATTGTTGTTATCAACTGGTTTCATTATGAAATCTAGTTGCTACCTATTTTTCTTTCCAAATCACATGAATATTTTCAAACACATATTGAACTGTTCCTCCTCATATTTAGATTTTGGCAAAATCACTCTAAAACTCCAAAAATCGAAATCTTCTATCAATCAAAAGTCTCAACAACACTATAACCAAATTCATCGCGTCATTCTATGTAGAAGAACTATACAGATCTCCTTCCATAAAATTCATATCCACTGGTCTTCAATCCATTCAACCTTTTGTACATAATTCCAACAATTAATCATACTAAGAAATATGTAAGTCTAGCAACCATATATGATCATCAAATAGCCAATTTACGATAATTTCTGGATTATTATCCTCTAAGGCAACATTCAAACACATCCTTATCATGACCATCACCAATGATTAGGTTAATCCATTGAGACACTTAACTCTAAATTATCCAATAAATCTATCGAATTCCACCATCTTAATGATCAGACCAATTCATCAACATCTCACACTTCTTATTAAATCTTGGATTTCTATTATGTATAGTCATACCATTAAACAAGTTTATCATGTAATTATTCTATGACAATAGCAATTTAATCACATTTACTTCCAAGGATATTGTTAAGATCGATTATACACCACACTACAGACCCAACTTGATACCCCATATCATATCCATTAATTGCTCTGATTAAAACCTCTCACTTAACCATGACAGGACGTCGCTAAAGGATTTAACATCTTCTTTCATAAAAAGGATCCATTAATCTTCAACACGCAAAATACCCAAGAGATATACGTTGAGTCAAACTTCCACATACTAAAGGGCTTGCAAAAAGGGAAATTTGCATTATCCAAATCATCTAGCGAAATAAATGGGTTATGTTTTCCAATAAGAAGATAAAACTCCAATACAAAAGTCAATCTTGACAATTAACCAAGTTCACCAGCCGCAAGATTAACTCAATAGTTGGGAAAGCAATAACTGGTTTATGGGGCAAATTAAGCCAATGGAACCACAACAACCTTTCTCAAAGCAATCCCATCAACCGCAATGAACTAACAATCCAAAAGAAATTCATCAACCACATCTGGACAAGAGTTGACCAAGTTCAAATTCAAAGAAGGGAACAACTTCTCTAAGATACTCACTATCACACCGGTACTAAGATATCCGAAGTAACCGCTCCACTAATCTCTTACTACGAACAGTGGTGTAACCTGGTAAAGCCCAGGGCCACAACCACAACCTCAACCTCTCAACATCTATTAGCCTCACACATAACAATCATATAATCAGTTAATAAGTAATCTTACTATATTCATAGCAACAATCATCAATGTGATATAACGGAAACGTAGATGCAACGCAATAACCCAACCCCACTTACTGTGCACCAGTGTGTCAAACTTTTAAGTTGATTAGTCATTCGCAAATTTTTACTTAATCTAATCACCACGGACCTACAGCCCGCTCTGATACCAACTGTAACACCCTGGCTATCCAGAAGCTAAAATGTTACCTAAAGACTCTACATACAACCATAATCATGAGAATTGAAGCAATAATCCAAGTTATATCGAATGGAAGGAGAATAGCTCAAAATGCATAATCGCACAAATATGATACGAACCTATGCGAGTCAAGTACCACAATGAGAAAATAAACATCCATAACCAAACAGGGACATCAACCATATGTTGCCTCAATTATTACAGATTTATCTCTAAACAAATAAAGGAATTCAACCAAGTTCTATTATTGAAACGGAATTTGGTGATGTGTGTTTAGTGCATGTCTACTCCCTCCCGATAGAATCATCATCAATGGCCACCTAAAACAAAACAACAAACAAGAGTGAGTCCGGGACTCAGCAAGTACAACGATTACAAGAGCATACTTCATGTAGATACATAGCACATAAGAAATATCTGAAAGAAAGAACTGCAATGCATGGATGCTATGATCTGGATGGACTGCACTCGTGCTTATACCGGTATAGCAAGTGACACACCCGTCGGTGTTCACTTAAGCCCGTATTTATCAAAATACGGGGATCCAAAATACCGTATGAAGAACGTTTCATACGGGTGTCCAAAACTGCCCACATTGGAATGGTGAGACTTCACTTGCCCATACTGGAATTGATGGGACTTTAGACTCCACTCCCGTGGAGCTCCACTCCCGTGGACGGAACATGAACATGATTGCATGAATAAATTTATGAACAATGGTTAATATCATCTCCACACATAAGAAAGAGCGTACACGAAGAACATAATCATCATAACATTCTTGTCTACCATAACCTCCACTTCCGTGGATATTCCACTCCCGTGGATGGCACATGATTATTTAAGCTTCTCACACATCAACATAACACCATACCAATCAACGAGCATCCGGGGTTTACAATTCACACAAAAGTCATTGTACTTGCCTTTAGCGTTGCGAAGCGTTGAGAGGCAACGAAGAAGCCGCTAACCTTGGCGCCTCACCCCCTACACCAAAGTTACTCAATAAGAACCAAGTCATCAAGACACTACTCGCATCTCTCTAACTCATATCCCCAATCCCACCATCTAATTTATACCCGTTACTTGCATTAAACCACATTCTAGCAGAAAGTCTATACGGACAGCAGCGGTATAAATAACATAACTTTTGATCTAAAACTCGGAAATGGGTGTTCTCAGGTTTGATTGAAAGGTAATACAATAATCTACAACAACCTAGTTGATGGAAATCTCGAATTCTATACGTATCAATCTCCACAAGACCAACAAACACTAACTGTCAGAACTTCTGGCAATTTCTGGACAGCAGCACGGAAAGTGTCATAACTTTTAATTGGCTACACCAAACTTTGCGTTATTTATCAATATCAAAAGCTAAGACCAAGTCCTACAATAACCTAGTTGGGTGAAAGCCCTGAATTTTCCATTAACACATCCATAATTTAAAAGACAACTTGACAGTTTATTCTCGTCAGGATTCTAGACAGCAGAGACAAAAACTACCATAACTTTTGATCCGCACGTCGGAATTCAGTGTTCTTGGCGGCCACCGAAAGCTAAGAACAAAACCTACGTATCTCTAGGAGACGGAAAACTCAAATTAGGCCTCTAAGATCACGAAACAAGTCACGCAACATTCTGGACAGAACCGATTTTCTAGTCGCAGCAATTTGATCTAACCAAAAATATTCGGATTCGCAACTAAAACTCATCAAACAGCGGGGGAAACACTTCGTTACCCTTGAAGAACCACCGGAGATCGCTGATCAAATCCCATGAAGAAGTTCTCCTTCAACTCTCTCTTCCTTCCTCTTATTCATCTTCCAACGGTCGGCCACAAGCAGCAGGGAAGATGGCACCGAGGGGAGGAGCAGCACCAGGCGGCGGGGGGTACTGTAGCACGATGCTACTGTAGCACGGCGGCTACTGTAGAATATGGGGCTAGGGTTTGGTCCCCTCCCCTCCCTTGCCTTCTAATGGGCTGCCAGCCCACTCATGGGCCTTGGGCCACTATGGTCGGCTCCCCTCTTCTCGAAATTGGGTTGACGGCCCATACATCTCCTAAAATTCTGAATTTTTAACTTAATCCTCTCTAATCTTTACAGCATTCGATATCGAATAATCGAGTATTACACTAGTGTACATGTTGATTTGGAGCCTCATTTATGAGGCAGTGTGGGAATGCATTATCTGAAATCGATGCCTATTTTTTTTAATTTCAAAATGCTTATCAAAGGCCATCTAACTGCCGGGGAAAACAACCACCAAGGGCTGTCTAGCTGCCAGGGAAAACAACTATCAAGGGCCGTTTAACTGCCGGGGAAAACAGCGATCAAGGGCCGTCTAACTACCGGCAATACATATAACTGCCGGCAATACTATAACTGCCGGGAAAAAGCTAATTGCCGGGGAAAAGCTAACTGCCGGGGAAAGTCTACTTTTCTAGGGCACTTTAACTGCCGGGAATACACATATCTGCCAGCAATTGTTTTTCCCGGCAACACTTTACCGGGCAGGCCATAAGTGCCGGGAAAAGTAATTGTCGGCAGATAAATTGCCTTCGAACGCAGTTTTTCCCGGCAGTTGCATTGCTCTTAATAGTGTGCCATGGTGTAGTGATAGCTAAGCAATTAATTCGCAACTACTAAGTGACAAGAGCTCATCCACGAACTCTAAATCACAGCAATAACCTAGGCTCACGGTAGTAGAGGATAATCATTTGCTAAGGAAATGCATCTACTAGGCCAACTAACGACAATAGTTTAACACAAAGTAGCAATGCATACATAGAAGTTGTAATCAACATAAATACTTAAAATACTGGGATTAACATGATCAAAATGCTTGCCTTGCTGGGATTGGTCTTGCTGCAGAGGGGAGTGCTCAGGTTCAAAGTTCTCTTCGGAACCTAACGCGAAAAAGGCGATAAAAATCGATAAGAACGAAGAACACCAAAAGGAACTCAACAGCAAAGAACAACCAAAACCCATGAAATTTCTACAGCAGCTAGGGGCTTATTTTAGACAATTTTAGAAACAAGAATCACTTCATTTGGACTTAGCATGAAAAAGTTATGGCTAAACTAAGTTCTCTCAGCCTGAAAAATCCTAATTAAATTAATTACGGTTACTGTTCATGGCGAAAATTTCTAGAATGATCTGGAACTTGAAATTTTTATGGTAGGTAGATATGGTTATCTTAACAACAGCAAAACTGAGTTTGCACAATTTGGAGTTGAAATGAATTAGTTATGATTTTTCTAAGTTCTAAAACTAGTGAATCATTAATTTCAGTGGCAAGGATCATATGAAGACCGATTCTACATTCCTAGTGGGTTTTAACAAAACTTAGTTTGCTCAGTTTGGAATAACAGAGAATAAGTTATGCATTTTACAAATTTTCAATAAATTTCTAAGCCACTATTTTCACTAAACAAGATCATGCAGTTTCTATCATTTTCTGCTACATAACAGTGCCTAAATTCATTCTCGATTAAAGTTCATACTCTAACAGAGCTACAAAGAATGGAATCATTCAAAAAGAAGCTAAAATGACAAAGTTATGCGCTTTTGAAATTTGAAACAATAAAAGACTTAGAAAATTCGAGCTCTCGGGAGGTCCAAATGAACTGAAAGACAAAGGAGAGGTCGTGGGCGTCGATCCTTCATCGCACGCCACGGACCTCAAGCACAACGACAAAAGACCTCCTCCCGCGACTGGGAGGTGCGGACCGTTGAGATTGGATCCAACGGCCACGACCGATGCATGCAGCGCGACGCAAAGGAGGTCCTTGCGCCTAACACAGTCGTGGACCGCGGATCAAGATCCGTGGTCCCGAGCACTAGGGGAGGTCCTAAGGCTAAACCTACAGAGGGAGGTCTGGACGGCTAAGATTTCACGGAGGAGGTCTTCAACGGTCTAGATCTCCAGAGGGAGGTCTATAACGATCATGATCAAGTGAGGGAGGTCCAGCCCGTTAGATCTAAATCTAACGGTTGAGACCTGAGGAGGAGGTCCTAAAGCTACGGATCTAAAGGAGGAGGTCCTAGACGGTCAAGATCTCCAGGGGAGGTCTTGATCGGCTGGGATTTACACGAGGAGGTCTTCGATGGCCAAGATCTACTCGGGGAGGTCCTATGCGACAGGGTTCTAATCGGAGGAGATCCGGACGGCTCAGATTAGACCTAGGGAGGTCTTGAATGGTCCAGATCGGCGCGGAGGGAGGTCCTGAGACTAAGGATTTTACAAAGGAGATCTAACGCGCAGATCTAAATCTGGGGAGGTTGTGAACGGCTAGGATCGCGCCTAAGAGGTCCTGAGCGGGGTTTTCTTTGTAAACGACCAGGGGTGGCTTTTTACAAAGAGGACTCCGAGGGGTGGTCTTTGCAAAATGACCATGGAGAGGTCTTTTTGCGCAGAAGTGGTCCTATCGGCCAGGATTTAACCAGGGTGGTCCTGGACGGCTAGGATCAAAACAAAAGGGGAGGTCCTGGCGCTAGGTTTTAACAGAGAGGGATCCTACGACCAAGAGCTAATCTGAGGAGGTCTTCAACGGCCGAGATTAACCCTATGAGGTCCTAAGACTTAGAATTTTCATAGAAAACGCTCTACGACACAGATCTAATCTTTGGGTGATCTTTAACGGCTACGATTCCTCCAAGGAGGTCGGGCTTAGAGGGCACGCGCGACACCGGCAAGACGGCAATAAAGGACAACCTCGGACTGCCATTAATGCCAATCATAAGCTCACGGATCCTGTCCGAGTACGACACGACAAAAATGCCTGAGCCAAAGGAGAACTCACCGCCAGCGACGTGGACCACGCCGGCGGGAACCAAGGGCACCACTACGCTCATAAAAGCACCGCGGACCTCGGGCTTGCTCGATCGCGGCGGCGGCTCGAACGCCGTGGCCGAGAGGGTGGTAATTAGGTCTTCGGCAAAACCGACAAACACTAAAAGGCTTGCAACGCACTAATCTAGCTAAACCTTGAGCTCTAAAAGACTAAAGAGGACTCATCGGGGCCAAGGTGAGGTCCAAAGGAGCTCAGAGGAGAGGTTGATGCCGAAGGAGGTGCACCGGTGACCAAGCTTGCCGGAGACGAAGAAGAAAGCAGGGACGACCTTGAAGAACAGGTACCCACAATGCCTCCCCCCTGAAACCAACCGATTTGGTTTAGACAAGATGCCCAAGGTGGATAATTGGACAAGTTGGAAAACCAAGTTCGCAATTAAACCACAGGAGCTCGGGTGATCTTGAAGAACTTCAAAAACCGACAATGGTGGTGTTCATGAAGCTGGGTGGAGGGAGAGGAAGACTAAGGGAGACAAGGAGGAGCTTGGGGTCTTAAGAAGACAAAGGAGCAAAGCCATGGGCAGAGCAAGTTTCGGGTGCACACACCCTGCCATGGACTTGCTAGATGTGACAGGAGCTGGTAGGGCTGACTTCTTTTTAGGGCAAAGGTCTATCATACAATCAATGCATGGCAGAAAGAGGCGTTGGGAAGGACCAAAAAGTGACATGCCACTGATCCCAACTGCTCTGACACTGACACAAGCATAGGTGCGGGAAAAATCACGACGACCAAACCTCGGGGAGGTCGTGGAGAAGAAAAACAGGGCCAAGGGGGAGGTCCTGGACGCCCCAGATGCAATCGGGGTGGTCCTGGACGTCCCAGATCACCCGAGGTGGGGAGGTCTTAAGCGGATGAGGAGGTCCTGGGGAGGTCGTGACCGCAGGATGGAGATCCAGTGGCCTAGACCACCCCGAGGCGCTGAGATCAGAGGGGAGGTCTGGGGCATTGGATGAGAATCCAACGGCCCAGCACGCGGGCGCACGAGAAGGTCTGGACGGCGCTGGCGACTTGACTCGAGCGAGTCAAATGACTGGGTCGGACTCGGGTCTGACTCGAGCCCGAGTCTGACTCAGCCCTAATTTTGGGTTTCAAACTGAGCTGAAGTTTGGGGATTTATTTGAGGTAGCAAACTCACTTCAAAAATTATGCAATTTTTACAGGAGCTTGCTAGCTGAGTTATTGACCTTGTATAAAATTTTCAGAGGTTTTTGTGCTATAAATTTTCCTCCAAAAATTCCACAAGGTGCTGGTCCCTAGTTTGACCAGAATTTGAGTAGGTTTGACTGGCCTCCAAAAGCATTCAAACAATTTGTAAAAATTGTAAAATTTTTCGGAGGGGTCACATACCAACCCAAGAATTTAAGAAAAATATTTCCAGGAGATTATCACAAGATAGAACAAGAATGTTTTTGAAGGATCAAGATTTGGATCAAAGACTTGTGACTATGTATTTCCATAACTCTTGTACAATAATTGTCTAGTACATACAGGAAATACATGATGTAAGAAATTTTTTTAATTTCTACTCATTTTCTTACATCTGGAACACAAGCCCAAAATTGGGATGTTACACCTGCATGATGTGATTGTGATGTGTCTTGTTCGCTTTAGTCATGCATACCTGTTTATGAGATGAGTTACCGTTTAACTTGATGATCATGAGTTGGTTAAAGATTTTCCGCATGTTGTTAATGCTTACATGTTAATGAGAATATGTTGAATTCTGCATATGAAGAATGTTATCATGGTGCATATGCATGTTGAGAGCATCTGAGTGCCTTGGTCACGTGGTGACCAAGCACATCTGATTGAGTCCCGTCATGTAGATGACGGACTTGAGGTCCCCACATTCGTGGAATGTGGGCTATGAGCAAAGAGGTCCCCATCATTAAGATGATGGGCAAAGGTCCCTATACATGTGGTGTATAGGCTCTTGGTCCCTGTGCCAGTGGGCACAGGCAAGGGTATACAGCGACGGTTGTATACCCCGCATTACCGGTAAAATGCGAAAAGAGATAAAGTTCAATGGAGCATTGCATTGACTGCATATCATGAGAAAAATGACTATATTTAGTATAATGTTATTGTGGATTATCGATGCTATGCTAATGTTCTTGTTTTATAGCCTTGTTGATACTTGCTGAGTCCTTGGGCTCACCCTTGCTTAAATGTGTTTTAGGTACCAATGGCAGGAACGACACGCATGAGAGGGAGTAGTTGTTGGATGCACTCACTACCTCACACTCTTAAGGCGTTTGCTACTTAGCTTCAATTTAGAAATAAATAAACCATTTGATTATCACCCATAGATGGTTTGGTATGAGTAGCTGCTTATTTGTAATAATGAGATTGCCAGTCTTGGTTGGTTCATTTGATTATCATGTATGATAGAGTAATTTGATTATGAGAACTTTGTTATGCCATGCGTTATTGTTGAACTCTCAGTTTAGCTGATTAAACAAAGGAGATTCTGCCGAAAATATGTACTTGTGCTAGAATAGTTTAGTTTCAGTAGCATTCTAGGCTCTTTGAGAGTTGGGGTGTTATATTGTTTGAGTTTGTGTTCATGATGGATACCATTTGCAAATTGGGTTGGTTTTATGTTGGTTTATGCATGGTTCTTCCCGGTTAAGAAAAGAAAGAAAATGGTTATTTTGGGCATTCAAGTGATTCCGCTTTTGGCCTGGGGTGTTTATTTGCAAACTGCCTACTTGGAAAGTGAAAAGGTTTTCATGATGAGTTTTCGATTTGGTTTTGACTATTTCGAAAGGTAGTTGGTAATGCGTGGCTGCGACGAGGATCTTTCATTCTTCAGCTGTTTTTCTTTTAAGAAGATTGGTTTAATGCGGGTTATTTGTGTGTTCCTTGTTAGGGGATGCCCCTTGTAGAGGTGAAGTGGTTGGTTGATAGAAGGGAACAAGAGTTCCATGTGTCTTGTGTAGGTTGAGTGGTTTAGTACCAAATAGAAAGTTGGTTCAAGGTACATTGGTTTGTTTCTAGAAGTTGCGAGAATTTTGGAAGATAGCGTTTCACTAGGACCATCTCGAGTCCTAGCACAGGATACACAACGTTTTGTATAACCCAGCGTCGAGGGAGTACTTGAGAGAATCGAAGTGTGAGGTTTGGTTAGAGTCGTTGACCAACGAGTAAGACTATACCTTCGAATCCAGTCCATTGAGCATACCTGGAAAAGTCGGGTTGAGTGTTAGGGCGTAAGACATTAGTCTATGTCCAGGTGATGTGGTCACATCAGTCCAAGAGAGAGGTGACTTGGGGTTGGAGTCTCGCATGCGTGAGAAATTATCCAGAGTTGTTGACGTCGGGTACGTGTAATTTGTTCTTTAATTTCAGTTGTGGTGGTTCTTTCGTGTAGAACGACGAGTAGAATTCGGGGTCGAATTCTGTTTGAGGGTGGTAGAATGTAATATCCTGAAATTAACCTTAAGGGCCTACGTGTAATTAGATGAAAGGGGATACGTGAAAACGGAATATTTTAGAGTTTTTAAGGAGTTGGTTCATACCAGGTTAAAAGGATCGTGAGAAGAGTGGATTCTAGAAACCCTAGCAATCTTTTCTTTTATTTCCGACCCGTGCGCCGCCATCTTGTTCTTTTTCGCTTGGCCCATCTAGGCCGTCGTCGGGAGCTGCCGTCCACTCGCGTGTGTTGACTTGGTTGCATCCTGCCCGTCCGTGTTGCTGTGTGCTCGTGCGCAGCGTCGTTGCACGTGCGTTTCGCCTCACCCGGTTGCTGTCACCCACCGCGTGTGCGAATGTGTGCGATCCAGTCATTGCCTCTGTCTCATCATCTGTGTGTGTGCTTGTGCTCGTGACGGTGTGAAGGAGTTCGCCGCGTGGCTGGCTCTGGGCCAAAGCCATCTACCATGGAAGTACAGTTGCATGCAAACTGGCCTCCAACCACTCGCAAGTGGGGGTTTGGTTCCAGGGGCAGTGCCCTCTTCGCGTCCTTTGGTCTCCTACGGTTGAGACAAGTACATTCATTGATAGATTTATTGTGAATGCTTGACCATGTTTGCGTCTATTTGATACATGATAGCGATGCATGGTGGTTGGCATGATATGTGTATTAATAATGGTGTATGCTCAAAGAATGAGTAAGTTCTATTCATATATGATATTATTGATCGATAGAAGATTTCGATTTTTGAAGTTTTAGTGTATTTTTGCCGAAATCCAATGTGAGGAGGAACAGTTGAATATGTGCTTGTTAATATCCATGTGATTTGGGAAGGAAAGTATGTAGCAACTAGATTTCATAATGAAGCCAGTTGATAACAATAATGATTGTAGTATAGCTGTTGTGTATTAAAGTTTGATGATGAGCATCGCTAAAAGTTGAACTGATATGATATAAGAGGTGGCTTATGCCTACATGATTGTGAAATAATGGGATGATAATGTGTCCTTAATGAAAGGGTTTTGGTAGGATCTTTTCGATTGTGTAGTAGACCCCTTCTAACTTAAGTGGTCGATGTAGTGAGGTTGTATGGTTTTGGGTATACTCTCATTTTGAAGATGGGATGAAAAGGTAGTATGGAACAATTTGGTAAAACTTTGGGGGCTTTCTAATCGAATAGTTGATGATAAATATTCGTATTCGGAGTATATTATTCTTGATGTTAGTAAGATTATCTGCGAGAGATTGTGACTTGTGTGTGTGGAGATGATTCTTTTAGAAATAAAGTAATTTGATCATCTTTCGTAATTTGGATTTAGTAAAAGTGTTTCGAGATTGCGTTGATGATCATTTGGACCTCTTAAGTTATGTGGTGATTGAGTTGCTTTGAGCAAAGTGACATGTTGAAAGATTTTATCAGTTATTAAGTGGTACCTATGATTTGGTCTTAAGAGCTTATCTTGTTTAAGCTGGCAAAATGATGTAGTAATCACAGAAAATAACTTTCATGGTTAAAGAAAGGAGTGAAGTAAAAGTATTTAACATTTAAGTCGCGTTTCACAACTTGCAGTTTATTTGAGTGTACTTGAACCTTATGTATTTGTTCCATAAGAATTTACCAATTTTCAAAGGGGAATACCTTCTTCCCATTTGTGGTTCGGATTCGCTTTTAGCAGACTTGAGCCCTCAGCTGTTGACTTCCTCTATGTTTTCAGAGTTCTTTGCCTAAGTGACTATTTCCCGTGGTCCTGTGTTTATTTCAAGCAGTAAATGTCTTCATTTGCCTTTTCTTTTGAGGAAGGATCCATCGATTCGTTTCACAGTGGTTTTCGAAGTGGTTATTCAATGTGGTTGTGAGACCTTGGGCTGTAAGTTAAACGAGGAGCATTGAAGGATGAACTAATTTCGTGTGTAATTATTGAAGAGAATTTTAATTATACATAATGTTTGCGTTTGAGGCTAAACTGACTGCATTATCGCAACCATTAGAACCTATGAAGATTTGTGATCCAAGATCCATTGTTCAATTCGGGTGGAACATTAGAATTTTTTTAAAGGATGGGGAATCTTACTCGATGTATTAGAGTGTCACGATTGGGTACCTTGCACGGTTGTGCAGATGAATTATGATGGTGTCGTAATGAGAGTAGTATTAGCAAAGTAATCTAACCGTTAAAGCGATTAATGAGATAGTCGAGAACGTTGGATTATTGCCAGGAAAGACTTGGACTTAGTAAGTAACTCTCTAAAAGTTAGAATCTTGATAAAGATAATTAGATCGAAGAAATGTTTTCGTGTTGATGTCAATGCGCGAGTATGTTTGGATTATGAGAATTTTAGGGATTTAATTTGAGGTTCCCCTATTTTCTATATGAGAAGTTCATGGTAGGAGTCTTGGAGTATAGTTTTGGGCTTCGTATTCTTTTTGCTAGGACCTTGAGTCGTCCAATGATTATGTGTATGTGAAGTAGAATAAGGGTGGATTCGAACAATGGGATGATCATTGATAGAACCCTTTTGATGAAGTATATGAATGTGTGTCTTTGGGAATTTGAGTTGTTTATTCTTAAAAGATTGAGGTGATGTGTTTGCATGTGAGATCTATTTTGAGATACATTGGAAGTCATCTGTCAAATTAATTATGTCGGTAGAGGAGTTGTTGAGAGAAAGTTTTGGTGGCGTCGATAGAGCCTTTATACGGAGGTGTGGATGATGTATTTCGACTTGAGCGTAACGTTGGGAATGTCAAGTTAAGAGAGATGAGTTAGTGTGTTGCGATGAACTGAAACTCCAAAGTTGAGAGAGATTTTATTCCTAAAAAAGATACTGAAAAAATTGATACTTCCTCAAAGAAGTGAATCGTTTCCTCGATTGTTGTTTGAGTTTTGTGTTGTTGACCAATGTCTTTCGTAACATGAGTTTGACTCGATTTTTGGTATGTGTGGTTCTTATCGGTTCAGGAAGAATAAAGGAAGTTTTTGATTTGAGCATTTAAAATGATTCCTCCTTTGGTTTTCGTGATACTTTTTCGCAAACTGCCACTTGGAAGGTGGAAAGGTTTTCGTGATGAAATTCCGATTTCTGGATTTGACTCTTTAGCACCGAGCTGGTAACGCTTAGTTGCGATGTGAATCTTTCATTTTCATATGGGTTTTGTTTGTAAAAGAGTTTGCTTAAAGAGAGTTTTGTCGTATGTTTCTGGTTAAAGAAGGTGATCCTTGCTTTAGTGAAGAGTTTAATTGAGAGGTGGAACACAAGTTCTATGTTCTATGTGCATGTCGTGTGGTTCGGTATCATTGGGAAGGTTAACCCAAGATACATTGGGTTGTTTTCGCTAATTGGCGTATCGCCAGGACTGTCTCGAGTCCGTACGCGGAGTACGTAACATCTTGTATGTTCTTGTGTTAAGTGAGTACCTGGGAGATCCAGAGAGTTTGAGGTTTCGTTTGCGCCGTTGACCATCGAGTGAGATCTTACCTTTGAGTCTTGTCCGATGAGTGTACCTGGAAGTACCGGGTAGAGCGTTAGTTCAGACATCGTGTTACATCGTTGTGTTGTGGTATTTTCAGACCGAGGGAAAGGCTACTTGGGAAGTTGGAGTTTCGCGTGCGTGAGCTTTAGCTTGATGTTGTTCACAACAGTGCAGTGGTTACCGTTGTTCGTTCTCAGTCGTGGTCGTTCTTTCGCCTAAGCGTGTTTAGAATTCAGGGTCGAATTCTGTTTAAGGTGGGTAGAATGTAATACCCAAAAAGTATTTGAGAATATTCGAAAGAGTATTCGGAAGAGATTATGTGAATTCGGAGAAGGACCAAATATAAAATAGATTTAGCAGCAATTAGATAAAGGGGTTTTCTGTAGTTTTTTGGCAACTTGGGCCTAGGCCTTGGCCCAGGAGGCCCATGAGGGGCTGGCCATCAATAAAAAGAGGGGGGAAACCCTAGTTGCTACAGTACCACACCCCTGGTACTGTAGCACCGCACTGTAGCAACCCCCCCCCCTTCTATGCAAAGAGGAGAAAAGAAAGGAGAGAAAGGAAGAAGAAGAAAGGGAGAAGAAGAGAAGGGAGAAGAGAAGGAAGAGGGATCACCATCCGTGGTTCGTGACCTTCAGCGGCATCAAGGGTAACGCGTTGTTGTTGTTGGGTAATTAGTCATAGAAGAGTAATCGGGTAGTTTTTGGCTAGGTTGCAATCTGCCTGCTGTTCGTGCAGATTCGTCCAGAAGTTTGCGGGGTTAATTTCATGTGGTTAGAGGCCGAATTAGAGGTTTTGGTCTCCTAGAGAATTGTAGTTTATGTTCTTAGCTTTCGTTGGCCGCCAAGATCGCCCAAATCCGATTAACGGTCTGGGAGTTATGAATTTTCTAGTATTGTTGTCCTGTTGTTCTGTCAGATTCTGGACAGTCTGTAGAAAACTGGTTAGAACTGCTAATTAAATGGAGAATCAGGGGACCTCAATATAACGAACAATGTGGGTAATTTCTGTACCTTTTCATAGAGATAAAGAACGCAAGATTTGGATTCTCGTAGCAAAAGTTATGGAGGTTTTTAGTGTACTCTCCAGAGAACCCGATGTGAATTCTGATGTCTGATAGATTGGTTTTCTAGGGGCAGTAGATGGTAGAATCAAAAGGGCTCCCCAAATAAGTTTATTTAGATAATTTAATTACCTTTTCAGAAAGTCCAAGAACATCTTATTTGGACACCTGAGCAGAAAGTTATGTATTTTAGAAGTTGACAGTCCACAGTGTGCGCCAATCCGATTGCTAGAAATTAGGAGTTGGGAAACGCTTGGGAGTTTAGTAAGTTCATTTGTGTTGTTCTTTTTGCTCTTGGTTCAGAATGTGGGTCTTAGATTGGGGTATCTTTATATTCAGGTGGGAGCGTAGTTCCAGGGGCAGCACCCTCGTCGCGTCCACTGTTCAAGCACGGTTGAGGCAAGTGTTCGGGCTATGGTATATGTATGCCCGCATGATGTGATTGTGATGTGTCTTGTTCGCTTTAGTCATGCATACCTGTTTATGAGATGAGTTACCGTTTAACTTGATGACTGCCAGTTGGTAATGCTTACATGTTAATGAGAATATGTTGAATTCCTGCATATGAAGAATGTTATCATGGTGCATATGCATGTTGAGAGCATACAGGTGCCTTGGTCACGTGGTGACCAAGCACATACAGCTGAGGTCCCCGTCATGTAGATGATGGGCTTGAGGTCCCCACATTCGTGGAATGTGGGCTATGAGCAAAGAGGTCTCCATCATTAAGATGATGGGCAAAGGTCCTTATACATGTGGTGTATAGGCTCTTGGTCCCTGTGCCAGTGGGCATAGGCAAGGGTATACAGCGACGGTTGTATACCCCGCATTACCGGTAAAATACGAAAAGAGATAAAGTTCAAAGGAGCATTGCATTCATTGCATATCATGAGAAAAATGGCTATATTTAGTATAATGTTATTGTGGATTATCGATGCTATGCTAATGTTCTTGTTTTATAGCCTTGTTGATACTTGCTGAGTCCTTGGGCTCACCTTTGCTTAAATGTGTTTTAGGTACCAATGGCAGGAACGACACGCATGGAAGGGAGTAGTTGTTGGATGCACTCACTACCTCACACTCATAAGGCGTTTGCTACTTAGCTTCAATTTAGAAATAAATGAACCATTTGATTATCACCCATAGATGGTTTGGTTTGAGTAGCTGCTTATTTGTAACAATGGGATTGCTAGTCTTGGTTGGTTCATTTGATTATCATGTATGATAGAGTAATTTGATTATGAGAACTTTGTTATGCCATGCGTTATTGTTGAACTCTCAGTTTAGCTGATTAAACAAAGGAGATTCTGCTGAAAATTTGTAGTTGTGCTAGAATAGTTTAGTTTCAGTAGCATTCTAGGCTCTTTGAGAGTTGGGGTGTTACATTGTTTGAGTTTGTGTTCATGATAATACCATTTGCAAATTGGGTTGGTTTTATGCTGGTTTATGCATGGTTCTTCCCTGTTAAGAAAAGAAAGAAAATGGTTATTTTGGGCATTCAAGTGATTCCACTTTTGGCCTATGGTGTTTATTTGCAAACTGCCTACTTGGAAAGTGAAAAGGTTTTCATGATGAGTTTTCGATTTTGGTTTTGGCTCTTTCGAAAGGTAGTTGGTAATGCGTGGCTTCGACGAGGACCTTTCATTCTTCAGTTGTTTTTCTTTTAAGAAGATTGGTTTAATGCGGGTTATTTGTGTGTTCCTTGTTAGGGGATGCCCCTTGTAGAGGTGAAGTGGTTGGTTGATAGAAGGAAACAAGAGTTCCATGTGTCTTGTGCAGGTTGTGTGGTTTAGTACCAAAGAGAAAGTTAGTTCAAGGTACATTGGTTCGTTTCTAGAAGTTGTGAGAATTTTGGAAGATGGCGTTTCACTAGGACCATCTCGAGTCCTGGCACAGGATACACAACGTTTTGTATAACCCAGTGTCGAGGGAGTACTTGAGAGAATCGAAGTGTGAGGTTTGGTTAGAGTCGTTGACCAACGAGTAAGACTATACCTTCGAATCCAGTCCATTGAGCATACCTTGAAAAGTCGGGTTGATTGTTAGGGCGTAAGACATTAGTCTATGTCCAGGTGATGTGGTCACATCAGTCCAAGAGAGAGGTGACTTAGGGGTTGGAGTCTCGCATGCGTGAGCAATTATCCAGAGTTGTTCACATCGGGT
The DNA here is from genome assembly GCA_036346255.1 of Ampelocalamus luodianensis. Lineage (NCBI taxonomy): Eukaryota > Viridiplantae > Streptophyta > Magnoliopsida > Poales > Poaceae > Ampelocalamus > Ampelocalamus luodianensis. Next base: position 58,022,156 of record CM070622.1, on the reverse strand, counting down.
ACGTGTAATTTGTTCTTTAATTTCAGTTGTGGTGGTTCTTTCATGTAGAACGACGAGTAGAATTCGGGGTCGAATTCTGTTTAAGGGTGGTAGAATGTAATATCCTGAAATTAACCTTAAGGGCCTACGTGTAATTAGATGAAAGGGGATACGTGAAAACGGAATATTTTAGAGTTTTTAAGGACGAGTTGGTTCATACCAGGTTAAAAGGATCGTGAGAAGAGTGGATTCTAGAAACCCTAGCAGTCTTTTCTTTTATTTCCCACCCGTGCGCCGCCATCTTGTTCTTTTTCGCTTGGCCCGTCTAGGCCGTCGTCGGAGCTGCCGTCCACTCGCGTGTGTTGACTTGGTTGCATCCTGCCCGTCCGTGTTGCTGTGTGCTCGTGCGCAGCGTCGTTGCACGTGCGTGTCGCCTGACCCGGTTGCTGTCACCCACCGCGTGTGCGCATGTGTGCGATCCAGTCATCGCCTCTGTCTCATCATCTGTGTGTGTGCTTGTGCGCGTGAAGGTGTGAAGGAGTTCGCCGCGTGGTTGGCTCTGGGCCAAAGCCATCTACCATGGAAGTACAGTTGCATGCAAACTAGCCTCCAACCACTCGCAAGTGGGGGTTTGGTTCCAGGGGCAGTGCCCTCTTCGCGTCCTTTGGTCTCCTACTGTAATATCCCGAAAAGGAGTTAAGATTTGAATCGAGGAAGTATAAAATTTGTTTCGGGAGAGATCGGTTTCACTGGGAAGAATCAAGCGGGCGACGGGAGGGACTAATTGGTTTGATTGTCGGTCTTGCAGTTTTAGAGGGGGAAATAGCTTTTGGCGGCAACTTGGGCTGGGCCAAGGCCCACCTAAGTGGCCGACCAAGGGGGCCCCTCCCCAAAACCCTAGTTCCCCCTCCCCTCCCCTTTCCCCTCCCCTAGCAGCCGCGCCCCCTCTCCTCTCCCCACCTCCTCACCTCTCCACCTCCCTTCCACCCTCCCTTGCGCCCTCCCATCTCCCCATCACCTCCATTGCTGCTGTCCAAGGTGGAGTAGGAGCTCCCTTGCAGCCGGCCAAGGAGGAAGAAGAAGGAGAAAAGAAGAGAAAGAAGGGGAAGAAGAGAAGGGAAGAAGAGGGAGAAGAAGGGATCCGCAGCGGATTCGTGGTGGTCTTCATCCCCGCTGTGTGCTCTCTCCGTTTGGCAAGGGTAACCCGTGGTTCTTTGTTTTAGGTCGTTTTCTAGTTGTCTAATTTTCGGATGCCAGTTCGTCGCTATTCTGCAGCAGGGAAGTTTGTCGGTTTTGATTAAGCTAGAGGCAGATTTGGGTCTGGGTGTCTCCTAGGAAGTTGTAGCTATCGTAGTTACCTTTCATTGCCGACAAGAATCAAGTCATTTGGACTTCGGTAGCCAAAGTTATGAATTTATTAGTACTTCTGTGTTTCTGGAGAGAAGCAGATTTGCTAGTGTTAGTTAACCTGATAGAAGCGCGTATTTAGATGGGTTTCCAGAGGGTCTCACCATAACGAAAAATGAGGCTAATCCTCTTAGCTTTCAGGAAAGCTAAAGATCACTGAATTTGGACGAACGTAGAGAAAGTTATGATAGTTTCTTTGTCGCTGTCCAGAGACCCGACGTGAAATATTTGCTCTGATTAAATAGATTGGTAGGTCTGGTAGATGGCCGAATCAGAGGTCTCCCCAACTAAGTTTATTTAGACATTTCAATTACCTTTTCAGATTGTCCAAGATCATCCTATTTGGACTCCTGAGCAGAAAGTTATGAATTTTGAAGTCTGCTGTCCGTAGTGACCGATCGCTAGAAATTAGAAAAGCTAGGCGTGATAAGAAGATTAGCGATTTCGATTGTAATGTGATGTATGATTTTGGTCCAGTATGTTATTCTTAGTTTGGGGTTATCTTCTTGTCGGTGTGGCGAGATCCCAAGGGCAGCACCCACTTGGCGTCCGCCCGTTTCGCGCGGTTGAGGCAAGTATTCGGGTTATAAGCGTATTTTCGGTCGTATGATATGATTGTGGTGATTGCTTGTTGTAGCCTTGCGAATGTTAGCGTAATGAGTTTTCCTTTTATCTTGATGAATGCAAGCTATGGTTAATGTTTCCCTTGGCGTTGCTAAATCATACATGTTGTTATGTACATGTTAAATTCGTGTATATGAAAGACGTGGGCATGGAGCAATTGCATGTTCCAATCGTGTTGGAGACTTGGTCATACATGGATGTTTTTGATATATGATAGCGAAGTAAGGTTCTTTGGCATGATGTTTATATTGAGATTGGTGAATGCTCTAAGTATGATTATGCTCTATTTATGTCCGTTGTTATTGTACTTGGTATATTGATGATGAATAGATGTTGTGCATGTGCATATTGAGATCATTTGAAGCTTGGTCACGTGGTGACCAAGTATGCATTCGTTGAGTCCCGTCATGTATTGTGGGCTTGAAGTCCCCACATTGGTGCAATGTGGGCTATGAGCAAAGAGGTCCCCATCATTGGATGATGGGCAAAGGTCCCTATACATGTGGTGTATAGGCTTTTGGTCCCTGTGCGCAGAGGGACGAGCAAGGGTACAATGACGGTTGTATACCCCGCACACAGGTAAAATGTGAAAAGAGATAAAGTTAAAAGGTGCATTGCATTGGTTGCATACACATGAGCATGAAGGCTTTACTACGGTGCATTGTTTATCTTGGATTATTGATGCTATGAATGTTAACTTGCTTAGCCTTGTTGGTACTTGCTGAGTCTTTGGGCTCACTCTTGCTTTGATGTGTTTTAGGTACAAGCGCAAGACTGGCATGCATGGGAGGAGTAGATGAATTGGAAAGCACGCACTACCTCACAACATTAAAGCAATTGTCATTTAGCTTCATATAAGAATAAATAGATCTGAGAAATACCCATGGTTGTTTTATGATTACGATTATGGTTGTGAGAATAGTGTTAATTTGATTACACTCCTATGATTATCTCTTATGCATGAGTGAATTGGATTATGAAATTATTGTTAAATGTTATGTTTACTGTTAGAAGCTATGGATAGTTTGAGATTCAGTTAAGCGTAATAATGAGAATAGAAAGTTTTGGTTTTGTTTATGATATTATTCTACACGCTTGAATGAACGATTATGATTATTGATAAATGCCTTGACCAATTGTTGGAACCTCGGTATAGGCGACTATACAAAGGAGGTTTTGTCGAGATTTTGTAATTGGTCTTAGTTTAGCCTAGTTTAATTTAATTTTAGTAGCATTCCGGGCTCAATGTTGAGTGGGGTGTTATTCTGATTAGTATCGAGCGGAAGTTTGTAGGTCCGTGGTGACTAGATATAAAAAATTGCTAATGTTAATCAACTTAAAAGTTTGACACACTTGAGCACGATAGGATGGGGATGGGTCAATCTTTGCATTTACGTTTCCGTTATATCGTTTTGATTATTCTTTGATATGAATTGAGTTTGGCTGCTTATTAATTAATTATTATGATTATTATGAGTGGGATTAGTCGTTGTTGAGAGGTTAAGGTCGTGGTTGTGACCACTGGGCTTTACCGAGTTACACCACCGTTAGTGGAGTGGGTATAGAAAGTGCTACCCGGATATCTTAATGCAGTGTCGATAGCGAGAATCTTTAGAAGAGTTGCTCTCTTCCCTGAATTTGAATTTGGTCAACTCTTAACCGGTTGCGATTGATGGGTTTCTTTGAAATGTTTGGTGTGTTTTCTTTGGCTTAATTTGCCCCGTAAATCAATTATTGTTTTTCGGCCGTTGAGTTATTTTCGCGATTGGTGAATTTTGCTAATTGTCAAGATTGACTTTTGTAGGGGAGTTGTGTTTTTTCTTATTGGAAAGCTTGACCTATTTTATTCGCTTGATGTTTTTGGTTAATAAAAGTTTCTTTTGTAAGTCTTTTAGTTCATGAAGGCTTTGACTCAACGTATCTCTTTTGGGTATTTTGAGCGTTGAATATTATTGGTTGTGTTATGAGTTTTAAGTTAAGTTCAGATTTGTGCATGATCGATCTTAACTAAGGTCCTTATCAAAGAAAGTTGAATAAGTGGAGGTTGTCCTTTAGTGGTTCTTGATGAGTTATGACTATGAGTATGACAATATTTAGTTGGAATCAATGGAGTTGTTAAGAGGTGTGGTATTTTGATGAATTGGTCCGATTGTTAGGATTGTGGAATCAGTAGATTTATTGGATAGTATGGAGTAATGTATCTCTATGGATTAGCTTACCCATTAGTGATGGTTATGTTAAGAATGTGTTTGAACGATGCTTTAGAGGATATCAGTTGGAAATTTTAGTAAACTAGTTACTTGATGATCATACAAAATTGCTAGATTAAAAACATGTATTTTAGATTAGACGAACGTTGAGGTAGCATGTTGTGAAACCATGTTGTCTGAAGCGATGAGATTATTAAATGTTGACTTTGTGTATCTGAGATGGTTCTGCGACTACAAGCAGTAGGACCCTATTTGTATACATGATTCATACAATTGACAATTGTTAATGACAGTTGGAGCGGGTGTGAGTAACACTAATGGTTGAGTGGGTGATTGAGTAAGTGGCCTCGATAGTGTGCTTTGAAAGTATCATTTGATAGTATGAACTAGTTAAAATAGGTTTGTTTCAACCTTGTGGCTTGTGTTTCCTTTGGAGAAATTTATGATGGGATAAGAGGCTATGATGAGTCTCGCTAAGAGTGTATTGTTACATTACTAGTGTGATTGTCGATGGGAATATGATGATAATATTGAATGTTTTGTATAAAGGGACTGGATCGCTTCGCGGATGTTAATTAATTGAATATGTTTCTAGTTCGCATTTGTGATCTTTCGGACCTCATGTTGATGTGATAGCTGAATTTGTTTAGAGCAAAGTGACATGTTGAGAGGTTTTATTAGTTCCTAAGTGGAATAGGTGTTGTGATCTTCAATTACTCTTTGTCGGAAATGTCATGGTGATGCTATAACCAACGAAAATCGAGTAAAGTGGAAGTATTTGAGATTTAAGTAAAGTTTCATAACTTACGAATATTGAAGTTTGTCTAAAACTTTTGTTCTTGCCCATAAGAGTTTTCCGAATTCTAAAGCGATGTTTTATTCTCGTCGAGGTTTGATATTCTCTGATTGTGGGACGTGCACCCTCAACTTTGATCATATCTTTTGGTTTTCGAGAACAGTTTTATCTGATTGTTTCTCTTGATCTTGTAACTACTGTAAGTGGTAACGTTTTCTTTTGAGCTGAAACTTATTTCTATTTGCCTCTTCTTCTAAGAAAGGGTTAGAGTCTGTATTGTAAAGTCTCGTAGGTGGTGTCTTGGCATCTAGATAGTGGTGGCCTAGTAGATGGTTTGATAAACCCTTAGGTGTCAAGTCGTCGAGAGGCTTGGAGTAATAAATCGATTTATTGGAAAAAATCCTTGGAGAGGAATTGAGTTGAAAAGAATATTTGTCTTTGGAGCTAACAGATTTCGTTGTGCAACTAGTAGGACCTATAACAAGTTGTAGACCAAGATTTGGTGTTTTTTGACCGAGCATTAGAATTAGCAAGTATGGAAATCTGGATCAATTTATTAGAGTATCGCAATTTGGTAGTATTGCGAGGCTATGAAAGTTATTCTTGATGATGTGGTTTATTGAGAGTGGGGTTACAAAGTAATCAAATCGCCAAGTTAATTAATGGGATAATGGAAAATATTGAGTAACGTCAAGAGTGATTTGGCTTTAAATGAGTAACCTTACGAGGTTATAATCTTTGTAAAGGTAAACCGGTCAAGAAAATATTTTCATGATGATGTTAATGAGAAGTATGTTGGAATTATGGGATTTCTGGATTTAATCTGAGGATTTCCCTATCTTTTATATGAGAAGTTCGTTGTAGGAATCTTGGAGTTTAATTTGGGCTTTGCAATTTTATGCTAGGACTTGGGGCACCCAATGATTATGTGTAGAGGAGGTAGATTAAGGGTGGGTTTGAGCAGTGAGATAATCATTGATAGAGCCCTTTTAGAGAAAGTATATGATTGTGAGAGATGTGAATTCCAAGTTGTTTATTTCTAAAACATTGAGGAGATGTGATTGCGTGTGTAATCTATTTTGAGATGCATTGGAAGTCATCTGTCAAATTAATCATGTAGATAAAGGAGTTGTTGAGATAAAGTTTGGCGGCGTAGATAGAGCCTTTATCTGGAATTGTGGATGATGTATTTCAACTTGAGTGTAACATTGAGAATGTAAAGTTAAGAAAGATGAGTTAGTGTGTTTTGTGATGAATGAAACTCCAAAGTTGAGAGAGATTTTATTCTTAAAGAGATCTGAGAATTTGATACTTCCTCAAAGGAGTGAATTGTTTCTCGATTCTCGTTTGAGTTTTGTGTTGTTGACCAATATCTTTCGTAAGTTGAGTTTGACTCGATTTTGGTATATATGATTCTTATCGGTTCAGAAAGAATAAAAGAAATGATGGATTTGGTTAATTGAGTGGTTTCTCTTTTAGCGATCGTGGTGTTTATTTGCAAATTTTCTAATTGAAGGTGGAAAGATTTTCGTGTTAAATCATCGATTTTGAATTTGACTCCTTTTAGTATCGAGTTGGTAACGTTTGGTTGCGTTGAGAGTTCTTCATTTTCAGTTGAGCTTTGCTGGTAAAAGAGTGTGTTTAGGAAGAGTATTGTTGTTGTGTGTTTCTGGTTAAAGGAGGTGATTTTTGCTTTAGTGAGGAGTATAATTGAGCGGTGGAACACGAGTTCTGTTGTGAGGACCCCCGGTTATTGGAAATGTTACTAATTAAATTTATACTGTAGCACAATTGTTAATGAAGGAACGATCTTGCCTTTATTAAAAACCATGCTAAAGATATAAAGTTAACAAGTGATGATCCGATGAATGAGATTCGGATATATATGATTCTCAATGGTTCCCAGGATCAATGACCATTGCATATATATCCTTCATCAACATTGCATCAAACACATACAAGTCATACATTGATATAATTAAACATAAGGTTACATCATTCTGTTGATACTACAATATTAAGTGACTTGGTCACTTTAACGATATCTGTGGAAGCAAAATAAGCGGAAAATGTCCACCAATGGCCCCATCCACCATGAGCAATTGCGTGGAGGAAAGAAGTAGCACTACTCGTTAGCGTCACCCTGATCGGCGCTAACGGGTACTTCATACAGAAAACCGTCCTCACCTGCAACAATAGGTGGTAGCACCTTGAGTACGGAAGGTACTCAGCAAGTCTTACTCAAACTAATAAAATAAAGTGGTGATTAGAGCCTAACCAAAGGAGTAGAGTTTTTACATGCATAAGGTTACAACAGGAAGGTATAAAGGTTCAAATTTGCATAAAGCGATACATCTTAACCTACAAAGGCTAAATTTTGATAAAGCGATTTAATAAATCAAAGTTTGCTTAAAACAGTAAGTAAATGGCTTAAAATTTAAACAGTACAGTGCATGATTCCCTCATGCCAGCCGAAAATAAACCAAAACCAGATTTTTGAACATCAAAACTTCTATACAGATGACATCAATTCAAGTTATCGTCCATGACCGTGGACACGGCTATTCGAACGATTTATACCTGCGAGGGTGTACATCTTTACCCACATGACTTAGCTAGCCCGTTGCCTTCGGATGCCTCCGAATGATGACATACTTCCTTTGGTATGCCGACCGGGGAAACTAAGATTTGGTATTTTTCAACAAGCCAACACTATTGAGTTGGACTCCCATGTGTGAACTAATCCCATAGTGTAGGCTACACCACCTACTAACCACAGGGCACACATGTTGTGTCAGTAATGCCGATCCAAACAATTTAAAGCAAATTGGGCTCACCACCCATAGTAGAATGCTATCGGCACCATTAAGGTATCGTATATGCGACGAGGCACATATACGCCCTCACCCTCCTAAGAACATCTGATATTGACATACAAAGCTCACATGGCATAAAACGCAGTCCTCAGACCAAAGCATCTATGCCATACAAGGCCAATACACATATCCTTACTCTCTGTTTCCAACTCAATAGTCTCAACATTTTACTTAACCAAGCAGCGCCCATACCTTGCATGTGGAAATACGTGGGGACTTGAATTGAATAATCGAGTTCGGTCCTTAACTAACCGGACAAGTCCACCACAAAACCCAATCTCGTACGAAAGCACCATCACTAGCTTCCTCTTGTCCAGATCAATTTGAATTTCAAATACAAAGGTGATTTAAGGAAAGCTGGACAAAGAGTTTGGAAATGACAATAGTTCGATTGTGATTCCCATGTTTGACAAGATATGCTTGCCAAACTATAAAATCTCTAGACTGCATGTCTAAGCCAAATCTGAAAATAGACCATATAGTATACGATACTACACTAGAGTTGAGTGTATGGTCATGATTAAGGTAATCCATCATGTTAGGTCATAACTAACTACTAACGAGATCATATTTTGTATTTTGAATCATAGCATGCCTGATTACCACTGGATTTGTAAAAACTATTGTACAAAATTTGGGTTCAATATGGTGCAAGAGGATGCTTGCCTTGGTAATAATAGACTTACATTGCGAGGCTCAGTTGCTCGAGAAAAGATTCGATGGCTTCAACGAAACCGATTCTAAAGAAACAATAAGATCCAATAAATACCAAAAGCTCGACAATAAGTCCAACATGGAAGAAATATGCATGATCAATCTAGAAATGCATGATTACAGTATGCTTAAGCCATAACTACCCATAATAATGATAATAACCCATTATCTAGCTCACTTTGTTTTCAAAAGACAGAATTAGAGTTTATTGCAAAGTTCGGTTTTGATTTGAAAAGAGCCAAAGCAGACAGATTGCAATTTTGGAAATAGAAGTATAGATCATGCAAAAGTTCATAAATGAAACTTAGCATGATCTTTTAGGTAATTAACATCCCAAACCAACCTTAGTCTAACCTAACTAGCTAGATTGCAAAAGCTAAAGCAAAAACCTATTTTGTCGGTTGGTAGACAAGAGAAACGAGACAGATTTCAACTAAGAGTCAAAATAGATGATGACAAGAATTGAAAGACCAACTTGTCATCTTTGCTAGGGTTTAGTCAAAATCTAAATAAGATGATAAGTTGTGAGGAAGATACCTAGGTCTTGAAAATGACATGAAAACCGAAAAGGTGCAATATCAACTTTCGGTTTAAAGTCGATTGAAGCTACGATGCTTAAAAGAATGATTCACGGGAGCTTCTCAAGTCCTTAAGATGCTCAAGATGTTATGACTAGGTTTAACTTACAGGAGAAGAAATATGCTAAGGGTTACGACAACCCGATGTTGAACAACAGAGAGTTAAACTCGATTTAACCTACAAAGATAACCAATCTTGATTGTAAGTGTAACGAGTTTAAGATGGATAGCGATGAGCAAGAAGCAAGAAACTCCACTGGTTAACAAGAAAGGATGAGCTTGGTGGTCAACAATGGCTGTGACTCAAAAACTAGGGTTTATATATGTGGATGTGGAGCTACTGAGCAAGAGAGAAAGATCTAGAGTTGATGAGGTGTCCATTTAGGCTAATTATCCCAAAAATTAGTTGCAAAACTTTGGGATAATCCTCTCCTTGATTTCAGAGAAATCTGCTTGTGAGAGAGAGGAAGGAGATAAGAGCCAAGCGACATGTGGGCCCCATTGTCATCCTCGACCGCGCACCTCGGAAAGGCTCGAACAAAAGTCACCGTCCGATTAGAAATAGCGGCTACGATAAATAGAGAGATTAAATGATGTGAATCGGTATCATTTAATATGGACCGCACGATCAAGATCGATCGAACGAGATTAAAGCGAAATCCCGATGGTGCTTTGCGGGTTCCGCTTTCAAAGAGACGTTGGATTGAAATCCAACGATCAATTAAAAGATATACACGTCACCCTTTTAGATGCGATGGTTTAACACCGTTGGATTTAATTTCTGATCGGGATGTAAATTGAACGGATGGTCGATTGCATACACCCATGTGGTCCATACGATTAAAATCCAACGATCCATCGATTTTGGGCTTTAAGGCCCACGGTCTAAATGGAGTGCCCGTGGATTGAAATCAAAGGCCCACATTAACGCGCGCCTCGGTTTCAAATAGAAATAAACGATGCATTGGATCAGGATGGACGGCCACGATTGTGCGGGGATCGGAGTCGTCCGAATGCATACGCATCACGGGCCATACGATGAAGATCCAGCGGTCGGAGGTGCGAGCTTTATAACACGAGGGAAAAAGGGAAAAGCCGTAGGATTTGAATCTAACGGTGAGATAAAAAGCGCTTTAGGTTTAAAAGCGAAAGAGGCGTCCGCGGTTGGATTAGAAACGAGCGGTGGTGATTGAATAGGGATCGGAGTTGTCCGGTTGCATACACTAATCACGCTCGTTGGATTAAGATCAACGCGAGATTTAAGTGGACACGTGGGCGGCTCGCGAGCGTTATTGCTTCGCCTGGATTCGATGGAAGATCGACGGCTCATGTTAGTCGTGGAGTTCGGGCTCGCTTTCGAGCGTGACCGAAACGAACAAATTTGATTGGGTTGGACCGAGACACATGAATTGAGTCGCTTCTGATGCAAGGGTCGGGTTTGGACGGTTTGGTTGACCAAACCTTATTCATATATTTAAAAGGTTTGATGGGACTTTAAAAATATCAAATAAATTTATAAAATCATGAAATTTTCTATGTAAGCTCTTTGGGATGATATATTTCCCGAGATAAATTTCATAAACCACATTTTCACTTTACAAAATACATAAATATCTATTTCAGGCGAAAATGTTTATTTAAAGACCATAAATTTTCTTTAAGTCCAAATAATTTCTAAAAATGCAACGAAAATATTTTTAGCCAAGATAATTTATCTAGGCTTTAATAAAATACTTCCCAGTCATAATACAAGTGTTACCTTGTATTCCTTTAAATATTCTAAGTAGGTTTTGGACTTTGGCAAAAGCAAGGTTTTATTTAATGTGACAACTCCCAAGCGAGATTAAGAACGAAGAATGATATGAGCAGTAGTCTATTCTTGTTCATAAAATGATTATTATTGTTGATAAGATTGGGGTATTACATCACGTGTTCTATGTGCATGTCGTGTGGTTGGTATCTTTGGGAGGTTTAACCCAAGATACATTGGGTTGTTTTAAGCTAGTTGGCGTATCGCCGGGGATGCTCTCGAGTCCATGCGCGGAGTACGTAACGTCTTGTAACTGGGAGATCGAGTTTGAGGTTTCGATTGCGCTGTTAACCATCGAGTGAGGTCTTACCCTCGAGTCTTGTCGGTGAGTGTACACGGAATGTCGAGTGGAGCGTTAGTGCGGGCGTCGATTTACGTCCACGGTGTTGTGGTCTCTTCTATTGAGAGAGGTCACTTGAGAGTTGAAGTCTCACGTGAGCGAGTTTAGTAAGAGTTGATCGCATTGGTATCTGTTGTTAAGTTCTAGTCGTGGTTTTCTTTTCGGGAAGATTGGCGTTTAGATTCGGGGTCGAATCCTGTTAAGGGGGGTAGAATGTAATATCCCGAAAAGGAGTTAAGATTTGAATCGAGGAAGTATAAAATTTGTTTCGGGAGAGATCGGTTTTACGGGGAAGAATCAAACGGAACGACGGGAGGGACTAATTGGTTTGATTGTCAGTGCTGCAGTTTTAGAGGGGGGAAATAGCTTTTTGGCGGCAACTTGGGCCTGGGCCAAGGCCCACCTAAGTGGCCGGCCAAGGGGGGGGCTCCCCTCCCCCAAAACCCTAGTTCCCCTCCCCTCCCCCTTTCCCCTCCCCTAGCAGCCGGCCGCCCCTCTCCCCTCTCCCCACCTCCTCACCTCTCCACCTCCCCTTCCACCCTCCCTTGCGCCCTCCCCATCTCCCCCATCACCTCCATTGCTGCTGTCCAAGGTGGAGTAGGAGCTCCCTTGCAGCCGGCCAAGGAGGAAGAAGAAGGAGAAAGAAGAGAAAGAAGGGAAGAAGAGAAGGGAAGAAGAGGGAGAAGAAGGGATCCATAGCGGATTCGTGGTGGTCTTCATCCCCGCTGTGTGCTCTCTCCGTTCGGCAAGGGTAACCCGTGGTTCTTTGTTTTAGGTCGTTTTCTAGTTGTCTAATTTTCGGATGCCAGTTCGTCGCTATTCTGCAGCAGGGAAGTTTGTCGGTTTTGATTAAGCTAGAGGCAGATTTGGGTCTGGGTGTCTCCTAGGAAGTTGTAGCTATCGTAGTTACCTTTCATTGCCGACAAGAATCAAGTCATTTGGACTTCGGTAGCCAAAGTTATGAATTTATTAGTACTTCTGTGTTTCTGGAGAGAAGCAGATTTGCTAGTGTTAGTTAACCTGATAGAAGCGCGTATTTAGATGGGTTTCCAGAGGGTCTCACCATAACGAAAAATGAGGCTAATCCTCTTAGCTTTCAGGAAAGCTAAAGATCACTGAATTTGGACGAACGTAGAGAAAGTTATGATAGTTTCTTTGTCGCTGTCCAGAGACCCGACGTGAAATATTTGCTCTGATTAAATAGATTGGTAGGTCTGGTAGATGGCCGAATCAGAGGGTCTCCCCAACTAAGTTTATTTAGACATTTCAATTACCTTTTCATATTGTCCAAGATCATCCTATTTGGACTCCTGAGCAGAAAGTTATGAATTTTTGAAGTCTGCTGTCCGTAGTGACCGATCGCTAGAAATTAGAAAAGCTAGACGTGATAAGAAGATTAGCGATTTCGATTGTAATGTGATGTATGATTTTGGTCCAGTATGTTATTCTTAGTTTGGGGTTATCTTCTTGTCCAGGTGGCAGCGAGATCCCAAGGGCAGCACCCACTTCGCGTCCGCCGCGCGCACAGTTGAGGCAAGTATTCGGGTTATAGCGTATTTTCGGTCGTATGATATGATTGTGGTGATTGCTTGTTGTAGCCTTGCACGAATGTTAGCGTAATGAGTTTTCCTTTTATCTTGATGAATGCAAGCTATGGTTAATGTTTCCCTTGAGCGTTGCTAAATCATACATGTTGTTATGTACATGTTAAATTCGTGTATATGAAAGACGTGGGCATGGAGCAATTGCATGTTCCAATCGTGTTGGAGACTTGGTCATACATGGATGTTTTTGATATATGATAGCAGTAAGGTTCTTGGCATGATGTTTATATTGAGATTGGTGAATGCTCTAAGTATGATTATGCTCTATTTATGTCCGTTGTTATTGTACTTGGTATATTGATGATGAATAGATGTTGTGCATGTGCATATTGAGATCATCTTGAAGCTTGGTCACGTGGTGACCAAGTATGCATTCGTTGAGTCCCCGTCATGTATTGGACGGGCTTGAGGTCCCACATTGGTGCAATGTGGGCTATGAGCAAAGAGGTCCCCATCATTGAGATGATGGGCAAAGGTCCCTATACATGTGGTGTATAGGCTTTGGTCCTGTGCCGGAGGGACGAGGCAAGGGTACACAATGACGGTTGTATACCCGCATTACACGGTAAAATGTGAAAGAGATAAAGTTAAAAGGTGCATTGCATTGGTTGCATACACATGAGCATGAAGGCTTTACTCGGTGCATTGTTTATCTTGGATTATTGATGCTATGAATGTTAACTTGCTTAGCCTTGTTGGTACTTGCTTGAGTCTTTGGGCTCACTCTTGCTTTGATGTGTTTTAGGTACAAGCGGCAAGGCGGCATGCATGGGAGGGAGTAGATGAATTGGAAAGCACGCACTACCTCACAACATTAAAGCAATTGTCATTTAGCTTCATATAAGAATAAATAGACTCTTGAGAAATACCCATGGTTGTTTTATGATTCGATTATGGTTGTGAGAATAGTGTTAATTTGATTACACTCCTATGATTATCTCTTATGCATGAGTGAATTGGATTATGAAATTATTGTTAAATGTTATGTTTACTGTTAGAAGCTATGGATAGTTTGAGATTGAGTTAAGCGTAATAATGAGAATAGAAAGTTTTGGTTTTGTTTATGATATTATTCTACACGCTTGAATGAACCTGATTATGATTATTGATAAATGCCTTGACCAATTGTTGGAACCTCGGTATAGGCGACTATACAAAGGAGGTTTTGTCGAGATTTTGTAATTGGTCTTAGTTTAGCCTAGTTTAATTTAATTTTAGTAGCATTCCAGGCTCAATGTTGAGCTGGGGTGTTACACCTACGGTTGAGACAAGTACATTCATTGATAGATTTATTGTGAATACTTGACCATGTTTGCGTCTATTTGATACATGATAGCGATGCATGGTGGTTGGCATGATATGTGTATTAATAATGGTGTATGCTCAAAGAATGAGTAAGTTCTATTCATATATGATATTATTGTTGTTGCTTGTTGATGATAAATAGAGTGACTATGCGTGGGCATATTGAGATAATGTGAGGCTTGGTCATGTGGTGACCAAGCATGCATATCTTTGAGGTCCCCGTCATGTATATGACGGGCTTGAGGTCTCCACACTTGTGGAGTGTGGGTTTGAGGTCCTCTTTACTTGCGGAGTATTGGGCTCTTGGTCCCTACGCTTGTGAGCACAGGCATGGGTATACAGCAACGCTTGCATACCTTGCATTACCGGTAAAATGCATAAAGAGTTAAAGAGAAAGGATCCTTTGAGCATTGCATAGGAATGTGGTATGGTTTAATGAAAAGTTTCTAGAAGTGGATGCTGATGTTATAATTTGCATTATAATGTCTTTAATATGTACTTGCTGAGTCTGTGGATTCACTATTGCTGTTGTTGTTTTTTAGGTACCCAATACAAGAACGACATGCATGGGAGGGACTAGCCATATGTCACACACACACTGCCATGAACCTTTTATAGTTTATGAAATTTCAAATCATGCCTTAACAATTGAGTAAACTGCTTAAAAAATTTATTATGGTTATGCCTCACGCGTTGGTTTATTTGTAATAGAGTTGATTAGAGGATTATGGATGCCCTTTTGATTATGCTTTAGTTGTTTAGCATAATTTGGATGTTCTTTGATGATTAGCTTAAATTGGATGTTTGGAATGTTGGATGTTGCTAGATTAATCTCTTAGAACCTCCGGTATAGCCACCTATACAAAGGAGGTTCTACCGGAATTTAGTAAAAAGACTTCGTTTTTATTTTGTTTCTCTATTAGTTTAGTAGCATTTCAGGCTCATGTTGGACTAGGGTGTTACAGAGCGGTACTACTGTTCGGCGAAATGACCAGAGACAAAGGGAAAGGTACCGCACGGTTGGATCTACATCCAACAGTTAAAACCAGTGCATCCTGAAAACGCACGCGGTACTTCCGGTTGGAACGGCGGTACTTCCGTTTGGAACGATACGACCAGAGGTTGGACTAAGGTTCAAAAGCAAGCTGAAAATTTTGAAGATTTACTAGAGGTAGCATACCAACTCCAAAAATTCTAAATTTTTTACAAGAGCATGCCAACAAAGATATTGACCTTGGATAAAATTTTCAGAGGTTTCCAAGTAGTGAATTGTCCTCCAAAAACTTTGCAAGGTACTGAGCTAGGGTTTGACTAATAGTCAAACTGGTTTGACTGACCTCCAAATATATTCAAACAATTTCTAAAAATTGTGAAATTTTTCAGAGGGGTCACACACCATCCCTAGAATTTAGGAAAAATATTTCCAGTGAATGATCACAAGATTTGACACGAAGGTTTTTGATGGGAAGGTTCAGGTCAAAAAGACCTGTGACTTTGTATTCCCATAATTATTTTACAAGAATCATTCAGATCATACAGGAAATACAAGATGTAAGAAAAGTTTTGTAACACCCTGGCTATTCGGAAGCCAAGATGTCACCTAAAACATCTAACATACATCCATAATGCGGAAGAATTTGAATAAAATCAACTAATGATAGTATCAAAACAACCAAGACATGATGAAGGTATCCTTCCTTCACCATCTAATCTATTTATTTCAGTTCATTGATAATGAAAGTTCACATGCATAATAATTCCAACATCAGTGTGGAGAAGGTATCCTTCCTTCACCAATTATAAATTTATTATTACAGTTCATCATTTACGAATGTAAGATAGAACTAAATTTAATCTTGAACATGAATTGGATGATGTGAACAAGTAGTGCGTGTCTACTCCCTCCCAAGTGAGCCAACATCAGGGGTTACCTAAAATAAACAAACAACGCAAGAGTGAGTCCACGACTCAAACAAATCTGAGAAAAGGGACATAACACACATATGAACAAGTCATCATCATAAGAGAATATGAGCATACATCGAATGAAAACTTAGGAATGCATGGCATGAATGAATGTACTCAAGGATGGACTGCACACATGCTTATACCGGTATAGCGAGTGACACACCCGTCGGTGTTCACTTAAGCCCGCACCTTAACAAAAGTGCAAGGGATCCAAGTCCTATATGAAGAACGTTTCATATAGGTGTCCAAAGCTGCCCATACTGGAATTGATGGGTCTTACGTGCCCATACTGGAATTGATGGGTCTTTCAATCCACTCCCGTGGACGGGACATGACAATGTCCAAACCTGCCCACATTGGAATGGTGGGACTTACAGTCCACTCCCGTGGACATAGCATGAATAAAAGGATGCATGATATGAACATGAACAATGCTAATATCATCTTTCGGCATTTACTCCACATATTGATAGAACATAACCAATTCAGCATTTCGGGTATCACAAGATGTCACATCATATTCATGTAAACATTCACAATCACAAAGACTTAAAACCAACAAAGTACTTGCCTTCGCGTTGCGACGCGTTAGCAGCAACGATGGCGCTCCCAAACCCGTAGACTCGCGGCCTAAACAATTAAATAACCGAAATAAGAACAACATAGATCCCATCATGAATTAATATTCTACACTACCCTCTTGCACACCCAAAACATAGTCATAACCCGAATCTGAAATTCCAGCAGCAACATGGAATCCCATCAGGACAGCAGCACGGTAAAGACCAAAACTAATGATCTAGGACTCCAAAAGAGATGAGCCCAGATCCTACACGAGCTTAACAAATATATCTACAACTTTGTAGTTGACGAGATAACCCAATTCGGCCAAACTAAATTGCTAACTGTCAAACGAAACAGCAGAACAGAATCTGACTGAGCAATTAGAACAGCAGAACTAAAACGTCCATAACTTTTAAACTACAACTCCGAATTGAGTGTTCTTTAACAATCTGAAAAGGTTATGAAATTACCTACAATAACCTAGTTGGCATGACATTCATATTTTGCCTTTAACAAAAAGTGGCACACGGGTCAAAACTAAAGATAGAAACTGACATACAATCTGGACAGACTGACCTACAATCTGGACAGTCACAATGAAAAGTACATAACTTTTGATCTATAAATCCAAATGAGGTGTTCTTTATCAATCCTAAAAGCTAGTGATATCACCTTCAAAATTTGTTATGGGCAAGACCTCTGAATCACCGTCTAACTAGGCCATATATCCACCTATACAGAGACTGCTATTCTCGTCAGGATTCTGGACAGCAGATAATAAATCTATCATAACTTTTGACTCGAAAGTCGGAATTTAGTGTTCTTGGCGGACACCGAAAGCTAAGAACAAAACCTACAATACTCTAGGAGATGGGATCCTCTGATTCGGCCTCTAAGATTGCGAAAACAGCCACGCAAACTACTGGACAGAATTGAATTTCCAACAGACAGACTTTGATCTAATCAAATTTAATCGGTTTCACTTCTACGACTAATCAAACAACAACAACCGGCAATCGTTACCCTTGGAGACACGCGTGCCGCTGAAATACCCCGCTAGATGCTCATCTCCTCTTCTTCTCCTCTCTCCCACCACCTTTCTCCTTGGCCGACAAAGCAATGGGAGAGCACCACCAGAGAGAGCAACGGAGTGCAAGGAGGCGCGCATTGTAGAGGCAGCAGAGCGGTGGCAGGAACACTGTAGCAATGCGTGCTACAGTGGTGGGCTAGGGTTTTCCTCCTTTTATTAGTGGTCGGCCCTCATGGGCCTCCTAGGCCAAAGCCCAAGCCCAGTTGTCAAAGAATTGCAGATTTTCCTCGTCTAAAGTTTAATTTCTCTTTTCACTTCTTCCTTCATTACAATAAGTTGGAGTATTACAGAAAAACCCCTTTTTTGTTTACTCTCCTTCCGTAGAAACATTCGGGGTATTACATTCTACCCCCCTTAACAGGATTCGACCCCGAATCTAAACACACTTAAGCGAAAGAACAATCACGACTGAGAACGAACAACGGTAACCACGTACCCGTTGTGAACAACACCGCCTAAAGCTCATGCACGCGAAACTCCAACTTCCCCAGTAGCCTCTCCCTCGGACTGAAAATACCACAACACAACGACGTAACACGACGTCTGATCTAACACTCAACCCGGTACTTCCAGGTACACTCATCGGACAAAACTCGAAGGTAAGATCTCACTCGATGGTCAACGGCGCAAACGAAACCTCAAACTCTGGATCTCCCAGGTACTCACTCAACACGAGAACATACAAGACGTTACGTACTCCGCGTAAGGACTCGAGACAGTCCTAGCGATACGCCAACTAGCGAAAACAACCCAATATATCTTGGGTTAACCTTCCCAATGATACCGAACCACACGACAAGCACAAAGAACACGGAACTCGTGTTCCACCTCTCAATCGAACTCTTCACTAAAGCAAGGATCACCTCCTTTAACCAGAAACATACGACAAAACTCTCTTTAAGCAAACTCTTTTACCAACAAAACCCATCCAAAACGAAAGATTCACATCGCAACTAAGCGTTACCAGCTCGGTACTAAAGAGTCAAATCCAGAAATCGGAATTTCATCACGAAAACCTTTCCACCTTCCAAGTGGCAGTTTGCGAATAAACATCACGAAAACTAAAGGAGGAATAATTTTAAATGCCCAAATCAAAACTTCATTTATTCTTCCCGAACCGATAAGAACCACACATACCAAAATTGAGTCAAACTCAACTTACGAAAGACATTGGTCAACAAAGACAAAGCTCATGCGAGAATAAAGAAAATGCTTCACTAATCAAGAAGACATCTTTTTCCTTGGTTTCACTTTTTGGAATAAAATATCTCTCCAACCTTGGAATTCGAATTCATCGCATACCAGATGGTCTCAAACCTCTTAATTTAACATCCTCAAATTAGGCTTAAACCGAAATACATCATCACCTCCAACTTTCAAGAATAACACGTCGAATCCTCAGATACCCGCTCATGAACTACATCGAAGGGTTCTATCGACAATCATTCCACTACTCGAGAATACTCCAGTTTTCTATCTCCTCTACACACAAATCTTTGGGCGACCAAAAGTCTAGCATGAAAATGGAAAGCCCAAATTTAACCTCCAAGACCCTACAACGAATTCCTCTAATAACACATGGTGAAATCATCGGATTAAATCTCTAACATCCCCACAATTCGACATAATCACTCACTAACATCATCAGAATCACTCACACAACATCACAATACTTTCCAATTGTGTTACTCTATAAAATTAATTAAGGTTTCCATACATTTGATAATCCCCAACATTTCAACATGAACCAAAGTTCGGAACTACACTATACCATAGGTCCTACTTAGTCGAACACTATACGCTTTTACTTGAAGCCATACATTCCATCTCGAATCAACTTCCTCCAAGAGGTTCAGTCAAAACCAACTCATCTTCTATTACTCCTCCAATAGCTTGGTAGCAAAAATCTCACCCCTACAATCACTTAACCACCACCAAACAATTGACAACTTACGCTTTGTAAAACCTTGCAACACAAAATTGTTGATCCTTTCTCAAAAGAAAGAGGCGAACAAGGGCAAGTTTCACCACACAGAAAATGTTGCTGCTCACAAGTGAGCACGAAACCAAAAGAAATAATCGATAATGAAGATATGGAAAACGAAAGTTGAGTTCACAATGAGGGTACGCATCCTCAAAAAGGGAATAGCAAATAACCACCAATAAGAGAAAAAATGACATTGCGATTGAAACTCAACAACTCTTGAGTGAAAAGAGCAAAAAGTTTATGAACAATTCGAATAACTACAAGTTACAAAACTGGACTCAAATTCTCAAATATTCCTCTGCACTCTTTCCTTTAACACTGAAATTAATTCTTTGACTAACATCGCTTTGCCACAACGTATAAGATAAGATATTTAGTCCAAACCACAAGGACTAATTAAGAACCAATGAAATTCTTCAATACGTCATATTTGTTCGAACTGTTCAACTACACAAGAAACATGAGATCCAAATAATCTCAATCACCAAACTCAAAACTTTTCCAATTACGGATTTCATGAAAAGCAAGCGATTAATCTCCTTTAAGGAACCAACACAATTTTCTTTAATTGCAGCTTCACGTTGCCAACTCAAACCAGAACTGTTAAGATTCAATCACATGAATCTCTTAAGAAGCAACAAGACAATTCAATACCTCAATTTATTTAAAATAATTTCAGCTACCGGTGATTCAATAGCTCAAAGAAAATATCACGAAAGCTAAACTTGAAATATTCTCATTCGAACGATATCACCAAAGGCGATCAAATTACTATGGGTATTAACATCAATTTCACAACAACAATTAGAAAACACTTGAAAGACCCACGTGAAAAGAATGGGTTGATTCTTTCTCAAAAGAAGAGACAAATGAAAACGATTTTCACCAACTAGAAAACTCATCTACCACTCGCACTGAACACGGGACCAAGGAAGAAACCAATTAAGCAATGAACTTATAGAACATAAGTGAAGTCCACGATTGAAAGCATAAGCCTCACAAGAAGAGAATATCAAATCTTAACAGATAAGAACAAATAAGTATTCAAAATCAAGCACTTGCATCATCAAGAACCATTATAACTTTGCAACATATCGTTACTCGATAAACTTCATTTACCACATAAAAGCTGAACCCTCAAAAGATCATGAACATAAAACTTGAAATTTGATCATTTAGAGAATATCACCATAGGTGATCAAATTACTACGAGAATTAACCTCATTCTCACAATTTTGACGATTTAATAACATCGACAACATACACTAGTACTGAGAATCATCAAACTTTATTACTCCATCCTAAAACTTCCCAAAGGGAATACAAACCACAAGGTTGAAACAAATTTATTATAACAAGATTATGCTAAGCAATATCAATATCACAAGGTACGATAGCAAAGACTACTTACGAAATTAATCTACTCAACTATTGGTGTTGCATAACACCTTCAAAGTGCTCATTAACAATCGATGATGGTATTAATCATGTGTGTACATACAATACTAATTCCATTTGTAATCACATAACCATATGTAAACATAGATTCACATTTCACCTTTGTTCGTAAATCATTTCAAAACATGATTAAATATTCACTAACATAATTTTCTATAAACAAGGTTTCACGAATCGATACACCAGCACCCATCTGGTCCTTTATGCAAGTTTCAACAATTTTAGCATACCAGGAAATAGACAAATCTAGCTCTTACGTAAGATCTATAGGTTCTGAACGGATATGGACAGTCTTTATTTAACCTACACCATGTATCAAATACAAGGACATTTCAAATTAATCAATTTCACTTTCATGGATGGTAGTTAAGAATAATTGATTTGCACCATGGTAATAACCCAACTTGGTAACTCATATCGTAACAATTTATTCGTTTAGTTATAACTTCTCATTTTAAGCATGACAAGACATCACAAAAGGATTCTAACACCTTACTACAGCAAAAGAGAGACTTCAAACCTCAACGCTCGAAGTAATCCAAAAGAAACGCATAAAGCCAAAGTTTTCCCATGCAAACGAACTTACAGCGGAAAACTCTCACTAACCAAGCTATCAAACGAGTAAATGAGTCATTCTTTTCAATGAGAAAGAAGGAGCAACCATGAAAACATCAATCTTGTCAATTGACAACGACCACAAGTGGTAAAAGCAACTCAACAGTTGAAAAACAATATTTGTTTCAGAGAACCAAGAGGGATCTATTGAAAACCATAAACTATCATGAACCACAAACCTAGGAGAACTTCATCAACCACCATAGGACAAGAATTGCCAAATTCAGAAATCAAGAAAGAGAACAACTTTCTAAAGCAACTCACGCTTAACACTGAAACTATGGTACTGGGTAACTACTCCTCTAACCACGTTCGCGAGCGCTGGTGTAACCTAGTGAATCCCGAGTAACAACCACGACCCCCACTTCTTATCATCCATTAGCAACACGCTTCACCAAAATACTCCATTATGAATATACAGGATCATCTCATGACAATCATATAATTAGTTCATAGATATTGAATATCACAGCAGATCATAGATTAACCACAAGAATGATAGTACGGAAGCAATTCAAAACAGTTCAACATGATGAATCACATCACTAGAAATACGGATATTTGGATTACCCAAACCCCACCCATTGTACGTACAAGTGTGTCATTTTAATATCTTAATTACCACGGACCTAAAGCCCGCTCGATACCAATCTGTAACACCCGGCTATTCGAAGCCAAGATGTCACCTAAAACATCTAACATACATCCATAATGCGGAAGAATTTGAATAAAATCAACTAATGATAGTATCAAAACAACCAAGACATGATGAAGGTATCCTTCCTTCACCATCTAATCTATTTATTTCAGTTCATTGATAATGAAAGTTCACATGCGAGTAATAATTCAACATCGATGTGGAGAAGGTATCCTTCCTTCACCAATTATAAATTTATTATTACAGTTCATCATTTACGAATGTAAGATAGAACTAAATTTAATCTTGAACATGAATTGGATGATGTGAACAAGTAGTGCGTGTCTACTCCCTCCCAAGTGAGCCAACATCGGGGTTACCTAAAATAAACAAACAACGCAAGAGTGAGTCCACGACTCAGCAAGAAGTCTGAGAAAAGGGACATAACACACATATGAACAAGTCATCATCATAAGAGAATATGAGCATACATCGAATGAAAACTTAGGAATGCATGGCATGAATGAATGTACTCAAGGATGGATGCACACATGCTTATACCAGTATAGCGAGTGACACACCCGTCGGTGTTCACTTAAGCCCGCACCTTAACAAAAGTGCGGGATCCAAGTCCTATATGAAGAACGTTTCATATAGGTGTCCAAAGCTGCCCATACTTTGGAATTGATGGGTCTTAAGTGCCTATACTAGAATTGATGGGTCTTTCAATCCACTCCGTGGACGGACATGACAATGTCCAAACCGCCCACATTGGAATGGTGGGACTTACAGCCCACTCCCGTGGACATAGCATGAATAAAAGGATGCATGATATGAACATGAACAATGCTAATATCATCTTTCGGCATTTACTCCACATATTGATAGAACATAACCAATTCAACATTTCGGGTATCACAAGATGTCACATCATATTCATGTAAACATTCACAATCACAAAGACTTAAAACCAACAAAGTACTTGCCTTCCGCGTTGCGACGCGTTAGCAGGCAACGATGGCGCTCCCAAACCCGTAGACTCGCGGCCTAAACAATTAAATAACCAAAATAAGAACAACATAGAGCCCATCATGAATTAATATTCTACACTACCCTCTTGCACAACCAAAACATAGTCATAACCCGAATCTGAAATTCCAGCAGCAACATGGAATCCCATCAGGACAGCAGCACGGTAAAGACCAAAACTAATGATCTGGGACTCCAAAAGAGATGAGCCCAGATCCTACACGAGCTTAACAAATATATCTACAACTTTGTAGTTGACGAGATAACCCAATTCGGCCAAACTAAATTGCTAACTGTCAAACGAAACAGCAGAACAGAATCTGACTGAGCAATTAGAACAGCAGAACTAAAACGTCCATAACTTTTAAACTACAACTCCGAATTGAGTGTTCTTTAACAATCTGAAAAGGTTATGAAATTACCTACAATAACCTAGTTGGCACGACATTCATATTTTGCATTTAACAAAAAGTGGCACACGGGTCAAAACTAAAGATAGAAACTGACATACAATCTGGACAGACTGACCTACAATCTGGACAGTCACAATGAAAAGTGCATAACTTTTGATCTATAAATCCAAATGAGGTATTCTTTATCAATCCTGAAAGCTAGTGATATCACCTTCAAAATTTGTTATGGGCAAGACCTCTGAATCACCCTCTAACTAGGCCATATATCAACCTATACAGAGACTGCTAATTCTCGTCAGGATTCTGGACAGCAAATAATAAATCTATTATAACTTTTGACTCGAAAGTCGGAATTTAGTGTTCTTGGCGGCCACCGAAAGCTAAGAACATAACCTACAGTACTCTAGGAGATGGGATCCTCTGATTCGGCATCTAAGATTGCGCAAACAGCCACGCAAACTACTGGAGAGTTGAATTTCCAACAGACAGACTTTGATCTAATCAAATTTAATCGGTTTCACTTCTACGACTAATCAAACAACAACAACCGGCAATCGTTACCCTTAGAGACACGCGTCCCCGCTAAAATACCCCCGCTAGATGCTCATCTCCTCTTCTTCTCCTCTCTCCCTCCACCTTTATCATTGGCCGACAGCAATGGGAGAGCACCACCAAGAGAGAGCAACGGAGTGCAAGGAGGCGCGCGATCAGAGCGGCTGCAGAGATGGCGAGAACACTGTAGCAATGCGTGCTACAGTGGTGGGCTAGGGTTTCCCCCTCCTTTTATTAGTGGCCGGCCCCTCATGGGCCTCCTAGGCCAAAGCCCGAAGCCCAGGTTGTCAAAAAATTGCAGATTTTCCTCGTCTAAAGTTTAATTTCTCTTTTCATCGCTTCCTTCATTACAATAAGTTGGAGTATTACAGAAAAACCCCTTTTGTTTACTCTCCTTCCAGAGAAACATTCGGGTATTACATTCTACCCCCTTAACAGATTCGACCCGAATCTAAACACACTTAAGCGAAAGAACAATCACGATCGAGAACGAACAACGGTAACCACGCACTGTTGTGAACAACACCGCCTAAGCTCATGCACGCGAAACTCCAACTTCCCGAGAGCCTCTCCTCGGTGAAAATACCACAACACAACGACGTAACACGACGTCTGATCTAACACTCAACCCGGTACTTCCAGGTACACTCATCGGACAAAACTCGAAGGTAAGATCTCACTCGATGGTCAACGGCGCAAACGAAACCTCAAACTCTGGATCTCCCAGGTACTCACTCAACACGAGAACATACAAGACGTTACGTACTCCGCGTAAGGACTCGAGACAGTCCTAGCGATACGCCAACTAGCGAAAACAACCCAATATATCTTGGGTTAACCTTCCCAATGATACCGAACCACACGACAAGCACAAAGAACACGGAACTCGTGTTCCACCTCTCAATCGAACTCTTCACTAAAGCAAGGATCACCTCCTTTAACCAGAAACATGCGACAAAACTCTCTTTAAGCAAACTCTTTTACCAACAAACCCATCTGAAAACGAAAGATTCACATCGCAACTAAGCGTTACCAGCTCGGTACTAAAGAGTCAAATCCAGAAATCGGAATTTCATCACGAAAACCTTTCCACCTTCCAAGTGGTAGTTTGCGAATAAACATCACGAAAACTAAAGGAGGAATAATTTTCAATGCCCAAATCAAAAACTTCCTTTATTCTTCCTGAACCGATAAGAACCACACATACCAAAATTGAGTCAAACTCAACTTACGAAAGACATTGGTCAACAAAGACAAAGCTCATGCGAGAATAAAGAAAATGCTTCACTAATCAAGAAGACATCTTTTTCCTTAGTTTCACTTTTTGGAATAAAATATCTCTCCAACCTTGGAATTGAATTCATCGCATACCACACGGTCTCAAACCTCTTAATTTAACATCCTCAAATTAGGCTTAAACCAAATACATCATCACCTCCAACTTTCAAGAATAACACGTCGAATCCTCAAGTATACCCGCTCATGAACTACATCGAAGGGTTCTATCGACAATCATTCCACTACTCGAGAATACTCCAGTTTTCTATCTCCTCTACACACAAATCTTTGGGCGACCAAAAGTCTAGCATGAAAATGGAAAGCCCAAATTTAACCTCCAAGACCCCTACAACGAATTCCTCTTATAACACATGGTGAAATCATCGGATTAAATCTCTAACATCCCCACAATTCGACATAATCACTCACTAACATCATCAGAATCACTCACACAACATCGCAATACTTTCCAATTGTGTTACTCTATAAAATTAATTAAGGTTTCCATACATTTGATAATCCCCAACATTTCAACATGAACCAAAGTTCTGGAACTAAACTATACCATAGGTCCTACTTAGTCGAACACTATACGCTTTTACTTGAAGCCATACATTCCATCTCGAATCAACTTCCTCCAAGAGGTTCAGTCAAAACCAACTCATCTTCTATTACTCCTCCAATAGCTTGGTAGCAAAAATCTCACCCCTACAATCACTTAACCACCACCAAACAATTGACAACTTACGCTTTGTAAAACCTTGCAACACAAAATTGTTGATCCTTTCTCAAAAGAAAGAGGCGAACAAGGGCAAGTTTCACCACACAGAAAATGTTGCTTGCTCACGGTGAGCACGAAACCAAAAGAAATAACTGATAATGAAGATATGGAAAACGAAAGTTGAGTTCACAATGAGGGTACGCATCCTCAAAAAGGGAATAGCAAATAACCACCAATAAGAGAAAAAATGACATTGCGATTGAAACTCGACAACTCTTGAGTGAAAAGAGCAAAAAGTTTATGAACAATTCGAATAACTACAAGTTACAAAGCTGGACTCAAATTCTCAAATATTCCCTCTGCACTCTTTCCTTTAACACTGAAATTAATTCTTTGACTAACATCGCTTTGCCACAACGTACAAGATAAGATATTTAGTCCAAACCACAAGGACTAATTAAGAACCAATGAAATTCTTCAATACGTCATATTTGTTCGTAACTGTTCAACTACACAAGAAACATGAGATCCAAATAATCTCAATCACCAAACTCAAAACTTTTCCAATTACGGATTTCATGAAAAGCAAGCGATTAATCTCCTTTTAAGGGAACCAACACAATTTTCTTTAATTGCAGCTTCACGTTGCCAACTCAAACCAATCCGTTAAGATTCAATCACATGAATCTCTTAAGAAGCAACAAGACAATTCAATACCTCAATTTATTTAAAATAATTTCAGCTACCGGTGATTCAATAGCTCAAAGAAAATATCACAAAGCTAAACTTGAAATATTCTCATCTCGAACGATATCACCAAAGGCGATCAAATTACTATAGGTATTAACATCAATTTCACAACAACAATTAGAAAACACTTGAAAGACCCACGTGAAAAGAATGGGTTGATTCTTTCTCAAAAGAAGAGACAAATGGAAACGATTTTCACCAACTAAAAACTCATCTACCACTCTGACTTGAACACGGGACCAAGGAAGAAACCAATTAAGCAATGAACTTATAGAACATAAGTGAAGTCCACGATTGAAAGCATAAGCCTCACAAGAAGAGAATATCGAATCTTAACACATAAGAACAAATAAGTATTCAAAATCAAGCACTTGCATCATCGAAGAACCATTATAACTTTGCAACATATCGTTACTCGATAAACTTCATTTACCACATAAAAGCTGAACCCTCAAAAGATCATGAACATAAAACTTGAAATTTGATCATTTAGAGAATATCACCATAGGTGATCAAATTACTACGAGAATTAACCTCATTCTCACAATTTTGACGATTTAATAACATCGACAACATACACTAGTACTGAGAATCATCAAACTTTATTACTCCATCCTAAAACTTCCCAAAGGGAATACAAACCACAAGGTTGAAACAAATTTATTATAACAAGATTATGCTAAGCAATATCAATATCACAAGGTACGATAGCAAAGACTACTTACGAAATTAATCTACTCAACTATTGGTGTTGCATAACACCTTCTCCAGTGCTCATTAACAATCGATGATGGTATTAATCATGTGTGTACATACAGTACTAATTCCATTTGTAATCACATAACCATATGTAAACATAGATTCACATTTCACCTTTGTTCAGAAATCATTTCAAAACATGATTAAATATTCACTAACATAATTTTCTATAAACAAGGTTTCACGAATCGATACACCAGCACCCATCTGGTCCTTTATGCAAGTTTCAACAATTTTAGCATACCAGGAAATAGACAAATCTAGCTCTTACGTAAGATCTATAGATTCTGAACGGATATGGACAGTCTTTACTTAACCTACACCATGTATCAAATACAAGGACATTTCAAATTAATCAATTTCACTTTCATGGATGGTAGTTAAGAATAATTGATTTGCACCATGCTAATAACCCAACTTGGTAACTCATATCGTAACAATTTATTCGTTTAGTTATAACTTCTCATTTTAAGCATGACAAGACATCACAAAAGGATTCTAACACCTTACTACAGCAAAAGAGAGACTTCAAACCTCAACGCTCGAAGTAATCCAAAAGAAACGCATAAAGCCAAAGCTTTCCCATGCAAACGAACTTACAGCGGAAAACTCTCACTAACCAAGCTATCAAACGAGTAAATGAGTCATTCTTTTTCA
This sequence comes from Ampelocalamus luodianensis, assembly GCA_036346255.1. NCBI lineage: Eukaryota > Viridiplantae > Streptophyta > Magnoliopsida > Poales > Poaceae > Ampelocalamus > Ampelocalamus luodianensis. The sequence goes on along the minus strand of CM070622.1, from coordinate 57,993,435 downwards.
ATGAGAAAGAAGGAGCAACCATGAAAACATCAATCTTGTCAATTGACAACGACCACAAGTGGTAAAAGCAACTCAACAGTTGAAAAACAATATTTGTTTCAGAGAACCAAGAGGGATCTATTGAAAACCATAAACTATCATGAACCACAAGCCTAGGAGAAATTCATCAACCACCATAGGACAAGAATTGCCAAATTCAGAAATCAAGAAAGAGAACAACTTTCTAAAGCATCTCACGCTTAACACCTGAAACTATGGTACTCGGGGTAACTACTCCTCTAACCACGTTCTGCGAACAGTGGTGTAACCTAGTGAATCCCAGAGTAACAACCACGACCCCCACTTCTTATCATCCATTAGCAACACGCTTCACCAAAATACTCCATTATGAATATACAGGATCATCTCATGACAATCATATAATTAGTTCATAGATATTGAATATCACAGCAGATTATAGATTAACCACAAGAATGATAGTACGGAAGCAATTCAAAACAGTTCAACATGATGAATCACATCACTAGAAATACGGATATGCTGGATTACCCAAACCCCACCTACTGTGCACAGTGTGTCATTTTAATATCTTAATTACCACGGACCTAAAGCCCGCTCTGATACCAACTGTAACACCCTGGCTATTCGGAAGCCAAGATGTCACCTAAAACATCTAACATACATCCATAATGCGGAAGAATTTGAATAAAATCAACTAATGATAGTATCAAAACAACCAAGACATGATGAAGGTATCCTTCCTTCACCATCTAATCTATTTATTTCAGTTCATTGATAATGAAAGTTCACATGCAGTAATAATTCAACATCGATTGTGGAGAAGGTATCCTTCCTTCACCAATTATAAATTTATTATTACAGTTCATCATTTACGAATGTAAGATAGAACTAAATTTAATCTTGAACATGAATTGGATGATGTGAACAAGTAGTGCGTGTCTACTCCCTCCCAAGTGAGCCAACATCAGGGGTTACCTAAAATAAACAAACAACGCAAGAGTGAGTCCACGACTCGGCAAGTCTGATAAAAGGGATATAACACACATATGAACATGTCATCATCATAAGAGAATATGAGCATACAACGAATGAAAACTTAGGAATGCATGGCATGAATGAATGTACTCAAGGATGGACTCACACATGCTTATACGGTATAGCGAGTGACACACCGTCGGTGTTCACTTAAGCCCGCACCTTAACAAAAGTGCGGGGATCCAAGTCCTATATGAAGAACGTTTCATATAGGTGTCCAAAGCTGCCCATACTGGAATTGATGGGTCTTACGTGCCCATCTTTGGAATTGATGGGTCTTTCAATCCACTCCGTGGATGGGACATGACAATGTCCAAACACGCCCACATTGGAATGGTGGGACTTACAGTCCACTCCCGTGGACATAGCATGAATAAAAGGATGCATGATATGAACATGACAATGCTAATATCATCTTTCGGCATTTACTCCACATATTGATAGAACATAACCAATTCAGCATTTGGGTATCACAAGATGTCACATCATATTCATGTAAACATTCACAATCACAAAGACTTAAAACCAACAAAGTACTTGCCTTCGGCGTTGCACGCGTTAGCGAGCAACGATGGCGCTCCCAAACCCGTAGACTCGCGGCCTAAACAATTAAATAACCGAAATAAGAACAACATAGAGCCCATCATGAATTAATATTCTACACTACCCTCTTGCACACCCAAAACATAGTCATAACCCGAATCTGAAATTCCAGCAGCAACATGGAATCCCATCAGGACAGCAGCACGGTAAAGACCAAAACTAATGATCTGGGACTCCAAAAGAGATGAGCCCAGATCCTACACGAGCTTAACAAATATATCTACAACTTTGTAGTTGACGAGATAACCCAATTCGGCCAAACTAAATTGCTAACTGTCAAACGAAACAGCAGAACAGAATCTGACTGAGCAATTAGAACAGCAGAACTAAAACGTCCATAACTTTTAAAATACAACTCCGAATTGAGTGTTCTTTAACAATCTGAAAAGGTTCTGAAATTACCTACAATAACCTAGTTGGCACGACATTCATATTTTGCATTTAACAAAAAGTGGCACACGGGTCAAAACTAAAGATAGAAACTGACATACAATCTGGACAGACTGACCTACAATCTGGACAGTCACAATGAAAAGTGCATAACTTTTGATCTATAAATCCAAATGAGGTTTTCTTTATCAATCCTGAAAGCTAGTGATATCACCTTCAAAATTTGTTATGGGCAAGACCTCTGAATCACCCTCTAACTAGGCCATATATCAACCTATACAGAGACTGCTAATTCTCGTCAGGATTCTGGACAGCAAATAATAAATCTATCATAACTTTTGACTCGAAAGTCGGAATTTAGTGTTCTTGGCGGACACCGAAAGCTAAGAACAAAACCTACAATACTCTAGGAGATGGGATCCTCTGATTCGGCCTCTAAGATTGCGCAAACAGCCACGCAAAATACTGGACAGAATTGAATTTCCAACAGACAGACTTTGATCTAATCAAATTTAATCGGTTTCACTTCTACGACTAATCAAACAACAACAACCGGCAATCGTTACCCTTGGAGACACGCATCCCCGCTGAAATACCCCTGCTAGATGCTCATCTCCTCTTCTTCTCCTCTCTCCTCCACCTTTCTCCTTGGCCGACAAACAATGGGAGAGCACCACCAGAGAGAGCAACGGAGTGCAAGGAGGCGCGCATCAGTAGCGGCATCAGAAGGCGTCGGCAGAACACTGTAGCAATGCGTGCTACAGTGGTGGGCTAGGGTTTCCCCCTCCTTTTATTAGTGGCCGGCCCCTCATGGGCCTCCCTAGGCCAAAGCCCGAAGCCCAGGTTGTCAAAGAATTGCAGATTTTCCCTCGTCTAAAGTTTAATTTCTCTTTTCACTACTTCCTTCATTACGATAAGTTGGAGTATTACAGAAAAAACCCCTTTTTTGTTTACTCTCCTTCCGTAGAAACATTCGGGGTATTACAAGTTTTTAATTTCTACACATTTTCTTACATTTGACACACAAGCCTAAACTTGGGATGTTACATGGTGAGACTTTGGGAACCAATCTATTTCAAGAACAGTAGAAGGTGAATTGGTTTTGACCCATAATTCTTGGAGAGAATTCTATTTAAGTGGAATGCTTGTCATTGGAATACAATTGAATAGTGTTACAACTAGTGGAACCTATGGCGAATTACAATCCAAAGAACCTTTATCCATATTAGAATGATAGGATTATCGAAAGTATGGAATCTTAATAAATTTATTAGAGTATTGCGATTGGGTAATTAACTTTGCGAGGTTGTGTAGGTGATTTATGATGGTGTGGTTTAATGAGTAAGAATTAGCAAAGTAATCTGATCTTTATGGAAATTAAAGAGGCAACAGGGATTGTGGAATTATTGTCAAGTATGACTTGGCTTCAGTGAGTAATCCTTTGGGAGTGAGAATCTCTCTAAGGATAATTTGGTCGATAATATGTTTACATGTCGGTGCTAATGATTGAGTATGTTTGGATTGTGTGAATTTTAGTCATTAGATTTGAGAGTTTCGTATCAGTTACACCGAATTATATTGATAGGAGCCTTGGGGATTGAATTTGGGTTTGGTGATCTACACTAGACCCTTAGTTGCTCAATAGCTATGTGTAGAAGTAGTAGAATAAAAGTGGATTCCAATAGTGTGATGATCTTTGATATAACTATTTCGATGTATTAAATGAGAGTGTGCGCTGAGAAGTTCTAGTTGATTATCCGTAGTAGAATGAGGTAATGTGATTGGGGGTGAACAATTTTATTGAGGTGATGAAAACCATTTGTCAAAATAATTCCTTTGGTATAGGAGTGAACTAGAGAATTCTTTTGTGGATCAGTAGAGTGTCTCTAAATAAGTATGGTTGTTCTTTCGGTTCGAGGATCGTTTTGTAGTTGTTGCACTACAACATGAACACCCCTTTAGCAACGCATATATGCGTTGGTAGAAGTCCAAATAAATGTTGTTAAGGTCTATACCAACGCATTTAGTATGCGTTGCCATTGAGGCCGTTGCCAAGATCTGTGACAACACATATACAAGTGTTGGTAACATGTAAATAAAAGCGTTGTAAGGTTACAACGTATATTTTGATATAATGGCAACATATATATACGTTGGCATTGAACACTAACAAATCGCTTCCAGGATTGTTTACAACGCATCTAATGATTGTAAAAGGTGTCCTTTTCATGACCAAGCTGGGCTTATCAATTAGAGCCCACATGATTAAACAAAACACAAATATAAAAGTGTATAACAATTTTTTTATTGACATCAACAAAAAATTGTTTCATTACAAAGATTTTCCAACCGACTTCATACAAGTCTAAACTTGAGGCATGCACATTTGGTACCATCATGATCTAATAACATAATACACCCTAAAACATAAATGTAAATACATGTTTATACTTTTAGTGGAAAGTCTTCGTTCTCTATGCTCATGTGGTTCTATAAAAAAATTCTTCATTCCTCAGCATTCTTCATTCTGCACATAAGTTTACCGAACAATCTAAACCATCAACTATATCTTCTCAATCTGAAAAGAGAAATAAAGTTCTTTTAGTGCATTATTAAAGTAAAATGTAACATTCCAACTCTTCCAAACAATTAGCAGATACATACATGGAGCAGCAATTCCCAATCAATAATCGCAAGCTTATAGGAAGGCGCTAGATGAAGTCCTCAATAGTAAATTAAGACCATCTCATAATATAAATCTTAAGAAAACCAAAATTATGGAAGATTAATATTTTATCGATCGCCATGATTCACCTCCTCTTTTCCTTTCTAAAAGAAAGAACTATATGTACCTCCTTGCAATGCATGGAATTGCTCAAAATGTAAAGTATAAACACCGATAGTCGAACTAATGTTTCAAGAACTCACACGCAGTGATGTTTTAAGCGTATAACAAATATGTGGAACTTATACTTGCTCGTTGATCTCATTCATGGCTCTCTTCACATGTTCATCCGGCTCAATATCTGCAATCAAAGTATGCACAATCTCATACCCATACATTGACATTGTGTACATAGTGGGTAAATTTGGTTAGGAAAAAATACCATTATGCTCTAGAAGACCAAAGAATGATGAACAAAACCTTTTCAAGTTCATCTTCCACGACTTTTGTGATTTCATTCTTACGCTCAAATGCACCATCCAAGTTCATGTTTGGAACACTAGCCACGATCACCGACAATGAGGAATAGAGTTTATAAGCATTGAATGAGAGAACAACAAGAAACAACATAGAATTAGCAATATTCGGTGATCACATGAGAGCGAGCGGGATGCACATCGAGCGATGTAGTGGAAACATGAATTGCAGTTCAAAACATAAAAACAACCTTACCATCAAAGACATATGACTAGATTTGCTCCTGGCGTTGCTAAGCCTATAAAAGGCATCGATGCCTTCTCAAAGAAGAGCACGAAATTGCACAGATGCCACAACATTGATAAAGACATTATCCTGCAGATTATTCACAACATGATATCCATCATTAGAGAGCTAGGAGGAAAAACAAGTTTACTCCTTCATGTTTGATGCATAAGTATTCCATTTCGGTGAGAACAGATAGATTTGAGATAGATACTTCTCAATGGGATAGAATGAATGAGCAATAATATGGAACAAAATGCAGTATTATGATCATGCATGGTAATTGCTCCAGCACCTCTCGGTGAAGTATAAAGAAAGACGAATAAAAGATAAAAGAGACTGGGAAACCTTAGTCTTTGTTTCACAACGGACATCAAGCTGCTTGCACACGCAGCGAGAGATAGCCAACAACTTGCTTCCCTACACACCATGGTAAGAAGTGGCATCCAGGCTCCAGGACCTCATCAAACTTTCGAAAGATTCCTTGATGGCTACAGTTGATTGACCACCTGTATCAAACCAAGTGCCTAACCCATGGCTTATCTACAAAGGAAGAAAGTGGTTGATTATAAATTGTGTCCGACGCTATAGAAGAGATAATAACATCTGGATGTTTTTACACAATCTTGGCTGATGTTTCTTCATTGATGTTCATAGTTTAAAATTTTTAGTACCATACAAACAGATAATGTGAAAGGATAGCATCACAAAACCAAAATCAATAAAGTCATGACTACACATGAAAATAAATGTATGCTCTGAAGCATATATTGTCTAAGACATTCCAAATAAAATGTTGACCAATTCCAATATTTAGACTTCTCTGAGCAAGCAAAACAAGATTTCAAACAATAAAAACCTATATGCGTCGGTCAATTAAGTGCGAGAGGCAAGGTTTTAGCTGCTTTAGGATGTTCTTGGCGGGCACTACAAAGTAAACCGATGATACATGTATAGTCGACGACAAAGATAATGCTAATCTGAATGAATTGGAATGCTACTTGCTAGCGCAAGCCAAGAAAACCAATGTTGTGACGTCATGCTAACTCGATGAGAGACAAATAAAAAGATGCTTCAAATAATTTATTTTGATGGCGGAAATTCAAATGTGCAACCCCACAAGGCTCGTTCAATGACTACTAAATTAGTAGTACTAATCACCACGTCGCAATCTTTAATGGCCAATATATATAATACAGTATATGATAATTAAACAAGAATAAATCATCTGACCACTTGCTGGTGTCTTATGAAGTATCCTACACCAGTAGAGATTTTGCGGTTGTGCTCACCATGTCAATAATCAAGCAATTAATCAAGGATAGAAAAATATGTGCTTGATCGAAACTATCTGAAATTTCAAACTCGAACAGCTCAATCGAGTTCGACATCCATGCAAGGATCACACATTCGCACCAAAAATAGAACTACTAAAATAATGACTTGCAAAGCTGCCGAAAGGAAGGACAAGAAACGCACACCCGTGCCTAAATTTCTTCGTTCACCCACGGAAACAACAAGAATTGAGGTTGCGACCAAACAAAACCTAATGTATCATCAGCGCAAAGACAAGAACTGGGTTGAATCCAAAGAAGCAATTGATATTACCAGCCTTAGATTTTTGCCCCTCACACAGAAAGGAAGGAAAAAGAAAGGATTGCTCAACACATCCTGAATAATCTTGTAGTTCGGATCATGTCATACTCGGTCTTCGCATCAAAATTCACCTACAAACCCCCAAAATAAACGGCACAATCATCTAAACCCCATAAAATAGATCAATCAAATCCAAACAAACAAGAAGGCGTGAAGCATCTTAACCTTGAGCATCGGCACCACTCCGTGGTGAACCATATCCATCAACCAAAGCCTTTGACCGCCCGACGCGCTGCGAGGAACAAGAGCAAAGTCTCAAAATTAACACAAAATTTCGGACCAAGCCACACTCCCAAAAATTTTGAACAAGGGCAAAGCTCGGGAAGGGGAGGAGGTTGGCAGCGATGTGGCGGCGTCGGAGAAGAGGGCGGCTGGGGTGGTGGCGGCGGCGGTGTCGGGGAGCGATTCTGGCGTCGGGGGCGGCGACGGCTCGAGGAGGAGGAGAAGAAGGGAGTGGGGCGGCGGCGGTGACGGCTCGGGGAGGAGGAGGAGGGGCGGCAGCGGCTGCGTCGGGAGAAGAGGGTGGTTCGAGGCCGGTGGAAGCGGCGTCGGGGAGCAGTGCAGCGTCGGGGAGCAGCTACTGGCGTCGGGGCGACGGCTCGGGAGGAAGAGAAGAAGGGGCGGGCGGCGGCTCGAGGGAGCAGGAGGAGGAGGACGGCTCGGGGTGGAGGAGGGCACAACGTTTGGGGAGGACGACGGGGCTTGGCGGCGGCTGCTAGGCACCGAGCAGATTTGGGAATTTGGATAGGCACGCCGTGTGAGCGAGGCAAGTAGATAGCGGCCAAAACAAAGCGCGCGACGCTGAAAAAGCGCGCCGGCAAAAAAAATGACGGGGCAATAAGAAAATCTAGAGGTAAAAATGAAAAATATATTTTCTACGGTTTTATCTATCTAAACAGAAAAAGTTGTCACTACGACACTAACATAGCATAGTTCATTTCTCTCTTTATAGTCTTTTCTGAGTAATTTATATAAATAGTAGAGAACGATTTTGTTTTCTAGGTTTTTTTTTACCCCACTCAAGGACAGATACTTTCCTTTGGATTAAAATTCAACTATTAGGGAACGTTTTAAACTACAGTGAAAACGGGGATTTCTAGTAGTGAAGATTAGGACCGATCAGGACTAAGCCGCGCATACGAAAAAGGGGATGCTGTGTGCAGGTGCGGCCGGCAGGGAGATTGGGATCATTTTTTTTTGGCTTTTTTCAACAAAAAGAAAAGAAAAAAACTAGACCTAAGGCCCGAGTCCCAAAAATTGTGTCAGGACGCCATCAATAGACCCACTTGTATTTCAAATGTTTGCAACGCATAAGGTTGCAACATATATTATCTGTAGACATCCATATGATTTATGACGAATAGATTTTGCAACGCATATTATGCGTAGCCATAATATTACTTCGCAACGTATGTACAAAGTGTTGCAACGTATGTGTTGTTAAATGGGTGTTCATCTTGTAGTGTTGGTTAAGAGGAAGGAGTTAGTGTGATGATTTGGAAACCCATGATTTGGAAAAGGGTTTATTTCTTAAAAGAACATTTGAGAAAAGAATATTATCTCGAGTAGGGAAGTGTTCTAGTGGTTCTTCGTTGAGTTGGGTTTTATGACGGAGAACACGTAAAATTTGAGTTGCCTCTATGTTGGCAAGGTGGTTCTTTCCGGTTCAGAAAAATAAATGAAGTGCTTGATTTGAGCATTTGAGTGATTTCTTTTTCGCTTATGTGGAGTATATTTGCAAACTGCCAAGCTGGAATGTGAAAAGATTTTAATGAGGAATCTTCGATTTTGGATTTGAGTGTTTTGGAGGAAAGTTGGAATTGCATTGTGAATCCTTTGTTTCAGTTGAATCTGATTATTAAAGTTTGATTTGAATAAGTCATGTTGCGCATCCCTGCTTAACGAAGATTCTCCTTGTTATGATGAAGAGATCGACTGAGAGATGGAACAAGAATTTCATATGTTTACGTGCAAATTAGGTAGTTTGATCTCGAAGAGGAAGTTAGCCCAAAGTATATTTGGTTGTTCTAGAAGTTGCGGGGATTTCGGAAGATAGCCACTCGCTAGAACCGTCTTGTGAGTCCCCAGTTTATTTAGCTTGTGATGCTTAGTCTTCTATTGACTCTAGCCTCACAAACAAAATACACCGTGCCTCAGGAAAATGTATACTTCCCAGAATTACAGTATACACATCCTTTTACAAAACATTGCATCAATTCCATACAACACACAGAACCAAAGCTTAAACTTTACAAGCAAAAGACATATAGTAAAGTTCATGCAAAAGAGAGGCCCACCGGCCAATACAGTGTTAAAAGAATTAAACGACAGCGGAAGCAAAATGCCATAAGATGGCTATAAACAAAAGCCAACCGGTTTGCCTCACACCCATAAGGCAATCCGACCGGGCTGCCAAGCTAGTTATCTACACCGTAGCAAATCTCACAAAATTCGATCCCTTGGGGATCAACTTCCTCTGCAACAGATAAGCAATGCAAATAAGTACAAAAATGTACTCGTAAGACTTTACGAGTAACAAACCTAGATACTACTACATGCAGGTTTTAATGAAAGGAGAAGGCTCAAGGTTCATCTTCAGCATAAAGCAGATTTTGTTTGCAATAGATAATATGTTGAAGGCAATTTTAACAATTTGAATTTATTTGCATAAATAACTGTAATGCCCCGAAAGTGTGTTAAGCATTTAGTCGGGAGAAACTATTTAATCGGGTGGGAATTAAATGGTTTTTCGGGAAGGACCAAGGAGAAGTTGCTCGAATTAACAGTTAGAGAGGGGGGAAATCGCTAATCTAACCCAACTTGGGCTTGGGCCAAGGCCCATGAGGGTGGCCAGCCAAGGGAGGGGGGGCGCCTCATCCCCCAAACCCTAGCCGCCCCTTCTCCCACTCCCCCCCATTGTGGCCGCACCCCCCCACCTCCCCACCTCCCCACTCCCCTTTGAGCAACCTCCCCTCCAGCAGCCCCTCCTCCACGGTCTCTCCTCCTGCTGGTCGGCCAAGACCTTCCCGTTCCCGCTGCCGTCCAAGTGGAGAAGGAGAAGGAGTTCCCCGGTGGAGATCGGTTCTAGGAGGAAGAAGGAGGCGAGGAGAGGAGACCTTCTTTGTGGGGGTAATCCATCGTCTTCCCGCGTTCTTCAAGGGTAACGAATGTCGTTTCTGATGTTGGGTTAATCGTAGAGGTGAATTTTGATTAGGTTTGATCGGATCAAGTTTCGTCTGCACTACATTCAATTCTGTCCAGAATGTTGCGGGGTCTGTTTCGTGGCTTTAAAGCCGAACTAGGAGTTTTGATCTCCTAGAGTTTTGTAGATAATCTTCTTAGCTTTCAGTGGCCACCAAGAACGCCCAAATCCGATTAATGGTTAGAAAGTTATGAATTGTTTAGTGCCGCTGTCTGGTTAATCTGTCAACATCCCGACAGTATGTAGAAATCTGAGTGAATCTATCAGTTAAAGATGAAATCAGAGGATCTCAATATAACGAAAAATGTATGTAATTTCCATACATTTTCAGAGAGATAAATAACGCAAGATTTGGACTTTCGTAGCAAAAGTTATGGTGGTTTTAGTGTACTGTCCAGAGGAGCCGACGTGAAAATTGTTGCTCTGTAGATTGACTTGGTAGGGGCAGTAGTTGGCATAATCAAAAGGGCTCCCCAACTAAGTTTATTTAGGTAATTTAATCACCTTTCCAAAAACTCTGAGAACACCTCATTTGGACTCCTGAGCAGAAAGTTATGTATTTTAGTAGTTGACTGTCTGTAGTGAACACCAAATCGATCGCTAGAAATTGGAAGATTGGAAACGCTTGGGAGTTTAGCGAGTTCGTTTGTGTTGTTTTTATGATTTTGGGTCCAGTATGTTGGTCTTAGATTGGGATATCTTCATGTTCGGTGGGAGCGTGATCCGGGGGGCGCCTCTTCGCGTCCACTGTTCTCGCACAGTTGAGGCAAGTATTCGGGTTATAGCATATTTATGTTTGTATGCTGAGAATGTTGTGTTTTGCTTGCAATAGCCATGTATGAATGTTAATGTGATGATTTTCCGTTTATCTTGATGAATGCAAGTTATGGCTAAGGTTGATGTTAGTGTGATGAGTTTCAATTTATCTTGATGAATGCAAGAACCCTGATTAAGTGAATACTTGAGAAATGATTAAATGTTATTCATGAAGGATTGTTCATGTTTGCTAGTTTAATGAATATATGTGCTATTCATGGATGCTGGAATGCTACAAATGTCAATGGTGATGAATGCTAGAAGTATGAATAAGTTTATTCAAGCATGTCGTTGTTGTGAATCCATATGTATGATGGTTTAAAGTTTGTTCATGTGCATCATGCAATCATGTTGGAGGATTGGTCACGTGGTGACTATGCATGTTCGAGGTCCCTGTCATGTAGATGACGGGCTTGAGGTCCCCACATTCGTGGAATGTGGGTAATGAGAAAAGAGGTCCCCATCATTAAGATGATGGGCAAAGGTCCCTATACATGTGGTGTATAGGCTCTTGGTCCCTGTGTCAGAGGGCACGGGCAAGGGTATACAGCGACGGTTGTATACCCCGCATTACCGGTAAAATACGAAAAGAGATAAAGTTGAAAAGGTGCATTGCATTGGTTGCATTCACATGAGCATGAAGGCTATACTTTGGTGCATTGTTTATCTTGGATTATTGATGCTATGAATGATAACTTGCTTAGCCTTGTTGGTACTTGCTGAGTCTTTGGGCTCACTCTTGCTTTGATGTGTTTTAGGTACAATTGGCAAGACCCGCATGCATGGGAGGGAGTAGATGTTTGCATGCACGCAATACCACTCAATCTTAGGAATTACTTATGGATGGTTTGAGTTTCAGATTAACTGTAATAATGAGAATAGCAAATTTTGGTTATGTTTATGAGATTATCCTGCATGCTTGAATGAACCTGAATAAGGAGTTTATTGTTAAGTGCCATGATTAATTGTTGAGACCTCGGTATAGTTAACTATACGAAGGAGGTTATACCGAAAATTGGTAATTAGTTTTAGTTTAATTTTTAATTCCAGTAGCATTCTAGGCTCATTGTGTGTGAGGACCCGGAATATTTAACTAGTAACACTTAACCTCCAAATGGTTCTAGCATTACTAATTAAACATTCTAAGCCTCGATGGACATATGCCTCCCAGAATTGCAGCATATGTACATCATCACAAAATTACACATCAATTCCATACACATACATCACTAAGTTCAACAACGACATACATAAAGTAAAGTTATTACAAAAGAGAGCCGACCGGCCAAATAGAACAATAAACAAGAATGACAATGAAGCAAAAGGTGCCATAAGATGGCTAGAACAAAAGTCGACCAGGTTAGCCATACACCCACAAGGCAACCGACCGGGCCGCTAAGCTAGTCGCCTGCAAGCTACCACAACAGCTGCAAAAGTGAGGCCCTCAGCTCACCTTCTTCCTCTGCAACAAAACAATTAAGCATAGCAACCGAGTACAAAGATTGTCTTTGTACCGCAAGATCGACGTGTGGAATAGCAGACCTATTCATAAACTACATGCAAGCTTATTTAGGTGGAGGTTGTATGTCTCATTTTGCATGAAGCCAACTTTATTTGCAATAATGTAATACATTTCAAAAGCAAGTTTGCAAATCTGTTTTGTTATCAAAGTAATCGTAATGTCCCAAAAGTTCGAGAGGTTCGAGAAAGAGTTTGGGAGAGACTTCTCGACGTGAAAAGGATCAAAAGGAAATAGTTTATTTTCGCAGCAAGCACAGGGGTGAAAGCGTGTTTTTACGCCAACCTGGGCCTGGGCTCCGGCCCATCAGGCCTTAGGTGGCCGGCCAAGGGGGGGGGAGGCACCACTTTCCCCAAACCATAGCCGAGCCCCCACCCCTTTGGCCGCTGCCCCATCTCCTCTCCTTCCCCCTTGCGCACCACCTCCTTGGCATCCACCTCCTGGTTCCTCTCCCCTTGCGCCCCAACCTCCTCCAAGAGCTCCTCCATTGCTGCCGGCCTAGAGGAGAAGAAGCCCACCTTGCAGCCGGCCATGGAGGAAGAAAGGAGGGAAGAAAGGAGGGAGAAGAGAAGGGAGAAGAGGAAGAGGGAGGGATCGCCATCCGGGGTTCGCATTCGGCAGCGTCGTCAAGGGTAACATGCTGTTCTTGAAGGATAATTAGTCTTGGAAGAGATTTTGGTTAGTCTTTGTTTAGATGGTAGACGGCCTGCTGTAATGCAATTTTCGTCCAGTGGCTTGCGGGGTAAATTTCGTGTGGTTAGAGGACGAATCTGGAGTTTTGGTCTCCTAGAGAGTTGTAGGTTATTGTCTTAGTTTTCAGTGGCCGCCAAGTTCACTCCAATCCGATTAACGGTTAGAGAGTTATGATTTTTCTAAGTCTGCTGTTCCACTGCTCTGTCAGTATTTAGGCAGATTGTAGAAAACCAATTAAAAGTGATGGTTAAGGTGGAAATCTGAGAACCCCAGTATAACGAAAGTTGTAGATAATCCTTCTAGCTTTCAGGAAAACTAAAGATCATAAAATTCGGACAAACGTAGAGAAAGTTATGATAGTTTCATTGTTGCTGTCCAGAGACCCGACGCGAAAATTGATACTCTGTTGTTTAGATTGGTAGGGCTAGGAAATGGCCGAATCAGAGAACCTCACCAACTAGGTTTAGAAGGGGAATTCAATAACCTTTTCATATTGTCCAAGATCACTCCATTTGGATTTCTGTACATTTAGTTATGATTTTTCGAAGGGGGCTGTTCTCTGGAAAAGAAATCTGACAGCCAGCTTTAACGTTGGGGGTTGCGTTTAGTGGACGATGTACTCATGTTGTGTTTATGATTTTGTTATTAGACCCTTATGGTAGCCTTAGCTTGTCTCAATTGTTGTCCAGGTGTGGGTTTGGCTCCGGGAGCAGTACCTCATTCCCGACATCCACCTTCGCACGGTTGAGGCAAGTGCATTGTTGTTTGAATGATTGTCTAAATTGTGTGTTATTTGTTGTATGGATGCATTGCAAGATGGTATACTTAATGAATGCTTAAGTATGGTATTTGTTCAAATGATGCTCATGCTTTACTATGATTAAGTGATGTTGTATTTTGGTAATTTGATGATGATTACATGATAAGCATTTGCATTGAGATATCATGTTGAGGCTTGGTCACGTGGTGTCCAAGCATGTTTCCTTTGGAGATCCCCGTCATGAATGTGACGGGCCCGAGATCCCCTCACTTGTGGAGTGTGGGCTTGAGGTCCCCGTTACTTGCGGAGTAACGGGCAATTGGTCCCTGTGCGTGCGCGCACAGGCATGGGTATGCGGCGGCGGTCGCATACTCTGCATTACAGGTGTAATGTACACAGAAAGTTAAAGTTAAAAGTCCTTGAGCATTGCATTTGCATACAAGATGTTCTAATGTTAATCTCCTTTATATGTGTGTTATTGCTATGGTTTCTTAATGTACTTGCTGAGTCTATGGACTCACTCTTGCTTTTATTGTTGTTTAGGTACCCGAGCCAAGAATGACATGCATGGGGGAAAGTAGACTGCTAGTCACACACATACCACATGAACTAAATAAAGATGCATGATCTTCAGAGAGTGATTGATCTTAGAATATTATGATTTGTTTTATGCTATGGATTAAATGTAATAATGAGGAGTAGTGAAATTTTATACCTCTCTAGTTATGATGGATTCTTAGCATGTTTTCTGATTATCCTTTGATGACTTGGAATGGAAGATTAATTAATATTAGATTATTCGTGTGTTGGAACCTTCATGTAATTAACTTTACAAGGAGGTTCTCACAAATTTATTAGAATTGTCTTCTTTAGAGTCTTTTAGAGTTTGTTTAGTAGCACTCTGGGCTCATGACGGATGGGTGTTACAAGATATGATAAGTAAAGATACATACAAGTAACCACCGAAGCGACTATCCCAATAGCCACCACAACATAGCACTAATCCCGATTCGTACCACCCATCAAGTTTTAATTTAAAAGGTTGTAGTCTAACTCTTGAAAGACCTTGCCAAGCGCGTCCATAACCTAGGACGAGGCTATTCGAATAGTTTTAACCTGCAGGGGTGTACCAATGTACCCACACTTGGACCGCCTTTAAGCCACAAAGCACACTTAGAAGGTATCTTTGCACGCTAAGTCCTACGAGACTTTTTCCAATATTGTGTATCAACCACGAGCCGCTCGTATGGGTAGAAACACCATACGCTTACATTGCAAGCCGAAAGACAACAAATCCCATCACGGGTGAAGTCTTTCGGACACTACAATGCTCCCAACACCATCCCTCCTGCGACCTCCTGCGACCCGAGGGCAATACACGCCAAAGTACTAAGTCAAGAGAGGTCCCATACCCTCTAATTTGGTTAGCACGCTAAAATGCTTGGTTTAGTGTAACAAGATGTTCGGTCCTTGTTGACTCAGGCACCATTCCAGTCACACCCGAAAATCACACCAACATACCATTGTGCCCAAGTCTAAATCATTTTGCTTTCAGTTTTAGTTTTCATAAGTAGACATGGCACAAGGTGGAAATCATACATCATAATAAGTTTTATATGATCAAGCTTATCGACAAGTCGATAACCGCCCATTTCTACCGGAAGCTAAGCATGGCTAAGCAATTAATTCGCAAACTACTAAGTGACAAGAGCTCATCCACGAACCCTGAATCACAACAATAACCTAGGCTCACGGTAGTAGAGGATAATCATTTGTCTTAAGGAAATGCATCTACTAGGCCAACTATTAAAACAAAGTAGCAATGCATACATAGAATTTGTAATCAACATAAATACTTAAAATACTGGGATTAACATGATCAAACTGCTTGCCTTCTTGCTGTTGCTCGATTTGTTGTGGAGGGTCGCTCTCGGGATTACCGCAAATGTCGAATCCTAAGCGAGAGGCAAAAAGAACCAAGAACAACCAATAAGACGAGCCACAAATAAACCAATGAGCAAGCAACAATTATCCAAATGCGACAAAATTTATACATAAGGTAGAATACGAATATACCTAGATATAGAAACTGGAAAAACCTAATTTGGATTTGTGGTGCAAAAGATATTGCCTAAAAACACATTTTCGGCCATAATTAGCACTGTAGCAAAAACATTTTCTAGAAAGGTTTTGAAGCTGAAATTTTTATGGTAGCTACCCACTGGGATAGTGGTAACCCATATAAAATTTCAGGTCATTTGGAGTTGAAATGATTTAGTTATGATTTTTTCTAAGGTGCAAAACTAACATAATGCACTTTCCAGAAATATACACTTGTGCAAAAAACCCATTCCATATTATAGTATGATAACTGAGGATTTCTAACATCAAATTTATATTTTTAGAATTTACAGGGAATTATTGGTGCCTATTACAACATTAAATGAATTTTTAATTGCTATTAATAAGGTTAAATCCATTAACATATTTTTCTGGTGCTGATTTAGACCTATCACCATTTTTAGATTAAAGTTTAGTTAATAACAAATTTATCAAAGTTAAAATCATTCAATTTACAGATATCCAGAAAAAGATATGCATTTTCCAAGTTTTAATACAATTCTGGAATATATAAAAATAGCAGAAAACAAGCTATTAAAGATTACAGAATTTTCTACTACAGAAGCATAGCTAAAAGCATTTTTATATTAAACTTTAGTGGAATACAAATTTATTACAGTTGGTTTCATGTAAAAAGGACTTATCTAGAATTAGTTATGAATTTCTAAAGTTTTGATACAATTTTCAGTTGATAAATAATTACTTACAGAAATAAAAACCAACCCAACCGACAATAAACGACGTGGACGCTCGTGGGCCGTCGATGCGAAATCCAACGAGCCACACGCACGGAAAACAGCGCACGCGCGCGATTCATAACAGAAACCCACCGTTGGATCAAGATCCAACGGCTCACGAGGAAGCATGCAACCGGAGGGTGCGATTACCTCGACGAACCACGACCGCAGATCTAAAGATGAGCGGCTCAGAACCCAAATCTAACCGGAAGGTCCGATTGCACACATGATCTCAGCCGCAGATCACGAGATGGACGGTCCAGGATGATGAGGGGAACCGGATGGTCCGAATGCATACAAGATCTGGGCCGCAGATCGCGAAATGGACGGCGGTCCAAGATCGAAGTGCAATCTGGAGTGCTGACACGTGGGGCCGCATGTCAGTGACTGAGAGTCATACATGCGAGATTTAACACACGTGCACAGTGCACGTGGGCCCACCTGGCAGTGACTTAAAAGAGGCTTTTAGGACAACTAATTAATTACTAATGACCAATGATTAGTGATGATTAGCAATTAATGTGTCCTAAAGATCTTGAACAGAGGCGATTCAGGGACAGAGGGCCCACTTGTCAGTGACCCAAAAAGGGTAATTTCGGACGCATTTATTGCTAACAATGATCAGCAATAAATGAACCCAAAATCCGCCCTAATGACTTCTGGTTTTCTGCTTTAGGCTTACGGGCCCACATGTCAGTGAGACATCTGGCCAGGTTAAGACGCCATTAATACCAGCAATGATTGGGTATTAACTGTGTCCTAACAAAATGACGACAACGGCGCCCCGGTGACAAAACCGAAGCGGCTTCCACGGCTTGTCGCCGGCGACTCCGGTCGCGGCGGCGCCGGACAATGACCAAAATGGGATCGCAATAACACCTGGAATCTAATGGTGGCATTCTCGCCGGCGGCGAGGGACTAGAACGCCGGCTGGCCGGAAAACGAAAACGGGAACCCTACGGCTAAACACGAAAATAGCGAAAAGCTCAGCTGCAGACCTAGGATGCGGGTGCCATAGCTTCTATGGACTAATCAGAAGCTACCTTAGCGAGAAGAGGCTTCACAGACGGACGGAGAAGCTTGACCACGGTGGAAGCTCGCCGGACTTGGAGAAGAAAACCCGAAAATGACACCCTGAGCCACATGAGCGATACCAAGCATGAATATAGCTTCATTATGATCCACAGAAGCTATAAGAGCAAGAGATGAGGAAGTGGTGCACTTACCGGAGCTGAGGAAGACGATACTCACTTTTCGGCCGAATTTGAACAAACCCCAAATTGGACAATTCCTGAGAATCAAATCCAAAATTAAGTGAGGGGAAATGTCCAAGATAATAAAGGGATAAGGTTAGGGCGAAGAAACATGAAGGAGGACCACTGGAACACCAAGAACACCGATGGAGCTCCACGGGTCAACAATGGCGATTTGCCATTTTTGAGGTATTAAGCTCCAATACTGTGAGTGAGGCTTGGTGGTGATCTAAAGAGATACTAGGAAGCAATGAGGGTGCTTATAAAGCCTTGAGGACATTAGGGTTTGCACCACAAGCTTTCGGGCGGCAAAACACAAAGCACAATGAGCGGCCGACAAGGGAAAAAGGTTGGGGATGGTGCATTAGGGTATGGCCTGGCTCAGAGGGTCTCCCATGCCCCTAAATGTCAGCTAGAGTGACAGTAGGAGGCATGAAATGACACTGCCATGCCCTCCACTATTCATGCACGGCTAGAGGTTGAAGAAGACTAGGAAAGACACTCGGGCGATTCTCAACCGCAGGATTCAAAACGAACGGCAGAGATTACGCCACGCCTCCGAGGGTTAAACACACGGGGAGATTACGAGCCCTACGATCAGAAACGAACGACTCGGATTGCTCCACGTCGCAAACTCTTATTTACCACGAAGGGGTACGCGAGCGTTGGATCTTAATCCAACGGCTCAGATTCAAAAATGCAACCGGATGGTCCGAAGGGTTCGGGAGATCTCAATGGTTGGATGGGAATCTAACGGTCGACAATCAAACTTGCAACCGGAGGGTCCGAATGGTTTCACGCGCGCGGCCGTGCGATTTAGATCCAACGGCTCAGATTCACGCGCGTTTTAAAGAGTGGCTCGGTGCAGTTAGTTGACTGGACCGAATCAATTGGCTCGAGCCCGAGTCTGACTCGAACCCGAGTAACAGTAAAACCAAGTTTGACTTTGAAATAAAAACAGAGACTTTGAAAGATTTATTTGAGATAGCAAATTAACTCCAAAAATTATGAAAATTTTACAGAAGCTTGCTAACTCAGATATTAACCTTGGGTAAAATTTTCAGAGGTTTTTATACTGTGAATAAATCTCCAAAATTCTGCAAGGCTCTGTTTAAATGTTTGACTGGGGTCAAACAGTTTGATCGCCTCTAAAAATATTCAAACAATTTCTAAAAATTGTGAAATTTTTCAGAGGGGTCACATACCATCACAGAGACTTAGGAAAAATATTTCCAGAGGATGATCATAAGATTTGACAAGATTGTTTTTGGAATGCCAAGATTTGGATCAAAAGGACTTGTGACAATGTACTACCATGATCCCTTATACAAGAATTGTTTGGCACAACAGGAAATACATGATGTAAGAAAAAGTTTTAATTTCTACTGATTTTCTTACATTTGAAACACAAGCCCAAAATTGGGATGTTACAACTCTCCCCCCCTTACAAGAATCTCGACCCGAGATTCCGTTTACTCGGAGAAGAAGGAAGGAAAATCTGCACGAAGCGATCTTCTCGCTCCCAAGTTGCTTCATCTTGAATGGTTTGACCACTGAACCTTAAGGAACTTGATGGCACGGTTCCTCGCTCTCCGCTCGATTCTCAAGAATACGAACAGGATGCTCGCGGTAGGTCAAATCCTCCCGCACATCGATAGTTTCAACGGAGTTTCTCACGGGACACGGAGACACTTCTTTAGGTGTGAAACATGGAACACATCATGCACACCCTCAAGTGCAGTGGTAGCTCCAATCAGATGCAATCGCTCCAACTCTCTCGATGATGCGATAAGGCCCAACATATCGAGGAGCCAACTTGCCCTTGATGCCAAAACGCGATGGCCCTTCAAGGGTGAGACTTTGAGATACACAAATTCATTGGGCTCAAAGCTCAACTCACGGCGACGACGACCGCATAGCTCTTTGTCCGGATCGGGCCGTGCGCAGATGCTCGCGGATCAATCGAACTCGCTTTCGCCTCATTGATCAATTGGGGCGAAAAGCGCCGCCACCGTCTCACCAGTTCAATGGGGTTTCGCATCTCCTCCCATACAAAGCCTCAAAGGGTGCCATGCCAAGATCGGCTCGAAAGTCGTTGTTGTAGGAGAACTCAGCAAATGGTAGGCACTTCTCCCACTTCTTCCCATAGGAAAGAACACAAGCGCGAGCATATCTTCCAACACTTGGTTGACTCGCTCCGTCCGCCATCGCCCGAGGATGAAAGGTCAGATCAAGTGAAGGCGGGTCCCCATAGCCTCTGCGCACTATGCCAAAACCGCGAGGTGAAAAGTGCACCACGATCGAAATAATCGTCTTGGCACCCGTGAAGACTCACAATCCTCGAGACATAAAGTTCGCCAAAGGCCCCACACGGCCGAAGTCTTGACGGAAGGAAATGTGCCACTTTAGTCAACCCGCCGATCACGACCCAAATAGCATCATTCCCTTTGGACGAGCGGGCAATCCGGTGATGAAGTCCATGCCAACGGAATCCCACTTCCATTTCGCATCGCAAAGGTGAAGAAGACTCGCTGACGCCGATGCTCGCCTTCACACGACAAAGACACGCCGCACTCGCAACGAACACCGCAATCTCGCGCTTCATTCGGGTCCACCGAATCTCGACGAAGATCCTGATACACCTTGGTAGCCCCGGGGTGAATAGACAAAGGAGAGTCATGGGCTTCGCGGAGAATCATATTCCGCAATTCCATGACCTTAGGAACCACAAGACGCTGCCCAAACCACACAACGCCATGCTCGCCCTCCGAAAAGCACTTGGCCACCCCATCCTTGATGTTCTCGCTGATCCGCTCACACCGGCATCTGTCTGCTGTGCCGCCTTGATTTGGTCCACCAAGGTTGGTTGCACAACCAATGTAGCAAGAGAACCGTGCTCGATTAAACCCAAATTGAGGTGCTGGAATTCTGAAATGAGGGTAGGCTGCTGCTCTTGGAGCATCAACATGTTGCAATACACCTTCCGATCGAGTGCATCCGCAACGACATTGGCCTTGCCGGATGGTACTGAATGCCCATGTCATAGTCCTGATCAATTCCAACCATCTTCTTTGCCCGAGGTTCAGATCTGGTGGATGAACAAGTACTTGAAGCTCTTGTGGTCGAATACACCTCACAACGGTTACCAATCGATAATGCCGCCAAATCTTGAGTGCATGGACCATAGCAACTAACTCCAAGTCATGAGTAGGATAGTTGAGTTCATGAGGCCTCAATCGCCACGATGCATAGGCCACAACCTTGCCTTCTGCATAAGAACACAACCTGCACTCGACGAGAAGCATCACAAAAGATATCAAAACTCTTGTGAATATCGGGAGAACAAGTCACTGGGCTGAGCTCAATCGCTTCTTGAGTTCCTGAAAACTCACATCACAAGCAGCGGACCACTCAAACTTCTTGTCTTTCTTGAGCAACTCGGTCATAGGCTTCGCAATCTTGGAGAAATTCTCGATAAAACGGCGGTAGTAGCCAGCCAAACCAAGAAAACTCCACACATCGGTGACCGACTTGGGCTGACCCCAAGATAGCACATCACTGACCTTGCTAGGATCCACAGCCACACCTCCTGCTGAAAGAACATGGCCCAAGAATGCCACTTCCTTCAACCAGAACTCGCACTTGCTGAATTTGGCATACAGCTGGTGCTCACGCAGCTTGCCCAACACAAGCTTAAGATGCTCAGCATGCTCTTCTTCACTCTTGGAGTATATAAGGATATCATCGATGAATACTACCACAAACCTATCCAAATACTCCATGAATACCGAGTTCATAAGATTCATGAACAAAGCAGGAGCATTAGTCAAACCAAAAGACATGACGGTGTACTCGTAAAGGCCATAACGAGTAGCAAAGGCCGTCTTCGGAATATCCTCGGCCCTGATCCTGACTTGATGATAGCCCAATCTCAAGTCAATCTTGGAGAAGACACGTGCTCCGGTCAACTGATCGAAAAGATCATCAATGCGGGGCAAAGGATACTTGTTCTTTACCGTCACCTCATTAAGCGGACGGTAATCAACACAGATGCGCAAGGTCTTGTCCTTCTTCTTCACAAAGATAACTGGACAACCCCAAGGAGATGAGCTAGGACGGATAAAGCCCTTCTCTTGTAGCTCACCCGTTGCTTCTTCACTCCTCCAACTCATTAGGAGGCATGCGACACGGCCTCTTAGAAATAGGGGCGTGCGGCAGCAACTCTATCACAAACTCGGATATCGAACAGAGGCATCGGGCAAATCATCAGAAAGACATCCGCGAAGTCGCACACGTGGGGACGTCGTGAATCTCCACATCGGCTTTGCTTCAAGGGCAAAAAGGTGGGGTTCTCAAATGCGGTGAAAACCCAACCTGTTCACCCGAAGGGCTGGAGAGGTAGACAATCTTCCTGGCACAATCGATTTGCCCCAAGTGTTGGGACAACCAATCCATGCCAAGAATCACGTCCAGACGTGCCGAGTCGAGTAGGATAAGACTCGCCAAGAATCCCACTCCTTCGATGTGGATAGGAACATCCCAAGCATACTTGGTCGCTCTCATTTCCAACCCGAGAGCGAATCGCGATGGAATCCCAGAGGAACACGGTGAAGCCCACAATCAACAAAGCAAAAGACCTCGAAATAAAAGAATGCGAGGCCCAGAGTCAAATAAAACTGTAGCAGGATGTAAATTAACAAGGAGCGTACCCAACACCACGTCGGGCGCCTCCTGTGCCTCCTCAGCCGAGATGTGATTGACTCGGCCGCTCCCCAAGCCCCTGGTCTTCTGGTCAGGTGGGTGACCACTCCCCTGGCCGCGTCCTCCATTAGGATGAGGGGCCGCTCCAGTCTTCTTAGGACAACTACTCGCGTAGTGGCCCTTGTTGTGGCAGTAGAAGCAGGTGACGTCGGCTGCGGGGTTGCGGGGAACACCCTGCTGCTGGGTCGCAGGTGCACGCGACTGAGTCACGACCTGCGGAGGGCGTGGAGCTGGTGCTGACGGCCTCGGCGGTGGTGAAGCCAAAGAACGGACCACCGGTGCAGGCCCAACTCGGGGACAAACGAGGCCGGCCTGTGCAGACCGCTGGGCCTCCCACTTGCGCTTGCGGGACTCGCCCAGCGCTCTCGCCTTGTGCTCGGCGACGATGGCCTTGTCCACCAAGGTCTGGAAGTCGGGGAAGTCCACAATAGAGAGCTTGTCCTGAAGCTCCTCAGACAAACCCTCCATGAACTTCTCCTGCTTGGCCTCATCAGTGGCCACCTCAGCAGGAGCGTACCTCGCCAAATGGTTGAACTCATGGAGGTACTCAGTCACAGATTTGCGCCCCTATTTGAGCGCAAGGAACTCCTTCTTCGATTTCATCGGGCGGCGGGGACATGGGCCCGACGGAAAGTCGACCGAACTCCTCCCACGAGACCACGTGTCCCGCAGCCGCATGGCGAGGAAATTCTCCCACCATGAGAGTGCCGCACCTCCACCGATGGGATGCGAAAAGTGCCCGCCCCGCTCCCGGCATCGAGCAACGTTGAGCTTCCGCTCAACCGACGCGCGGCTGCCGTCTGCCCAAGGGGTCCTCGGACCGGGAGAAGGTGGGAGGCTGCGTGCGAAGGAACTCCGCAAGTCCCCCACGAGACTGGTGACCACCTCCAGATCCAGAGGCACCAGAGGGAGTGGAGGTGTTTCTGGCGATAACCTCCAACACCCTACGGTCCTCCGAACGATTGCGTTCGATTTGCATGAGGACTTCCGCCATGGTCGGAGGAGGGGGAAGCTCCTCATCGGGACTACCCGGCTGATTCCGGCCGCTACGTGTCCCATCAGCCATCCTGATTCACTAAGATGAGTTAGCTACAAGCCCGAGATAAAGAGAAAGCAAGGAAATGCAAACTCAATAAAAAGGGCTCAGGAATAACCACCAAGAGTACAAGACCAAAAATCACCAAATCGACTTCCTGAAACGACTAACCCGTATGGAAGAACGAGCAATCGTTTGCGAAGACCCAAAATTTCAGCACTAATTTCTAGCTCAAAGCAGCCCAAAAATCAGGGTATAACCACCTACTAGAGTATAGGCACTAGCTAATCTCATATCACTTCTTACCCTTTTATCCCCACAAGTTTTAGTTGGATTAGCCTCTCATTTTCAGCACTATATTCTAATTACAAGCTAGCTGTCCAGAGTATGCACTTGCTGTCCAGATTTTCTCCTTCAATCCCTTGGCCGAAATTTGAAGTTCCAGGGGCTCCTATTCCTTACTCCAAACAGCCAAGGCTCAATTTAAGGCTCTCATGGTGCTCCCAAAACCAAGTTAATCGATTAAACAACTATCTTTGAAAAGAAGATGAGAGGGGAAAAAGTTTTCCAAATCTAACCAAGAGTAAGGTGAGATGAGCAAGCTAAGATAGGTAAGGAGTAAAATTAGAGAACTTACTTAAGTTTTCATAAACTATTTGAAAGTAAGTTTTCAAATATCCTAAAGGCGACCAAGCTAGGGGTTTCTACGGTCAGTATGGCTCTGATACCAACTTTGTGAGGACCCGGAATATTTAACTAGTAACACTTAACCTCCAAATGGTTCTAGCATTACTAATTAAACATTCTAAGCCTCGATGGACATATGCCTCCCAGAATTGCAGCATATGTACATCATCACAAAATTACACATCAATTCCATACACATACATCACTAAGTTCAACAACGACATACATAAAGTAAAGTTATTAAAAAGAGAGCCGACCGCCAAATAGAACAATAAACAAGAATGACAATGAAGCAAAAGGTGCCATAAGATGGCTAGAACAAAAGTCGACCGGTTAGCCATACACCCACAAGGCAACCGACCAGGGCCGCTAAGCTAGTCGCCCCATAGCTACCACAACACAGCCGCAAAAGTGAGGCCCTCAGCTCACCTTCTTCCTCTGCAACAAAACAATTAAGCATAGCAACCGAGTACAAAGATTGTCTTTGTACCCGCAAGATCGACGTGTGGAATAGCAGACCTATTCATAAACTACATGCAAGCTTATTTAGGTGGAGGTTGTATGTCTCATTTTGCATGAAGCCAACTTTATTTGCAATAATGTAATACATTTCAAAAGCAAGTTTGCAAATCTGTTTTGTTATCAAAGTAATGATAAGTAAAGATACATACAAGTAACCACGGAAGCGACTATCCCAATAGCCACCACAACATAGCACGAGTCCCGATTCGTACCACCCATCAAGTTTTAATTTAAAAATTGTAGTCTAACTCTTGAAAGACCTTGCCAAGCGCGCCCATAACCTAGGACGAGGCTATTCGAATAGTTTTAACCTGCAGGGTGTACCAATGTACCCACACTTCGCATCGCCTTTAAGCCACAAAGCACACTTCCAAGGTATCTCTGGCACGGCTAAGTCCTACGAGACTTTTTCCAATATTGTGTATCAACCACGAGCCGCTCGTATGGGTAGAAACACCATACGCTTACATTGCAAGTCGAAAGACAACAAATCCCATCACGGTGAAGTCTTTCGGACACTACAATGCTCCCAACACCATCCCTCCTGCGACCTCCTGCGACCCGAGGGCAATACACGCCAAAGTACTAAGTCAAGAGAGGTCCCATACCCTCTAATGTGGTTAGCACGCTAAAATGCTTGGTTTAGTGTAACAAGATGTTCGGTCCTTGTTGACCCGGGCACCATTCCAGTCACACCCGAAAATCACACCAACATACCATTGTGCCCAAGTCTAAATCATTTTGCTTTCAGTTTTAGTTTTCATAAGTAGACATGGCACAAGGTGGAAATCATAATTCATAATAGGTTTTGTGTGATCAAGGTTATCGACAAGTCGATAACTGCCCATTTCTACCGAAACTAAGCATGGCTAAGCAATTAATTCGCAACTACTAAGTGACAAGAGCCCATCCACGAACTCTAAATCACAGCAAGTAACCTAGGCTCATGGTAGTAGAGGATAATCATTTGCTAAGGAAATGCATCTACTAGGCCAACTATTAAAACAAAGTAGCAATGCATACATAGAATTTGTAATCAACATAAATACTTAAAATACTGGGATTAACATGATCAAACTGCTTGCCTTCTTGCTGTTGCTCGATTTGTTGTGGAGGGTCGCTCTCGGGATTACCGCAAATGTCGAATCCTAAGCGAGAGGCAAAAAGAACCAAGAACAACCAATAAGACGAGCCACAAATAAACCAATGAGCAAGCAACAATTATCCAAATGCGTGAAATTTATACATAAGGTAGAATACGAATATACCTAGATATAGAAACTGGAAAACCTAATTTGGATTTGTGGTGCAAAGATATTGCCTAAAAACACATTTTCTACCATAATTAGCACTGTAGCAAAACATTTTCTAGAAAGGTTTGAAGCTGAAATTTTATGGTAGCTACCCACTGGGATAGTGGTAACCCATATAAAATTTCAGGTCATTTGGAGTTGAAATGATTTAGTTATGATTTTTTCTAAGGTGCAAAACTAACATAATGCACTTTCCAGAAATATACACTTGTGCAAAAAACCCATTCCATATTATAGTATGATAACTGAGGGATTTCCTAACATCAAATTTATATTTTTAGAATTTACAGGGAATTATTGGTGCCTATTACAACATTAAATGAATTTTTAATTGCTATTAATAAGGTTAAATCCATTAACATATTTTTCTGGTGCTGATTTAGACCTATCACCATTTTTAGATTAAAGTTTAGTTAATAACAAATTTATCAAAGTTAAAATCATTCAATTTACAGATATCCAGAAAAAGATATGCATTTTCCAAGTTTTAATACAATTCGAATATATAAAAATAGCGAAAACAAGCTATTAAAGATTACTGAATTTTCTACTACTGAAGCATAGCTAAAAGCATTTTTATATTAAACTTTAGTGGAATACAAATTTATTACAGTTGGTTTCATGTAAAAAGGACTTATCTAGAATTAGTTATGAATTTCTAAAGTTTTGATACAATTTTCAGTTGATAAATAATTACTTACGTAAATAAAAACCAACCCAACCGACAATAACGACGTGGACGCCGTGGCCGTCGATGCGAAATCCAACGAGCCACACGCGACGGAAAACAGGCGCGCGCGATTCATAAGAAACCCACCGTTGGATCAAGATCCAACGGCCACGAGGAAGCATGCAACCGAGGGTGCGATTACCTCGACGAACCACGCACCGCAGATCTAAAGATGAGCGCTCGTAACCCAAATCTAACCGGAAGGTCCGATTGCACACATGATCTCACCGCAGATCACGAGATGGACGGCCCAGATGATGAGGGGAACCGGATGGTCCGAATGCATACAAGATCCGGGCCGCAGACGCGAAATGGACGGCGGTCCAAGATCGGCGCAACTGAGGCCGACACGTGGGGCCGCATGTCGCTGGATCGAGAGTCATACATGCGAGATTTAACACACGTGCACAAATGCACGTGGGCCCACCCGGCGATGACTTAAAGAAGGCTTTTAGGACAACTAATTAATTACTAATGACCAATGATTAGTGATGATTAGCAATTAATGTGTCCTAAAGATCTTGAACAGAGGCGATTCAGGACGAGGCCCACTTGTCGCTGACTCAAAAGGGTATTTTGACGCATTTATTGCTAACAATGATCAGCAATAAATGAACCCAAAATCCGCCCTAATGACTTACGGTTTCTCGCTTTAGGCTTACGGGCCCACATGTCGCTGAGACATCCGCCAGTTAAGACGCCATTAATACCAGAATGATTGGGTATTAATCGTGTCCTAACAAAATGACGACAACGGCGCTCCCGGTGACAAAACCGAAGCGGCTTCCACGGCTTGTCGCCGGCGACTCGCCGCGGCGCGCGGACAATGACCAAAATGGGATCGCAATAACACCGAATCTAATGGTGGCATTTCGCCGCGCGAGGACTAGAACGCCTACCGGCCGGAAACGAAAACGGAACCCTACGGCTAAACACGAAAATAGCGAAAAGCTCACCGCAGACCTAGGATGCGGTGCCATAGCTTCTAAGGACTAATCGAAGCTACCTTAGCGAGAAGAGGCTTCACAGACGGCCGAGAAGCTTGACCACGGTGGAAGCTCACGGACTTGGAGAAGAAAACCCAAAATGACACCCGAGCCACATGAGCGATACAAGCATGAATATAGCTTCATTATGATCCACGAAGCTATAAGAGCAAGAGATGAGGAAGTGGTGCACTTACCGGAGCTGAGGAAGACGATACTCACTTTTCGGCCGAATTTGAACAAACCCCAAATTGGACAATTCCTGAGAATCAAATCCAAAATTAAGTGAGGGGAAATGTCCAAGATAATAAAGGGATAAGGTTAGGCGAAGAAACATGAAGGAGGACCACTGAACACCAAGAACACTGATGGAGCTCCACGGGTCAACAATGGCGATTTGCCATTTTTGAGGTATTAAGCTCCAATACTGTGAGTGAGGCTTGGTGGTGATCTAAAGAGATACTAGGAAGCAATGAGGGTGCTTATAAAGCCTTGAGGACATTAGGGTTTGCACCACAAGCTTTCGGGCGGCAAAACACAAAGCACAATGAGCGGCCGACAAGGGAAAAAGGTTGGGGATGGTGCATTAGGTATGGCTCTGCTCGAGGGTCTCCCATGCCCCTAAATGTCAGCTAGAGTGACAGTAGGAGGCATGAAATGACACTGCCATGCCCTCCACTATTCATGCACGGCTAGAGGTTGAAGAAGACTAGGAAAGACACTCGGGCGATTCTCAACCGCAGGATTCAAAACGAACGGCAGAGATTACGCCACGCCTCCGAGGGTTAAAACACACGGGGAGATTACGAGCCCTACGATCAGAAACGAACGACTCGGATTGCTCCACGTCGCAAACTCTTATTTACCACGAAGGGGTACGCGAGCGTTGGATCTTAATCCAACGGCTCAGATTCAAAAATGCAACGGATGGTCCGAAGGGTTCGGAGATCTCAATGGTTGGATGGGAATCTAACGGCCGACAATCAAACTTGCAACCGAGGGTCCGAATGGTTTCACGCGCGCCGCGTGCGATTTAGATCCAACGGTGGGATTCACGCGCGCTTTGAAAGAGTGGCTCGTGCGCTTAGTTGATCGACCGAATCAATTGGCTCGAGCCCGAGTCCGACTCGAACCGAGTAATGAAGAAACCAAGTTTGACTTTGAAATAAAAACAGAGACTTTGAAAGATTTATTTGAGATAGCAAATTAACTCCAAAAATTATGAAAATTTTACAGAAGCTTGCTAACTCAAATATTAACCTTGGGTAAAATTTTCAGAGGTTTTTATACTGTGAATAAATCTCCCAAAATTCTGCAAGGCTCTGTTTAAATGTTTGACTGGGGGTCAAACAGGTTTGACTGCCTCTAAAAATATTCAAACAATTTCTAAAAATTGTGAAATTTTTCAGAGGGGTCACATACCATCACAGAGACTTAGGAAAAATATTTCCAGAGGATGATCATAAGATTTGACAAGATTGTTTTTGGAATGCCAAGATTTGGATCAAAAGGACTTGTGACAATGTACTACCATGATCCCTTATACAAGAATTGTTTGGCACAACAGGAAATACATGATGTAAGAAAAAGTTTTAATTTCTACTGATTTTCTTACATTTGAAACACAAGCCCAAAATTGGGATGTTACATTGTGAGCTGGGGTGTTACAGTTGGTATCAGAGCGGGCTTTAGATCCGTGGTTAATAGAAAAGTATTAAATTGACACACTGTGCACAGTAGGTGGGGTTGGGAATTACACTGCTCCCGCATTATCTTTTGTTATGTTTCATTGGTTGAGCAATTGTTGAAATGCCTCTGAGCTATCTTTCTTGTTGTTAATCTACGATATGAGATGTTATGATATTATATATCTATGAATCTATTCTATGATTGTCATGAGATGATCATATGTGATTATATTATTTATGTGTGTCGATAATTGTTGTTAAGAAGTGGAGGCCGTGATTGTGGCCTTGGACTTTGTCAGGCTATACCACCGCTCGTGGTAGACGATAAAGTAGTTACCTCGAATACCTTAGTTGCAAGAGTTGAGCGTGAGCTGTTTTAGAAAGTTGATTTCTTTCTTGACCTCAATCTTGGCAAATTCTTGATCCGTGGTGGATGATGATTTTTCTTGGGTTCGTGGTTCATGGTAGTGGTTGTGTTTTATTGGTCTCTAATGGTTCTCTCAAACAATTGTGGTTCTCCGACCGTTGAGTCGCTTTTGCTACTTGTGATCCTCGTCAATTGGCACATCGATATTTCCTGGTCGTTTCTTCTTTCTCTTTGGCAAACAATGACTCATTTATTCGCTTGATAGTTTAGGTAATGAGAGTTTTGTTGCAAGTTGTTAGCGTGAGAAAGCTTTGGCTCTATGTATTTCTTTTGGATTATTCCAAGTGTTAAAGTTTATGCATCTCTTTTCGTGGAAATTGTTAAAATCCTTTTGTGATACCTTGTTATGGTTAAATCGAGATTGTAATCAAATAACGAGATACTGGTATGGGTATCAAGTTGAGTCATTGGTATGGTGCATAATTAATATTAATTAGTAACCTTGGAAGTGAAATTGATTAAGTTGATGTTGTCTTTTCTAGTTCTTGATGAACGGTATATATGAGTAGTGATTGAGAGATATCAAGAAGTATGGAACCTTGATGAACTAGTCTGGTCATCAAAACTGTTTAGGTTGCTAAACTTGTTGGGTTCTTTGGTTCCCATGGATTAATTTAATTGTGTGGAAAGAAAAATTAGAGAGAATACTAGATTTACGTATTCCTTAGTATGAATAATTATTGGAACGGTGTACAACCGGTTGAATGGATTGAATATTGGTGGATCTAGAATTTATGGGAGGAGTTCTATGCAGTTCTTCCATATAGAATGATGTGATGAATTTGGTGGAAATGTTGATGAGACTTTTGATCGATAAAAGATTTCAATTTTTGAAGTTTTAGTGTATTTGTTTGTCGAAATCCAAATGTGAGGAGAAACAGTTGAATATGTGTGTGTTAATATCCATATGATTTGGTAATAAAAGTAGGTAGCAACTAGATTTCATAATGAAGCGCTTGATAACAACAATAGTTGTGGTATAATCATGTGTGTTGAAGTTTGATGATGAGCATCGCTAAGAGTTGAACTGATATGGGCTTATGCCCACATGATTGTGAAATAATCGGATGATAATGTGTCCTTGATGAAAGAGTTTTGGTAGGAGCTTTTCAATTGTGTAGTAGACCCTTCTAAACATAAGAGGTCGATGTAGTGAGGTTGTATGGTTTTGGGTATACTCTCATTTCGAAGATAGGATGCAAAGGTAGTATGGAACAATTTGGTGAAACTCTGGGGCCTTTCTAATGGAATAGTTCATGATAAATATTCGTGTTCAGAGTATATTATTCTGATGTTAGTAAGATTATTTGCAAGAGTTGGTGACTTGAGTGTGTGGTGATGATTCTTTTAGAAGTAAAGTAATTTGATCGTCTTTCGTAAATGGGATTTTGTAAGAGTGTTTGAGTTTTGCGATGGGGATCATTTGGACCTCTTGAGTTATGTGGTGATTGAGTTGCTTTGAGCAAAGTGATATGTTGAAAGATTTTATTGGTTCTCAAGTTGTTCCTATGATTTGGTCATAAGAGCTTATCTTGTTTAAGCGGCAAGGTGATGTAATGATCACGTAAAATAACTATCCTTGTTAAAGGAAGGAGAGAAGTTAAGTGTTTGAGATTTAAGTCGTTTCGCATTTTGCAGTTTATTTGAGAGTACTCAAACCTTATGCAGTTGTTCCATAAGGGTTTATCAATGTTCAAAGGGTATTACGTTCTTCTCTTTTGTGGTTTGGTATTCGCTTTCAGTAGGGCTTGAGCCCTTGACTGTTGACTTTCCCTTATGTTTTTTTCGAGTTCTTGGCCTAAGTGACAGTTTCCTTGGTCTTGTGTTCACTGCAGTGGCACATGTTTTCCAAGTTGTTGAAAAATTTATTCCATTCGCTCTTTCTTTTGAGGAAGAATCAACCTATTCGTTTCACCTGAGTCTTTTGAGGTGTTGAATAATTGTTGTAGTGAAACTGTGGGTTGTAAGTTATTCGATGAGCATTGGAGGATGAAATAATTTCGTAATATAGTTCATTGAGAGAAGTCTAACTCAATGGAAGTTTGTCTTATGAGGTTAAACTGATTGCATTGTTACAGCTAGTAGAACCTATAGTATTGTGATCCAAGATCTTCTGGTTCACTTCGGGTGGAACATTAGAATTACTGAAAGTATAGAAATATTGATCAATTTTATAGAGTATCGCGATTTGGTAGTATTGCGAGTCTATGAAAGTTATTCTTGATGATGTGGTTTAATGAGAGTGGGATTACAAAGTAATCGAATCATCATGTCAATTAATGGGATAATGGAAGATGTTGTACGTAATGTCAAGAGTGATTTGGTTTTAAATGAGTAACCTTCTGAGAGTTATAATATTTGTAAAGGTAAACTGCTCAAGAAAATATTTTCGTGATGATGTTAATGAGTGAGTATGTGGGAAATGTGGGTTTTTAGGGATTTAATCTGAGGATTTCCCTATCTTTTATATGAGAAGTTAGTTGCAAGAGTCTTGGATGTTAAATATGGACTTTGCAATGCTATGCTAGAACTTTGAGTCGCCCAAAGAATTATGTGTAGAAGAAGTAGAATAAGGGTGGATTGCGAACAGTGGAATGATCGTTGATAACACCTTTCTGATGTAGTACATGAGAGTGTGTGATGTGAAATCTGAGATGTTTGTTCTCAAAAGAGATGATGTGATATGATCGTGTGAGAGATCTAATTGGGGGATACTTTCTGAGTGCCATTTGTCAAATGAACTCTGATAGTAAAGGAAATCGGTTAGAGAATGTTGTGTGAAATCATCAGAGTCCCTCTTCAAAGGTGTAGACAAAATGTTTCGATTTGGGCTTGGCGTTGAGATCGCCAAGTTAAGAGTAACAAGTTAGTGTGTTGTGCGATGATTGGGATTCCATAGCTTGAGGGAAATTTTTGGTCCTAAAAGAGAAACTGTTAATTTGATGCTTTCTCAAGAAGTGAATCTTTTCCTGATTCTCGTTTGAGTTCTGTGCTGTTGATCATTGTCTTTCGTAAGTTGAGCTATGAGTTTATGACGGACGTCTTTCGCAAATTGGGTTTGACTTTATGTTGGCTTGTGTGGTTCTTATCTATTCAGAAAGAATAAAAGAAATGATGGAATTGGTTATTCGAGTGGTTTCTCCTTTGGCGATCGTGGTGTTTATTTGCAAATTTTCTAAATTGAAGGTGAAAAGATTTGTGTGATAAATCTTTGATTCTGAATTTGACTCTTTTAGTACCGAGTTGGTAACGTTTGGTTGCGATGAGAGTCCTTCATTTTTTTTAGTTGGGCTATGTCGGTAAAAGAGTGTGTTTAAAGCGAGTTCATTGTGTGTTTCTGGTTAAAGGAGGTGAACCTTGCTTTAGTGAGGAGTTTATTTGAGAGGTGGAACACGAGTTCTGTGTTCTATGTGCATGTCGTGTGGTTCGGTATCTTTGGGAAGTTTAACCCAAGGTACATTGGGTTGTTCTCGCTAGTTGGCGTATCGCCAGGACTGTCTCGAGTTAGTGCGCGGAGTACGTAACGTCTTGTACGTGCTGGTGTTGTGATCTCATCTGTTCGAGAGAGAAGCCACTTGAGGGTTGGAGTCTCGCGTGAGCGAGGTTAGCAAGAGTTGATCGCGTTGGTATCTGTTGTTAAGTTCTAGTCATGGTTTACTGTAGATCGCGTTTAGATTCGGTCGAACTCGTTAAGGGGTAGAATGTAATGCCCCGAAAGTGTGTTAAGCAGTTAGTCGGGAGAAACTATTTAATCGGGTGGGAATTAAATGGTTTTTCGGGAAGGACCAAGGAGAAGTTGCTTGAATTAACAGTTAGAGAGGGGGGAAATCGCTAATCTAACCCAACTTGGGCTTGGGCCAAGGCCCATGAGGGTGGTCGGCAAAGGGAGGGGGGGCGCCTCATCCCCCAAACCCTAGCCGCCCCTTCTCCCACTCCCCCCATTGTGGCCGCACCCCCCCACCTCCCCACCTCCCCATCTCCCCTTTGAGCAACCTCCCCTCTTGCAGCCCCTCCTCCACGGTCTCTCCTCCTGCTGGCCGGCCAAGACCTCCCCATTCCCGCTGCCATCCAAGTGGAGAAGGAGAAGGAGTTCCCCGGTGGAGATCGGTTCTAGGAGGAAGAAGGAAGCGAGGAGAGGAGACCTTCTTTGTGGGGGTAATCCATCGTCTTCCCGCGTTCTTCAAGGGTAACGAATGTCGTTTCTGATGTTGGGTTAATCGAGAGGTGAATTTTGATTAGGTTTGATCGGATCAAGTTTCGCTCGCACTAGATTCATTCTGTCCAGAATGTTGCGGGTCTGTTTCGTGGCTTTAAAGCCAAATTAGGAGTTTTGATCTCCTAGAGTTTTGTAGATAATGCTCTTATCTTTCAGTGGCCGCCAAGAACGCCCAAACCGATTAACGGTTAGAAAGTTATGAATTGTTTAGTGCCTCTGTCGTTAATCACAACATCCCGACGATCAGAGAAATCTGAGTGAATCTATCAGTTAAAGATGAAATCAGAGGATCTCAATATAACGAAAAATGTATGTAATTTCCATACATTTTCAGAGAGATAAAGAACGTAAGATTTGGACTTTCGTAGCAAAAGTTATGGTGGTTTTAGTGTACTGTCCAGAGGAGCCGACGTGAAAATTATTGCTCTGTAGATTGACTTGGTAGGGGCAGTAGTTGGCATAATCAAAAGGGCTCCCCAACTAAGTTTATTTAGGTAATTTAATTACCTTTCCATAAACTCTGAGAACACCTCATTTGGACTCCTGAGCAGAAAGTTATCTATTTTAGTAGTTGACTGTCCGTAGTGAACACCAAATCGATCGCTAGAAATTGGAAGATTGGAAACGCTTGGGAGTTTAGCGAGTTCGTTTGTGTTGTTTTTATGCTTTTGGGTCCAGTATGTTGGTCTTAGATTGGGATATCTTCATGTTCAGGTGGGAGCGTGATCCTGTGGGCAGCGCCTCTTCGCGCCCACCGCTCTCGCACGATTGAGGCAAGTATTCGGGTTATGGCATATTTATGTTTGTATGTCGAGAATGTTGTGTTTTGCTTGCAATAGCCATTTATGAATGTTAATGTGATGAGTTTCCATTTATCTTGATGAATGCAAGTTATGGTTAAGGTTGATGTTAGTGTGATGAGTTTCAATTTATCTTGATGAATGCAAGAACCCTGATTAAGTGAATACTTGAGAAATGATTAAATGTTATTCATGAAGGATTGTTCATGTTTGCTAGTTTAATGAATATATGTGCTATTCATGGATCTTTGGAATGCTACAAATGTCAATGGTGATGAATGCTAGAAGTATGAATAAGTTTATTCATGCATGTCGTTGTTGTGAATCCATATGTATGATGGTTTAAAGTTTGTTCATGTGCATCATGCAATCATGTTGGAGGATTAGTCACGTGGTGACTATGCATGTTCGAGGTCCCCGTCATGTAGATGACGGGCTTGAGATCCCCACATTCGTGGAATGTGGGCAATGAGAAAAGAGGTCCCCATCATTAAGATGATGGGCAAAGGTCCCTATACATGTGGTGTATAGGCTCTTGGTCCCCGTGTCGAGGGCACGGGCCGGTGGTATACAATGACGGTTGTATACCCCGCATTACGGTGAAATGCGAAAGAGATAAAGTTGAAAAGGTGCATTGCATTGGTTGCATTCACATGAGCATGAAGGCTATACTTTGGTGCATTGTTTATCTTGGATTATTGATGCTATGAATGATAACTTGCTTAGCCTTGTTGGTACTTACGAGTCTTTGGGCTCACTCTTGCTTTGATGTGTTTTAGGTACAACGGCAAGACCCGCATGCATGGGAGGGAGTAGATGTTTGCATGCACGCACTACCACTCAATCTTAGGAATTACTTATGGATGGTTTGAGTTTGATTAATCGTAATAATGAGAATAGCAAATTTTGGTTATGTTTATGAGATTATCCTGCATGCTTGAATGAACCTGAATAAGGAGTTTATTGTTAAGTGCCATGATTAATTGTTGAGACCTCGGTATAGTTAACTATACGAAGGAGGTTATGCCAAGATTGGTAATTAGTTTTAGTTTAATTTTTAATTCCAGAGCATTCCGTGCTCATTGTGAGTCAGGTGTTACAATAATAGCGAAACATAAAGTAATAATCATAAAGACATCCTAGAGATGACTAACCCAATAGTCATCACAACAATAGGACGAATTACCCATTCTGTAATACCCCAAGTCTATTTAAGTGAAAAGAAACAATTAGAGAGAAGGACCAACTAGAAAAAAAAAGAATTAACAGAGGATTAGAGGAGGTTTCTACAATTATTCGGCAACCTGGGCCTCAGGCTTTGGCCCAGGAGGCCCAGGAGGGTCTAACAACCAATAAAAGGAGGGGAGAAACCCTAGGGGTGGTACTATAGCACGGTGTGCTACAGTAGCCGCCATTGCTACAGTACCCCCGTGAACAGTAGCCACCCCGCCTCCTTACCCCATCTCTTTCGGGTGCTGCCGACCAAGAAAAAGAAGAAGAGGAAGAGGAAGGGGAAGAGGGAGAGGATCTTCTTCTTAGGGGTGGTTCGTCGTCTCCCTACGATTCTTCAAGGGTAACCTCAATTCCCCTTTGATCCGATGCGTTTTTGGATAGTTAATCAAGATCGCTAATTATGGACTGCTCAGGACAGATTTCGTTAGATAGTTGTTTTGATATAGTTAAGTGTGGATTCAGTTCTGGGCATCTCCTAGAGTATTGTATAGGACGTCAATAGCTTTCAATTAAGTGCTAGATCGCGTTATTTGGACCTCTGTAGCATAAGTTATGAATTTATTAGTGTAACTATTCGGCAAATCTGTCGGTATTCTGACAGGTTTTAGTAATCTTACTTGAGCGGTCCGTTAAATGGTCAATTTGAGGAGCTCAGTATAACAAAAGTTGTAGATACTTTTCGTAGCTTTCGGGGAAGCCTAAGAACGCGTAATTTGGACAAACGAGCTGAAAGTTATGATAGTTTTAGTGTACTATCCAGAGAACTTGACGTGAAATCGATGTTCTGTTAATTAGTATGATAGGTGTAATAGATGGCCGAATGAGGAAGGCCGACCAACTAGGTTTAGTTGGGGAATTTGATAAATTTTCAATGAAATCCAAAAACACCTCATTTGGACGCCTGTACTAAAAGATACGAATTTTAGAACACGACTATTTATAGAGAGGACAGATCAGCATTTAGGAAATTGGAGTTGGGATCACGTTACAAGCTATTGCTAGTTCGTGTTTGCTTATATAGTTTGTTTGGTCATTACTGTTGTCTTAGTACGCTTTTAAATGAATTTTAGGTGGGGGAGTGGGCCCGGAGGCAGCACCTTCTTCACATCCTCCATTCTCACACGGTTAAGGCAAGTGCATTGTTTGTTGCTTTGGTTGTGAAAGTTTGGTCATGAATATGAGTAATTTGTGCATGGTAGCGATGCTTGGTTGCTGGCATGATGTGTGTGTTAAGAATGGTGAATGCTCAAAGTATGGTTATGCTCTATTCATGTGCGGTTATTTATTTTGGCATATTGATGATGAATAGAGCTTATGCATTTGCATATTGAGATCATGATGAGGCTTCGTCATGTGGTGACCAAACATGCATATCTTTGAGGTCCCCATCACGTATGTGATGGGCTTGTGGTCCCCACACTTGCGGAGTGTGGGATTGAGGTCCCCTTTACTTGCAGAGTATTGGGCAATTGGTCCCAGCGCTTACGAGCATAGGCATGGGTATGCAGCGACGGTTCCATACTTTGCATTACCAGTAAAATGCAAATAGAGATAAAGGCTTGAGGTCCCCTTTACTTATGAGTAATGGGCAATTGGTCCCGCGCTATGAAAGCACATGCATGGGTATGCAACGACGGTTGCATACTTTGTATTACCGGTAAAATACAAAAAGAGATAAAAAGAAAGGATCCTTGAGCATTGCATATGCTTGTGTGATACTCCGAAAGTGTGAGAAGCAAATAATCGGGATAAAATAATTTCCTGTTACTATATGCATAAGATAATGGCAGATTCAAGACTTTTTCTCAACTAGGTTATTGTAGATAATTTTGTTACCTTTCAAACAAGCCTGAGAACGCCCCTTTTCGAGTTTTAGAGCAAAAGTTATGCTACTTTTACTGCTGCTGTCCGATAAGGTTTTCTATTAGAATGCAACGTGTACAGTTAAGTGATGGGGTTGGGGTTTGAGTTAGGGGCGATGCGGGTAGCGTATTGATGCCTTGGTTCTTATTGAAGTAACTTATTGGTGTAGGGGATGAGGCGCCGAGGTTAGCGGCATCATCGTTGCCTCTCAACGCATCGCGACGCTAAAGGCAAGTACACCGTTGATTGTATGAATTGTATTTGTTTGATGCATGATATTCGCATCGTGTTTTTATTTGATATGTGAGAAGTTCCGATGATCTTGTTCATGTTACGCCCACAGAGTGGAGCTCCACGGGAGTGGAGTGTATTATATTTGGAGATGATGCTAGTCCCTATTCATAAGTACTTTGCTAATCTTAATGGCTGTGATTGTTGAATGCTTACATGAATATATTGTGACATCTTGTGGTACAAGAAATGATGAATTGTCTATGTTCCTTCATATATGTTGAATTTATGCTAAGAGATGATGTTTTTTTTCATTGTTCATATTCATTTCATGCATCCATAGTTCATGTTTTATCCACGAGAGTGGATTGTAAGTCCCACCATTCCAATGTGGGCAGATTTGGACATTGTCATGTCCCGTCCACGGGAGTGGATAGAAAGACCCATCAATTCCAGTTTGGGCACGTAAGACCCATCAATTCCAGTATGGGCAGATGTGGACACCTGTATGAAACGTTCTTCATACGGGACTTGGATCCCCGCACTTTTGTTAAGGTGCAGGCTTAAGTGAACACCGACGGGTGTGTCACTAGCTATACTGGTATAAGCACGTATGCAGTCCTTCCTTCGATTATTTCCATTCATCTCATGCATTCATAAATATTCATTTGTTGTATGTTCAGAATCTGTGAAGAGGTTGTCTTGTTCATATTGGAGATCTGTTCTTATATTTAATGTACTTGCTGAGTCTTGGACTCACTCTTGCTTTGTTTATTTGTTTTTAGGTGATCGTTGATGAAGTTTCTCTTGGGAGGGAGTAGACACGCACTACTCAAATATTTCACTTAACACTAGATTCAATAAAAGAATTGTCATTGTCTTTCATTCGTTAATTGTCGGATTGTAATAAATGAACTTAGACATGAATGGTAACTTCCTTTCGTTGAGTTTGTTTAAATAATTGTTTATGTTCATTGATCATTCGTTGATAGGATTATCTGAGTGGATCTATTATTGCATTCCTGTTTAGGTTCCAACTGATGTTGATCTGTTTAGCTTAGTTGATAACTTTTGTCGAGGTTATTCCACTGTATGATATTATGTTAGGTCTTTAGGTAGCATTTTGGCTTCCGAATAGCCAGGGTGTTACAGTTGGTATTAGAGCGGGCTTTAGGTCCGTGGTTAATAGAAGAATATTAACATGACACACTGTGCACAGCAGGTGGGGTTGGGAAATCTATTGTTTCTCCATTCTTTTGTTATGTTTCATTTGTTGAGCAATTGTTGAATTGCTTCTGTATTATCTTTCTTGTTGTTAATCTATGATATGTTATGATATTCTATATCTATGAATCTATTCTATGATTGTCATGAGATGATCATGTATAATCATATTTTATTATATTGTTTGTGTGTGTCGATAATGGATGTTAAGAAGTGGAGGCCGTGGTTGTGGCCCTGGGCTTTGTCAGGTTGCACCACTGTTCGTGGTAGACGAATAAAGTAGTTACCCTGAATACCATAGATGCAGGTATTGAGTGTGAGCTACTTTAAAAGTTGTTTTCTTCCTTGGTCTCTGAACTTGGCAAATTCTTGTTCCGTAGTGGATGATGAATTTCTCTTGGGTTCGTGGTTCTTGGTAGTTGCTGAGTTTCAATGGGTCTCTAATGGTTCTCTGAAATAATTATTTTTTTCCGACTGTTGAGTTGCTTTTACTACTAGTGATCCTCGTCAATTGGCAATATTGATATTGCCATGGTTGTTCCTTCTTTCTCATTGGAAAAGAATGACTCATGTATTCGTTTGATAGTTTTGGATAATAAAAGTTTTCTGTTGCATGTTCGTTAATATGAGAAAGGTTTGACTTTATACATTTCTTTTGGATTATTTCAAGTATTGAAGTTTAACGCACCCCTTTTCTGAAGAAAAGTGTTAAAATCCTTTGTGATGCCTTGTTGTGGTTAAGTCGAGTTTGTAATCAAATAAATTGATATGGTGGGTAACAAGTTGAGTCATTGGTGTGTGGCATGATCAATATTAATTAGTAACCTTAGGAGCGAAATTGATCAAGTTGATGTTGTCTTTACTAGTTCTTGATGAACCGTATTTATAAATAGTCACTAAGAGTATGTCCATGCCTAATTGGAGTCAAACGAGTTATTGAGAAGTATGGAACATTGATGATCTAGGCTGGTCATTAAAATTGTTTAAGTTGCTAAACTTGTTGGGTTCTTTGGTTCCAATGAATTAATTTAAATGTGTGGAAAGAGAAACTAGAGGAAATGCTAGATTTGCATATTCCTTAGTATGATTAATTATTGAATTGTGTACAACCGGTTGAAGGGATTGAATACCGGTGAGTCTAGAATTTATGGGAGGATTTCTACATTTCTTCTAAATAGAATGACACAATGAATTTGATTGTAGTGTTGTTGAGACTTTTGATCGATGGAAGATTTCGATTCTTGAAATTTTAATGTGACTTTGCCGAAATCTAAACATAAGGAAGAACAATTGAATATGTGTTTATAAATATTCACGTGATTCACAAAGGAAAGTAGATAACAACTTGACTTCATAATGAAGCCAATTGATAGCAACACTGGTTGAGGGTGCAACTGTTGTGTGTTGACCTTGGTGTTGAGCACCTATACGAGTTGATCTGATATAATTTAATAGGTGGCTTATGCTTACATGATTGTGTAATAGCCAGATGATAGCATGTTCATGATGAAAGTGTTCAGGTATAACCTTTTAAATTATGTAGTAGATTCCCTCTAGAATAAGTGGTTGTTGTAGTGAGGTTGTAAGTTTTTGATATACTCTCAATTTGAGGATGAGATGATAAACTGGTGTGTAACAATTTGGTGAGCCTTTGGGGCTTTATAATGGAAGAGTAGACACTGACGATTCGATTAAGAGTGAATTATTCTTGATGTTAGTAAGATCGTCTACATGGGACTGTGACTTATGGAAGTGGTGATGATTCTTTGAGAAAGAAAGTGATTTAATCGCCTTTTGTAAGGTCGGTTAAGTGAAAAAGGGTGGAGTTTTGTAGTCGTGATCTTTTGGAGTTGTGATTCATGTCGTAGCTGAAATTGTTGAGCAAAACGATGTGTTGGAAGGTTCTGTTTGATTCTTAAGTGGTTCATGTGGTTTGGCCTTAAGAGCTTATCTTGTTTGAGTGTCAAAGTGATGTAGTAATCATAGGAGTAACCTTCTTTGTTAAAGGAAAAAATGAAGTGTATATTTGAGATTGAGTCAACTTTGTAACTTGCGCTTATTCGAGTATGCCTGAAACTCCAGTTTTTGCCCCATAATAGTTTCCCGATTCTCAACGGCAATACCTTCTTCTCATTTATGGTTTGATATTCTCTTTCTGTGGGACTTGTGTCCTCAACTGTGGACCCCCTTATGTTTTCCAAGTTCTTTGCCTAACTGACTATTTCCCTTGGTCCTGTGGTTACTGCGAGTGGTAAATATTTTTCTACGTGGTCAAAATTGTTTTCATTTGCCTTTTCTTTTTGAGGAAGGATCCACCATTCGTTTCACAGGGGTCTTTCAAGGTATTTGTTAATTGTTGATGTGAGACCTTGGGTTGTAAGTTATTCGAGGAGCGTTGGAGGATGAACTGATTTCGTGTATAATTCTTGGAGAGAATTCTATTTATACGCAATGTTTGCATTTCAAAGCTAAATCGCTATGCTTGTTGCAACCATTAGAACCTATGGAGGTTTGTGATCCAAGATCCTTTGTTCAATTCGGGTGGAACATTAGAACTTTCAAAGGATGGGAATCTTGATTAATGTATTAGAGTGTCGCGATTGAGTACCTTGCACTGCCAGTGATGAAATATGAGGATGTTGTAATGAGAGTAGTATTAGCGAAGTAGTCGATCGTTAAAGTGACTAATGAGATAGCCGAGATGGTTGGATTATTACTAGGAAAGACTTGGACTTAGTAAATAACTCTTTAAGAGTTAGAATCTTTATAAAGATAATTGGGTCAAGAAGATGTTTTCATGTTGATGTTAATGCGCGAGTATGTTTGGATTGTGAGAATTTTAGGGATTTTTAATATGAGGTTTTCCCTATCTTCTATATGAGAAGTTCATTGTAGGAGTCTTAGAGTTTAATTTGGGCTTCGTATTTTTATGCTAGGACTTTGGTCGCCCAAGGATTATGCGTAGAGGAAGTAAATTAAGGGTGAAGTTCAAACAGTGGGATGATCATTGATAGAACCCTTTTTGATGAAGTATATGAATGTGAGAGCTGAGAATTCCAAGTTGTTTATTCTTAACAGATTGAGGTGATGTGATTGCATGTGTGATCTATTTTGAGATGCATTGGGAGTCATCTGTCAAATTAATCCTGTCGGTAGAAGAGTTGTTGAGAGAAAGTTTTGGTGGAGTCGATAGAGCCTTTATACGAAGGTGTGGATGATGCATTTTGACTTGAGCGTAACATTGAGAATGGCAAGTTAAGGGAGATAGTTAGTGTGTCATGCGATGAACTGAAATCCCAAAGTCTGAGAGAAATTTTAGTCCTAAAAGAGAAACTGATAAATTGTTGCTTCCTTAAGAAGTGAATTGTTTCCTTGATTCTCGTTTGAGTTTTGTGCTGTTGACCAATGTCTTTCGTAAGTTGAGTTTGACTCGATTTTGGTGTGTGGTTCTTATCGGTTCAGGAAGAATAAAGGAAGTTTTTGATTTGGGCATTTAAAATGATTCCTCCTTTGGTTTTCGTGACGTTTATTCGCAAACTGCCACTTGGAAAATGGAAAGGTTTTCGTGAAGAAATTCCGATTTTTGGGTATGACTCTTTAGTACCGAACTGGTACGCATAGTTGCGATGTGAATTTTTTTTTCAGATTGGTTTTGTTGGTAAAAGAGTTTGCTTAAAGAGAGTTTTGTTGTGTGTTTCTAGTTAATAGAGGTGATGCTTGATCGGTGAGGAGTTCAATTGAGAGGTGGAACAAGAGTTTCGTGTTCTATGTGCATGTGGTGTGGTTCGGTATCAATGGAAAGGTTAGCCCAAGGTACTTTGGTTTGTTTTAGTTAGCTACGGGAATTCGAAAGTTGGCGTATCATTAGGACCGTCTCGGGTCCATACGCGGTGTACACATCACTGGGCATGTTTGGTGCCAAGTGAGTACCTGAGAGATATGGAGTTTGAGTTTTCGTTAACGTTGTTGACCTTCGAGCAGGATCTTATCTTT
Source organism: Ampelocalamus luodianensis (assembly GCA_036346255.1). Taxonomy (NCBI): domain Eukaryota; kingdom Viridiplantae; phylum Streptophyta; class Magnoliopsida; order Poales; family Poaceae; genus Ampelocalamus; species Ampelocalamus luodianensis. The sequence goes on along the minus strand of CM070622.1, from coordinate 57,949,492 downwards.
GAGCCTCTTTTGATGAATGTTCTCAGAAATGTCGAGTTGAGCGTTAGTACACACGTCGTTTTACGTCTTGGTGTTGTGGTCTCATCTGTTTGAGAGAGAGGCCACTTGAGAGTTGGAGTCTCGCGTGAGTGAGTTTAGCAAGAGTTGATCGCGTTGGTATCCATTGTTAAGTTCTAGTCGCGTTTACTTTCTGTAGATCGGCGTTTAGATTCGGCCGAACTGTTATGGGTAGAATGTAATACTCAAAGTGTGAGAAACAAATAATCGGGATAAAATAATTTAATCGGTAGAGATTAATTAATCGGGGAAAGTTTAATTCGTAAAATCACCAAACAAGAAAAGAGAGGGGTTTTTAGCTTTTCACGGCAACTGGCCTCGGCTTTGGCCTGTGGGTGGCCGCCAAGGGGGCCTATACCCTCCTCCCTCTAGTGGCCGCCGCCCTTCCTCTCCCCTCCTCCAACTTGCGCCCAGCAGGTGCCGCCTCCTCCACCTCCCCTTGCCGCCCCAAGGCCCCGTGCCGCGCCCCATCTCCTGGAGCCGCCCGTGGTGCCGATCTCTCCTTTTGCCGGCATCTCGCGAAGGATCGATTGGATCTCCAAGGGAATTCTGACCAAGAAGGAGGTGAACCTCTTCGTGGATCAACCTTCATCTTCCTGGGTGCTCCAAGGGTAACGAACGTCGATTGTTGTTGTTCGATTAGTCGTAGAAGGGAAACCGAATAGTTTTGATTGGATCAAAGTCCGCGTCGCAGAGTTTCGATTCTCGCCCAGTGTGTTTGCGGGGCTGTTTCGACGTCTTAGAGGCCGAATCAGAAGTTTTGATCTCCTAGAGTTATTTAGATAATGTTCTTAGCTTTCGGCGTACGGATCAAAACATATGATCGTTTTAGTTTCTGCTGTCCAGAATTCTCACAAGATTGATCTGTTAATTTGTCTTCTAATTTATATTCATGTTACAGGCAAATTCAGGGTTTTCACCCAACTAGATTATTGTAGAGAATTTTATAACCTTTTCATATTAGTGAAGAACTCTCTAATCGGAGTTATGGAACAAAAGTTGTGCACGTTTTAAGTTGACTGTCCGTAATCTTGACGAATAGGATGTCAGATTTCTGTTATTATATGCATAAGATAATGGCAGATTCAAGAATTTTTCTCAACTAGGTTATTGTAGATAATTTTGTTAACTTTCAAACAAGCCTGAGAACGCCCCTTTTCGAGTTTTAGAGCAAAAGTTATGCTACTTTTACTGCTGCTGTCCGATAAGGTTTTCTGTTAGAATGCAACGTGTACAGTTAAGTGATGCGGTTGGGGTTTGAGTTAGGGGCGATGCGAGTAGCGTCTTGATGCCTTGGTTCTTATTGAAGTAACTTATTGGTGTAGGGGGTGAGGCGCCGAGGTTAGCGGCATCATCGTTGCCTCTCAACGCATCGCGACGCTAAAGGTATGTACACTGTTGATTGTATGAATTGTGTATGTTTGATGCATGATACTCGTACTGTGTTTTTATTTGATATGTGAGAAGTTTCGATGATCTTGTTCATGTTACGTCCACTGGAGTGGAATGTAGTATATTCGGAGATGATGCTAGTCCCTATTCATAAGTACTTTGCTAATCTTAATGGTTGTGATTGTTGAATGCTTACATGAATATATTGTGACATCTTGTGGTACAAGAGATGATGAATTGTCTATATTCCTTTATATATGTTGAATCTATGCTAAGAGATGATGTTTTTTTTTTCATTCTTCATATTTATTTCATGCATCCATAGTTCATGTTTTATCTACGGGAGTGGATTGTAAGTCCCACCATTCCAATATGGGCGATTTGGACATTGTCATGTCCCGCCCACGGAGTGGATAGAAAGACCCATCAATTCCAAGATGGGCACATAAGACCCATCAATTCCAAAGATGGGCAGATATGGACACCGTATGAAACGTTCTTCATGCGGGACTTGGATCCCGCACTTTTGTTAAGGTGCGGGCTTAAGTGAACACCATGGGTGTGTCACTAGCTATACCAAAGATAAGCACGTGTGCGATCCTTCCTTCGATTATTTCCATTCATCTCATGCATTCATAAATATTCATTTGTTGTATGTTCAGAATCTGTGAAGAGGTTGTCTTGTTCATACTGGAGGTCTGTTCTTATATTCAATGTACTTGCTGAGTCTTGGGCTCACTCTTGCTTTGTTTATTTATTTTTAGGTGATCGTTGATGAAGTTTCTCTTGGGAGGGAGTAGACACGCACTACTAAAATATTTCACTTTACACTAGATTCAATAAAAGAATTGTCATTGTCTTTCATTCGTTAATTGTTGGATTGTAATAAATGAACTTAGACATGAATGGTAACTTCCTTTCGTTGAGTTTGTTTAAATAATTGTTTATGTTCATTGATCATTCGTTGATAGGATTATCTGAGTGGATCCATTATTGCATTCCTGTTTAGGTGTGAGGACCCTGGTTTATTCGGCTTGTACTGCTTAACCATCCACTTGGTCCTAACAAGACAAATCAAATAAACTAAGCCTCGAGATATGTATACTTCGTAAATGCAAGATACACACTCGCTACAAAATCATGCATCAATTCCATTCATACACATAGAGCCAAGCAAAAGCAACAAATCGAAAGACATAGATAATATAAAGAGAGTTATTACAAAGAGAGGCCGACTGCCAAAAGTCATACCAATAAGTAAATACAGCTGAAGCAAAATGGCCATAAGATGGCGATAAACAAAAGCCAATCGGTGTGCCTTACCCACAAGGCAACCAACCGGACCGCCAAGCTAATCGTCCCAAACACACAAGAACACACTCACAAAAGTGAGGCCCTTGGGCTCACCTTCTTCCTCTGCAACAATTAATTTTAAGCAAAGGTGAGTACAAAACTTGTTTTTGTACTGCAAGACTCGACGTGTGAGATAACAGAACTATAATTAACTACATGCAAGCTTTATTTAAGTGGGTGAGGTTTTGGACTTATTTTCAGCATAAAGCAAGTTTTCATTTACAATAAGGTAATAGATTCAAAGCAAGTTTGCAATTAACTTTTATTGATCAAATAAAAGAGAGACAATAATAACATAGATAGAGAACAACACCAACCTAGAAGTGACTAACCCAAAGTCACCACAACAATAGCATGAAGTACCCCTTCATACCACCCATGTCAAGTTTAAGTTTTAAAAGGTTGTAGTCTAGTTCTTGCACGACTTACCAAGCATGTCCATAACCTAGGACGAGGCTATTCGAATAGTTTTAACTCGCAGGTGTACCAATGTACCCACACGATAGACCGCTCTTCCACCACCACGGTTAGCACACTTCCTTTGGTATGTGCATGGCTAAGTCTAACAAGACGCTTTCCAATGGACGATGCTAATTAAGAGCCGCAACCCACGGAGAAAGACACATTAAACAGCCTAACCTGGCCGCTAATGCCCTCCAACACCACAAACACACACACACAGAACACACCCACCGACCAGCTCATAATTAACACCTCCCAAAGTACTTAGTCAAGAGAGGTTCCATATCCCCTCGTGTGGTTAGCACGCACTAATTGCTTGGATCAATGGCACAAGTAACTCGGTCCTTAGGGACTTAGGCACCATTCCAACCACACCCAACAGATCACCCAACATACCATTGTGCCCAAGCCAAGATATAATTTTGTTTTCAGCTTTTGATTTGCAAAATGGTAAAACACAAGGGTTGGACATAATGGAATAATATAAGTATTTGGTGATCAAGATCACCGACTAAGTCGATGATCGCCAATACTACCGATACTAGGCATGGCTAAGCAATATTTATTCGAATCTACTAAGTGACAAGAGCTCATCCAACGAACTCTAATCACAAAGAAATAACCTAGGCTTAGGTAGTAGAGGATATTGATTTACCTACAGATTATGCAACTAGGGATTAACTAATCAATTTAACACCCAAATAGCAATGCATACATAAAGTTTAAACAAAGTATTAGACTTTAAAAGTAATGGGATTGAATGGGAAATGATCAAACCGCTTGCCCGCTTGCTGTTGCTCAATTTGTTATGAGGGTCGTTTCGGGGTTACCGCAAATATCGAATCCTAAGCGAAAGAACGAAACAACCAATAAGACGAGCAACACTTAAATGAAAAGCAAGCAACAATTATCCAAATGCGATTTAAATTTACACACAAGGTAGAATATGGATATACCTAGACATAGAAACTGGAAAACCTAATTTGATTTGTGGTAAAAGATATTCCCTAAAAACCTATTTTCTACCATAATTAGCACTGAAGCAAAAATATTTTCTAGGAAGATCTTGAAGCTGAAATTTTTATGGTAGCTACCTACTGGTTTAGTGGTAACCCATATAAAATTTCAGGTCATTTGAAGTTATAAAGAATTAGTTATGATTTTTCTAAGTTCTAAAACTAGGACATCATTTATATCAGTAGCAAAGACCACTAGCAAACTGGTCCTTCACTAAAGTTCATCCCCAAAGGAAATTAACAAAATTTAGTTCGCTCTATTTGGACTTACAGAGAACAAGTTATGGATTTTCTAAGTTTTATAGCATTTTTAGAATATTTACTTAGAGGCTGAAAAAGGCTAAAATCGATTCACAACATTTCTGGTTCTTAACAGGCCTAGAAACATTTCTATATTAATCTCTAGCTTAAAGGAAAATTAATACTACTAAATTCACCCAAAAGGATTTATAATGAAAAAGATATGAATTTCTAAAGTTTTAACAACATTTTTCAAGAGAAAGATAAAGCTCACCGAGGAATTTTATATCCTCAACCGAAAAGAAAAGGCGTGGCTCAAAGTGGGCGACAAAGATCCGACGCCCACGCCAAGACGGCCGATTCAACATGCGCACGCCAAGACCGCTGGATTTGATTCCAACGATCCGATCATTGCGACTTTCTGACAAGTCCAATTGCTCGCACAACCCGGACCGCTGATCAAG